>OY728136.1:1831501952-1832751952 GCA_963277665.1 Viscum album
ACCAGTTACTTTGCATGCATAATGATAAGTGATATGTCACTTGAACTGCTATCCTAATGTGTTTATCTTGAACTGCATTTCTTTTAAATCGTTTTATGAAAACCATTTATTTTCCACCTCTTTCTCTCTTTATTTTAGCATTACAAATGGTTTTTCTTTTGATTGTTGTGCGTGGAATCTTTTCTTGGTGATATCCTTCTGGCCGACTGCTCACACCCTACTTACAACCTTGGGTGTAAGTAGACTTTTTTATTTCTGATATAGGTAAGGGTCCAGCTTTCTGGAGCAGTGGTTCAGGTTGTTAACAGGACTATCTACGTGGCGTTTTGGTGGTGGCTGAGAGGCGGTGTCCTCTCACCGGGTGACAGTCCTTAGGTTGGTTTTTGGTCATCTGGTATTAGTGTTATTTGGGTTTTTGAATACTTGTGAACCAAAAACCTATTTGGTTAACTACGCGTTTGATAGTAACCTTTACTTCTGTCTGGTTTACTTTGGTTGGCTGACTTATATTTGTTCACTCGGGTAAATCATTCCCAAAGTTTATTTTGATACCTGGGCACTTGTGCCAGCCCGTGGGGATTGGGAACGCCCTTCGGGCCTTGTTGCGGGCCGGGTCGGGCGTCAGTTCGAATGGGGACCCAATCGGTTCGTGACAAAATGGTATCAGAGGCAGGTTAGTTGGTGGTTTATGTTATTTGGGATGAGTTAGATTATACAGGAGTTGGTTCTTTCGGGGCTCAGAATTCATGTTGCGAGTAGGGTGCCTGGCCAGCACGCCTTGTGATAGATACTGAGTCACCATGGGATGTCAGCGTTCTTGTTCGACTTCTTTTCTAGGTGGGACATGCAGGCTGCAGACTGTACGTGGACACCAAGAAAGAAAAGTAAAGCTTTTACATGGAGTCATTTTTGCATGTTTGGTTTATGGATGAATATTTATCTTGTTGGAAAAAATTTATTCCCTTTTTATTGATGGGATTCTTTATTAATTGCTGCCCTTTTTCAGTAAGATGCCTCCCCGGAGAGCTCCCATGCACCCACAGGAGGAAGCTGGAGAGAGTTCTCCTGTGCCGCTTGATCAAAGATTGGTAGAGGCGATGGACCGAGCCGTTCAGGCTTTGGGACAAGGGGAGACTCCTACCCCTGCCCCTATTCCATCTAGAGGGGACGAATTTGGCTCTAGGAAGGATAGAGCTCAGGAGTTTCTGAGGATCAAACCTCCTTCTTTCCGAGGTGGTTCAGAACCTCAGGAGGTAGAGGAGTGGCTTGAAAAGATAGAACGAATGTTCTATTTCCTTGACATGCCCAAGGATGTTAGGGTGAAGTGTGCCTCATTCCAGCTGGAGGGTTCCAGTCGCAAATGGTGGGAATCAGTGGTCCAGGCTGGGAAACATGAGCACATGAGCTGGAAAGATTTCAAGGGTATCTTCAACGAGCAGTATTGTCCAGAGTTCGTAGCCTATGCTAGATCTCGGGAGTTCATGGAGCTTTCGTAGGGGAATCAGACAGTGATGGAGTATGCGAATCACTTTGCTGAACTGGTACGGTACGCACCTGAGATAGTTTCGAGGGAATTCTTGAAAGATCAGAAGTTTGAGAAGTGCCTTCGACCAGAAATTCACTCCCAGGTTTCCTTATTCAAGATGAAGACTTATGCTGAGGTAGTCGATCGTGCTTGTATGGCCGAGACTGACCAGATGGGAAATTTGGGGTTTTCTGGATCAGTGTCAGGGCTTGGCAGTGGCAGTTCATCTGAGAAGAAGAGGAAGCATGAAGAGTAATGGAAGAAGAGTTATGGCAGCTCAGGTCATCCTCCCAGGCAGTTTACATCTGGGGCATCTGGTGCGGGGTCTGTTGTGTGCCATCAGTGCAGAAGGGCAGGGTACATCCGACCTGTTTGTCCATACCCTCCCAGACCATGCCATGGTTGTGGAGTTGTAGGACATCTACAACACTTCTGCAGGACTGAATGCCCTTACCAGAGTGGGGCTGGATCGGTGGCTTCTAGAGGGGTATCAGTTCAGTCAGAGCCGACTAGGATGACAGGATCTCGGTTTGGTGGGCATGGTGGTTGGACCGGATTGTCTTCAGGGAAGAGCCATATCAGGGCACAACCTCATACGAGCGGTCGTTCTCAGGCAGGGACCTGGCAACTGTATGCTGTGGATCAGGCACCAGCGGGATCTAATGCAGGGCCTTCGACAGTTCGAGGTACTATTCTGGTTTCATGTTCTATATCTGTAGTTTTATTTGATACTAGTGCTTCATTTTCTTTCATATCTGTTCGCTCCGTGAATTTTCTGGACCTGCCAACCGAGCTGTTATCGTTTTCTATGGAGTTGGTAACACTGTTGGGGAAAAAGAGGGAGCAAGGACTTAAGTGCCGATCGTGCGCACTCTCGGTGTCGGGAGTTGAGATGGAATGAGATTTCTTGGTCCTTGACATGGACCTATTTGATGTGATCCTCGGTATGGACTGGCTGGTGTGCTTCCAGGCGCACATTTATTGCTATCAACACTGAGCCATCTTTACAGCACCAGATGGGACTCCTCAGTTATTTCACGGAGAATGGGATCCTCGGTCGGGACGTGCGGGACCTCCACTCACCGAGCTTGGAAATCTTGCTTATCAGTTTTCGTCGCTCGCGCTGGAGGACGATGGTGGTATATCACAGGGCGGGTTACCTCGAGTAGTGGATGAGTTCCCAAAGGTCTTCCAAGATGATTTTTTTGACTTACCCCCAGAGCGAGATGTGGATTTCTCGATTGAGTTCGCGCCGGGAACACAGCCTATATCTCTTCCCTCATATCGCATGGCCCCCCACCGAATTTATGGAATTAAAGATACAGCTAGAAGATTTTGAATCCAAAGGATTCATTCCCCCGAGCATCTCTCCTTGGGCCTCACCGGTTTTATTCGCGAAGAAGGCCGATGGAACCCTTCGGTTGTGCATTGATTACCGGAAATTGAACAAGGTAACCATCAATAATAAATACCCTTTTCCTCGGATTGACAATTTGTTAGACCATCTTAAGGGGGAAAAGTGGTTCTCCATGATTTATTTGCATTTGCGATACCACCAGCTCTGGGTGAGAGAAGCAGATATCCCGAAGACGGCTTTCCGAAGCAGGTACGGTCACTTCGAGTACTTAGTCATGCCTTTCGGACTGACGAATGCTCATGCAGTTTTCATGGCGCTCATGAATAGGGTGTTCCACCAATATCTCGACTCATTTGTCATGGTATTCGTGGACGAAATCCTGGTCTATTCTGGATCTGAGGAGGAGCATGAGCATCACCTGCGTGTTGTTTTGGGCACTTTGCGGGATCACCTCCTATATGCCAAACTCTCGAAGTGTACTTTCTAGATCAGGGAAGTGAAGTTTCTGGGGCATGTCGTCTCAGAACAAGGGGTTTCAGTGGATCCTAAAAAGATCAGGGCAGTTATGCCATGGGAGCAGCCGAGAAATGTGTTTGAGATCAGGAGTTTTCTGGGCTTGGCTGGTAATTACAGGTGCTTTGTCCGGGACTTCTCGCGGCTTGCCTCCCCCATGAACACACTCACTCGGAAAGGGGTGAAGTTTGAGTGGAGCCCACAGTGCTAGAAATCTTTTGAGGAGTTGAAGTGGTGGTTGACCACCGCACCTGTGTTGACCTTACTAGAGTTAGGAAAGGGCTAAGTGGTGTACTGTGATGCTTCAGGTATAGGCCTTGGATGTGTGCTCATGCAGGATGACCATGTTATGGCTTATGGTTCTCCCCAACTCTGGCCGCATGAGACAAACTATCTTACTCACGACTTAGAGTTGGAGGGGGTGATGCATGCTTTGAAGACGTGGCGCCACTATCTTTTTGGGGAAATGTTTGTGGTCTACTCTGACCATAAGATCCTGGCCTACATTTTCCCTCAGAAGGATCTCAATTTGAGGCAGCGCCGCTGGGTCTAGTACCTGCAGGGTTTTGATTTTGATATTGTCTATACCACTGGCAAGGGTAATGTGGTAGCTGACGCTTTGATCAGAAAAGTACCAGTGCAGGCATTGAGGAAGTCCAGCGATGAGAGGACTTTGATGGGCCTCTTCGCCCAGATGCATTTGGAGAGTAGCGAGCATAGTGGAGGTACCATCTTGGCTAGTATCCAGTTGACTCTGGCTCTTCTAGAGTTGATTCAGCGGGAGAAGCCTGGTGATGAGTTGGGTCAGTGATCTATGTAGTTCCATCATGGTGGGGATACTCCTTCTTATTGGTCTTTTTCTTCCCAGAGGGTCCTATGCTTCAAGGGCCGTGCTGTAGTGCCATTGTCTCTGCGAAAGGTGGTGATGCAGGATAGCCGCCAATCTCAGTGGGTCGTCCATCCTAGTCCCACCAATATGTATTACGATGTTCACCGTCAATTCTGGTGGCCAGGTATGAGACTGGACATAGCCGACTTTGTATCCAGATGTTACACTTGCCAGCAAGTGAAAGCAGAGCATTAGAGACCATCTGTCCTACTCTAGCAATTACCCATTCCTACCTGGAAGTGGGGCGAGGTCTCCATGAACTTCATCATTGGATTGCCTCGTACACCTCGAGGGAGGAATGCTATCTGGGTGGTGATTGACCATTTGACCAAGTCTACTCACTTTATTCCGATCAAAGATACAACGAAGGTAGTGGAACTGGGCCACTTGTATGTTCAGGAGGTGGTCAGACTTCATGGTGTGTCGTCGACAGTTGTTTCTGACAGGGACCTCTGCATTACATCTCGATTTTGGGGAGGCCTCCAGAAGGCTTTGGGGTCGCAGATTAAGATGAGCAGGTCATACCATCCTCAGACCGATGGCTAGACGGAGCGGGCGAATCAGATTCTGGAAGACATGCTCCGAGCCTGTGTGTTAGATTTTGGAGGCTCATGGGATAGCCATTTGGGACTGGTCAAGTTTTCTTATAATAACAGTTACCAGTCTCTGATCAGAATGGCACCCTTTGAGGCGCTCTATGGCCGGCCTTGTTGGTATCCTCTGTGTTGGGCTGTGGTAGGAGAGTCTTCGCTCTTGGGACCGGGCCTTGTTCAGGAGACGTCCGAGAAGGTCAAGCTGATTAGGCAGCGGTTGTTGACAGCTCAGATTCGCCACAAGTCTTATGCAGATCAGATGTGGCAGGACCTCGAGTTTTTAGTGGGGGACAGAGTGTTCCTGAAAGTGGCCCCTCGCTTGGGTCACCGTCGTTTGGGGAAGAAAGGGAAGCAGACACCGAGATATGTCGGAACCTTCGAGATTCTAGAACGGATTAGCAAGGTGGTATAAAGATTAGCTTTTCCCTCGCAGTTGACGTCGATTCACGATGTATATAATGTCTTCCAACTAAAGATGTACAACCTCGACCCGTCGCATGTGCTGAATTGGGAGGAGCTGGAGTTTGAGTCCGACTTTTCTGTGGTAGAGCGACCAGTGTGTATAGTGGATTCCCAGGAAAAGGTTTTGCATGGAAAGTCCATTCCTATGGTCCATGTTTTTTGGATTCACGGGAATGATGAACATGAGACTTGGGAGCGAAAGTCATGGGTCGAGTAGGAGAACCAATTTCTATTCTCTGATTAGGATTTGAGCTGACTTTACGAGGGCGGAAAGTTTTCCAAAGGATCCTGTAAGTCACTTCCATACTTACTAATAAGTTTTCATAGAAATAATTTAATTTCAAAAGTTATTCTATTGATCTTTTTGAATGATGGATTATGTATTTTTATGGTAAAAATATACTTTTTAAAGAAATGTTTTCATTATTTATCTTGTTTTATAAAAACACTCATGATTACAATTTTTTTTCCATTATTAATTCTTATAAATAATTTTATGTAAAAATTTTGGTAGTGAAGATGATTTTATACTTTTTAAAAAAATTATTTGAGTTCAATATTTATTATGTTAAAATAAATATATTTTCTATGATCACATGCTTTAAAAATGACTAAATGGTTTCTCTCTTACAATATTATCCCTTAATGAAATATTTCTTCTCATCAAATGTATTAAATTATTACTTTCCACATGGATTAAATAAGGGTATGAAAAAAATAATTAAATAATAAATTTATGAATATTTTTCATGAAAATAAACCATGTTTCATTTTATAATTTTTCAATTATTGGAAAAATTATACTTAGTATAATTGCATGTTTAGAATATATGAGGTTTTAATGTAATAGTTGAGGTAAAATAATCTCAAAACATAAACATGAAATGATTATCAGAATGAATGAAAGTGAATTTCATTATAAAGAGTAATTTTTTGAATAGGTTAACGATAAATTCTAACATGGAAGGCCCAAGGGATTAATCCATAACCCAGAAGAAGCCTGATCTTATATTGTTTGAGATAACATAGATAGTTAGAATGTTGAATAAAGTGAATAGAGAGTTCTGTTAAATTGGTTTATATATTCCCAACATGAACAATATATTTTGATTACCATAATATGTATTTAGTAAGTAATTCATGATGTATACTTACCATAATGGTTTTTATATTTATACATCCACTGTTAACAGGGTATCCTTCATAGATTATTTTTCATATCAAAATTTTATAATAGTTCAGTGGCTATAATGAGAACCCATAGATGCATTGATAGGAATCCTAAACATATTTGCTATCATCTAGAAGCGTCACTCTAACAAGACACATATGATGTGTGTCTATCAGGTGTTGGTGGCTCGTATGCATAGATATATCTTCTCGTGAAGTTCAAATTTAATGATCTTGAGAAGATGTTATCATGAGGAATGACATGCAAATTAGAACACCACATGTTTCAGGTTTCATTGGTAGTTTTTATCTATTAAAATTTTTAATGGTCCTTATAAATTAGATTAGTATATGTACATACCATTTGATTATGTACTTTTATAAACAATGACAACCATGAAATTTATATCATAGGTAGTAATCATACATTGGGTGATACATTGGTGGTATGTCATTGATTGAATAATCATGATTGAATATGTCACTTTTGAAAGGTAGTAATATGTCAAGCCTTGTTGATCAGGATGGTAGTACCTATTTAAAATCAATTCATGTGGTAGAAGATGGTATGTCTGTATGGTAAGGTCAATAATAAATAATGCAATAAAGGATGATGGCATGATGTGATTTTTCTAATTTATGAGATATCATGAGAAAAAAAGATTATACTAGACAACATGTTCTCATAGGAAAGGATAATGTTACTATGTATTTTCCTTGTTTGTATTGGGGCCTATATGGGTTTCTAGACTCTTCACTTAATTCATGAATAATATACACTTCTATCGAGAAAAATACCAATAGGGTCACAGTATAATATTATTAATAATTATGGCCAAATATTATGATTATGATTATATGACATGGTGGACCCATCATGGCTTCCAGGTGATGTCTGAGTCTTAATGATAATCCTGGAAATAATAAATTCATTATTACTCGAGTATATAATAATTGGAACTGAATTTATTTCTTTCATGTATTCACATGATATTCAGTGAATACATGAGAAAAATATTTGATGAATGAATATAATTTTAATGTTCCATGATTGATTAATATTTTTTTGATAAAAAGGTGAGATAAATAGATATTACCTATTATGTAATATATTTATTATATTATTAGTAAGTGATAAAATTATAAATTATGTTTATGAAATATTTATTGGGTCATACCATGTCATTTATGGACTATTTATCAACTAATACATATTTAGGAGACATGAAGACAATTTTTAGAATTTAATTATATAATATATAAGTAATATATGACTCTAATTTGAGGATCTATTCACCAATTGAATTTTAGATCATGTCTCTCATCTCATTCTTATCTTAGAGATAGAAATAGATAATCCTAGAAATCAATTGATGTTCTTCATCACATATCGATGGATCAACATTGTGGTTATCATTGGTATTTCAAAGACATAAATGAATAGAAATGATAACACCTAGATATATATGTTTGTAATTCCCAATAACATTATATGTGTGTTTGGTGTATCTAAAGACATCTTACCTAGATTCCTCGATTAAATAGATATTAAAAATATTCATGTGTCGATCGTGACATCAAATCCAATGATGTATGTGTTTAATTTATTTGGTTATTAAATAATTCATGTGAGACCCGTATATTTCTTACCAGACTATGCATTGTGAGAGAGAACATTGTTATGTCAATATGGTGATAAAATATTTTATATTTGAATCCCATTTACTCCCATTAGGCACCTTGGTACCTAGATATTCAACTAGAATGGGTTTAATATTAACAAGGACTCAATATTCACATTTTATTGAGGAGTTATTAGTATCAAATAGTGTCAATATAAACAATTCCAAATACTTTTATTTGATTAATCCCAAATAATATCTTTTTCAATGTCCATATCAAGTGTAGATTTATATCTATGAATAATGTTTGAATCCACCTTCATCTTCTATAATGATCAAAATATCATGTTTGAACTAGTATTTTATAAAACACAACTAGGGAAAAAACATTAAGTAAATTAATCTACATCCATTTTTTAACTCCTTTAATCTGTAAATAATATATTATCGCACCCACGTTTGTTCTACAATCACCATCATAGTCAGTGGATACATGGTCATTAGTTGATCATCCATTGATAAAGCTTCCTCAATCTGCACTATAGTGGCTCCCAGAAACTACCTGGTTACTTTTGTGTGTGGATGTGGTGGTTTAGTTGCATGAGGTGCATATTGTGCTGCTTCTCCCAGGTGTCTGAGGTCAAGCCTTTCTGGAGAGAGATGCGTAAGACGTGCGACATGGGGGAAGAGTGGAAAACTAGTGGGGAAGTAGTACCGGGGTACCCATGATATTCTATATTATATGATATATTCATGTATGACTTACTTTGTGAGAGTAGCCGTGGTGAGTGTGGGAACTTATTATACCTATTTTGGGGATGGGTTAGTTTCACTTTTTCTTTATTGTTCTTTAGCATGATTTATATAAATTTGCACGAGAGGTTTCAGGGATGATCCTATAGATTATACTGTTATACTCACCCTATGTATATATAAACTATTTTCATGTCACTTGGATCTGGTTGGAGATCAAGATGGTTTCTCCAAGCTTGGGTTAGCAGGAGTTGTTCAGGCTTGTGGTTGCTGCTATTTTTACTTTCATTTGGGTACATGCTATATTTCTGCTTTTAGTTGTAGTACTTTTTCATGGAATTGCATACGTGCAAATGGGTTTCTTTTATATTTAAGTTCTGAGTTGAAGTTGGTTGGTGTTTATCTTATCTATCTCTTCTACATGTCTTCTCTTAGAGGTTAATGCCTCCCATTTGGGTATTTATTATACCCTCGGTGTTAGTCGCCAACCAGGGGCATATTAGTGGTGGGACTCAGGGGACATTATCTCCATTTTCACATTTCCATCCTAGGAGGGGTACACTTTGTGGGGAGGGGGTTGTGACAGAGTGGTACCTGAGGTCTAGTTGAGGGATAGGATGGAGTTTGGAGTTAGGCACAAGTGAGGTTGCATGGGATGGTAGGGAAATTGTTTCATTCATGTTTATCATGTGATGTAAACACTGGAGACTGGCTGAGACATAGGTGTTTATTCCCCCCTATGATCTGATTTATGGACCTTTATGTTTACAATGGATACTAAACAAGGTGATACTAGTTACAAGGTGGATACCTAGGAAAGGATCACACATCATTCATCCTTGTGCATGTGTTTGAATGATTAGACCTTGGGATAGGATATCCAAAAATGAATAAAAGAAAAAAACAATTAATTAATGTTTAGTCTTCCATATTCCAGGTTTAATAAGTCTAATGGTTGAAATTTTACAGGTATGTCTACAGGTCGACATCCTCGTTAGGATGGAACCAAAATTTTCCAGTAGGATGTTCCTGCAGATCGTTACAGGGTAGAGGTTGACCAAAACGACACATGGAGAAAGTCACACCAAGATTTTTAGCGCCAGAGTCTGCATAAGTATGAGGGCTTCGTTTCAGATGCAGTCATGGATGACTGGTTAGAGGAGGTCAAGATCTGCTTTAGTTCAATTTTTGCTCGGAAGGAGAACTGGGTGTCCTTGGTTGTGACAATGCTATGTAGAGCAGCAAGGAAGTGGTGGTTCTTGTTTCTTGGGGATCGTGAGGTGTCAGCGATCTCATGGGAGGAGTTCCGAGATAGGTTTATAGTCGAGTTTCTTTCTTCGACTGCAATGGCATCCAGTCATCAAGAGATTCTTACACTTCAACAGGGGATCTCCAGTGTTTGAGAGCTTGGAATCTGTATCAGGAACCTTTTTTGATATGCTTCGGACCCATTGCCAGATGAGGAGGCTAGGGTGACAAATTTTGGGGAGGCCTTGCGTCCAGAGATCTAGTGCCAGGGCACCCCATTTATGATAAAAACATATCTTGAGGTACATGAAAGGGTAGAATTTTTCGAGTGGACTTTGGCCAGGACTGGATCATCACGATAGGGGAATCGACACAATTCCTCACGAAGTATAGTTGTGGTCCGGGGTTCTCAGATTTCAGGGAAGAAGGGATTCTGCTCACCTGGGAGTAGGTCACAACCCACAACATCTCGTTTCTCCAGAGGCAGTAACTCTCAGGCCTATACCAAGAGATCATACAGTTGTTTTTATAGTGGTGGTTGTGGCCATCAGCAGCGGGATTGCCCGAACTTTCAGAGCGGTCATCATTCATCAGGCGCTACGCTCTAGGTCACTCCATTGAGGTAGTTCCAGCTGAGGCAGCAGCATCCAGTTGCACCAGCTTTAGAGAAGCATAGGGTAGATGGGGTAGGTAGAGGAAAACCCCATGATTCCCCTCATCCTCAAAGAGTAGAGCGTGACTGTGATAGTGGTCATCATCAGGTTCAGAGAGGCTGTGGAGGAGGTCGTGGTCATCTTCATGCTCTAGTGTTGCTAGCTCCAGGTGAGCCAGATATCGTTCGAGGTAGCCTTTTATTATTTCCTACCCTGGTGTATGCCTTGATTGATTCAGTAGTGACACACTCCTTCATATCACCTACCCTTTTCCATTCTTTGGGACTTGAGGTTGACAGGCTTCTATTGCCCTTGGCATTGACTACGGCAGTAGCAGGTCGAGCTAGCTTGTTTGAAGTACGTAGATAATGTGAGCTAGTGTTGGGGAAACACCTCTCTATGGTAGATTTCCCATGTTTACAAATACAACGATATAATTTCATCCTCAGCATGGATTGGTTGTATTCTATGCAGACTATCATGGATTGCTTCAGAAAAAAGGTCGTCTTCATTGGTGCAGATAGAGAGCATGTGGTGTTCGTTTGTGAGAGAAACCCTTAGATGGGTCATATGCGCATTCCATCCTTATCATCCATGATGGCCGAGTTGATGCTGAGTTCTTCAAGGATCCAACAGTTGGAATTTACTAAGGTCATAGGAGAGTAACATGATGTCTTTCCAGAAGATGTTGTATCATTACCCCATCAACGAGAGATCGAGTTCGGGATCGAGCTACATCCAGGAGTGTCACCAATCACTATGTCTCTATATAGGATGTCCCCTTGTAACTTACGAGAGCTACTTATACATCTTGATGGTCTGTTTTAATGTGGTTTTGTTCGGCCATGTTTGTCAACATGAGGTGCACCATTTTTTTCGTGAAGAAGGCTGATGGCTGTTTGTGGTTGTCTGTTGATTATCGTTTCTTAAACAAATAAAAAATAATGAATCGATATCCTCTTACGCGAAATTATGATTTATTTGATCAACTGAAGGGTGCATGTTGGTTCTCAAATATCGATTTGCGGTCGTGATATCATCACATGCTTGTGAATAATGAGGATATTTTGAAGACTGCTTTCTTTTGTTGTAATGGGCATTATGAGTTCTTTGTAATTCTATTTGGTGTAACAAATTCTTCAACTGTATTCATGGAATAGATGAATGTTGTGTTCTGTGAGTTTTAGGAATAATTTGCTGTAGTTTTCATCGACGACATCCTTCTGTACTCCACATCTGAAGAGGAGCATGCAAAGAATCTTCGAGCCATTTTTGGAGTTCTTCACCAACATCATCTATATTGGAAGTTTTTGAAGTGTGAGTTTTTGGCTCGAGAAGTCCGTTTCATGGGGAATGTTGTGTCCCATTAGGGCGTATCTATGGATCCATAAAATGTAAAAATAGTTGTGTCTTGGGTATCCACCAAGATAGTGTCAGAGGTGTGATGTTTACATGGTCACGCAGGCTACTGGGGGATGTTCGTAGACAATTTCCCACGAGTTGTGACTCCTCTGATAGCTTTGACCAAGAAGTATCAGGCATTCAAATGGACTGATCAGTGTCAGGTAGCATTCGAGTATCCAAAGGAGAAGTTTGTATGTGATCCATTCCTTTTTCTTCCAGCTCAGGTAGTCCAATTTGATGTTTTCTACGATGCTTCAGAACTGGCGTTAGGTTCTGTTCTCATGTAGCAGAGGACAGTTGTTTCTTATGGGTCTCGGCAGTTGCGTCCCCATGAACTCAACTATTCCACCCATGATCTTGAGTTGGCAGCCATGGTGTTTTCTCTGATGTTGTGGAGACATTACCTCATTGGTGAGCGCTTTGTGGTTTTCACTGATCATATGAGTTTTAGGTATGTTTTCTCCCAGCATGACTTCACCATACAACAGTGCCGGTGGATGGAGTTCTTATAGGAATAGGACCTCGAAATATCGTATACACCTGGAAAGGGGAATGTTGTAGCAGATGAACTGATACAAAAGTCACGTAGTGATACTGTGCGTGAATCCGGTGATTCTTGGAGAGTAATGGAAGAACTTTCAGCGTTGCATCTTGGTATGGGAGAAGTTGGGGGTAGAGGTTATCTTTTTCAGATGAAGGTACAATCATCCCTGGTGTAGAAGGTAGAAGAGTCTTAGTTGGGAGATCTAGAGGTGGCGGTTTGGAGAGACAGAGTTGTTTGTGGTGAGGCCCCTGAAGAATGGTCGGAGGATGAACAACACCAATTGTTGTATCATGGAAGTCTTTTTTTCCCTTGACTATGTGCAAGAAGATTCTGTAAGAGTTCCATAGTTCTCTCTTAGGATTAAATCATGGCATGAAAAAGATGTATCATTTCTTGAGGAGTCAGTTTTGGTGGCCTGGGCTGAAGCGTGCAGTTGCAGAGATTGTGTCTCGATGTTTAGTTTTCAGAAGGTGAAGGCCGAACACTGTGTTCTTGGTGGTCTTCCCTAACCATTAGATATTCATCAGTGGAAGTGGGGGGACATCTCATTGGACATTGTTACATGTTTACCTCAATCTCTGAGAGGACTTGATGCTATTTGGGTGGTAGTGGATCATTTAACAAAATCATCCCACTTCCTAGCGATCAAGGAGTCAAGCTCAATGTATGTTTTGTTGATCCAGTATCTAAAGGAGGTGGTGAGACTTCATGGAGTACCTAGGACAATAATTTTTGATCGAGATCCTTGTTTTACCTCCAGGGTGTGGAGAGGTCTCCAAATTGCTTTTAGGTCTCAACTATGCATTAAAACTGCTTTTCACCCTCAAACGGATGGTCATACAGAGTGAACTATCTAGGATCTTGAAGACATGTTACGCTCTTGTGTTCTTGACTTTGGAAGTTCTGGAGGAGGCACTTACCCATGGTGGAGTTCCCATACAATAATAGTTTTCTCCCCACTATCTGTATGGCGCCGTTTGAAGCCTTGTATGGTTGGCCTTTCTGTTCTCCGTTGTGCCAGACTGGGGTCGGAGAGTCCGAAATTCTTGAACTGGAACTAGTACCGAATACAACCGAGATAGTTCCGAAGAATTGTGAGAGGATTAAGACAGTGAAAGATCGTCAGAAAACATATTATGTTTAAAGAATGAGGCCCTTATAGTTTAATGTTGGGGATCATGTGTTTCTGAAGGTGACTCCCCATCGGGGGCAATGAGGGTTTGGTGATGGAAGTAAGCTTTATCCCTGGTTTGTTGGCCCTTTCGAGGTGTTAGCTCATGATGGAGTTGTGGTGTATCGATTTTCACTTCACCCACAGAGGAGTTGGATACATGATGTTTTCCATTTATCAGAACTCCGTCGTTATCTTCATCATGACTCCCACATTATCGATTGGGGAGATAATGATGTGGATGATGATTCAACCTTTGTGGAGCGACCTGTGGAGATTCAAGACCGCAAGGATAAGGCGTTGCGCAGGAGTTCTATCCCCTTGGTTCGTGTCTTGTGACGACACAGTGGCATGGAGGAGAGTACTTGGAAACATGAGTCATATATACGTGCTCAGTTCCCAGGGTTTTTTGATGCTTAAATCTTTTAATGTAAAGATGCCACCTCTAGGGTTATAACATTCAAGTTTTATTTTTGAATTTTACTTTTTCCTTTTGTGGCTTGCCCTCTTTTGAGAGGTATCTCGATGAGTGGTTGTTCGGACACCGTTATTTTTCCTTTAGGTTGGTTTTGAATTATCGGGGACGAGAATATTTTGAGAGGTATCTGATGTAATGGCCCAGACCACCCTGGTCCATTACATTGTGAAAAGTTGGGTTTGGAAGAGGCCGCGTGAGTTTGGTGGGAGAAGGATTTAATTGATGAGAGAGAGGGTGTGATTATAAGATAATAATGGGCATCAAGAATAATAATAATTATCAATGATAATGATGGAGACCCGTTGATGAAATTGAAAGAGGATTTATTACTATTATATTAAATAATAAATGGAATATTTTTAATATAATATTAGAGTAACCATGATAAACTGATTTAATGAGATTAAATTAGAACATTAATGATGGGTGTTGTTATTATTAATTATATTAATAATAACATTGAAGTGAGAGTGGATTTGGACACCACACACAAGTAACGTAGGGGGGAATGAAAGGTGTGGAAATAGAGTTGTGTGTGAGTGATTGAACTTTTATTCAATTTTAATAATCATTGTGATATTAATGCCAATAATGTACAAAATAAAATAAATCAGTTTAAAAGAAGAGTCAATCAAGGGGAGCGCAACTTTTGTTGGAGCATGAGGGAATTATGGAAGAGAGAAAGAGATTGTAGAGATAAATTGTTTAAAAGAAATAAAGATTTAAAATTTAAAGCAAGAAAATAAATAAGATAAAAAAAGGAAATCAATCAAGGTTGAATGGGGATATTTTCTTCTTGGATTTTGGAATGTGAGATATATAGGGAATTAAATTAAATTAAGTTAAAAAATAAAAATAATTTAATAATGTAATTATTATTTTCGTTGGGAAAACTAAATTATTATGGTATCTTCCACGTGCGACCTCGATTTCACAAACTGTCAGTGGCAGTGTGACCCAGTCATTGAGACAGAATTTATGAGTCCAATGTTGGATGACTTTTTTTTGGTTTTCAGATCAGGTACCCAAAATGCTCGTGAATTAATATATTTAATATTATTATTAAATCTTCGACCCACCATAACTCCCACGGGTGACGTCCGATTGACATCTCGTCAGTGGAGATGTGATCCTCTCATCAATACGATCGATTCAAGTCTAATGTGTGATATTAAATTGTTGTTCTTAGCTTGGGTCGACGAAACACCCAATGATAATTTAATTGTTATTATTACGAGAACTTGCATCCAACATATCTCCCTCATACGGTGTTGGAATGGCTAACCGGGTGTGTCGTTGGAACCATGAAATTAAGACGGATGATTCAAAAACCATAAATCATATGTTAATTATTCATATGGCTCGGGATGTTTTTACTCGGTCAAAGCACATGGGTTAATGTGATCATCTTTTAATGGGGAACTAAACCTATCTTAAACCGTCGCCCAATAAAGTGTTCAAAAGGGACAATGTATCATCCTTTCTTTTTTATCGACATTGTTCTTGGAAATGTGATGATATACCCTTTCAATCCATCCCATTAGAGTTGAATAGTCAAACTTTACTCCTCAGATCGGTTCCGATTTGGTTTGATGCAACCAAGATGTAACGATCAATCCTCGATATAAGGTATGGTTTATTTTATTTCCATTAGGATCATCTTATCCAATTTATCCCTTCTATATTATAGCATGTAATATACATGATTCTAATGGGGTTTTTCATGGGGTTTGGTTGGTGTGGTCTTACCGTGGCATCCTAAGGTGGATATAGATGGCGCAAGAGTGAGATCATGACCTGTTGTGTAGATAAAGAATGTATTGAACTCTTCGAGGGAAGGGATTCATTGATTCTCTCTTCATTTACGTGCCACTGTATTGTTAGCATGTTTAATCCCATTATATGACAATGGAATTGACATAATAAATATTTAACTAGATAAATAAATTGATATCGATCCTATGTTATTGCCTCATGTTTTGCAAGATAGTCTCATATCTATGATTTCTTTCATTGGTTGTTTGTTATTAATGGAAATCGTTAAAGAATGTAAATTGGTATTAATTGATAATTGTTTGGATAATGATAAAGAGGCATGTAAATGAATCTGGATCTAGTTGTAATTAGATGTTAATAAAATTGGTGTAGTAAGAATTTTTAATTATTTTTGATAGCTTACTGATTAGTTTTCCCAAATTTGTAAACTACGAATAATAAATCCATTAATTAAAGAAGTATTAATGAACAGATTGTTTGATAATTCCTTAAAGGGTTATGAGTTACCCTATTGATTGTTAAAGGGACAAGAGCCAAATTAATTATGCTGTTTGTTTTCCTACTATTTGTGCTATGATGTGATCTTGGATGGCTTTTGTGATATGTGGGGGAATAATGGCTTTTGGTTATGGCAGCAGATGATGCCTGGAGTGGGGAGATGCTTCGGTTTATTCATGTCGGTGTCAGAGAGGACACTAGGGATGATGGAATGGAGTGGATGTGATTTTTGGATTCTTGGTGGTTTTGATTTTTTGTTTATCTACTAAACTTTTCCCCACTTCTCAAGGAATCAGTTCTTAATTACCCTTCTTCCGAAAGAGGTGAAGACACATGGGGTATTCTATTTGCTTTCATGTTTATCTTGTTAAGGAAGGATTGGTATATTATCTTTCTATAAGCAGAAAAGACTCGACGGGTACTACATCTACTCACTGTATTGAGCCCCCGTGTGTTTAGTAGCTTATAATGTTTTTCTAGATTTCCTGGGAATGTGGGAAATTATTTCTATAATGAATTATTGAATAAATGGTGTTAAACCAAGGGGATGGAGAAGCTGGAACATAATGATGATTTTGTAATTTTTAAGGAACTATTGAAATTGGGTTTGATGCTAATGAAATTTAATGTGGAATTGTTCATGGATAATTATTTTTTAAAGAATTAATTAACGTAAAGTGGAACTGATAAAAAGGGAAGGAATTAATCTAATAAAGCTCTTTAAATGGTTCTGTGCTTATAGGATACATAGTCTTAGAACTAGTAGCCCAGAGTCTGAGAGACCTTAGGTATAGTTGGGTCTAAGACTAGGTTATTCCCATAGTTTGGTTGTGAGTGATAATATATCATGTAATTTTTGTGTTTCTATATGATACATGTCACGACCCGTCCTTGGGGCCCATGTCGTGACTACCCCAATCCCGTCTTCCAAAGGCCAGGGGCTGGCGACTAGCACCAAAGTCGTAAATCCCGATAACTGCGAAGGCATTGCCTTTATAAAAGTAAACAAAACACCACAAAGTAAAAGAAGAAGTAAAACACTAAGTACAAAGAGAAGTGCTGAAAGGTAAATGGGCCAGAATACAAACACAAAAGAAAGTACAACTATAACTGAACAAAGTACAATAGAAAAAGAGAATAGCTGGAAGGACGGAAGAGGCTCCTGGGTCGTCCTCCTCGGATCCTACCTGAATGGTTGTTACAGATGGCACAGCTCCAGGATCGTCCACCACGGATCCTACCTGAAGGGTAGGTACATATAGCCTTCACAACGCTCTCGCCTGTCAACCTCCTCCGAGTGTCATCTCACCCTGAAGTCCACCTCCGGATACTGACTCGTCGTGTAGTCCACCTCCAGGTACTGACTCGTCGTGTAGTCCACTTCCGGGTACCATCCAGTCCTCGAACACTCGGCCTCCGTCAGCACTGCCCGTTGTCTACAACCAACACAACGAGGTGCGGGCATAGCCCGTGCAGGGGTGAGTATAATGATACTCAGTAGGGACCCCGAGACCCTCAAGGTCTCAGTAAAACCAACAAGGATAACCACAATGACGATCTAAACAGATAACCTCTACTTTGGTATATGCATATACATATACCTAAGATATTAAGTAACACATCTCAATCCTGAGGAAACACAAGGATTATGAAATCAATGGATAACCACTGCCTAGGTATATGCCCATACATATACCTAAGTTATCAAGAAACCCATCTCAATCATGATGAAACACAAATTTCAAAGACTCAGCTCAAACCAGGATTTTCATTATCGAAACTGCAACGGCTGAAGAGCCCCGTCTCCGGAGTGTACAGTAGTCCTGTCACGACTCTGAGGTATTTATCACTAACCTAAGACTGCTGAGGTACTCCACCTGTCTAGTGCTGTGGGCCTGGTGCTACAACCAAGCTCTTCCCACCATGGGTCTGCCGCTACCACCATGCACTCCCCCTCATAGCCTCAAGAGGTACTCCTTCTGTTGAGTATCGTGGGTCTGCGGCTACAACCAAGTGCTCCTCCACCATGGGTCTGCTTCTACAACCAAGCGCTCCCCCTTATAGCCTCCAGAGGTACTCCTTATGTTGAGTATCGCGGGTCTGCCGCTACAACCAAGCGCTCCTCCGCCCTGGGTCTGCCACTACATCCAAGCGCTCCCCACTGGGCTGTCTGAAACACAACTAGTCGATTGGTCAAGTAGTCGTCAGGTCTTAGCCGGATACACGGTCTCCGTACTCCGCACTCTCGTCCCCGAGAGGATCCGCCCCACTAGCTACAGGTTGATACTCCAAGTATATCAAAATCCCATGAAGAAGTATCTCAATGGACTGCCTCGTCATAGGGGTCTCAACGCAACAGACGGCGCGTCATTCGGACGCCCGGTCTGTGAGTTATTAGCCTTTTCGTCCCACGGGCCCGGTTGGTTTCGTGAGCGAACCATCCTGGACGTATCTCAACTATACCCCGAACTCTCATAGGGTAAACTCATAGGTACCGTTTCTCAACATGATCACCAACGCCGCTAACGGTTCGTCAAACGAACGTCCGGTCTGAAAGATATCAGCTTTTTTGTTCCAGGGGCCTGGTTGGATTTCGGGTATAATCCAACCCAGCCACTATCCAACAGCAACAAAAACTCGGGCGAAGTATGCCAAAAGATCCGTCTCATCGAGAGGAATTCAACGAGATAGACAGCACGTCAATCAGACGCTCGGTTTGTGAGTTATTGGCCTTTTCGTTCCAGGGGCCCGGTTGGTTTCGTGAGCGAACCAACCCGACCACACTCCGACGACATCCAAACATCGAGCGGAGTTAGTCAAAAGATCCGTCACACTTAAAGGAAAGAATCAAAGTCGTCGACACGTCAATCGGACGTCCGGAGATCAAGATATGAGTGTTTCCGCTCCGAGGGCCCGAATGGATTCGTGTACGAACCAACCCGGCCAAACCCAAAGTATTCTGAAACCTTGAGTGTGATATACCGAAATGACCGTCTTGATCCAAGGATGGCATCTCCGCTGAAAGCGAATCGTTCGATGGCTCGTAGCTCATCTTATGAGCAAAATACCTAAAAGGTCCAAACACGGGGGGTCTGGGCCGGGACCGGACGACCCGACCCGGGTCTAGGTTGGACCCGGCCCGGCCCGGCCTGGGTACGACCCGTCCCGTACAGGCGGGTCGGCTTGGCTCGGCTCGGCTCGGCCGAGCGACCGAGCGAGGGAAGCTGCAGGGGGCGTGTTTCCCCCGCGTGAAGTGATGTCGCGGCCCTGCGTGGGGCCGCTTGGTGTCACCGGACGCGGCCGGGCCACCAGAGTTGCTCCGGTGGTCTGAATCCATATCCGTCTGCGCCGTAGTTCATCCCGGGCCCCGTTCTTCACGGCGGAATCAACAAATCGTCTATCCGGCACGTTTTGTCGTCGTCCACCGTTCCGCCCACCAAGAAACAAAGGGCGGTGGGTTCGGACTTGTTCGTTGGTCCTCACCCACCGCGTTAGCAGTTTGAAACAAGACCATGAATCCCAGCAATTGATAAACCACGTCCCGCAAGAATAATCCGTGAACCAACTTGTTAATTGGTTGGTCCACGTTCTTGCCATGGAGGAAAACAAACATAGGTAAAAGATATCATTTCCAAAACGACCCCTACCTCGTCGTAGTCATCAGATGATTTCTTCGCGGAATTGACCGTCGCGGTAGAAGATGGTCGTCACGTCGCAGAAGGACGTCGCGTCGTCGCGGTATACGACGTCGCGTCGACGAACTCCGAGGATCAAGGACATACAGATTTAATTTTAACAATTTAATCCATGTTGATGTTATAACCCAAAAAGAAATAAAAGGGCCGCAATCTCCTAACTCGATATGCCGATTAGAGATTGTCGAGGGGATGCATCGTCGTGGAAAAAGCGTCGCGGAGGGAGAATCATCTGCGTCGCAGAACATGGCGTCGCGTCGTCGATATCTGAGGGTGACAGCATTCTTCGCATTCTTCGCGTTCTTCGGGAAGGAGGATGAAGATCTCAAGCCTTGGATTCTTCTCCAAATCCTCTCAATGAGTAATCCTCAATAAGACAAGCGTTGGTCTTATTTTATTAACATGCCAACAATTTGTAAAACAAACTAAGTAACGACCCATTAATTCATAGAATTAATTTCAACGAATAAACCACCCAATTAATAGGATTGTTTAAGAGTTTAAGGAAACGCCCCAGTTGACTTTCATTTAAGAGGGGGGGGGGGTGCGGGAGCGTTACTTAGGGTAAAAGAAACGGTGGGGCTCGTGCGGGCCCCACCTCACAAATATCCTACCAGGAGGGTACGATATTTTTGGATTGCACCCTTTTCGCTTCAACTCAGCTTAAGTAGCTTTAAATGTCTTTAAGTGGCTTTAAGTGAAATAAAATAAAGCTGTCACACCAGTTTATTTTATTTTCTTTACTTAACCCCCAAAAATTAAAAACCACACCCGAGCAAACGCAACTCCGTAAAAGGCGTTTCTAAGAAAATACCGGTGCTACGATTCAATCGGTGCCCTCGGAATTCGATTCCAAGCACTGGTTCAGAAGTTAGAAAAACCTGATCATTTGTTCACTGAACGTACCCGAGATAAACTTTGGAAATTGATTCCGAGCACACTGGGCCTTGGAATCATGCGCCGTCAGATACTGCGTTCTTGTAAAATCCCAAAGAATATTTAGAAAAAAATTTCCCTTCAAATTTCCGGGTCTTTAACATACTCCACCCTTTCTGTAAGGGAAATTGACACCCCATGGATTTTGATCCCTGGGGGGGTTTTTTCCCTAACATTCAGGTGGGAGGATGGATGGCTGAATACCCCATTGGGCCCCGCTCTCTTCTCTTGGTCGTTACTGTTCCTGGAAGGAAAATTAGTTAGTTTTCCCCATATATGTGTGTAGAGGGATGTAATGACTTATGGTTTTTCACACACATATATTCTAGATATAGTTTTCTATGTACAACTATAGGTGTAACGTGAATAGGTTGTGATATCATGAGGATCCTTACTCGGTGTATGGGATGTAATGGCTTGAGGTATAATACCCGACGTCTGATACATGTTATGCAAGCTGTGGAGGATCCCAAAAACTACCTGGTTACTTTGGTGTGTATACGTGGTGGTTTTGTTGCACAAGGTGCATATTATAGTGCTTCTCTCATGTGTTTGCGGTCAATCCATTTGGGATAGAGATGCTCAAGACGTGCAACGTTGGGGAAAAGCGGCAAACCAATGGGGAAGTAGTAGTGGGGTACTCTTGATATTCTTTATTATGTGATATATTCTTGTATAAATTACTTGGTGAGAGTAGTCATGGTGAGGTTTGGAACATAGTTTTCCTATTTAGGTTACATGTTAGTTTCACTTGTTGTTCACTGTGCTTTAGTATGCTTTCTATACTTTTGCATGAGAGGGTTCATAGTGGATCCTACTGAGTATACTTTCATATTCACCCTATGTATATATAAACTATTTTCTGGTCACTTGAAGTAGGTTTGAGATCATGCTGGTTTCTACAAGAATGGGGTTTCCAGAGCTGGTCGGGCTTGTGGTTGCTGTTGTTTTTACTTTCTTTTGTGTACTTGCAGTTTTTTCTCGTTTTAGTTGTAGTAATGTTTCATGGAATTACATATCTGCAATTGGGTTTCTTTTATATTTCAGTCCTGAGTTGGAGTTGTTTGGTTTCTATGTTATCTCTCTCTTCCACATGTGTTCTCTTATAGGGTAATACCTCCCATTTGTGTGTTTATTATACCCTCAGTGCTACTCTCAAACCCGGGGCCAACTGGATGCGAGACTCGGGGGTCATTATCTCCCTTTTCACATTGTCATCCAAGGAGGGGTACACTTTGTGGAGAGGGGGTCGTGATATATATATTATTTAAAAAATTTTGATTGGTCATTATGGTTGAAATTTATTTTAATGTTGTACATGTTAAAATATGATTACGTTCACATTTTGGCTACAGTTTAGATGAAATATTTTGAAAATTACATGATGATTGCTTTAAAAATTTATAAATAGTCCAAAATGGGTAAAAATGACTTTAATAAATCATTTGTATAATGATAAAAACATTTCTGATGACATTTTTAAAAAACCAGGTATTAGAAAAAAGGATTTTAGTCAAAGAGATTATTAATGTCAAGTTTTATTCAAATACATTATCCAATATTTTATGTCCAAAATAGAGAAATAAATGGGAATAATACTTGAAAAAGATCCTGAATAAATAGAGTATTATAAAATATATTTAATTTATGAAAATTCAAATAATTCCCCATGTGAGTCTTAAACCTAATCTATCATGAATAATGATACCATTGTGAAATACACCCTTACCAGTTTGTTCACATTTTATTCATGATCCCCCATAAAGAAAATATACTCAAAATCAAAAATAAATAACAAGAAGAGAAATATTTCCATGATATTAAATATCAAAAGGGGAATTATATACCCCACATAATGGAAAATGTAGTGAATATGGCATATGACTCATGGATGTAAATATAAGATGATAAACCCTTATGTAAGATTCAACATCTTTAGTATGTGAATGAACATCATGTATTATAAATAGAGGAATATTATAAATATATTATAATTTCATTCTCATATATATAAATACATATTCAATTTTCTTATAGTCTTTTGTCACCACTTTATTAACATTTTTTTGTTCAAATCTATGTTTCACGTGATAATTTCTTAGTTTTTCTTCAATATTTTAGTTTGATAACATTGTTCATTTTAATTTGATCTTGGTAAAATAATCTCAATAATTTTTAAAAGTATATAAATATCAAATATATTCATTAAAATTGTTTTTTTATTAATCTATAAATTTTTGGAATATAAAATGAATTACATAGTTTATGGAGGTGACACACCATACGTACGCATGAAGGATGTATTATTTTTTATCAATAAATGGAAAAATGGAAAATAAATATTTATTACAATTTTCATAAACATTATTATATAAAATATAGTATTTATATTACCCAAATACATCCTTATTACCATACATCTAAAAAAATGAAAAACATTTCACATCAAAATAAGGAGGCAGTGACTTACGATTATGCACAAGGGACAATATTGTTTACTAATGGGATGGAAGGTACATAGTTAAATGAGATATTATATTTCCATAAAATTTTTATGATAATAAATATCACCTATATTAATTAATTTTAACCATAAAACATTACATGAAAAACATAATAAAAAATTTAATCACGTCATTTTGTGAGGCAGTTGTTCGTCGTACACACGAGCAATGATATTTTATCCTAAAAAGAATGGAAAGAAAGAAGATATAGGTAATATAATGAATATATAAGAATTATTATTTCATAAATATAATATAAATTTGTTAAATCCATTAATATATCCATCCATGAAATTTTGTTGTGTAAAATAAATTAGATCGGTTCAAGAGTTGGTAGTATGATAAACTCACGATTAACAGTTTCATTTACCATTTTATAGAGGTGGATTGGATCTGAGTTATTAAATTAATATAATAATATCTCAACATATAAGATATATTGGATTTATTATATTATCATAGTTTAAGAATGATTTAAGGTGGATGAATAATAAATAAAATAAATATGCATGTTCAATAATTTTACAATTTCATCAGAGAGACACTTTATATTTGTAACCAATGACTTCGTAAGTGGAATTTATGATCAATATAAGGCCATTATTATGTGATTGAGGAATTATTTAAGGAATTTTATTCTTGTTTTTGATGAACCAATTTTTTTATGTGTGAAAAGGGGAGGAGAGTGTGCGGCCTTTTATAAGTGGGAGAGAAGATAAATATTGAATTTTTGGAAGGTTAACGTGATACCCTCATTTTTCTCATGTAAATAGATTCCAAAATTGTTTATTGTAAAAAAATATATGTTTAATGGTATAAAAATGTAAAATATATTTTTTTACGTGTTTTTAGAAATTTAATCCAATATATTCTTAGTTTAACCCCTAGTAAACCCATTATTTACATGACTACTACAATTATTTTCTAATATATTACCTATTCAATGTGGAAAAAATTAACATAACCAGATTATATAATATAAATTATAATTATTAAAAATATGTAATAATTTTTACAAAATGAAATTATCATAAGTTAAATAATTCAATTTAAATTTAAACCTAAGACGTGATGATATTGTTGTTCCACAAGGAGAAAATTATGATATGTATAAATGTTTAAATATAAATATTAAAAAGTAAATTGGTTCCAATGACTTGATTTATTTAAATTTTAAAATAATTATTCTAACTATACTCTTAAAATCATTTAAAGAATAATTTATCTTTTATGTAATTTAATGAAAAATAGAGTTTTCAATAACAATTAGTATTTTTTTACTAATAGTAAAAAAACTTTTTTTTAGAAAATTTTCATAAATTCACCCAATGATAATACTATCTTTTAGATATCAAAAATTGTTTTTTGTTTCCTAAATAACATTATTAAATGTGTAAAAAAATTATTTTTAAATTATTTGTATTTATTTAAACTAATCCACCTTTACAAAAAAAATTAAGAAAACATTTCTTTCTCATTAAAATACATGTTATTTTCATTATAATTTATTTGAAACCATTGAATTTATTTTATACATCCTCCTAATTTAGTTATTAATATTCATGATAACCATATTACTAGTTAAGTTATAATGGTAATGTTTAAATAATAATATTTAAATAGATTATCACTTTTCATTCAAACTTGGTGTTATGTTCATTAGAAGACATCAATTAGATTGTATTTATAATGAAATATATAATAAATTATCAGGGTGTAACATTACATTATATGAATTCTTTTTAATATCTTATATTCTATCAATTAAGATGTTCATATTATAATATCTCAAGGTGTTACGTTGTACCCCCTTAAATAAATTGCCTCTTCACAATTTAATCTTCATCACAGTAATTAAAGGATTGACATTTGAAAATAAATTTGTTAAAAAATAAAATTGTAAAAAGGTTTAGTAAACCCTCCTCCTAAAAAGTGATAAAGGGATGTATGAAAATCATGTATAATACAAAAATACTATGTTTAAAATTAGGAGAGCTTCGGTGGGAAATGAAAACAATTAAATAGATAAGATTACTATGTCCCAATGATTAATTTTGAGTGATAAAAAACATGGACATGATAATGTTAACCACAAAACCATATATATATATTTATTTAAATTATGATTTATTCAACTGAAATGACTTTAATATGATTTTTTTTGTCTCATTATATTTTTCCTAATGTTGAGGGTATTTATAACCATTTAGATATGGAAAACCAGAAAATATACTTATAATTTCTTCATTTGGTTGTGAGTAGATAAATTACCACTTCATATAATAACCTCATAAATGGATATCCAAAATAAACATTTATTCATAAAGCACATTAAACAAATCATTTTAATGAAAAGTCATTCCAATCATCTTTAGATATGAAAAAAAACCAAAATTAAAAAAAATATTATTCTAATGACACGAAAAACAAAACATAATAAATTATGTATATTTTACAACTTAATAATCTCCCCAAATATGAAAATAAACACTTGAAGTCAAATTTTTTTTAATATTGGTTATTAAATCAACATTATATCCCCTATAAAATAAAAATTGGTCATTAATGTTACATTCTACATATGTGAATACATTAATAACTATAAATCCTTAATTAAAAAGTAGATGCTTTTAACAATATAATATCAGGTTGTCGAATATATTATAGAAATCCAAACATGTAGAAAAATTTAACAAAGATAAAATAAGTCACTAAAAAATTTCATTGTTATAATTAATACCCCACAAACATATATTTGTCATTGTAATATAAACACCTACGACAAATTAATGGTTATATTCCCTCAATCATGTGTTTTCCTAAAATATCAACTTTAAATAGATTAACAGTTCATTTTTACCAGTAATATTAATCATATAATTTTGTATCCATAAATAAAAGGTAATATAGTATAATCCTTATATATTTTTTTTAATCTTAAACTGAGATATTTATTATTAAATATTTATACAACATATTTGATTAATCTAAATCCACATACATTAATAACTAATCTGAAGCTACATTAATAGAATAAGCATGCTTTGATCCCTTTACTTATTGTAGCATATATTCCCATTTATGATTGTGTAATTATTTTAATTTTTAACTATCACGGTATATTTAAATCATTTAATATTTTAATATTATTTTTTTACTTTGATATTACGATTACATCGGTCTTTATGGGAACTATTTTTGTAAACTCCCATTCAATTCAATAATGTACGATGGTTTTATATTCGAAAATTATCACATGGTGTAAAAACTGTCATTAACTCCTTCCATGTATAAATATTTTAATATTTTTTCTACATTCTCTCTTAATTCCAATTGAATCTATAAGAATTGAATAATTTTTCAATGTCATTATCAAACATGGTAAAATGTGATTGTATGAGTAGAATGATTGGAAGGCTTGTGTCATTCAAATAATTAGCTTTAACATATGAAGTAAATGGTCAATATTCATATTTGAATTATGTACATCCATTGTAGAATTACTTACTAAACTCTTATTTTATTCTTAAAACATTGAAATATATTCCATTTACTTTAGTCTTAGTCTCAAGATTACTATCTCTAAATCTTCTCATTGTTCACAAGGAAAAACATTTCCAAGAAATGTTTCTTAATATCCTTCCATTCCATGTATTAAATTCCTTATTCATCCCTAGTTTATTGAATCAATGTACACTATTGATTTGAATCACTTTAGAGATGATAAAATTCCATGAAAACATTTTCCCTTTCATTATTTCTTATAGAAATTAATATAATCACAAGAAAATATATCAATTTCACAGAAACAAATAGATTATTTGTCTCATTGAAATATAGAGGTTGTTGACTCAAAGTGTAGTCTAATATTGTTACACCATTTGGTGGATCAGTAGGATACTTTGTACAAGGATGGTATTTGGTTATAATTTGAGTCAACTTCTAAAATATGGTTATAATTACTATATTTTCAGTTGCTAATCCATCTCTAGGTTCATTAAATTCCTAAGAGGGAAATCTCAAAATGGGGTACATGCATTTATACAGTTCACAATCCTTCCACCAGGCACTATTTTATTTAATTTATGAAAATTCAAATAATTCCCCATGTGAGTCTTAAACCTAATCTATCATGAATAATGATACCATTGTGAAATATACCCTTAACAGTTTGTTCACATTTTATTCATGATCCCCCATAAAGAAAATATACTCAAAATCAAAAATAAATAACAGGAAGAGTAATATTTCCATGATATTAAATATCAAAAGGGGAATTATATACCCCACATAATGGAAAATGGGGTGAATATGACATATGACTCATGGATGTAAATATAATACGATAAACCCTTATGTAAGATTCGACATCCTTAGTATGTGAATGAACATCATGTATTATAAATAGAGGCATATTATAAATATATTATAATTTCAATCTCATATATATAAATACATATTCAATTTTCTTATAGTCTTTTATCTCCACATTATTAACATTTTTTTGTTAAAATCTATGTTTCAGGTGATAATTTCTTAGTTTTTCTTCTATATTTTAGTTTGATAACATTGTTCCTTTTAATTTGATCTTGGTAAAATAATCTCAAGAATTTTAAAAAGTATATAAATATCCACTATATTCATTAAATTTTTTTTATTAATCTATAAATTTTTGGTATATAAAATTAAATACATAGTTCATGGAGGTGACAGACCATACGTACGCATGAAGGATGTATTATTTTTTATCAATAAATGGAAAAAATGGAAAATAAATATTTATTAAAATTTTTATAAACATTATTATATAAAATATAGTATTTATATTACCCAAATACATCCTTATTACCATACATCTAAAAAAATGAAAAACATTTCACATCAAAATAAGGAGGTAGTGACCTACGTTTATGAACAAGGGACAATATTGTATATTAATGGGTTCGAAGGTACAAAGTTAAATGAGATATTATATTTCCATAAAATTTTTATGATAATAAATATCACCTATATTAATTATTTTTAACCATAAAACATTACATGAAAAACATAATAAAAAATTTAATCATGTCATTTTTCAAGGAAGTTGTTCGTCGTATACACGAGCAAGGATATTTTATATTAAAAAGAATGGAAAGAAAGAAGATATACGTAATATAATGAATCTATAAGAATTATTATTTCATAAATATCATATAAATTTGTTAAATCCATTAATATATCCATCCATGAAATTGGGTTGAGTAAAATAAATTAGATCGGTTCGAGAGTTGGTAGTCTGATATACTCACGATTAACGGTTTCATTTAACTTTTTATAGAGGTGGATTGGATTTGAGTTATTAAATTAATATAATAATATCTCAACATATAAGATATATTGGATTTATTATATTATCATAGTTTAAGAAGGATTTAAGGAGGAGGAATAATATATAAAATAAATACGCATGTTCAATAATTTTACAATTTTATCAGAGAGACACTTTATATTTGTAACCAATGACTTCGTAAGTGGAATTTATGATCAATATAAGGCCATTATTATGTGATTTTGGAATTATTTAAGGAATTTTGTTCTTGTTTTTGATGAACCAAATTGTTTTTTTATTTGTGAAAAGGGGAGGAGAGTGTGCGGCCTTTTATAAGTGGGAGAGAGGATAAATGTTGAATTTTTGGAAGGTTAACATGATACCCTTATTTTTCTCACGTAAATAGCTTCCAAAATTGTTTATTATAAAAAATAATATGTTTAATGGTATAAAAATGTAAATTATATATTTTTTACTTGTTTTTAGAAATTTAATCCAATATATTCTTAGTTTAACCCCTAGTAAACCCATTTTTTACATGACTACTACAATTATTTTCTAATATATTAACTATTCAATATGGAAAAAATTAACATAAACATATTATATAATATAAATTATAATTATTCCTAAAATGTAATAAATTTTACAAAATGAAATTATCATAAGTTAAATAATTCAAGTTAAAATTAAACCTCAGACGTGATGATACTGTTGTTCCACAAGGAGAAAATTATGATATATATAAATGTTTAAATATAAATATTAAATAGTAAATTGGTTCCAATGACTTGATTTATTTAAATTTTAAAATAATTATTCTAACTATACTCTTAAACTTATTTAAAGAATAATTTATCTTTTATGTAATTTAATGAAAAATAGAGTTTTAAATAACAATCCGTATTTTTTTACTAATGAAAAAAAAAATTAGAAAATTGTCAAAAATTCACCCAATGATAATACTATATTTTATATTTCAAAAAGTGTTTTTAGTTTTTCAAATAACATTATTAATTGTGGAAAAAAATTATTTTTAAATTATTTGTATTTATTTAAACTAATCCACCTTTACAAAAAAAAATTAAGAAAAAATTTCTTTCTCTTTAAAATAGATGTTATTTTCATTATAATTTATTGGAAACCATTGAATTTATTTTATACATCTTCTTAATTTAGTTATTAATATTCATGATAACCATATTACTAGATAGTTTATAATGGTAATGTTTAAATAATAATATTTAAATAGATTATCACTTTTCATTCAAACTTGGTGTTATGTTCATTTGAAGACATCAATTAGATTGTATTTATAATGAAATATATCATAAATTATCAGGGTGTAACATTACATTATATTAATTCTATTTAATATCTTATATTATATCAATTAAGATGTTCATATTATAATATCTAATGGTGTTACGTTGTACCCCCTTAAATAAATTTCCTCTTCACAATTTAATCTTCATCACAGTAACTAAAGGATTGAAATTTGAAAATAAATTTATTAGAAAACCAAATTGTAAAATGCTTTAGTAAACCCTCCTCCTAAAAAGTGATAAAGGGAAGTATGAAAATCATGTATAATACAAAAATACTATGTTTAAAATTAGGATAGCTTCGGTGGGAAATGAAAACATTGAAATAGATAAGATTAATATGTCCCAATGATTAATTTTGAGTGATAAAAATCATGGACATGATAATGTTAACCACAAAAACCATATATATATATTGATTTAAATTACGATTTATTCAACTGAAATGACTTTAATATGAATTTTTTTGTCTCATTATATTTTTCCTAATGTTGATGGGATTTGTAACCATTTAGATATGAAAAACCAGAAAATATACTTATAATTTCCTGATTTGGTTGTGATTAGGTAAATTACCACTTCATTTAACAACCTCATAAATGGATATCCAAAATAAACATCTATTCATAAAGCACATTTAAAAAATAATTTTAATCAAAAGTCATTCCTATCATCTTTAGAAATGTAAAAAACCCAAAATTAAAAAAAATAATTCCAATGACACGATAAACTAAACATAATCAATTCAGTATATTTTACAACTTAATAATCTTCACCAAATATGAAAATAAACAATTGAAGTCAGTTTTTTTTAATATTGTTTATTAAATCAACATTATATCCACTATAAAATAAAAATTGGACATTAATGTCACATTATACATATGTGAATACATTAATCACTATAAATCCTCAATTAAAAAATAGATACTTCTAACAATATAATATCAGGTTGTCGAATATATTCTAGAAATCCAAACATGTAGAAAAATTTAACAAAGATAAAATAAGTCACTAAAAAATTTCATTGTTATAATTAATACCCCACAAACATATATTTGTCATTGTAATCTAAACACCTACCACAAATTAATGGTTATATTCCCTCAATCATGTGTTTTCCTAAAATATCAACATTAAATAGATTAACAGTTCATTTTTATCAGTAATATTAATCATATAATTTTGTATCCATAAATAAATGTTAATATAGTATAATCCTTAAAAAAATTTTGAATCTTAAACTGGGATATTTAGTATTATAAATTTATACAACATATTTGATTAATCTAAATCCACATACTTTAATAACTAATCTGAAGGTACATTAATAGAATAAGCATGCTTTGATCCCTTTACATATTGTAGCATATATTCCCATTTATGATTGTGTAATTATTTTAATTTTTACCTATCACGGTATGTTTAAATCATTGAATATTTTAATATTATTTTTTTAGTTTGATATTACGATTACATCGGTCTTTATGGGCACTATTTTTGTAAACTCACATTCTATTCAATGATGTACGATGGTTTTATATTCCAAAATTATCACATGGTGGAAAAACTGTCATCACCTCCTTCCATGTATAAATAATTTAATATTTTTTCCACATTCTCTCTTAATTACAACTGAATCTATAAGAATTGAATAATTTTTTATGTCATTATCGAACATGGTACAATGTGATTGTATGAGTAGAATGATTGGAAGGCTTGTGTCATTCAAATAATTAGCTTTAAGATATGACGTAAATGGTCAATATTCATATTTGAATTATGTACATCCATTGTAGAATTACTTACTAAACTCTTATTTTATTCTTAAAACGTTGATATATATTCCATTTCCTTTAGTCTTAGACTCAAGATTATTTTCTCCAAATCTGCTCATTGATCACAAGGAAAAACATTTCCAAGAAATGTTTCTTATAATCCTTCCATTCCATGTATTAAATTCAGTATTCATCCCTAGTATATTGAATCAATGAACACTATTGATTTGAATCACTTTAGAGATGATAAAATTCCATGAAAACATTTTCCCTTTCATTATTTCTTATGGAAATTAATATACTCACAAGGAAACATATCCATTTCACAAAAACAAATAGATTATTTGTTTCATTGAAATATAGAGGTTGTTGACTCAAAAAGCAGTCTAATATCGTTACACCATTTGGTGGAATTGTAGGATACTCTGTACAAGGATGGAATTTGGTTATAATTTGAGTAAACTTCTAAAATATGGTTATAATTACTATATTTTCAGTTGTTAATCCATCTCTAGGTTCATTAATTTCCCAAGAGGGAAATCTCAAAATGGGGTACATGCATTTATACAGTTCACAATCCATCCACCAGGAACTATTTTATTTAATTTATGAAAATTCAAATAATTCCCCATGTGAGTCTTAAACCTAATCTATCATGAATAATGATACCATTGTGAAATACACCCCTACCAGTTTGTTCACATTTTATTCATGAGCCCCCATAAAGAAAATATACTCAAAATCAAAAATAAATAACAAGAAATGTAATATTTCCATGATATTAAATATCAAAAGGGGAATTATATACCCCACATAATGTAAAATGTGGTGAATATGGCATATGACTCATGGATGTAAATATAAGATGATAAACCCTTATGTAAGATTCGACATCCTTAGTATGTGAATGAACATCATGTATTATAAATAGAGGCATATTATAAATATATTATAATTTCATTATCATATATATAAATACATATTCATTTTTTTTATAGTCTTTTATCTCCACTTTATTAAAAAAAAATTGTTAAAATCTATGTTTCAGGTGATAATTTCTTAGTTTTTCTTCTATATTTTAGTTTGATAACATTGTTCCTTTTAATTTTATCTTGGTAAAATAATCACAAGAATTTTAAAAAGTATATAAATATCAAATATATTCATTAAAAATGTTTTTTTACTAATCTATAAATTTTTGGTATATAAAATTAATTACATAGTTCATGGAGGTGACAGACCATACGTACGAATGAAGGATGTATTGTTTTTTTATCAATAAATGGAAAAATGGAAAATACATATTTATTAAAATTTTATAAACATTATTATATGAAATATAGTTTTTATATTACCAAAATACATCCTTATTACCATACATCTAAAAAATGAAAAACATTTCACATCAAAATAAGGAGGTAGTAACCTACGTTTAAGCACAAGGGACAATATTGTATACTAATGGGTTAGAAGGTACAAAGTTAAATGAGATATTATATTTCCATAAAATTTTTATGATAATAAATATCACCTATATTAATTAATTTTAACAATAAAACATTACATCAAAAACATAATAAAAAATGTAATCACGTCATTTTGCGAGGCAGTTTTTCGCCGTACACACGAGCAATGAAATTTTATCCTAAAAAGAATGGAACGAAAGAAGATATAGGTAATATAATGAATCTATAAGAATTATTATTTCATAGATATCATATAAATTTGTTAAATCCATTAATATATCCATCCATGAAATTTGGTTGTGTAAAATAAATTAGATCGGTTCGAGAGTTGGTAGTCTGATATACTCACGATTATTGGGTTCATTTACCATTTTATAGAGGTGGATTGGATCTGAGTTAATAAATTAATATAATAATATCTCAACATATAAGATATATTGGATTTATTATATTATCATAGTTTAATAAGGATTTAAGGAGGAGGAATAATAAATAAAATAAATATGCATGTTAAATAATTTTACAATTTCATCAGAGAGACACTTTATATTTGTAACAAATGACTTCGTAAGTGGAATTTATGATCAATATAAGGCCTTTATTGTGTGATTGAGGAATTATTTAAGGAATTTTATTATTGTTTTGGATGAACCAAATTGTTTTTTATGAGTTAAAAGGGGTGGAGAGTGTGCTGCCATTTATAAGTGGGAGAGAGGATAAATATTGAATTTTTGGAAGGTTAACATGATACCCTTATTTTTCTCACGTAAATAGCTTCCAAAATTGATTATTATAAAAAATAATATGTTTAATGGTATAAAAATGTAAATTATATATTTTTTACGTGTTTTTAGAAATTTAATCCAATATATTCTTAGTTTAACCCCTAGTAAACCCATTTTTTACATGACTACTACAATTATTTTATAATATATTTACTATTCAATATGGAAAAAATTAACATAACCATATTATATAATATAAATTATAATTATTCCGAATATTTAATAAATTTTACAAAATGAAATTTTCATAAGTTAAATAATTCAATTTAAATTTAAACCTCAGACGTGATGATACTGTTGTTCCACAAGGAGATAATTATGATATGTATAAATGTTTAAATATAAATATTAAATAGTAAATTGGTTCCAATGACTTGATTTATTTAAATTTTAAAATAATTATTCTAACTATATTCTTAAACTTATTTAAAGAATAATTTATCTTTTATGTAATTTAATGAAAAATAGAGTTTTCAATAACAATCAGTATTTTTTACTAATGATAAAAAAGAAATTAGAAAATTGTCAAACATTCACCCAATGATAATACTATCTTTTAGATTTCAAAAAGTGTTTTTAGTTTTAAAAATAACATTATTAAATGTGGAAAAAAATTATTTTTAAATTATTTGTATTTATTTAAACTAATCCACCTTTACAAAAAAAAATTAAGAAAAAATTTCTTTCTCTTTAAAATAGATGGTATTTTCATTATAATTTATTGGAAACCATTGAATTTATTTTATACATCTTCTTAATTTAGTTATTAATATTCATGATAACCATATTACTATTTAGGTTATAATGGTAATGTTTAAATAATAATATTTAAATAGATTAACACTTTTCATTAAATCTTGGTGTTATGTTCATTAGAAGACATCAATTAGATTGTATTTATAATGAAATATATAATAAATTATCAGGGTGTAACATTACATTATATGAATTCTATTTAATATCTTATATTCAATCAATTAAGATGTTAATATTATAATATCTAAATGTGTTACTTTGTACCCCCTTAAATAAATTTCTTCTTCACAATTTAATCTTCATCACAGTAACTAAAGGATTGAAATTTGAAAATAAATTTGTTAGAAAACCAAATTGTAAAAAGTTTTAGTAAACCCTCCTCCTAAAAAGTGATAAAGGGAAGTATGAAAATCATGTATAATACAAAAATACTATGTTTAAAATTAGGAGAGCTTCGGTGGGAAATGAAAACATAGAAATAGATAAGATTAATATGTCCCAATGATTAATTTTGAGTGATAAAAAACATGGACATGATAATGTTAACCACAAAACCATATATATATATATTGATTTAAATTACGATTTATTCAACGGAAATGACTTTAATATGAATTTTTTTTTCTCATTAGATTTTTCCTAATATTGATGGGATTTGTAACCATTTAGATATGAAAAACCAGAAAATATACTTATAATTTCTTCATTTGGTTGTGATTAGGTAAATTACCACTTCGTTTAATAACCTCATAAATGGATATCCAAAATAAACATCTATTCACAAAGCACATTTAAAAAATCATTTTAATGAAATGTCATTCCTATCATCTTTAGATATGTAAAAAACCCAAAATAAAAAAAAAATTCCAATGACACGATAAACTAAACATACTCAATTCAGTATATTTTAAAACTTAGTAATCTTCCCAAATATGAAAATAAACAATTGAAGTCAATTTTTTTTAATATTGGTTATTAAATCAACATTATATCCCCTATAAAATAAAAATTGGATATTAATGTCACATTATACATATGTGAATACATTAATCACTATAAATCCTTAATTTAAAAATAGATGCTTCTAACAATATAATATCAGGTTGTTGAATATATTCTAGAAATCCAAACATGTAGAAATATTTAACAAAGAGTAAATAAGTCACTAAAAAATTTCATTGTTATAATTACTACCCCACAAACATATATTTGTCATTGTAATCAAAACACCTACCACAAATTAATGGTTATATTCCCTCAATCATGTGTTTTCCTAAAATATCAACATTAAATAGATTAACAGTTCATTTTTATCAGTAATATTAATCATATAATTTTGTATCCATAAATAAAATGTAATATAGTATAATCCTTATATATTTTTTGAATCTTAAACTTAGATGTTTATTATTAAATATTTATACAACATATTTGATTAATCTAAATCCACATACTTTAATAACTAATCTGATGCTACATTAATAGAATAAACATGCTATGATGCCTTTACTTATTGTAGCATATATTCCCATTTATGATTGTGTAATTATTTTAATTTTTACCTATCACGGTATATTTAGATCATTGAATATTTTAATATTATTTTTTTTACTTTTATATTACGATTACATTGGTCTTTATGGGAACTATTTTTGTAAACTCCCATTCAAATCAATAAAGTATGATGTTTTTATATTCCAAAATTATCACATGGTGGAAAAACTGTCATTACCTCCTTCCATGTATAAATATTTTAATATTTTTTCCACATTCTCTCTTAATTCCAATTGAATCTATAAGAATTGAATAATTTTTCAATGTCATTATCGAACATGGTACAATGTGATTGTATGATTAGAATGATTGGAAGGCTTGTGTCATTCAAATAATTAGCTTTAACATATGAAGTAAATGGTCAATATTCATATTTGAAATATGTACATCCATTGTATAATTACTTACTAAACTCTTATTTTATTCTTAAAATGTTGAAATATATTCCATTTCATTTAGTTTTAGACTCAAGATTATTATCTCCAAAACTTCTCATTGTTCACAAGGAAAAACATTTCCAATAAATGTTTCTTAAAATCCTTCCATTCCATGTATTAAATTCATTATTAATCCCTAGTGTATTGAATCAATGAACACAATTGATTTGAATCACTTTAGAGATGATAAAATTCCATGAAAACATTTTCCCTTTCATTATTTCTTATGGAAATTAATATAATCACAAGGAAACATATCCATTTCACAAAAACAAATATATTATTTGTCTCATTGAAATATAGAGGTTGTTGACTCAAAAATCAGTCTAATATTGTTACACCATTTGGTGGATCAGAAGGATACTCTGTACAAGGATGGTATTTGGTTATAATTTGAGTCAACTTCTAAAATATGGTTATAATTACTATATTTTCAGTTTCTAATCCATCTCTAGGATCATTAATTTCCTAAGAGGGAAATCTCAAAATGGGGTACATGCATTTATACAGTTCACAATCCTTCCACCAGGCACTATTTTAAAAATATTAAATATATAAAATCGGAACCTAAAATTATGAAATATAATGTATCATCCCATTTCAGGTTAAATACTTATGGTAAATTTAAAATTTTATGCATAGCTAATATTATATTCAAAATCTTTGTTTCTTCAGGATGGTTTTCAAATCATACAAATATTTTATAATCCTTGATATGTTTTGTAATAAAACTGTAAAATAACCTATGTATCTCATGGTATTATAAAAGAAGGTGATTAGTAGGGCTTGATTACATATACTAGGTACGGCTTGGGATAATCATGACAAACCTTTTTATGGTATGATTCACAAGATACTTCTATGTAAATACTATATCCACTTTTAGTATTGTTATAATAATGTATTTGTAGGAAAAAGACCTATTATTTACCTTAAAAAATTCAAATATTATCCAATATCAATAAATATCCTTAATTTAAGTGATAGGGTAATATTTTCTAATATATGTTTTATAAAATCTAGTTCCAATTGTTTCTAGAAAACATACATTAATAAAAACTATAATGACCCCAACCCCACTAGCTCATGGTTGGTGTATAAAATATTAAATTGGAATAAGATACAAGAAATTGTATCCAAGAGGAATGAATTTTTTTTGGATCTTATTAAAAGAGAGAAAAATTTGAAATTTAGATTATAATAGAAAATATAAAATACACAATGTGTTTTTATTGATAATTCCTTTTTTAAACAGCGGGTCTATGTATAGAGATCACAAAAAATTGATGGTATCCTGGAGAAAATAAATCATAATATTAGTGTGACAAAAAATTTCTTTGTAAGGGTAATAATATAATGAAATAAATCATGAATTAATAAACATAATAAATATGGTAATGTATGTGTGTAAAACACATCACCTTTAATAAACTGAGCATAACATGGAATAAATATATGATTATCAAATAAATCCATATAAATAATCACTCAACAATGAAACATATCAATGGATATTTTAAATAAAAAATAATAACATAGTAATCCTTAAATTAGATCGTAATTATGGAATTTATAATGTTGAACATCTAAAACATAATACTAAGACCATTCATATTTGTAGTATACTTATATTCCTTTTAGATAGGTGCCTGGGTGATTTCTTCCACAATTATCACAAGGGGGAAATTCAACTCTTCCTTTATTCCATATTTTTTTATTTCCATTCCCAGCATGTTTAGCAGATCTTTTCTTCTCTTGTTTTGATTTAAAGTTGTAAGACTTGGAGAATTCTTTTCTATCTTGATAGCACAGGAGAAAATATCTTCTTATTATGAGATGGATTGGGAGAATAATTCTAGATAGAGAAATGTTTTTAACCCAACAAAGAAATGATTAATCTTCCTTATTAGGTTACATATATAATCTGCATCATTCCTGGATAACCATGTAATGATTGCCTCATATTTTGTGACATTCTCATCCTCCTTTTTCCTCAGACTCAGAAATTTCCTTTCCATATTCGCTCAATGGTCACGAGGAAAGTATTTTTCTAATAAAATATCATTAAACACCCTGCATTCCATGTTTGGTACTTCTTCATCTTTCTTGGTGTTTTGAATTATGTACCACTATTGATCTGCATCCCCAGTGTGGTGATAAACATCCATGAAAACTTTTTCCCTATCGCTACACAACAAATCATGAAATAATTTCACTAAGTAACTTATCCTTTTCTTAGCTACTAACGGATTTTTACTCTCATTGATTGTTAGTGGTTTTTACCCATGAAACAATCTAACATTGATCTGCCGCAATGTGGATCAGGGTGCCAAATAAGGGTAAGGTTATTATTCATTACCTGAGTGAGTTATCTCAGTATGGTGATAAGCTAATCTGAACCAGTTCCATTAGAAGCTCCAATATAATTATCATGAGTATGATAGAAATCCATACATGGATTACGTGCAATGATACAGTTTCCAATCCTTCCACTAGGTGCCATTTCTACACAATGGCATACAATATATTAGTTTATGAATCCCAATACATAATTTTGAACTTTAAAAACACTTAATGTAAATTGAACAGTTTAAATATATAATCTATAGTCTTAATATGGTATCTTTGAGGTGGTATATACTCAGAAATCCTTCATAATGGATTGTAAATAAAATGATAATTATCCTTAGTTTATCCTCTGAGAGTGTTGTAACCAAGAGTGTTGCAAGGCCCACAATAATGCACATGTTCTCGTTAGAGTATATCTCAACGTGGTGTTTTCGAGTTTTACCCCTAGGTAAATTTGTGCCAGATCAGCCTCTACCTACTCATATATAGACAAGGATTTATTTTTAGAAAACTCAAAAAATCTATATATTACCAAAATTCATGGAAGTTCTTCTATACTAATCCTCAAAGTCCATCTTACGGTAATGTTCTCTAATCATTGTTTTTTGAAATCTAGTTTCCATGAATTGTACTAAACTTATTATGATACAACTTATAATGACCCAACCCTACTTACCTAGAGTCAGTGCTTTATTGCATTGCATTGGCATGATACAAGGAATCATGTCCTGAAAAACAAATTAGTTTAGTATTATTGGAAACCAGATATGTAAATTAGGTCAAAATTAAAACTTTAGAAGAAATAGAACACTAATTTATTCCATTAGAATCATCGAAGCCTCCTAGATTATGCCTGAATGTCACTCATAACTACCTTATTCAAATCCAGGAAAAATGAAACATACGAAACGGAGTGAGCTCAAATGCTCAGTAAGGGTAAGTAATACAGTGGAAGATAACATAAACATTAGGCATGATGAAAATTAAAAAAACAAGAATTTATAAATAATAAACATGAACACTTTATTTTAGGAATATGAGCAGAGTAAATAATGACATAATAAAACATAGTCATGGGTATTCTACTACAAGTAAAATAACCACATGATCAATCATTATTATTTTCATAATGAGCGAATGTATAATGTCGGACAATCAGAAACATCTTTTCGTGGCCTTGTTCAAGACGTCTTAAAATGATTTAGGCCTCGGCCAAAACCATATATCAAAATGGTAAAGGCCTCGAACAAACCCATGTCTAATTTTCTCATGAGATCTGCGGATTCATGGAGGAGTTATAGTGGGATCCACCATTCACATACTATGTCCAATACATTTCTCATAATGAATGGTTGAAACATAACATAAATATTTTATTAAAACTAGTATAAGAAATGTCAATACTTTAACCATAAACCATGAATGGTAAAAAAATAACACAGGCACAGTCAAACATATTAGAAAACCATCAGTACAATATAGAATATTTGTATCATAAGAAATCAACATCAAACAAGTTTGAAATTTATCGAATGTTGTAGACATAAATGAAACGAAAAATATTTGAATGAAATACCTATTTCTATTTTGAAACCATTTAAGAGTCACGTAATTATAAAAGTGAACATAAATTTTGAAAATATTCTTATAATCTTGTAATGGATTCTTAGATGAATTTATAATGAAAGAAAATAGCCTCACCAACTATATAAGTTAAAAAATATTCTTACCTTAATTATGTCGAAAATACCATAAAGTACCTTGTTTGGAAAATGAGGGAGATATTAATTTCAAAATATATAAGGTCAAATAAGGGTATAAATGAATTTAAAACATAGTTTAGTAAAAATTAAAAAAAATTCCAAGTACATTTTAAAAAAACATGGGTGTGGATGATAAATAGTTCCGTCTAGATAATTACGTAAAAAACCTCAGATAATAAAGAGATTGTGAAATTAACCCTTAACATGTAATTTTACTCAGTCAATGGTATGTTAACCTTCATTATAATATTTATAACTTTGTAATTAATTTATAAAAAAACTATATACATAAATATTATGTCCTATATGATACTCTAATATTGCTCTGTTAATAATATTTCAGTATTGTCATCGTTTCTGGAGATAACTGATTCATTTTCCTTTATATGCTTGGTTACGTAAGCCATTTTTTGATATGGATAGGATGTAATTTATTCATATACAGAATGATATTCTGATCATAAACATTATTTTAAATAATGTAATGAAAATTATTCTTGAATGATTACGATGGGAATCAATCTCATCGCGTCCATGGAGACGGTAATATGTACGTACAAACGAGGGAAAATATCATTATATTGGAAGTAAAATAATATGTAATTGGATAGTATATCATATATAAAAAATCATTAACATGTTATTTTTACTATTTACATTAGATATTCTCATTATTATACTGACCCAAATAATTAAGTGTTTGAATAACAAACCACACTACGTCGTGGATATGGTATACCGTAGGTTTTCACGTATGGAGACTTTGTCATTTATAAGATGGATAGATAACTAATATGGTTGTACCATATTTATTATAACATCATAGTATATAAAAGGTACTGTATTTAGAATTATGGTTTGGAAACAACAATGAAAAATAAAGTGGAAGAAGAAAATAACTTGAAAGAGGTGATGAAATATTGACATCGTTTTCAGGTTCTTCCTTTTGATTTGATAAAAATGGCTGATTAGGTTCTCTTTTGGACCAAATAAAGGTCTCTAAGATAATGGAAGGAATATTGAGAGGATATGTGGGCTGAGGATGGCCGATTCAAATGGCTATGGAGGTTTGATTTGATAGAATGGGAAGTGCCCTTTTATAAGAGAGGTGGCTGTCGCTTTAGCAAAAGGTTGAAATATTATTTTATAATAAAATAATTTCAGTTTATAGTTGCTACAAAATAATTATTTAAAGGATAAGGTAGGGATTGTTCAAAAACCTCTCATCTATTAGGTTTTACAAATGATTAGGTCACCATATTAACACTATCTTTTCGATTAAACTCATAATTATATAGTTTGACATTTACCATGTCTCTTTATATTTTTAAATTATAAGGTTAATAAAAATATGATAAAATTCCATGAGAGTCCCAAGTGGGTAATTATTAATTTATATAACCCTATATAAGTATTTTGGCCCAAATGTAGTTTTTTATGATTATTATATCAATTAATAATATAGTATTTGTTTTGAAAACCCAATTAAGTCTATTTGGACACTATTTAGTATTTGATTTTTTCGGAAGCCATTAAAACTTTATCACTTAAAATAAAATTTATTTAACAAAGCATATCATTTAATTATAACCTATAAAATTAGTGGAATTCATCATAAGTCTCAATTTACATTTATTTAGAGATTTATAATATAAATTATTTTAATATTTCAATAATAAGTTATTTACTAATTCATCATTGTGTCATAAATAAATTAAATTGGATAATTTTTAAAAATTATAAATAAAATACCATAATATAGGAAATAGTTTTATCTTTCTAATAAATATTTATGTTCTAATTTATATTTTGTGTAAACCTACAGTAAAAATGTTTTAGTAATAAAAAATTGACTTTAACTCTTTTAACTCTTCTTTAAAAAAAATAATTGTCCTAATCTTTTACAAGTGGACCGAAAAGGGGAATATTTTATTCCTAAGGTTGTTTTTGGTATAATTATACTCATCAAATTGAATTAGGACACGTGTTAAGGTAATTATAATATAAATTTTACCCTTAATTACCCTATTTACTTCTTACCGTGGTAAATAAAATCCAAAAGTTACAATTCACCAAAACATATTTTTATCTTATTAAATTACATTATACTTAATGATATTAATAGTATCTCTTGGATTTTAGTAATTAAACTCAACAAAGAAGTAAAATTATGTTTGATGCAAATTTACAAATGCTCCTGGGAGGAAGGTTAAAGTTGGTAAAAAGTTCAATAATTTTTTTTATATCTAAACTTATTATAAAATGACTCCAATGAATTACATTGAACTTATATAGGTATTATTTTACTATAATGACATAATAAATTAAAATATATTAAATAATTATTTAAATAAAATGACTTTTTTAACCAATAATGCAGTCTTTTTCACTATTCATAAAAAATTGAATGTTTTCAAAAAAATACAAAAAAATCACCTTAATCTAATTTGCACATTAAAATTTCAAAAATGATGTCCATTTTTAAAAATAAAATTTATAAAATTTATAAAAGTGTCTATTAATATTCATAATTGCTAGTTTGATTGTTCATAGTGTGTTTGAATCTTGAAGTTTCATACAATGCATGCTATTTCAATTTTCAAAGGGAATCATACTATAGAAGCTTGGGATGTTACACGATGGCATTATTTATAATTAAATTTTGGATAATCTCAGTTTTTAAGGTTCAAAGGGAATACATACATGACCTATAGTCCTATGGAACAACGCCCATACATGACTCAATACATGACCTTAATATCCCCAGACCCGACACACATGAATCAACCTCTCCTCAGTATATGAATCATGAATATATGTATAATAAAATCCAAATCATTCCATTGTAACCAATTTGGTCCGTTGGTTACCCAATATTATCCATATATAGTTTACATCATCTAATCATTATAATAAAACTTCTTTTTCAATTTTCCAATGAAATTCATTTTAAATGATATAATTTTATTTACATTGAATTTAAATATGTCAATTATTATTGAAAAATATAATATACATGAATGAATTTTAACTCACTTCTAAAACTCATTTGAAATCCATTTTTCAGTAATGGTAAAAAGTTATTATATTATGAAATTTTTTAAGAACAAAAAATAGTACCATCAAAATAGTTTTGATCAACCAAAACTCATTTTTATGTTATTTTAATAACTAATGTAGTTTTATTTGAATATTTTAAAAGTATATTTAAAATTATAATAGATTAAATCCTATAATAATAAGTTCTAGGGTCTTATTTTAACTCATAAAGTTCATTTTCATTTTTAAAAACATGATTTATAAAATGGTTGTTCGGAAATATTGCGAGATATTAAAAAAAACCTATTTAATAATATAATAAAATAGGAATGAAATATTAATATCTATTGAATATAGTTTAATGTTTTGTTGTGATATATATTCTATCATTATTCTGATTAATTAATCTCCATATATATGTTTGATGGTATCCTAATAATAATTACTATACTATTTATTATAAACATGTACAACAATTATAACATTGTATCTAAATATAGTTCATGATTCATCAACATTGTTTATGTATACCCATTTAGATCCAATTTTCAAATGGTATTTAGATCTCTCAATAACATACCGATCATTATATCATTCAAATTTATTCAATTCATCTTTCATAGACATTGACCAGTCTCTATAATTTATTGATTCATTGTTTTTATTAGGTTCTCAATTAGAAAAGAAAGATTTATGTTCATCCATGATTTTATGAGAATATTGGTTTTTATATCCTTTATCAATAAATCATAAAACAACATCCATAGAATTATATTTATTGATCTTAATGGTTTAGATAACTAAATTTCATTGTTCTTCGATGTCTTTTTCATGATTAGGTTTTCATTCTCGGTCTCCTCAAGGTGATTAATCATGAAAGTATATACCATGAAAATATATCATACATTTAATTTTTATATTCATTATAGACATTGATAGGTTTCATGTTATCATATAATGATAATTTATAGTGAAATTAAACAATGTACATTAGAAATCTAACATTGAAAAATAATAACATAAAATACCATAAATCATAGAACCTAGAAATTATCAATAGTTGTAACCATATTCATCTCTTCCAATGTTAATTATTTAGTTTCATCAGTATGAAATTATGATACAAAATTTTAATATATCTATGGGAATTCACAAGAACATGGATATGTGTATTTTTCTATAGGATACCCAAACATAATGGGGTACTAGTCCCATATCAAAAGAGAAAAATGATGATTTATGTAGGATAGTTCTTAACAGTATCTCATACACATTTTACACATGAATATAAGAGAAATGGTTCTATTTTATATCCTAAAATTTAGGCTCAAACTACTTAAAAAACATAAGTATCAAATAACATTGAGCGTGATTCAATGAAGTCACGTCAATGAATAAATTCAGATAATTAATGAATGAACCATCCTTTGGTTGTGAACTGATTAAAAATATTCATTAGAAACTATATAGAAAATTTCATCATATGAAACTCTCTTATGTATATCATGAATATTAATATATAATATATCAATATTATATTCATGCATTAAATTTATACCATATTTATAATATTATACATATATACTTCATGCAGAAATTGAATGATTACATGAATCACTTGAATTTATTTAGTGATCATCCAAAAAATTTGTCACTTTCCCTAAAATATCATAAGACATTATAAAAAATTTCAAAACACATTCTAAATATATAAAAACACTTTTAGATATGATTTTTCATTAATGTATCATAATTTTTCACTATTAATTTTTCTAAAATCATATCCTCATCCAATGTCCTAAATATGTGACCCTACGAGACTTAACTGAATTGAAAGAAACAATGAAATACATTTTTAATAGATATAAGAAAATAAAAATATCTCGAAAAACATCAATGACACTGAAGATTATATTAAAATTTGGGTGATCTCCGTTAAACATAATGGTATTTCAATAAAAACATTTCCACTATAAGTATTATCATATTCATCCTATGTATACAAATATAATCCATTTTCCATGACATAAAGAGACCACTATACATGGAAAATATCAATCTAGTATTGGCCACTCATTAATTCTTAGCTCATTGAATGAAATTGATGAAGTTAATAGAAACATTACACGTCATCTATACATGTTGTTTAACACATAATATGTGAAAAAATTAATAATAGCCATGAATTTTCATAAGTATATTTTTATTAAACAATAGATGTATTTAATTTTTATACAATTTAAATAATCTCATCTTAGTTGTGCTCTAACCAATTACAAGATCATCACTATACTCAACCTCCCTTATATCATATTTGTGGACATTTAGACTTTTCTATGAAGGGTATCATAGTATGAAGGTTCTCATTATTAGTATCTCACCTAGCAAAGGTATAAAAAGTAATAATAAAAATACTACCTACATATATCTATTATTTTATGAAATTCCACGACATATAATTTATGGATTCAATACCCATAATATAATGAGACTTATTACCTCATGAATATATTCTTTTTATATCATTTATAACTCTTTATAAAAAATAAAAGATTTTATTCATTATTACATTATCATATAATTATGACCCGTAAAACGTCGTAATTAGTATTGGCTAGGGAAAACATAAATTCATGCTTTTAGGGGATGATATCATTTAACCATTCAAGTAAAATAATTTTTAGCACACATGACTGAATGATAATTATATATTACCATATTTATAATAACATGATTCATATTAAAACATTACAACTAATTTATCATGATTCTAACACCAAATGATTGTATAAATCCAACATGTTGTTATTGGGGTAAGGGTTTCATCAACATATATGCTTCATTCCCATATGTATCCACCCAAATAATCCTTTCATTATACCACTCAATTATATCCAATATGACATGGTATTTGGGAAGGATATATTTTCTCCAATAATGTGAATTATGTTTCTTATCTTGAGAAAAACACCATCATTGTAATAATATAACTCAATTAATACCTTGATGTGAAGAACCAATCCATGATTAGAATGAAACATCTTGATCCAAATAATATAATTTTATGTATCTGATGTAATGATATACCATTCCACTATTATCAAGACATCTATGGTTGATGGTATAAAACTCATCTAACTAATTGATCAAATATTAAAGAAAAAACTATTCTATATTGAGTGTTCAAATTATCTTTGTTATATTGGAAATTATTGAAAAAATTTACACAAATATTATCCTCTCCTCCAAAGTACTTGAACAAATACGTAGTCATTCTTATGTACCTAAGGATGATTCTCATTGAAATAATTAAATATCACAAGGATTTGATGGATATCTACATGTTATGATAAAAGTATATGACACTTCAGGTGGAATAAATAACATAACAAAGATGAAAGAACCTATAAATGACACCTAGGGAATAAAATTCTTCCTTTATAACTTTTAATAAGGATCATGAATCCTCCTAATAATCATTCCATAGAACACTTGTAAAGACCGGTTCTTAGAGTTCTCCATGAAAAACTACATTATCACTGTTCCAATACACATGGTTTGACATAGTCCACGAAATATACTAGATCTATATATATCAATCCCTATAAAAAGTATGTATGATAATTCACTAATTTATTTCTTTGAGAATCATTAAGACAACCAAACCTTCATAAAGTGATGGTTCAGGACAAAATTTCCGATAAGAAATATGTCATATATATATATATATATTATAATGATTTCTGTAATCCAACTATGATGATTATGTATTTAGTAATCATCCATATTATTGATCAAACCAAACTATTATCCATTTTATAGGTCATGCCTATTAATGATTTTGAAATGATGAATGTGACATATTCCGTAATCTACCATGAATAAATATCAATAGGTGGGTATAATGTATTATAGCATATCAATAGGAATTTAAATGAAATTTTTTCCATTGAAAATGGTTACCCAACTACTCCATTTCCATTTTTTTCCATGATCTATATTTCAATATGTACTGACCCCAAATTTCTATGAAACTCATTTAATTTTTTTTAGTTGAGATTAATCCCAATCACAATAGATGTAAATCTAGGATACTTGAGTATATATATCTTTATTTAAATTTATCATATGGATTCATTAAACTATATTCCCCTAGTATACCAATCCTTAGGGATTCCTAGCAATGGATAACCTAACAAAACATTAAAAAATATGAAATAATATAATCCAGGGGCACCTCCCTCTCGCATGAAACAACCTATTGGACAATCCTTTGTTATTTATTACATATATTCCATACATGATATAATAAATTGGCACATGTATTTATTTTAAAACAACCCATTTGGATTAATGAGTTCTTAAAAAAGTGATTTTATGGAATATCACACTTATAATTTGTGGGGGGATTCATTAATTTCTCACCAATATAATATGCATCATATGCGTATAAAATTCATAACTATAACATAATATTTAATTTTATCTTATAATTTTTTATTTCATTTGGTGTTTAAATATTCATAATGATTTAGTTTTATAAATCAATATTAATATAACAAAATAATGTTTTTAGAACACATTAACCTACAATTTAACGCAAAACAAACACCTCTATGTTACACACTGAAAAAAATAAGGCATGCATATTTATATATATTTGAATTCATCATATATATAAGGCATATGAATTCTTCTTGTAAAAATATAAAATCATATGATATTGAAAAAAACACATTAGTTTTACTAGAGTAGTATATTTCCATCCCCATTATATTCCTAGCTATGAAACAAGAATACAAAAATGTTGGTGTTCTATCCCCAAGTCATTCTACCTGAGGAGAATATTCAAAGGGGGAATCTAACTCAAGAAAACTCATACACCTGAAATTTAAACACAATTTCCAAAATATAAATCTCAAATAATTTAAAACAATGGTCATGAAAGATAAAAACATTCTTATGGTACAATAAAAATTATTATATGAAAGACTCTATGATAAAATTAATTTATATTTTCAATTGTCATAAACTATATTCACATTTAAAAAAAAGTAATTAAGCATGAATATCAATGAAATGTACCCAATTAATAAACTCATTGTTTTTTAAAACATGAACCATTAATATTTTATTCATTAATATATGCTAATTAAAAATTTTTATTAATTAGCATGAATCGAGAAATTTTATATTTATTTCAACATGATCACCTTCAAATTTTATATTATATCTCATTTATCTTTTATTTCATGAATTATTTAAAAAATTATAATTAAATTTATATTATATTAATATTCTATATAATCAAGATATTAAATATTTTGTAATTTATAAGCACCTCATAAATCTGCTGTTATGATTTCCAAATAAGCTATTTATTTATAGATCATAAATTATTCGATATAATTTGTCAAAAAGTTATATTAAGATATTAATGTTTAATATTTGGAAAAAATGTATCATGAACTTTTATTTTATTAATTATAAACAATCTGTTATTAATTAATTAAATTTTAAAATACTTTAAAATTAAAATATTCCAAAACTCCATTTATTATTAATTATAAAGATTTTATAAACTATACAGAAATATTAATATTTAAAAATAAATATTTTAATTATTTTCTATTTATACATGCATTGAATATGTATTATGTTTATGGGTATCCCCCCATTAACCATATATAGACCCACTACATGAGGGAAACTATGATCTTCCTTACTTGATAATTTTTCTATAAGGGTAATTCCCATATAAATCACCAATTTTTAAAGTTTCAGGAAGAAAAAAACCTCACATAGAGACTTAAGTAACTGTAAAAAATGTTTTCATACTCCTTAGTAAAGGTAATTTATTGATTACCATTCCATATAATGATTTTAATACAATTCATGAATGAAAAAAATATTCATTTTACACAAATTCCTTATATAAATGTATAACCTATATACATATTCTTGGCATATAGGTAATATATATTTTTCTGAAAATGTAGAAAACCAAACATCACAATCCATTATGTAGTGTCTCTCATACTTATATATATTGGTAATCTTCCAATAAACATTACATGAACCACATGAATAATGTAATATCCTTTACGAAAACCATTTTTGTAATGGGAACTACGAAGTTACCCTTATATTGTCCTCCTATATAAGGATATCTTATAAGGGTTTGTAAATATAATTTTTTTTATTAAAATGATGTTGTTTATTTTTAGTTATTATTTCCTAAAATTAGTAATCAAAACAAAGATAAATATTATAAAACCACCCTTTTATACCACTGATGGGTTTAACTTTCTCTAAAAATGACTATTTTTTATAGAATAAAACCCAATAAAATATATCTATATTCATGAAATGAAATGAATAAAATGAAATAAAATATAGTACTTGGAAATTTTTCATAGTATAACTCATTAGCTTTTATAAATATATCTTGATGATTCCACTATATAATGTTTCATATGAATTACATCCCATGTATTTTGATTCATTAAAATTACTTCAATGAAAAAATGAAAAGAATTAATGAATAAATTTTTCATTTTAATTGATTGAAACCATTTGAGAGAAGTTATACAAGAAGCTCTATTCTATGAAACATGCATATAAATCTCATACATATTAATATATATATATATATATATATATATATTATTTATACATTAAATTTACCCTATATATATAGTGTTACATACACATTGACACTTCATTCATAAAATGTTTTTATAAATGCATCAAATACATGCATTTTATAAACATCTAATAAACATATCATCCAAACAAAAATAAAAGGAAACATTAGGATCACGTGGATCACGTGGATCTATCTTATGAAAAGTGACATATTGAAATTTATAGCAAAACTCTAATATTTAAATTAAAATTTTGTAATATTTAATTGAGGTTTAATAACTTATGTAAATTCCTCAACACTCTTTAGTGAAAATTAATTTTTATTTTCTTTTGCATTTAGAATAAAATCATTAAATCCATAAATATTAATGTAATTTACCACAAATATTAATTAATTTTATCTTTTAGTAGAGTTTTTAAATAAAAGTGTTATTATAAAATTTCTATTCAATATAAAATGATTTTATTCATATATTTTTTCCCAAAATAAAATTATAGCTCATATTCACTGAGAATAATCTTGGAAATTTCTTGAAGGGTCATATTCTTTCTTTGAGCCATCCAATTTACTAGGGGGGTTCATAGAGTGGAATATTAGTGAGTGTATCCATGTTTTGAACATAAAGATATAATGTCATGATTTTCAAATTAATATCCACAATCACTCCTCAAAATTTTAATGGTTAGACCATTTTGGTTCTGAATAAATTTCTCATATTCTATAAAACATTAATTCGATTAAATTTTATTTTTTAAGAAAATTACCCATGTGAAACATGAATATTAATACAAAATATCATAAGAATAAAATTTTATTGCTAAACTATAAACTTTATATTTCGTAAATAAACCCATGTGATCTAATTATAGCGTTTTAGAGGGAGAACCCTCTTTATTTGGTTTGAAAAAAATATTTGTGCTTTTCGTTTTTTGAAAAGGATTTAATAATTTATTTTCTGGAAAATCTTATGTGGGTATGTCCATAACTAAACTTTTTATGAATGTATTCATAATTGTGTATACCATAAATTGTCCTTGTTTGTAATTCTACAACCGAGATTCATTTTGAAAATAACTCCAGATTTTTTTAGGAAACAAAGAATCCAAATGAATCAAATAAAAATTTACATTTAATAAAGAATTAAAAAATTAATTTTATATGAGATTATAAATATTAAATGATTTATATTAATATTAAACATTAAAAACATAAAAATATAATTGTGTAATGATAATATTATTATACTTTAATTTATCAAGAAACAAATCATTCAAAATATGATTGGTTTGAGAGTTACCAATTTGATTAACCAATTTTATTTCTATTATAATTTCCTTGCAATGTGACATATCCACCATCATAATTCACTAATCACATAAATATTGGGTATTCTATAGTCATATATCTAAAATGTGAACTTTCTAGAAACCATTATTTTTTACTATAACTTCTCAAGAAAGTTATCATTATAATCAAACAAGAAATTATTTTGGTACTCACACTTTCTTGCATCCGGAAAGCCTTGAAATAAATGATTTTAGAATCAGTATTTTTTTATATGTTTAATAATTAGTTTGTTAAATGATATAATATAATCAAAAAAATAGTTTATATTAGTCTAAAATATGTTTTCCCATGTCCAAAAGTACCTACTATATTAGACATTGAATATTAATTAATATGGATAGAGAGAGAAATTATTTTGTAAAAGTTAATTTTCTATCTCTGTTGATAAAAAAACTACTTCTAAGTTAAATCATAGTATAACCACGTAATATTCTATATTGATCCTCTGTTCACTTCGAAAAAAAATTAAATATCCATTATAATTTTTTCAATCACTATCATCAAATCATTATTTTAGATTAACAATATATAATTATTTTTCATTTCCAGAGTATGAACAAATTTCTCTAAAGAACATTAAACATTCAATCTAATTATATTTTTATAATTATGTTTATGATTATATATAACATCACCAATCATGGAAAATTATTCAAGTAATCCCTCAAATGACATATCAGATTAATCATGTTATTAATTTTTAGAGAAGGTGGATGTAGAAATCATTAACCAATAATTATGATCCATAAATAATATATTATCCTTTTCATTTTAATCAATTATCAAACTATAAAAATAATTTTAAAATTACTTGGATTCACTCTAGGATGACATAATGGATTTACTTTATCGCATACCTCATTTATCATATTTCTCGATATACAACATACTGGGACAATTCCATTTAATTGGTCCTTTTATTTTACCCATGTTTGATGTAATATCACTAGAGCTGCCTTCCCCTTTCCAATTTTACATCAATTTTCCCTTCTTGACGTAACTTAAATTATAATATGATTGTTCTAAAATTTTTATTTTTTTTCTTTTTTTCTTTTTTCCAGATGAGACGTCTCTTAATTACTCTCAATGTTTGATTCATTATTAAATAATAAAATATTATTACTTTATTAGATTTTGACTTGGTTGTATTAAATTCTATAGTTTTTTTCATAATCGTAATTTTATACAATTAATATTATTAATTCATCATTAACTTTCCAATATTTTCCCCGATATTAGGCTTACTGGTTGACATGATTCTTTTGTAAAATCAAATATTCGTCCCTATCCATCAGGTAAACATATCATTAGACTTATATTTTTTTACATTCATTTAATAGGCAGTCAAAGAGAATTTATATTATGGATGTTATCATTGAATATGTAATAATTTTCAGAAATGGAATCATCATGTGTCAATTTAAAATATTCATACATCATAGTATACGTCCTCGAACCCATTTAATTAAAATTGTAGGTTTCATCAAGAAAAATTAAAAAAGTATAAAAAAATTTCCTATGAAGTATTATAAATAGATAGGCTATTAAATTAATATTTCATTAAAAAACAATGAAATAAATGTTATTTTAATTACAATCATATGTATTTCCAGTTACAAGATCGATTGTTTTTTAGTATTTTTGTGTTTTTTATATATCTATAATATATTATTAATTATGTCAAATACAATTCATTCTATATATTTTTTGATTTCTATTTTCAAATAATAATAGCAATATACATTTAATAATTAAGAAATATTGGTAGAAAATCATTATAGTTTATCATTCATAATTATATATTTTTTTAAAAGTGATGATCATTCCATCCTGCCTTGATAATGGTCAATAGTAAATAATCAATAGTAAAAAAAAGCCTAACAGTAAAATATTTTCCTAGATACTATAGGATTTACATAGTGGAATTATCAAGATGGGGGTGTTAATTGAGAATTTAGATAAAAAATTCTTATTTAGTTACAATTTGAATAAAATACCCCATCTGAAAAATTTTCCAGTTAAAAAATATATTAAACATGTATAAAACATTATATTTAAATAATTTCTCAAAGGCTTGATCAAAAACTAGTTAAACTAATTTGGTTTAAATCAGAATTGACAATATTTTACTCATTCCCCATAGGATGTATATCACATGTAAATATTAACTATCAGAGTATATTTTTTCAAATATTCATTCAAATAAACGTATTGAAAGAAAGTAGGAAATGATAATTCATTATAGAAAATATATTTTTTAAATTACTAATTTAATTAAAATAAAATACACTATCGATTTCGAAAATATTTGGTTTAGTTTTAATTTGGTACCGGGTAATCTCCATATGATAATATACTATTTCTAAACACATTTATTTAAATAAATAAACTAACCAAAAACCTAGATTTAGTATATATCATACAAATAACTTCTCATTGGTTTTCTAGGATTAATCCAATTATATTTCAAAATTATACTTTAGAGAATATAATGTTGTAAATAAAGAGAAATATTATCAATGTACATTCATTTTTAGTGCATGAATATTGATAAAATGTATACATAAAATGTAAACACAACTGAAAATGATATCAAAAATAGGGACTAACAGTGATGATGTGAAAATAAGTGTAGATATTCTTCGATGGATTTTAGTTGATCATAAAATTTTTATTCCCTATAGTGATCATATTAACAGTTGTTATTTTTTAGACAATAAATATATATGTTGTTGACTTATATCTAATTGTTAATTACATAAATAGAGTTTCATGGTGTGGGGATAGTAAACATAATATTTTTTCACATATATCCAGAGAATAATATTTCATGTGAGGCTTCGTCTAATTTGAATAAATATTTTATAAAAGATAAAAATTGAAGAATAATCTTAAATATATTCTTATACTAGTAATATAATCTGGAAATACTTAAATTATTTGACCATAATTAACTACACCAAAAACATGAATTTGGTAATATATTAAATTTTTATTCAATATTTAGACATGAATGGTCTAATAGTAATGGTTATAAAACTAAATTTTATCCAAAATAGTTTTGCCATAGATTAGAAGGGAATGGATGTTTGAAGGTATTAAATTGATCAATCTAACATATAGAAACATTATGAATCTATATGATACAATCATTATAAATTCATCCCATGGCTTCTTTAGAGTCTATGTTCCATAAATAAATTATTAATAAAATCAATCAACCAAAGACACGCTTGCTCTAAATTTTACTTATGGTGGATCAAAACTTTCTATATTTTCATTATGAAGTCTCATAAAGGGTATGAATTTTTGGATATAATTTTTGGTTGTTTTATATATCCTTGTGTTTTCAATTAAGACATAACTAAATTTTATAATTACTCTATATGGATTCATGTATATTCTTCTGGTCGGTCATCTACGATTGATTATGTAACACATAAAGATTTTGTTAAATATTTTTTCCAAATGATATCTAATAATTCCTTTTATTATTACACCAAAAACCAAAATTATCATAAATTACAAAAAATATATCATTTAACTTTTGTTAAATGTAACTCTGAATTTAATCGAAACATTACATTCAATTAAGAAATTATTGTTTAATATGACTGTCATATCTTAGACATTGGAATAGGGGGTATATTAACTAATTTATAAAATATATATGCCTTAAAAAATTATATAAAATTAATTATTCATTTAATAATTTATTAAAAATAAAAATAAAAACAATTTGAAAATAAACGAAATTTTTTTTCTTAAATAATATTTTTTCTAAAAAACATGTTTTACCTCAACAAAATTGAAAAATTGAATATGATTAAAATTATATTTATATATAATATATTCAATATTATGTTTAACATTAATATTATTTTTTTCTATACATGATCTAATAAATAATTCATTTTTTTGCTTAAAATTTTTTTCTCAATAAAATTGTTTTTTCACATTTTAGCATGATTACTTTAAAACAAAATATGGAAACTATTATAATATTTATTTGGAAAAATAAATTTCATTTTTTAAATCACCATTATAAAATTAACATATGGTGAATGTTGAGATTTTTCTGAAAATATTAATTTTTCATTAATAATGAATACAATTGAATTTTAATTGAAACAAATTATTTTAAATTTATTTAAAGATAATTTATATTTTAAAATTTTAGTAAATTTTCATTATATAAATTATAAATTTATTAATCAAATTTATGGACTTTTAATCATTTTAAATTTTAATATTAATATTAAATCATTTTAATCTTGTACACATTTTCTCATTCAAAAACTACTCTCTCGTTGTGTCTCTATGACTAATTTTAAAATAATTTTCTCCACTTTTGAAAATTTAATATTGGAAATTTTTTATATATTTTATAATAATAATAATTTACATTATCTAATAAGTTCAACGTAATTTTTTACATAAATGAATAATGTAGACGGTAAAAACTAATTTCTACGATTAAGGTAAAAATGGGTTTACTGAGTGTTAAAATAAAAAGATAAAGGTTAACATTACCTGAAATCTATTAAAAATTATAATAATTTGATATATTTAGAATTGATAATGTTTATTAATCTATTATAAAACATTATTGAGACTTTCTTCATTATAAAATAATGGGTGCAACTTTTTTGTTTTCAAAATATTACATGTGTTTCACTCACCACACATATAATAGGCGACCACCTCTCCTATCTTATTCATAACATAAAAATCATTTGTGTTATCCATGATCTAACCAAATTACTTCACAATCTACATAATGAAATCATATAATCGTTATTGTAAAAAAATTAACCTAGGAATACCTTTAGTGATAACATAAGGAGGAATCCAAAAGAAGGGGTAATAATATTCAATGATAATTTTTATTTTATTTCTTCCTCCACTTACTCCAATTATAATTAAACCAAGATGATAAAATTAACTTATAATACTAAATAAATTGAGATTTTTTATGTTACGTTCATGATGTAAAACCATATCCACTTCCATCATATTTTTAACCAAATAATCATTCATATGTATGATAGACCACCACCTTGTGAATCAGTGTCATTAGTATTACCGTTACCACCCCTTATGGTTGGCTATTATGATAAATATAAAAAATATATATGATATTAATCCCATAATAATTATTCTATTATCAAGAACCATCCCAGATACCCCAGTATCTTGATAATTGTTATGGTCCTCATATAGCCTGATGGACGGACCCAATCCCCACTAGTTGGTGACTAGCACATGGTGTTATACAATTAGAAAGTGGGAATGAATTTTCCATAAACCTAATAGATTAATGATTAATGATTTAGTATTCCAACAATAAAAAATCTATGGGTAGTTTCGAAACAAAAGTGAAATAGGTATGAAAAACAAAATTACAACCATAATTTATCAAAAAACAGGAAAACCACCCTATTACCAGCAGTAAAAACTCTCAAAGACCAAGAATAAACACCCTGAACCACATCCATGTTAAACATTTCCATTTCTCGAACCTACAAGTAGATAATATAAAAACACTAAAAGGAACTAGTAGTGTGTGAGATAAAGGACCAGTAGGGTCTCACTAAGAATTGATTTATAATATGCCACATTTAATTTACCAAATAATACATTCAATTTTAAATAAACATGAATATAATTTCAAAATATTTTGTTAAAAAATAATTATTTAAATTTTAAATGGTGGAATTAAATTAAATAAATTGATTAATAAAAATTATATATAGTTTTTTTATATATTCAGAATTCATGTGTAAAATAGTTTGCAACAAATAATGTTATATATTTCAATATAAACAAATGAGCAACATGATAATCTTCCAAAAGGTGTGGTAGTTCTAGGATATGGGAGTCATTAACACTCATGTAGTTATCATGGAAATATGTGTACAAACATTCCTCATAAATTGGTGTATAAATATGCTAATTATTTTATGATTATTATTCTGAATATATTATATACATGATCAATGTGATAGGATTATAAATAACAAATCAAAACTCATACAGAAAACAATGTGGTTGCTAATCAAAACATGATATTAATATGGAATTGCTAATAAATGGGTAATAAATGAACATAGTAAATCATATATGGTATGATATATATATGTATGAAAATGTAATATATCTATAATAAATATATATTTATTATATAGGATGTTATATTGAGTAAGTTGGAAGTTGATACTTATGATATGGGATTTCTCTTTCACTTTTATTCTTTTTGTAAGTCATATTCCATGTTAACAAAGTGTTTAATTTATGTAGTTTATATACTACCCATAATTTTATTTTATGATTAATATCATAAATGTTTTTCAAATTTCCAAATACATTTTAATATCTCTCTTTTATTGGTTTACGGTATTAATGATACTAAATGAGTAATGGATTTTTTTCTCAATTTTAATTCTTCAAAAGATTTGTGATGTTGTGAACCTATGTACATTTATGAAATTTATATACAATAAAATTTAATTTTATTATCATGAATTTATTTATTCTAATGATATTTTTTAGTTTTTATACTTTCATGGGTATTATTATTCGATGTTAACAAAGTGAGAATGGTTTTATGTTATAATATCATCATTTATCAAGAATGTATATGAGCATGCTTCCAATGATGAAATCTATGATATATATCTTTATAAACTTTTGAATAATTTCCCCTCTAGTCATTTGAGGATAATACATGTTTTCCATCATTTTAGTCTTTTTATGTACTCTATCACTGAAAATAATGTTTTTATAAATAATTATATTTAATTCTATCTTCAATCGAAAACAGCTTTTCCTCCAAAACTATGAATTCTATAAAAATTTTGAAAATGTTCTTTTATTATATTAAAATTGTTTATTAAATACATTTTTACCCATGTTTTTATTTTTAAAAATGTTTTCGAATCAACAGGTTGTCTTCAAAACGATGCGTACTTTTCTATTATAAAAAATGTGAAAAAATTATTTTTTTAAATTGAATGTAATGAATATTATTTCCCAATGTCCATACTACTCAAAAATTTAAATCATACCATATTAATTATTAAAGATATTTTTAATGAAATTTTTTTCATCCAAATTTGTAATTTGTTTTAGATTCTTATAAACTAATTTCAAATTCAAAAATAATTTTCAATATTTTTTTGTATTTCAAAAAGTTTTTTTTAAATTTAAAATTATTTTATCCTCAAGAAATGTATTAAATGATTTTATAAGATTATTTTTTTATTTTTCAATGTTAATATAAAATTTAACTTTTTAATAATTTTTTTGATTTTAAGGTTTATTTTCAAAGTGGAAAGGATATTTCTATCATGAAACATTTAAAATTATTTTTATTACTACTTTTATTATTTTTAAGATTAATTTTAAAGAAAAATATTTTAGAAATATTTTATGAATTTTTAGTTTTAAAAATATATTTTTAAAGATGGTTTATATACTTTAGGAAACATTCCATGTAATTCACCATTAATAATCATTTTCATTTAAAGAAAATCATATAATGTTTATAATGCTATAATTGGGATATGGTATAGAGATACCATTTATAATCTATCTTTGAATAGATTATTTTTATAATAAAATGATTTTTATGAAGCCCATTTAATTTATAGAGGTTATGCTATGATAAAACTCACATGAAACCCACTACTTTTTCCGCAGAATAGGCCCAAATGAAATGTTGAGATGAATATGAAACCGATTTCTTTTCCACATTTTCTGTTATGATGAGATATTTATGAAACCCCTTTCATTTCATGGGTTATGATATGATGAATTTTTTATTATATTTCTTCACACATATGTATAATTTTCATTATGTGAAGGGTGTGACCAATATCCCCCTCAAATAAGTTGTGTAAATATTTATATTTCCTGAGATAAATTGGACTCAAATGAGGAGTAAAATAATAATAATAAGATAACTATTTGTTATGATAGTCTTTTGAGTGAACCATGGATACTATAATTGTTGGGGTAGTGAACCCATTCCCCTATGATAGCCATGGTAGTAACCATTTAATAATATAAAAATGATTTTCTATGGTTACATGTATTCCAAAAATCTATTTCTTATGTTACTGATATGCTCTCACAACTTATGTGTTCTAATATCATTACAATTCATGCATTATGAACTATCAATATATATTTCATGGCACAATATTATGATTTTGATTTAAAAGATAATGGTTTCAAATGTTATACTAATGTTCTCATACCCTAATACTCTTCTTATGCTTCTGTATCTCCTAGGATTACCCATAAAAAGAATATGAGATCACCATTATTTATGTTTACATTCAATAAGATTGTATTAAAGGATTTATACATGGTATTCCTATGAAGACTATATTAGGGTAAGATATATAGGAGGGATAATGAAGATCTTATAGAAATTAAGAAGATTATGTTACAACATTCCAAAGGCAATAAACTATTCTGGTCCTCTAGTGTGTGTTTGTGTAATGTAATGAATATTCATCTAAAACGATGTAATATAAATTTATTAAATGAATGGGTTTCTCTTGATTCATTATTCATGTGGCCACTTGACGATAACATGTGTTTAGTCTAAAAATTAAGGAATTTTTAGCTACCTTCATAATGGTTGATCACTTTTCACAATATCTCTTTTCGGCAATGTGAATTCAATATGATGATTGGATTTCTTCAGGATGGATTTATATTTTCACATGATAACTTAAATTGTTCCTATGGTTGATCCAGTTCAACACATTTTCAAACCATAAATACAATATTTTTACAAAAATGTATACATATATCACTAAACAATGAAATAATTAGAATTATAATAATCATGATATAGGCTCATAAAAAATGAATTTATAGATGAAGAGAACACGGGTAAAGCTATAACACTATAACATAACTCCCAAAAATATTAAATGTCACTAGGCTTATTTAATTCCACAACATAGGATATGATGTTTCATATCATGCCATTTGTCATCATAAATTACTATTATAAAATATTAATCACTGTTTACACTTTGAATTATAATATATGATATCAATATATATCATTTTGGGTTATTAGGGAAAAATATTAGAACTATAATGCATAAAATTATATAAATATATTATTACAATTATAAAAAAATAAATTTTTAGAGAAACACTCGAGGGTTGTTATGGGGAGTGTTATTTCTTATCATTATTTATGATATCAAAATAAAAAACAATATTATACAACCTCCCTATATAAATCAACACCATTACTAACATTTTGGTCCTACATTAATCATTTCCTAACATGGTGGTGGAGAGTTAGTGAATAAAAATATTTTACGACTCTCTACTAATCTACCTTTCTCACTAGTTAAAAATAATAACTACCAAGTCATATTCCGACCATTTATTTGGAATATTTAATTTTAATGTAAATATATATAATTCAAAAATAACCATTATAAAATTCAATTAAACAAAAGTTCACACATGGATATATATGTTTCACCATTCCAAAAATATATATATGCATCATTATAATGTCTTGGTATCCTCAATTTCCATTAATTTCACTAGTATTACCCAATTGTTACATTGAATAGTTTATATCCCTTAAATCGGGATTATATAGAATGTCTTATTTCATTAAAATTTATCTTGATAAATACAATGTACTACGTTATGTATAAATAAAAACATTTACTGGCAAACCAACTTGATTATTTTTTTTTTCAACAATAATCTACAATTCTTCTTGCAGTAGAGTATCAAATCTTCGATTATGTTAAAACACCAAAAATTTGAAATTTTTTTAATGAACGCCACTAAATGTTGTCCTAGAATGCCGCTTCATCATCAACTAAGTGAACATATTGTTTTGGGGAATCTTCATCCCTCAAGAAACAATATGAAACTCAATACAATACTCCATGACCAATTAATTTCATCTTCTCATTATTTATTGTTTTGATTTTAAGGGATTCAACATTTAATATTTGTGTTGATGAAGTAAAATACTCAACATTATCATTATTTTCCACCATCTAATTCCTATTTAATCTACAATATTCATCTTTTACTCTTTATATTGTTCTTTTTACTCCCAATATCCACACATATCATCTTTTAATAAATTGGAAATAGAAACTCAAACTCCTATATTAGCATCTATATTTTAATTTATCATTCTTTTTCATTAGACCATTTTTAAATTTTAAATCACTAATAACATGTCAATGGTATACTAATAGTTTGGAATGAAATGATCCATATGACACTCCCCAGTACACATCATCAATATTATTCACATCTATCCCCATTAATAAATCATGGTGTAATCAATTATATTATGACATAATAATTTAAGTTATGAAGATATTTATTTCAGATGATCCTAAGTAAAAATATTTCAACAAATGAATCATAGTATAATAAAAAAACCTTTCTACGTGTTAGCACCAAATAGTATTTACTTAAGTCATGGTGGTTAACAAATTTTGGTGCAGTTTTATTCCAATATAATCTTTTTATCCCTATACCTATTTGACCGATTATGATAATTATTTTCAAAAACTCATACCATTGCTTCTTTTTATTGTAAATTCATTAAAGATTGGATATTTTCAAGGTTTACCTTTAAAAATTAATGTCTTGTACTTGGTGTAATTGGGAAACATTCCTCAAATACAAATGTTACTATAATGATATATTTTATTATATTGTGTCGAAGAAGAAACAATAGTAAATCTAAAATATGGTTCTTTAAACTAAATAAGTGGTTAATAAATAATCATATGTACTGTAAGGGTAAAAATATGGTTTAATAATAACTCCATACTAGATCGTTATAATGCTTGTATAGAAATTGTGAAGCTTTTTTAATTTCACTATATCCTTTTGAAATTCCAGCACTAGTTGAGACTTATATTGAATTTCATATTACTACATTCGATATTATACTATTTCATTTAAGAGAACAAAAACAAATAGTAAATACTTATTCTTCTTTCCTTGAATGTATATTAGTATACTCAACATTTTTCCTTCTCTATATCTCTTTCACAGATTACAAGACCCCCTCAACAGTATGTGTATTCTTGTGTGCACAAAAAAAAATTAGGAACATCATTGATTGATTGACCAATTATTTTATTATTATTCTTCTCATGAAAAAATATTAACAATGCTTTACCCTATTTTCCTCACTTCTTATTCTTCTTATTCTTTCATTAATGTACTTGATAATATTTCTTTGTATCTATTATTCGTTCATATTTCTTCTTATATTTCAATATATACAAATTTCGCTACTTCCTCATTATCTTTGACTTGATTAATTTTTTCTTATTATAATTGAGTCAGATATTTTTTTAAACAATATATTCATAATTTTAACTAAATTTTCAATCATCTCTATCACTCTCATTCTTTATATCTTTTTCTGGGACCTATATATTTTATATATCATAAAATGTGAAACATTGGTTCCCATATTCATGTTTTTTCACTTTCGTCTACATTTAAAAAATCCAATGGGAATTCATAATTTTGAAATTAAAATATTTTTGTAATTAAAAACTATCAAATCCTGTCCATAATTGTCCTTAATAAAATTTAAAAATCTAGTAATTTCATGTTTTTAGTCTATTTATACTATTTTCCAATGGGATGGCTAATGATTCAGTTCTTCCCCCATTTCTTATTTACATGTTAGATAGAAATATGCACACTAATTTTTAAAAAAATGAATATATTTAAACTATATATATATATTCATATTAAATTATATATAATTTATGATCATGGATCCCCTTTATCATGACACATGTTGTGTGGTTCTTTATTCCACTTCCCTTATGAAACAGTCTATATCAACTCTACTTTATTTTTGGTGAAATTTCCCCACAAATATATCTTCCATAATTTTAAAAAATTATATAACGCTATGAATATTATAATAATATTTATATTTAATTTTAATTATAGGACACATGAAACCAACAAATATATAATTTGGGTAGAAAATAACTTCATTGTATTCCTTCATTATCCTCCCATGTTCTGGATAGGATTTATACTCTAATGATTGATATAACTGATATCTTTAAAATCATATCCCTTCAATGTAAAATGTTTTATTCAAGTCCACTATTATGTATCCTCTTCATATAATATCACCGTACCTCTTTATTTCATGAAGAAAAACATATATATTGAACAATGTATATTGGAATCATTTATATACGTGGATCATCATTATATCAGCAACATTGATCACAACTCTTCATAAATCGTCCCTAACTCTATTCTCTCCTCTCTTATTCCTTCCACTCATCAAACTATTATAATTGGTAAACTCAGGAAATTATATATCATTGTTCCAATTACTATATGAAACTCTTTCCCATTCATAGTAACATTCATCTATGCCAATATTCATACATTTTTATGACTTTTACAATTTGAACCATTATCTATTCAGGTTATCATAAATCGACCATTTTTCCTACATGGATTCACATATCCAAACTTATCAACTTAAAAAAACTATAAGATATATTACATTGGGGTCTACAAATTTATATATAAAAATGTTTTCTGACATGAAATATTCATATACTTTGTTGTGAATTCAAGACCATGGATTCACATTTGTTGGAAAAATCCAATATAAAGATATTCTATCATGTGGATGATGTAAAAAAATTGATATAATTGTTTCTTCAAATAATCATCTAGCTTCGGGACATTTTAATTTTTCCTATTATTCATTTCTTTCATTTTGTAAACATTTTATAAGAAACACCTATCGAGAATCATGATAACTAATACCATGATAATTGATCAATATGATATCAACTTAATGTTTTCAACTAGATTAAATTTCATCTAGTTAATATTCATCACTTATGAATATACATATGATCTTATTCATAAAAAACATCACATTTCTTATATTTATTGAATCTTCAACTATAATTTGGTTTATATACCATGCTTCATCTTATATGTTGGATCTAGCTAATACCTTATGGTCAATTCAGTTCATGGTATCTCTATATACTATATGACTCATAACAACTCCTTTCATCGGGAATAGATTTTTATTCACCTTTTTATCTCAAGAAAGATCTTTTAATGATTCATATCCTCGTGAATTTTTTATGATTATACTCCTCAAATATCCATTCTCATACTCAAGGAATATTTATAATGACAATTGATTATCATATGTGTATAATTTTTATTATATTTCATAGTGATAAAATGGTAGACTATCTCTGTATGTATCCTTACTTTATTCTCTTAATGAATTCCATGATATTCAATAATCATGTATCCACTTATTGAGATACTTTTTCTCTCTTCCAAAATATTCCTTTGAAAAATATATTAACATATCTTGAAATTGTATCATTGATAACAAAAAAAACTCCCAAAAAGTGGATTTAACAAACATACCATTTTATATTTGTGGAAATAACTTCTAATTGAGGTGTCAATATCTTCTGAATTTATTCATATTCTCACATATAATCATCAAATATTAATTTCAGATTATGAACCATTATTGAAAATAAATAAAAATAATTTTGGAAAGGGTTCTCAAATTATTGTTAAGAAATTTTCTATAAATCATCTTACTATATGTTTAAGAGATCCATTCCTGGTGTAGAAAATAAGGGTTTTTTATTTAGAAAAAAAATCCATTTAGAATTAAACATGATTCCAAATGATATGAGAACTCTTTGAATTTAATAAATGATTTCCATCTAGTTTCAAGGTTTCTACCAATTATGATACAAATCTATTATCGAATAAATCTACTTGAAACATCTATTCTAATTTTAAAAAATGAGTAAAAAAAATTCATGTTCAATGAAAGATATATGTTTTATGAAATAACTTCAAATATTCTTAAAAAAATTTAATTTATCTTAATAAATTTCTTCCCATATATATTCTAATTTTTTTATATTACCAAGGATCAGATGTTTATAAATAATAATTACTGCACCAATGAAAATTTCATTAACCATATTTAAGAGTAATTATATTTTCATGAAATAATAAATCTATAGGCTTTTTTAACATTCTCCATTTATAACTTTCTCATGAAGATACTACTTATGATCTAAATAATTATGAATATCTTTAATATATATTCATTCAAATTAATATGCCATAAATATAAAAAAATGGAAATTTTCATAAGCTTTTCTAGATTTTAAAATCTCAAAATAATCACCTAGTATGATGGTTTTTAATTCATGGAATTCAAAATAGAAAATACATGATCAAACCACTACGGTAAATTCATTAAATTATTAACCATTTTTGGCAAAGAAAACACTTCAAATTTATCAAATATGATCCTATAATTATATTTATATGTATAAAAATTAATGAAACATTCTAGGATTGCATATTATTTAACAAATACTATATAATATTGATATCACATCCACTACCTCATGTTTTCATACTAAGATCATTCTTCACCTATAATTCTTTTTATTATAAAAACAAGTACAATACAAAAATAATATGGAATAAGGGGAACATTATTACATATCAATGTTAATATCATGGTTGAGATAATTTTATCATCCAATTTTCTTCACCATCCATACACTAAAATCTTCTCTTATGATATGATTTTATTTCATGTAACATGAATCTCGTCAAATTCATTTCTAGTTTGTGTGGATAACATATCATCTCATTATGATTCATAGATAATGAATTATTAATTCATTTAATGGTTCTTCGTAAACAAGACAAATAGTAATTCATATAATATCTTTCTGACCAACATCCTTACATCTATCACACTAGGCATTTTCAATATAAGTTTTGTATATTTTTGGAAACCTCCCATAAAATTCAGAATCAACATGTGGAATCTACTATATTATTTTTTTAGTAGAAAATTGTTCTTATTCTTCCATATTCATTTCACATTAAATATATTCAAGTAAGATTATTAATATATATTTTGTTACATAGGAATTAGATTTGGCTACCCAAAAGGATTCTTGTGGGTTCATTTTATCTCTAATAAATTTTTTGATTACGTACAACTCTCGGAATGCTTATACTTTTTTTAGTCTAAAATTTATTATGCATGTTACCCAAGGATCTCTTGTCTACTCGTTTTGATATCTTCATAGGAAAATTATTGTTTTGAATATTTTATTTTTTCTTCCCAATGAGAAAATCTTCTTTATGTAGTAAATTTAATGGTCTTATTTTCTCATCTAAATTTGATACATTATTATATTATAATTCACCACTTCATTGACAAACATTTCTCAAACATCACAAATATTTTCAATACATTAAAATCTAAGTAATGTTTATAGATTTTTTATAATTAGTTGATGTCATTTAATTATATCTGGATTAATCCCCTTGACATGGTCTTACTTTTTTCTTTGTCATTTAGTTTATTATACAAATAATATAATGTACAATGCATGAATTTGTTAAAAAAACAACATGAAACTACTAATATTATCTTTTCCCTTTTAGTACTTGTTGTCTAATTTTATGATCACGATGGTTTTTAGAATTCATCTTCCATTGGTCATGAAGAACACGAGGAACCATATTATTTTCACATTCTTCTATCCACCACCTATTTTAAGGTAGTATTCTATTTATTTATCCACATCCATATAAGTATTTTTCTTAGACTTGTACTTTTTATAAATAAAGTATAAAATTTATACATAAATGATATAGATAGTACCTTCTACTTTGTGACCTATTGATAATGATCTATTGATAATGTAAATATATTATATATAAATTATATAGTTATTTTTATATTTTAATACTCTTTATGAAAATCTCTATCAACATTAAATTTTTTCCTTCTTTTGTGAAGAACTAATATTTATCATTTCAATATTATACAATGTTTATTCCAAATAGAAAAACTTAATATTGAGGGTGTTCTTATATTATAAAATTAATATCACTTTTTTTCATTACCCTTAATCCTTTAAACTTCCACATCATTCATTTTATTACTTCTTATAACTTATATTAACGATTCATAGACTTATTCATTCTTTGTGTATTCTTTATATCTTTTATATTCAATTACTTTAATGTAATTCAAGAGTATTATATTCGAAATATTTATAGGATTCATCCTTTTATAATATTATATTTGGAAAGTATTATTTTTACATGGAAAATATTTCTTCAAGGATCACAATTTTGGATATCATTTCTCTATCATTCTTTGAGAGATATTCAAATAATATGATATTATCATTAAGGGATTTCTATAATATTTATGACCTTTACTCATTTTTAGTGATCTCATCCTACCTTATTTCAAATGTCCTATATATAATAATAAATATATTATTTTTAAGACAATCTTATCCTTTAATTCATCATTTGAAAAAAATTGGGATGTAATAAGTGCCTCTAGTGTAGGGATCTTCTACAGGACAAATTTCAAAATAATAGAAACCTACCTCCATATTATTTTAATTAATTAATATAATTGATATAAGAAGGCTATCCAAATACATTTTTGAAATTTGAACAACATTTTCTCTACTATCCAAGACTAATATGTCTTCCTTTTTTCATAGTAAGGATAAATTGAAACATAAACAATTCTAGGTGATAGGTTAACCTCATTTATTGTCATATTATTCTTCCCTTAACTATTAATTATATTATTGGTAGAAGATTAAATTTAATTAGAAACAGATAGTTCTTATCCAAATAATTATATTTTTATAAATTAATATTGGAAACTAAAATATCAAAAAGTGAATAATTTTCAATTATGGTAAATATTTTATTCTCTTAAAAAACCAAAACTATGAAATTTTGATAATGATCACCTACAAAATACAACCCAACCCTTTAATTATATATCAATTATGAGATCATGTTTTGTAGACATTAATTTATTCAAAAATAATAATGGTAAACTCATTAATACAATACCCAACCAATTTAGTCTTCACATTATGTAAGCTTTCAATCGTTACATTTCAATGATTCCTCCTCTTTGAATTCTGGTTATTAAAGATAATACTCAAATATCACTTCATTGGGTGTATTATTATTCCCATTTAATATCTAATTATATCATTTCCAATTTCCAACCATTTTTTAAAACATATTGTGCACATACATTATCTTTCATTGAAATTTTAAATTTAAATTCAAAATCCAAATACCATCCCTACATCCATTTTTATCCTTCCAATATCATCCATTTGGTTAATATTGATTAAAAATAATCATTAAAATGATATATATTTTTTTGGGTTTGTCAATAAAATATCTATGTGTAATACACTAAGGCACATCATTAAAATATATAAAAACTATAACATTTTAAAAAGTTATAGAATCATTAATATTTCAATATAAAGAATATTTATAAGTTAATATTTCTTCTAACTACTCCACCTGTTATAAATTTCAACCATACAATTGTGATATATTAAAAAAATCATTATTTAATATCATAATATCTTTAAATGGGACTTTACCTTATTTTATGACCTCTTACATTTAATAACATAAAAATCACACTATTATTTTTCCCCCACATTAATGAAACTGATGATGAAAAAATATCATCACAACACAATTAACTATTTGTGATTACCATTGTAAATATATATAAATTAATAACTCTTCATTGCAATAGGAAACATATATCATGAAGATAGTAACCTGAACTTTCTCCTTTAGTAATATATAACAATGAAATATATAGAAAATATTGTGTAACCTATATATTTTATTCTTTAACTAATGTTTATAACAAATATTTTTTATTAATATCATGTGTTGAAGTGTAAAACCTTATGAAATATAAAATATTATTCAAAATTTACAAAAAAAATTGAGAAATAACAAACTTCTTTATGGAACATCAATATGTTATTTAATAAAATATATCTATATTGTTAATCTAAATATATTTTTTTATTGTTTGATGGGTGGATAATAAAATCCATATACAAAAATAAAAAATAATTTCAATTCCAAAAAATCAACAAAAAATATAACCTTTTATATAAAGCATATTCTAGGGAATAATAATCACCTCAATCCGATTTTTGGTCGTATCATTTATGTGTATATATTAACACCAAGTATATTTATATATCAATATTTAAAATATGTATTTGCTTAATTTTTTTATAATTTTCTCAATGTTCATCTTTAATTAATATTAATATATCCTTTTATAATTGTACTAACATGTTTTGATAAAAAAAATATTCCAAAATGTTATATAATAAAAATGAAAACCCTTTCTATAAGATCATTCCATTGGAGTTTTAAATAATAATACAGAATAAAGAACATAACATTTTTATTTTTTACACGTTCTTGATGATGATATCTAAATAACATCTAACATACTATAATATTAGTATGTATTCAACGGTTCTATGAATATTTAATCTTTTTAATGGATTTCATAGAACCTTAGGATATACTAGTATGTTGTGAGTAATGGAGAAAGAGAGAGAGAGAGAGGATATCTAAAACTAGGATTTACGTATTTATTGTATTTTTTTATTTTACCCTATTTATATATGATGGATTTATAGAATGAATAATATAAAATGAATAATAACAGATTTTTCATACTAAACACACGATTATTATGACATCACCAATATAGGGGAATATTATTTTCCATAGAATGACTAGTTATATAGTATATTACCTATGATGATGTTGTTTTATCTAATTTATATTATTATAAACTTGGTAAAAATAATTTTATAATTAGTTAATTTTTTTAAATGATTATGTGAGTCCTTTTATTTTTTAAAAAATCATCCATGGGAATGAATAACATTACAAAGAGTCACTAATGTATGAAATAACATATATTTTGATGAAATATTTCATATTATGTTGGAGGAATATAGTAATATCTATAAATCCTATAAGTAATATCGATGACTATGTAAGTAGGTATGATATATTAATAACTCTAAGTTAGACCTCTATATTTATTCATTAAAATTTGAGAGAGGTTACAGAACTAAATGAAATTTTTTCTGATTAAGAAATAAAAGTGATGTTAATAATTTCCTTTTTTATGAATACTATTAGAGTTAGGAGTTCATTATATATCACTTATAGATATCCATTTACCACGCAAGAGGTAAAATATTTAATATAATAAAAGAAAAATAAAAGATAGTCGTATATTTTTTGTAATTATTCTAAACTACTAAAGTTAAATATTATGGAATTGGTTTTTTATTTGTTTTTACATGTATTTTAGGTACACTTATTTCATGTAAATCCATTAATTTTTATTAAATCTAAATCCCTGAATTTATTTATAGTTTAAAATATAATATTAAAATTTATTTTTATAAGAAGAACATTTTTAACCCATAAAATGATATATTAATATTTCTTATCATGTTAAAAATTTAACATATACAGAATAGTCATAGTATTTCATCAAGGAAATTAACATAGAATTATAATACAACACAATGCATGAGGAATCATGTTTACAGATAAAAAAATAGATTCTTCTTACGTAGTTCCATTATAATGACTATACCCCCTAAATCAAAATATATGGTTCATGTTTATTAAATATTGAAGATAACATTACAGTGATAATTCTATACATTTTCCATACTGAATCATCCTTTTTAAAATAATATTCTTCATAATGATAATGTTTATAATGTTATTTGGAGTTAAAAACGAGAGAATAAAATTTCAATATCATATACAATGAATGACCTCCTTACTTCCTAAATCATCTTCGATGAATCTATAGGGATAACAATATCTTCATAATTAAATTTTTTATTTATATATTTAATTAATAAATTAATATATAATATTTTTTGAATAAATTTTTATATTTAATGTTTTAAAAATACTCATTGGTGCACATTACAAGGGGGATTTTAATATACCCAGAATTTCATAGTTGATGAAATAGATGGTGAATTTCTTTATTTTATATGTAATTAAAATTAAATAATATATAATTTCTTTTCTTTCATGGTAAATATTACATATTCATATGTTGATATTTATAAAAATATTATTTTTTTACAAACATAAGTATTTTGATAAATATAAAAGTGCTTATTAAGTAAAAATTAATATTTTATATGAAGATATCTTTTTAAAATATCAATATATAGTGACATTATTTATTTATTATGTAATATACATAAAATCATGTTTAAATTTTTTATAATGTATTTATTTATAAAATTTTCATAAAATTTTATTTCATATCTGAAAATATATAATGTTTATTTATTTATTATGTATTTTTTAATGGACATATATATAATGATTTCATATTATGATTTATTATATTATATTTATTAATGAGTTTAAAATTATTACCCTAAATGAAATAAAATTCATATAAGAAGTTTTATTCTTATTATGACATAGTATTAAGTTTAATATATCTGTAACTATGATTTTCTCGGTTATAAACTCAATTAAAAAGGGTCATTATGATTTACACATATTAGGTATCAATGTTGAATTTGACTTAACACCCATCTTGAGTATTTATCATGAGATAATAAGATGTTGGCTCATTCAATATTGGTTAGTGGACTTCAGTTTTTCATGAAATGTTATTATATATGTATTTATCACATCATAATTTAACTTCAATATGATTTTGGACAAAAATAATTCAAAAAATTTATCTGAAAGTGATTCATGTAACATATGCGTGAGATACTACATTATATATATATATATATGTGGATGTTAATATATTTTACCTTGGATGAGTAACATAAATTAGTTTTTATAGAATTTGATATAGATTAATATGATTAAAATACATTAGATTGGGTGAAGGTATATGATGAAATTTTAAATTGTTAAATTCTTCATTATATTTGTGGAATATGTGAGAGAAGTTAAGGAGATCAGACTAAAAGTAGCTCAAAATATTAATAATGATATTACATCGAAAGTAATTAATTATGGTTATGTCAATCATTCAAATGGTAAGATCCAACTAAATCAAGATGCCCTAGGATCATCTTATGCATGATAAACATAATGTGGGACACCCTAATCTGATTAGGTGTTGTATATGATGTCAAATATAGTCTATATATAGCTGTGAATCACTATTTGAATGAATAAACTATAGGAATAGAGTTATAATAGTCCATAAATTATATTCATATTGTTTTCCATTAAATAATTAAACAGTTATATATAAAATAATTAACCCAATTTTCTTCCTAAATAAACTAATATTGAGAAAAATTGAAAAGGAACTCAAATATTTGAGAAATATGGATCTTGGTTTAGTAAAATATATAATTCATATATGTTCTATTTATTTTAATTGAATAATATTTAAGAAAAATCTTAATTAACATAGGTAAAAAAATATACATATATGATAACATACGTTATCATCAAAAAATGAAATCATTATTAAACTTTTCATGGAGAATGGTGATATAAAAGGATAAGTGTAATAGGGTACACTTATTGGGTTGGTATAAAAGCCTATGTATTAGTCTAATGTAAGTATATTTTTAGGTACTAGATTAATCCTTTCCTAAATAGCCAACTGCTGTTTTTTTTGTAACAATTGGATCGGGATAAATTTCATAAGCATACAATACATCCATTATATGTTTTTATATCCTTTATACTTAAAAAATAAAAACATTAACACAAGAATCATGATAATATTTATTCTTACAAACTGATTAAAATATATAAGAGGCTATACAGGTTTTAGGAAGGGTATGAGTTGAATTAAGTCTCAAGAGAATTATTTAGATTTATATGTTCAAAACATTATTCTCGATACATTGGACCAATATGATTAGTTAAATAAATAATTTAGATAGGTTTAGTTTTACCTTCATTTATAATTGCATATAAATTTCATTATATAATCAATAAAATAAATATTTCAATTTTTTTTGTAAATTATAACATGAATATGTTTTATAATTTTTTTACCAATTATCCTCAATATATTGGTGGAAACATCAAATGACATGAGTGGTCCATGATAATGTGTTGTATGATAATAAAATAGGAAATATGTTAAATTAAAAGGATGAATAAATTTATTGGAGGGTTTAATATTAAAGGTAGGTTGTTTGTTAATATTTCAATACAAATACACTTCACTTTACCTTTTTTATTGAGATGAAATAATTTATTTGGATGTACATTTTTAAATTAAGAGGATGAGAGTTTAAATCATCCCACAAAAGAGATTATTTTCCATTTTTGTACTCTCTCTCATAAATTTATGAGATGATTAGTATATCATACTTAGTAAAAGTTTTGGTTAAGTACACCACTTATTGCTTTATTGGTATGAAAATATATGATGAAATATATTAATTGACAACTATACATTAGAAGAGAATTCTATATAGATATTAATCATCCCATGCATATGGAATAATTAATCTTATTCCCGATACATAAATGATAATAGTTATTTTATATTTTCAATATGGATATGAAGGAAATATAGAATATAATGTAATTTATGAGGGAGAAAGAGTTACTCTACCATTTAATGTTAGGCTGTATGGTTTTAAATGAATACATTACTATTTAGTCTAATCGAGGAATAATTAAAAGGTATAGTTGGGTTTGAGTTTTCTATGAATTTTTAAAGGGTAGAAAAGTGGTTATGGATATCCATAATTTATTAATGGATACACCAATTTATATATCTCTCTTTGTACGGTTAATGGGTCTACTGGTGTTCGGGGAAATCATGGAAGGGATAAAGGGTATGATAGAGTTTTACTAATTTATAAAATGATTAAAAGGATACATTGGAGTGAAGGGGTATAATGAAAATTCATAAAGTGTTACTCTAGAGTTTAGTTTTGGTCAAAGGGGAGTAATCAATGGTCGAGGGATAAAATTAATACAAAGAAATATATTTATTTAAAAAATACTTAAATAAATTACACAATTTATAATGTTTCCCAGTTAATTAAATGGTAGAAATATAAAATTTGATATTTTCTATATGTTTCTCAAAGACATGATTGAAACAATGATTGATCATTTCATAAAAAACAGTTGTCATTTAAATAAAATATAATCATATAATACACAAATATTGAACATAAGATAAATCTAACTATCAATGTATTTTTTATAACGATATTTTGTAAACAAAAGATAGTTTGTTTATAAAACATGTTAACAAATACCAAATATAAATAAATATAATAAGTTAAATTTCAATATAATATCTATTAATATCCACTTCAAAGTCTCCCAATGAATATATATTTTTTTAAAAAGGTAAATTGATCTATAACCTGGATCATTTTTAAATGTTATAACATTACACATTCATTTCAAGACAAAAAATCCACTTCCACAGTCTTCATAAGAAAACATATGTAAAAAGGGTGATGAGAATATCTAATTACTATCAAGTTTATTATTGGAAATTGTGAATAAGAAATATCCAAGTATAATATGAACAATTGATATGTAAAAAAACAGAGAATAAGAGTGAAGCATTGTAGAATTAATTATACAGTTCTATTTCCTTAATCATCTTGAGATGGTAAAAATTTATATTTTTCTTCATTTGGATTCTCTTTAAATTATATACATGAAATCAATTCAAAAATTCATTCAAGGATTCTATTAGTTCATGAAAAATAGTGTCATGTGTTAAATATAAAATCCACTGTTATTTTCAAAAAAAATATTTCTCTCATCCCTCTACCTAGTTAGTATCACAAAATAATCAGTCAACCATTGTGTGTGAGGGGTCCTAAAATTTATTGATTTTCATAAAATAAAATTATTCATCATCGGATAATAATTAAATAGAATAAATCTTCATATTGAGATGTAACATATAATGGTATGAATTTTTCTACAATGTAACTGAGTATATATTTTAAGAATAATTTTTCTTATATCATTATACTTTCCAAATTTGTCACTTTCATTAAATTATGTAAAATATCCATTGGGATAAATAATTTTAATTAAATTCTAGAGATACTATAAATTATAAATAATTTAATGTATATATTAACTAGTGGTATTATAATTAGTATAATGGTAGAATATTTATCCTGATAGTAGTATATTATTCCTGGTGGTAATAGAAGCTTCAACAAGTGGTATCATAATTAGACTGGTGGTTGAAGATCTCTACTGATGATATAATAATTTCTCTACTGATAAAAATCAATATCTGATGGATGAATATTTATTTTGGTGGTTAAGGAACTTATATGATGAAGATGATTTATAGAATTTGTAATAGAATATTAGGTTGGTAGTTGAAGTGGTTATGTAATAACATTCTAAAACAAATATAAGTAGAAAAATCATTGTGGTTAAAAGTTTGAATTGATGGTTATACACTAGTATTGGAGGTTGAGTAATTATACCTTTTTAATGGATTCTATTTTTATATTGTTAGACATAAACTGGTAGTAAAATATCATAAAAATAGAGATTTTTTTGAAAATTATAGAAGTGTAAAGCTTTTTCCATTCAACCCATAAATATTTAATAATAATTGATCCACGATTTGTGAAAAATAAAAATAATAATTTCAGTGTTGAATCAACAACCCCATCATTTTGATGAGAGTAAATCATTGTTTATGTGAAATTCAAAATAGAGGACTTAAATGTTGTATATATAGGAAAATAAATTTAAAAAAATTTAACGTATTATGGATAATAAGAATAATAATTAATAATTTTTCATATTTAGATAATTAATATGGACAAATAAACAAAAAAAATTAATCAAACTCATCAGATCATACTCACTATAAACATTCTCATACTTTAGGGATTATCAATATGGGAGAAATAAGGGAAAATCTGTTAGATAAAAGATAAATCAACAATGATAATAATTTATCATTTGTACTGAATTCAATTTATTACATTAAGAAACTAAAAAGTCACCATTTGTTTCAAGTAATATTATAATGTATCCTCATCATGAATGGATGTATGATCAACTTGGATTCTCTTTTTCTAGAAACAAATATAATGATTGGGACAAAATGAGGTATAAGGAGTCCTAAACTGATTATTGGAATCTATATTCCATATATATTTCATTACCCCACTAGGAGTTAGTTAGATATGAATAAATTTAATGGAGGATGTCAGAAATGATACTAAAATATGTGTAGATACAGAGGACAACATCAGTATATTTGGAGGATAAATCACTTTAGTTTTAGATTTGTATAGAAAAGGCTACATCAGATATACAAATTGCGAGTTGATTATGTCACCATGTTCCTCAATCCTAATGAAGTATTTACTCTATTTAGTACAAAACTTGTCAACTGATTCTAACTCCATTAAACGTCTAACGTTCATCTTTAGTTCCATGGAAATAAGTGGTAATATTTGGTTCACATCCAAAAACATGAAATATGAATTGATATAAATTTTATTATAAATCATTGAAATGAAATGCATTATATATTTGAAAATATATTCCATAGAACATATTACCTAATCTAAACATTATATAGCTAGATTATGGATGTGATCACCATGAGATTATATCTTCAAATACTCATTATGTTGATAAGTATATGAGTCAACCAATGTAAGAAAAATATCATCTACAATAGTTCTTATGATTGGATCAATATCAACATTAGAAGGCACATAAAGAGGAGAAGATCTAGAAAAGAAGAACCAATATAGAAAGAATCAATCCTCTGAATGACTAACTAATTAATCGTAATCAAATCCATCCCCATTACCTGGATGATATATTGTATAGAAAAGATGTTATCAACTATATTTCTGTTCTCTTATTCCATGTCTTCTAGACTTAGAAACAACATTGGATAGTGGTCCCCCACAACAGGGGATATAATTTCATATCTATCATCATTACTTTGAGAGGTAGAAGGATTATTTAAGATAGTAATAGCACCTAAAATCATATCCTTAAATAAATCAAATTTAATTTTGAGTATTGAATCTTGAATAAGAAGAAAAATGAGGGGAATAAGGAATTTCTTGTCTAAGTGAATGATCATACTCAATAATAGAATCCTCAACAAGAATTGTAGTAGTATCCACTACCACCACTTATATAATTTTCACTACCTATGGTAAAGGATCATACAACTCTATCTAGTCTATCCTTTCCACCATATACCCCTTATGATCTCTCAAAACATCTGAGAAGTCTAGTCCAACATGGCCTGGGTGCACTTCCCCCCTATTCTCCACCATCATATGAATCATAATAGTCTAGAACTAGAACAATAAAACCTAGGGACATAACTACCTTAGATTGGTCATCCTCATCATCTATATCCACTTCATGAGACACTAACGGGATTATAATAACTAGACTCCCAAAATAAATTAAATAATTATCATAACAATATCCACTAATAGTCTTACCAGACAAAAAATTACTGATTAAGGGATTAATTTATATTGTTCCCAATTTGTATCAATAACATTGAGAGTGGTGGGGGTGAATTTGTGGTTCCATTTCATTAGAAATAATTCTACACATCTTCATTATTAAAACTATGTTAACCTCTAAAACATGTTATGTTTTCAATCCACTAAATTATAACTTTTATCCACATAATTGGTATGAAATATATATAAGGAGAAAGAAACACACTATATTTTCATGTTTGGGTCCAAAGTCCTACTCATTTAAATTTTTGATAGTCTCACCAATATCGATTATATCACTAACGTTTTTAGAATACAATGTAATAGGCAGTGAATAGTTCTAAAAACCCAATAAAAACATTATTTCTGTAGTGGTTTATACCTCTAAAATATCCATTCCATATCCACATCACCACATCTAGTTATACACCATATTGAGAATATCCTTTTTAGCAACTGGTATATATCCACAGTTATAAGATTCAAATTCCTTCATCTTTTTTTCAACATGATAAAACATTCAACTATTCCACAATAATAATAAATCTTTACATTAGTATAATATTCAATAAAATCCAAAATTCTCTATAGAATTGTTGCTTTTGAGACATTTTATAGAATATTTGTCCAGAAAACATCCCTAGCAATACCAGTCCAGTGTGGCTCGGTTCTTTAACGTCAGCTGAAGGGATCTGTTTGATTGCCCTTAGTCAAATTATATTTGTTCTATTCGTTATAAACTTGAGTAGAAACAAAATTGGAAGATCACAGTTCCAATTTCTGATGAAAATTTGTATGATGAAATTTTTTTTGATGGATGTCACTGTGATGGGATCACCTCATTGGACTTTCTTTCTCCTCTACAAAAATTTGATCCATTAGTCAGATTGATCCTCACAAAAATAATCTCATTCTAATGGAACATATTTAGGATAATCCATAATGATAAATAATTTTATCATTATATTAATAGTTGTTCCCAATTGTCATAGATCTAGAATTACTGAGCAATTCATGTTGGAAAATTATAAATATACTGAGCTATCCATTTACAGGAACCCCAGAATAGATAAGGTGGGAAAAATAATTTCACTTCCCATTCAACAAAAATCACAGTTACCGGATTTCTCATTTATTTCTACCATCTAATTTGAATTATTTAACTTTTTTCAATACTTTTTGGAGTTTCTTAAATCTACTCAAATATGTAGACATCATCAATGTTAAAAAATTTCCTTAGTACAATTCTCTAGCCCAACTATTCATTCGGATTCTCCATTTTGATAGAGACATGTGAAAGGCTGAGGGTGGTCCACTTTTATGACCTCTTGTAAAAACTATAACTCTTCTCATATAGATGATTCATATCAACTAAAAATCATTTAAAAAAAATTGAGGGAATTATGTTGTATTCCAAAATATCTTTCAGCAAAAAATTCATAGAAAGAACATATTTTTTGTATCTTCAAAGTATTTATCATTTTATTAAATTCCTCAGATAGATTATTTTGAGTGTCATGCCATTGTCAATGTGAGCATGTGTTTGATGAATTTGTCTCAGATTCATTAAGATGAATGTCAGGATATGTAGTTTTATATGTTTGCATCTCTTATTAAGGAAAAATAAATACTTTTATTCTTTTTTTTTCTTGACCCAATAAAAATAAATTCAATATAATAAAAATTATTTAAGACATTTTTGATCATTGTATAGTTGATTTGTCTCTGTTTTCTTCTGATGAATAATTTTCTTCCAACAATCCAAATATTCACAAACATTAAACATCTGATAAAACATGGCATCTGATACACAAATGATATCAAAAATATAAAATTAACCAGTGTTAGAATCAATTATAATGGATCATAGTCAGAAGTGACTTTTATTTATAAGCATAATCAATATTCCAAACATCTAATATTGTCACACCAATGATTCTCATACTAATGATCTACATCATTATGTATCCAATTTTTCTCACAATGATAAGAAGGGGCCATAATAATTCTCATTATATTCCACATTCTTCTAAAATCTCTATCATGTTTCTAGACATTGAGAATGTTTATGATCAACATAACATCATCTTACACAAATTGGGAAATATTGAAATTTTCTATCCTTTTCATCAACTTCTTTAATTCCAACCAAATAAAAATAAAATTTCATGTACTTTTTCTCCCCATCTCGTTTGAAAATATTACATAACTAGTTCTCTAAATATCATATAATTTCTGTGAGATAAAAAACAACAATGTATAATTATATTTTTAATCAAGGACATTTAGTCTAAAAACCACTTTTTCATTACAATTAGAACTATATTAATAGTCTCAATATGCTTTTAAAAATTCTCAATTTCTATCAAAGACCTGAATACAATGAATCATATTCAATGAAATATTCCAATGGACTATGTCTAATGGTGGTTTCAATTGATATCTTTTCAAACAACCCTTTTTATCAATATTTCCACCATCATTTCATAGTTTAATTTGTTAACTCTTTTTCTTCACCAATTTCCATATATTGATCAATTGATAATAAATACATAAATGGAAAAAAAATCAAATAATCTCCCCCATTGTGTTTGTTATCAATTCATAAGTAAAAATAGTTCAAAACAATACAATTGGTTGTTTTACATTCTTCTACTAATTCCTTTCATGATACTTCTATTTATTATCTCCCCCATTCCTTATCTCTCCCATTTATTCACAATCAAATTCAAAGGGACAATCATGAATAATTTCAAACTTATTTAAAAGTTACCTCATTTACAAGTGATGGAACATTCAATCATAAAATATTGAAACTATTTTTTAGGAGAACATAATATCAAATGAGTTCCATAAAAAGAACCGTAAAAAACAAATCTATCTCTAAATGGGTGAGCTCGTTATAGAAAACAAGAGGGTATAGTCAAAGTTATCAATGTAGTCTATAAATATTATTAATGTAATACAATTTCATGTATCATTCAACATTATAATTTTTTAGAGAAATTTTGAAAAGATTTTTTTAATATTAAAGTAACAAAAATGCATCTCAACAATAATATCATAATGTTCTGGTGTATAAACACAACATTAAAAAAAAATTAATAATCGCATTACTTTAATATAAAATAAGATTAATAATCTCTGCATAAACATCCATATTTCAACTATTTTAATTCCCTAAAAGTTTTAAGAAATACACATATGTTCTTGGGAATAAAGAGGAACATCAATAGTTCCTTAGAAATAGATATTATACTGAGAGTCCTCTATCAGTATAGAGTTTTTTTATTCATTGTCGATTTTTAATGGGATATATTATATTTTTTCATCCTTATTATATTTTGTAACTGGTTTCATTTTATATTCATTTTCCTCATATAAGGATTAGAATTTATTTTATTCTTTTGTAAAATTTCTGTTATAGTGATTTTGTAAGAGGACTTTCATTACATCCTCTTATTTTGGCACGTTATTGAAACAATTTTAGTAAAATTCCCTCTCCCCTTTTGAAATTTTCAAGAATCTTAAAATCAAAATTTATTGAAAACTTTTTATGAAAATTATTCTCAACATCCTAAACCCTTTTTTACTTTTTTTCATTGATGATTTTTGTGCTTCTTCTAACTTTCTTTCCATGTTAAAATTTTCTATCAAAATAAGTAAGCACACTTGTTTGGTCTCAACATGTTTTTTTACAATTTCTTAGTATACTCATATTTATTCATCTTCTAAGTTTCTTTTTTACGTTCCAAAAATTTTTAGTAACATTTGATCTTATTTTCTCATCATTTCTCCCCCTTTATTCAAACCTATTTCTTATTAATGGAATGTTATTCCATAATGAAGAAGCTTTATCTCTCACAACACCACAACCCCAATAGTACCCCATAAATCATTATGTTTTTAACTAACAGTGAATATGTTCAGAAGATTATTGTTGTTGATTCTTCACAAATGTTGGAACACATTGATCATGAGGATACATTATTGAAGCATTCATATCATTCTTAATGAAAGATGTTTTCTCACAAACGTTCCTTTTTAAAACATTATTTTCACTTTATTTTAATGTTTCACCTTTAACAACAACATCCTTGGTGAATTTTTCTCTCATATTTCTTATCCCATTTTTTTCATTAAGAATTGGTTGTGTTTTAAACAAATCCACATATTTCCCATCAATTCATGATTTAAAAACCTTAATGATATTTTAGGATTTATCTATCGTCAACATGTCCTACTATTTTTCTTCATCATGTACATATTATTTCAGGTTGAGGTTCTCATTCTTATAAAATCATTCATCATACTTTTTTAGTTTTCTTTTAATCATTCCAATATTATTTTTTATGATATCTAATAAAATTGGTATTTTTATCCTTTTTTATCATACAATCATATTTCTCAAAAAATATATATCTTTATCAATTTTCTCCATAATTTTTCTTTCCTGCTTATGTTAAATATTTTACTCAATTTAATTTTCATGATTTGTTTTAAGAATCCACTCAATTTATCTAATATCTTTACTATTATCATCATTGTATAAATTAATACATCCATTACAATCTTGAGTAATAATATAGATTTAATGATATGATTCATCATTATATGAGGAATCATTATTCTTTAATCATCTCAGAAAACTTTTCCTCTTATTATCATTTTGAAAATTTTCCTTATTTTTTATTCATCTTTTGTTTCAAATATTTATTGTCATCCTCTTCAGACTCATTCTATTTGACATTATTCCTTGAACAATTTTGTGAAAAATTTTATTTCCATTCACAATTTTAATATTTGAGAGTTTTAATTTTCTTATTTTTGGAATTAATCATATAATATGGTATAAAATTTATTCAAATATTTAGATTCATTCACTGGCTCTAAATAACTTCATTCATTGTTATCATTATTGTTTATTTTTTCAACATTCAACCATTCATTGAAAACAATTTATATATCATCCATTTTCATAAAATATTGGGATTTTATCATTTAATGTGCCACGTGGTTATTTTGATGTTCATATAAGGAAAAGACTTCATGATCTTCAAAAGATGAAAATTTATAATCAAATATATCTGGGAAGTTTTTAATAATTTTCAAAAAAAAATTATTGAATATTCTAGCCTCCCACTAAAACATATAATTTTTCTCATAATGTAATTTACCCTTATAAATTAAATATCAATACATTCTTCATTACCCATGTAAAAATCCTTAAATATACTTCTCTATATTTATAACTTGTCTTCTTAACATTTTCATTAACTTCATAACATCATATAAACTTATCCCACATTCTCTTAGCAGTTGGAAACCCATTAAACATTGTATTAAAATCATCAATGAGACTCATCAAAAAAAATTCTGAAATTTTCTATCAGAATCTATAATTATCTTATCAGCTGCAGTCATTGTAACTTAATTAATTATAGAAAATCCCCATATAGATGTATGTATAACTTCATGAACAAGTGAATAAAGATAGGTTAACATCCAATTATTACACTAATAATAGTTCTTATAAGGAACTAGGCATAAACCTTACATACTCTAGATATTTCAAATAGATTGCACTTCTCTACATTAAAAAAGACATTTTCAGTTTAGAGTTTTTGAAAGGTAGGACATAACTCATATATATCGACCCACAAGAATAAAAATGTGATTACCATTAATACAATATCCATTTCTTCTAAAAAATAAATATTTTAACACAAAACAACAACATGATTTATTTGAAAAATGTTCAAAACATTTAACATGACTTAATTATTTCTATTAAACATCCTTATAATCTGTGAAAATAATTTATAAACATGGTATGTTAAAAAATATATCTGTAAGCTATATAAAAATAATTAAAGAAACCATTATTCTATGAATACATACACGTATATAAATTTTTTTTCACAAATACATATTTCTCACCCATATTGAATCATATACATACATGTGTAACATGAGATTTCTATAATACATTATAGATCTTATATAAAACCATAATGTTTTCTTGGGGAATTAATTACTTATATTGTAACCGTCACAACTATCTTATGATTTTTAAGCCACATGACTACCTTAAAATGAAAACCTCATGACTACCTTATTGTGTAACCATCACATTATCACTTAGAGTGACCATATAACCATCATCCAAATTATACATTCCCAATGAAATTGAGGGAGATATATTTCACACACTAAATCATAAAAAATGAACAAGACCAGAAACATAATCATATAACATGAATAATTTCATTAAAACATTTCTTTTGAATTTTGTAAAAAAGAATTTCAAAAGAGGATTTTTTATGGAAAATCCCATAAAAATATCAAATAATATATGTGATAAATTTATTGAATGAAAATAATATGTGTATAAATTATAAATACACATATTAAAAGATTATATAAGTAAATACTCATCAAAAATATAATATTAATACAACAAAATGAATAATATAAACGTTAACCCAAATAATAGAAATTGGGTTATAAATTCCCTTACCTCGGATTCCTCTTTCTTCAAATGTTAATAAACATCAAGTATATTGGTTAAAATAGAGTTTTTAATATTTTAGAAAGATAAATTCAGGATTATAACACCTTATATGATCGTTTCATAACATCATTTCACCAATTCATTAATAATATTTTTTTTATTTTCATTGTTTCCAGTGTGTGCTTTACATTATTTCCATGGTCGGTTCCTAATGAATTTTCTTTTCGAATGGAAGTGAAACTCCAGAAGTGGAATGTATTGGTATAAATTCGATTCTATAATATTAAATGATTCCATAAATAATTTTGGTTACATGGTATGAGGACGAACCATTAGATAAATCATTAGTGATATTCATTTAGATAATTTTGGCGGTTCTTGGATAATCACAAACATGTTTCATATATAACATTAATATTATGCATATAATATTATTCTAAAACATTATAGAGGTAATATCATACAATTTTAAATCTATTCAATCCATTAAAAATTATTCAACCATGTTTTATAGATGTGTGGGAAATTTAGGACACGGTGCCCACTATGTTTGCGAATTGACACATCACTGACGATGTTTTTATTTTTAGAATAATAGGGAGATGAGAAGAATTAAGTTGAAAAATGTATCCAAAAACATGATAAAATAAATCATATATAATATTCTTGAGGTTTCATTCCTCTAGTATAAGCGGAGGGGAAGAGAGTATAAGAGAAGAAAATAATTGAAATGAAAACACAAGAAAATTAAATTTGATCTTTACCTCTTGATCTCTTCTCTTTATGATCCTCCTTAATGACTTTGGATATGGAATTTTGGTGAGACTAGTAGGTATTGGATGTGGGGAAGAGTCTTGGGTATTTTATTATACCAATCATAGACTGTGAAAAAATCTTGAGATGTTTGAGAGGATAATGGGGTGAGGGTGGTATTTATAGCAGAGGAGATGAGGGTTTTTCCATCATTTCAATCATTAGTTTAATACTTTTCCAAAATAAAATGAATAGTATTGATTTATGTTATCAAAAGTAGAAATAAGTGCATGTGAGTTCGAACCAATGTCCATTTACATCATCCATGACATAATCAAGATGTAAAAATTTATTTATTTATCATATTTCATCATTATTGAATTTCACTATTAAAAGAAATTCATTTATTTCAATAATATCTAAAAATTTCACCCCAAAAATTATTCGACATGGTGAATAAAAAATTAAAATCTATTTCATGATATTAAATTTATAAATTTTATAAATGTTTTTTTATATAAAATTGTAATTCATTCAAAAAAATAACAATTTTAAAACTATAACTCATTTTATGTCACCATGAAAAATTAATCAAGATCTCATAATATTATAACCATAAGAAAATAAAATTATAAAATGATTTACTACAAATAAGGTTTATATTACTATTCTTATTACTATTCATAATGGTATATTACTTTCCCATGAAATCGAATTGGTTCTATCAGAGTCCAAATAACATACTAATCACAATGGTTTATGTTCGTTTTTTGAAATTTAATGAATACCAGTGGAAATTTATTTTTAATGGAAAGTTTAAAACAATCACATTAAAAAATTATTTTTTTTGTATTTTAATTTACATTTAAAACCATGGGGTGTAACATTTTCCCAACCATCATGAAATTTAATCCAAATAATTTTATTCACATATCAAATAAATGAGGTTAAATTTCCTTCAAAACATATTCAGATTCCAAGGTTACTTTTTCAACTGATTGTTTTCTCCACATAACCATTAATTGGTGGATTATCATTTTCCAAAATAATTGTTCTCTCTGATCAAGAATCTGAATAGGTTTCTCTTTTTTATAAAGGTTCCCTTCCATTTGAACTACCTATGGGCTAGAAACATGAGATGAATCTGGCATATACATTCTCACTATAAAAACATGAAAAACATGTGTACCTGAGATTAAATTTGTGTCAATGCTACTCATTAAGAAACTAATCCATCATTATCCTAGATTTTATATGGGCTAATGAACCATGGACTCAACTTCTTTTAAAAAAAACACATTAAACTTTTCTATTATGAGATTCTATTAAAATAATGATCACCTAACTTGGATGAAAAGTATTTCCTCCAATAATCTCCTTATGGGTTTTGTCTAACCTAAGCTACTCTAATGTGTTGATTGAAAATCTTTAATTTATCAGCCACTTCCTCAACTAATTCTGGTCCCCTCATCTTCCTTTCCTCGACTTTGTCCCAATAACTGGAGTTCGACGTAGTTTCCTATACAATGCCTCAAATGGTTACATCTATGTAATAGAATGAAAAAAATTATTTCTATAAAAATCCACTAATGAAATATATTGATACCAACTTCCCTAGTTGTCCATTTGACATGATCGATGAATATCCTCCAATGTTTGATTCGTCTCTTCTGACTACCCATCTGATTGAGGATGAAAAGATGTACTAAAAAGTATTTATATTCCCACAGACTTTTGAGGATATTCTAGAAGTTAGAAGTGAACATCGGATCAACATTAGATATAATGGATAGGGAAAATCTATGTAACCTAAAAACCTCTTTATGATACAATTGAGAAATATGATCCAAAAACATAATATTTCAAAATAGAAGAAAAAAATTCTCAAATTTATTCTGCTGATGAACAATAACCCAAATCACATTATTACCATGATAAGTCTTTGCTAGTCCCACCATGATGTCCATGGATATATTTTACCATTTTTTATTGGCACTGGAAAATACTGAATCATACCCTTTGGTAACATACACTCTACTTTAACTTTTTAACATGTCAAACATTTCATTTTAAATTTTAAAAAATCTCTTTTCATTCCATCCCACCTGTAATACTTCTAAAGTTCACTGTAAAACTGTGTGCTGCTAGGATGAACTAAATATAGAGAACTACGAGGATCAGACAACAGTTCATACTTCAGATGAGAATCACAAGGACCACACAATCTCTTTCCACATCTTAGAAGATTATATTTATCAATTTTATATTTTATAATCTTACCCATTTTAAAAAATTATACATTTTTCTATAACTCTACATCATTCTTCTGTGCATGATAAGTTCTGTCTGAAAGATATAACTGCATTGAATCCTAAAACAAAATCGGGGAATTTTCTACACCAACTACATCCCTGCCAAAAATAATCAAATCATTAATCAATTTCAAACCATAGATAATGATGTATGATGTTCTCGATTCAGGGACCCTTCCACTTTTTATTTTTTACCATATGGCAATTGGTCATGAAATCAAAATATTTTATTAATTAAATCCATATTCTCTAGCTTATGTTTAAATCATTTTGAGTGAATATATACTTAAGACTTTTATTGTCAGTATATATTTCACATTTGGCTCTATTTAAATGATTCCTCCAAATTTTAAATGCAAAAACCAGAGCCATTAATTCCAATTCATGTGTGGGATAATTTACGAAATGCAGTTTTAGTTTTCTTAAAGCAAAATCAATTACATGATCCTTATCCAACATAACACAACAAGGTAAATCCAATGAATCATCATTGTAGATGAAAAACTGGCTATTTCTGGAAGGCATGTCCAAAATTGGAGCATTCGACAATTTCTTCCTCAATTCCTAAAAACAACATCACATTCTTCTATTGAAACAAATTATATCCCTTTTTATGTTAACGAAGATAGAATTCCAGATAAACATGAAATATTTTTAACAACCTGTGGATAATAACCTACTAATTAAAGGGAACAAAAAATCTATCTATCATTTGTAGGTCATGTCTATTCTTCATCCGCTTTTTTTTGGTTTGATCAACTATTTTTCCATCCTTATATACAATTATCAAATGAAAAAATACCTTAAAACCAAAAATCACACTTTCTAATTTTTTTTTACAGTTGTTTTCCACTTAAGGATTGAAAAGAAACCCTTTGATGTTTTTTATACTCCACATTACTTTTGGAAAAAAAAAGTAATCAATAAACACAACTAAAAACATGTCCATGAACTCATGAAATATTCTATTCATAATCTTCTAGAATATAATTTGTGCATTAGTGATGAAAAACAACATAGAAACAACCTCATAATTCTTTTATGAAGTACTAGATACCATTTTCTTGATGTCATCCTCCATCATCATTAGCTGATGGTATCCAGAACTCAATTCAATCTTGGAAAAATACTGAACTCCCAAGATCTAAACAAACAATTCATTGATATGAGGAAAAGGATACTTGTTTTTAATATTAATGATATTAAAGGAACCATAATAAATGAAATGTCTCATGAATCCATCTTTCTTTTTAACAAACAAAATTGTAGATCCTCATGGTGTTGTTCTATGATGATTTTATCCTTTATCAAGAAACTACTACAACTTAGTTTTCGATATTAATTGTTTTATTTGATCCATTTGTATGGGTGTTTTAAAATTTTATTATCCTTAATAACTAATTAAATTGTGAATTAAACATCACTATTATGTATAACACAAGGTAACTCATCAGTAAAAACATCATGGTATTCATTTATGACTAAAACATCATTAATCTGAACAGCTCCCATATTTTCACCAATATGATCAAGGTGATATTAATTTCCATCTTTCAACATTTTCTCATCTTCTTGAATTGTTATCAATTATATGGGTTCATTATTCTATACAAACATAAACACTATATAAAAAACACCTTCTTTATCTCTACAATAAATCTTATCATGGAGAAAAATACATTCCCCAACCAGAATGACATCGAACTCTATTAAGGTAATAACAAGATGGTTTGAAGGTAATGTATTTATACTGATAAAAATAAATAAGATTATTAAAATGAATTTATTCTATAAAATTTCCCCCAACTATTTTAACAGTAAGTTCACGTCTCATTTGGTGAGGTGAAATTTCTAATTTACCATAATGTTTCATAGAAAAAAAAGGAATGTGTAGACCCGGTATCTAATAATACTTTAGAAAAATATGATCAAATAAATAAAGTACCTGATACCACTTATTTGGATGGCATGACATGTGCTGATTTAGTCACAAAACATCTTAGGATACCTTTCTTCTTATAGTATAACTGTATCCCATCATTCAGATCATTCTTTGGATATACATATCCATAATGACCCATCTCACCACATTTGAAACTCATTATTATTTTCTTATTATGATTAATATTAATATCATTTTAATTAAAATATCAATCCATATGTCCAGAAATACCACATAAAAAACACTTTCCAATTTTATTAACATGTTCCCTAAGGTTCTCTTTATCACACTCTTCAAAAACATGAATCTTAAATTTTTTACCATAAAATTTATTTGATTGATTCTTACATATTTATTGCCTTCTTGACATCTTATTCACATTGTTGTCAAAGTACATGTGATCATCATGGAACTTTATTTCTACCCTCTCAACACATCAGAAAAGTTTCTCATAACTTTTGAACTCTTTGGAAGACAATTCCCATCGACATCTTGGCTTCAATCCATAGTAAAATGATTGATTTTTCTGTCAATATCCCAAATAATATTTATAGTGTACCTTTCTAGAGAGGAGAACTATTCCTCATACACAGCCAATAAATCTTCCTCTGTTTTAATATATTAAAGGAATTTCTTCCCTATCCTATTTCAAACCACCATAGGAATGTATTTTTCAATGAAAATAATTTTAAATTTAGCACACTCTAGGGCTTCTATATCCTATATATCCCTTATATTCATGACCATTTTCCACCACTGATTAGCTTCACCTACAAAATGATAAATGCAAAGACTTACCATTTGATTATCTAAACATCCCATAACATTGCATATATTATGAGGGGATTTAATCAATCCATCATCAATAATGTGTCAGAATATCGACTGAAAGCAGGAGTGTGTTTCGTAATAAAATGTATGACTATCGTCATATTACATTGTTGTAATTCTGGTTGGTCACATGCATGGATTCCACCACCATTTATTTATTCTGTTAGCTGATTCGTTGTAACACCCAAGACATATATGTTATATAAATAATCAAAGGAATATTTTTCTACACAACAATTTCTTGGCTTGCTTTACACGAAATCGCAACCTTCCTCGATAGCTTGCGTCGTACGCAATACCGAGTTTCACTAAACAACGATATGCTATTAAAATATTTTTAAAACTAGCCGTTATGAATAGTAATAACCACTTTTTGAAATTTTATAAATTTTATTTTTCAAAATGGACTTCATTTTTGGAATCGTAATATCGAAATTAGCCTAGGGTGATATTTTGGTATTTTTCTGAAAACTTTCAATTTTTAATGAATAGTGAAACCACTAAGTGGTAGTTAAAAAACTGAATTTTTCATAAAACTTAATTTTACTGCTTCTGTGAGTGGAATTTCGAAATTCCGAGAGAAATGGTTGATGTCAGTACGTAAAATGTGGTTCAATGAGATAAAAATAATTTTTTGGGGAATAGTAACTTTTTACTTTTTTAACCACGGTTAAAAGTAAATAGGGTAATTAAGGGTAAATTAATATTATTATTACCCTAAAACATGTCCTAATTCTATTGGAGATGTGTAATTCGACCAAAAACAACCTTAGGAATAAAATATGACCATTTAGGCCAACTTTTATTATATTAGGACATTCATCATTAATTTATTTAAAGAAAGGTTAAAATAGTTAAAATCAAAGATTAATAAGTAACTAATTTTTAATATGGGGATATAAATAAGATAAATTAGACTATAAATATTCATTAGAAAGATAAAACTATTTTCTACATAATGGTATTTTATTTGTAATTTTTAGACATTAAATAATTTAATTTATTTATGACACAAAGATGATGCAGTAATTATCTTATTAAAGAAATATTGACATAATTGATGTTATAAACACCAAAATAAATGTAATTTGAGACTTTTTATGAATGAAACTAATTTTATTGGTTAATATGACATGTTAGTATTGATTTAATGTTCGTTTTTTGAACTAATCATTCTGTTATGATTTTAAAAAAAATCAATTACTAAATAGTGTCAAAATTGACATAAAATAGTTTTTAAAACCAATATTATATTAGTAATTGTTATTTAATTCTTAAAAATCTATGGTTCGGCCAAATGACTTAGATAAGGTTATATATATTAATAATAAACAAATTTGGGTTCTTTTGGCTGCTTATAGTAAGTTTATTAACCTTATAGTGTAACAAAACAAGAAGACACGGTAAAAGTTAAATTATCTAACATAAAGTTAAATCTAAATGATAAGGTTAAAATTTATACCTAAACATGTCTAAAATCTATTTAATGAGAGGATTTATACCACTACCCACCTTATCTTCGAAATATATCAATTTTGAGCTATTAAAAACGGAATTTGACTTTATAATAAAATAGTATTTTTAGTTATTCCAAAGGTGCCCCTCTCCTCCCTTATAAAAGGGAAGCTCCTCCCTCTCTTCCTCACACCACATTGAGCCTTCAAGCTCTTCCAAACCCTTCCAATTTCTCCTCTAAACTTCCCTAGAGACATCCTATAGGTCCTGGTTTTCTTAAAAGACCAATTTTAGTGCCCTAAAAGAAGGTCTCAAAGAAGCACTTCAAAGAAGATGTAATGTCCGTTACCGATTCTTTCATCTTTATTTCTTCTTCCACTTCTTCTTATTTAGTTGTTTCATTATGAAGTAATAACATCAGTATCACTCATATAATGATATGTTATTATAAGTATTAAACAACCCTATTTCACCATCTATCCATCCTACGGAAAAAGAAATCACCGCGCGTGCGTACGTACGGAATACCGTCTCCACGCCGTGGTGTAAACTATTTTCCACCACCACCTTACATGAATGGGTATAATGGTGTAAATAATGACTATATATGACTATTATAAAGTAATACTGATTATTAAATAGTATACATACACTCCAATACAATTCCACGATCATAGGAATGATATCATCACTCATGCGTACGTACGGAATACTGTCTCCATGATGTGATGCGACTCGTTCTACATGATCTCCATTTCATAATGATTATATAAATGAATTGAATGAGTGAATATGATATATATTACACTAATAACATTCTGGAAATTAGGTATCTATAACCTAACGAGAAGAATAATAATTTATTCGACAAGACACGCATAAGAACAAAGAGTTATAAACACCCGAAAAAACAAGTAGCAATGAAATATTACTACTAAGAAACTAAGAATATGACCATATATGATATCATAAAAATAATTATGATTCTTTAATAATTCAATAACATTATTTAAATCATTATACTGGAGGTTCGGACACTTACGAGTAAAATCGGACCTAAGGTAAGGGAAATATCACAATCTCATTTTTATGCGAGATTGTTTATACTTTGGCATTTACTAGGGTGTATTTTATCATCCACATTCATGTTTCCTCAATATGTAATATTATTTCCATCCACCTACAATTGTTTAAATCCAATTTTACCCTTTGGTGAGTTTTTATAAAGGATATGAAAGAATCTTTTTTCATTTTTCGTATGAGGTACTTTTTGACATTTCCGAAAAAAGTACGAAGAATGTTTTTTCTAACTTATACGGCATGAATGGATTTTTAAAACATTATTTCCAGGAAGATTCCTTTACAAGTTTTCAAGTTTATTTTTAATCATGTTCTTTTAGATTAAAATTGTATGACATGTTAAGAAAATAAATTTTTTTTAAGTATAAATGATATTTTCCTCAAGAATGGAGTTCAAGTGTTTTATCAAAAATATTTTCCATCTAAGAAAATAAAGGTTTCTGTTTTTATCCCTATTAATACATTGTTTTGATTATGTTGTGATGGAATTATTTTTATGAATTCCTTTATATTATATGAATTTTTTAATGATGTCATGATGTTTAAGATTCCCATTTTTATTACATGGGTTATGAAATTATTTATGATTTATGATTTTGTGGCACACATATGAATGGTATAATTATGAGATGGGTGGGACCTATATCTACCTCCAATGCATTGGGTAAAGATTTTATATCTCATGAGATAGACATGGCTAGAACGGTAGGTTATACCGGTTCAGTGAAACAGGACTGAAATGAGGGTGACTCGGTTCATAAATGGACTTTGTCCATTAAGATAGTCTTGGCAATGAGTCTTGACTAATAAGAAATGATTCTCTATGATTATGTGTGTATGCCACAAAGTTTCATGTTTCAAGTTATGATTATTGTGATTACATTTCACTGCCATGATTTATCCCATGTTATGAAATTATGATCTCTTTTGCAGGTTAAGATTTCCAAAAGTGTGAAATCTTATTCTTGATTATGTGGTTTTCCTATTATAATTGGTGTTGCTCACACTATTCTTCTTGGTTTTAGTCAATGGCTGGAACCCAAAGGAATCGTGTTAATTCAGAATGCGATGGGCAATGCAATGATTGTCCCCTAAGCAACCAAACGTTATGGGAGATGGAATACAAAATCTTGTACACATGCTCACACAACTTTCTTAAGCTATGAATCATGCAGGACTTCCAAACGAGCAAAGGAAGGAGCAACATTCTGTTGAATCCTTCATGAGGTAGTGTCCACCTTCATTCAGCGGGTCTACAGATCCATTAGTTGATGAACAATGGATTAGTACTACTGAAAAGATATTTTCAGTTCTTCAATGTTCTGAACATGATAATGTCATCTTAGCAGTGTATCGTTTGGAAGGTGATGTTGATCAATGGTGGAATCTTATTAAGAATATGAGGCAAAGGGATGAAATTGATTCCATGGAATGGGACGAGTTCAAGAAATTATTTTTCAATAAGTACTTCCCTCATATTCTCCGAACAAAGATGGAGAAAGAGTTTCTTGAACTAAAGAAAAAGGATGATGAATCTGTTGGTACCTATGAAGAAAATTTTACAAGTATTTCAAGGTACGCTTCTGGTATTATTATCCAACCTGAGAGTAAGATCGATCGATTATTTAGTGGCTTAAAACCTAGTTTTCGAAGGGCATTATCCATAAGGGACTTCAATATCTACGAGGAAATCGTTCGATGTGCTCTCAAAGTTGAGAGGGAGATTAGAGTAACCCATCAGTCATATGGGTTTGATAAGAAAAGGAAAATGGAATTCAGAGGAAAATCTAAAGAGAACACTGAAAAGAAGATGAGCTTTCCCTTATGCTCAAAGTGTGGAAAGAAACATGTAGGGAGTTGTCTTAAAGGGACAAGTAAATGTTTCAAATGTGGAAAAGAAGGTCATCGGGTATTTCAATGCCGCGATGACGGCAAGAAGATGTCTAATGATGCAAAAAAAGGAAGGGATGCACAGAATGAACCTACTACACTTCAATGGTTCAAGTGCAAGGAGATGAGACATTATTCCAATAAATTCCCTAATCCAATAGTTGATGATGATGGTCAACGTCAACAAACTCTTAAGGCTAAAGACAAAGGAATGTCACATGCAATTTCTATCAACGATGTGGAGTATGATAACGTTGTAGTGAAAGGTACACTTACCATCCACTCTAAAGTAGCAAATGTTTTATTTTATTCTGGATCCACCCACTCCTTTATTTCTGAAGAATTTTCTATGGATATCACCATATTACCTCCACAGTTAGATGTTGACTTAGCTGTGACAACCCCTAATGGAACAACAGTCGCATCAAAAGTTTATAATTCTTATCTGATTGATGTTTGTGGGAAAGTGCTTCCTGCAAATCTTGTGATCCTTCCTATAGTGGAATTTTATGTGATTCTTGGCATGGATTGGGTTTCTCTACATAGAGCTCATATAAATTGCCAAAGAAGGGAAGTCACATTTTATATTCCAGATCAATCTATGATCGGCTATCAATGCAAGGATGAACATAACCTTCCAGTGGAAATTCCTTCCATCTTATGGGTCTTGATTCCACTAAATGATGGTTATTTATCTCAAATGGTTGGTGAGAAACTCACAATTAAGAATATGCCCATTGTACGGGAGTTTGATGATGTCTTTCCGGATGAATTACCGGGTCTTCCACCGAATCGTGAAGTTGAGTTTTCAATAGAACTCGTACCGGGTGCTTTGCCTATTTCAAAGACACCTTATATAGTGGCCCCAATTGAGTTGCAGGAATTGAAGAAGCAACACCAAGAGAATCTTGATAAGGGGTCCATACGCCCTAGTGCAAAACCTTGGGGAGAACCTATTCTGTTTGTTAAGAAGAAAGATGGATCAATGAGACTCTGCATTGATTATCGAGAACTTAACAAGATAACTATCAAGAAAAAATATCCTCTCCCGCGCATTTATGACCTATTTGACCAACTACGCAGAGCTCAATACCTTTCCAAGATTGATCTTTGTTCAGGGTATCATCAATAAAGGGTCAAAAGGGAGGATATACCAAAGACGACTTTCCGTACAAGGTATGGACACTATGAATTTATAGTGATGCCATTTGGTCTTACTAATTCCCCTGCTATCTTCATGGATCTGATGAATAGAGTCTTTAGAGACTATATTGATCAGTTTGTGGTAGTCTTTATAGATGATATTCTTGTCTATTAAAAGATCAAGGAAGAACATGAAGATCACTTGAGAATTATATTGATGACCCTGAGAAAGGAGTAGCTTTATGTCAAATTTACCAAGTGTGAATTTTGGCTTCAAAAAGTTTCATTTTTGGGTCACATAATCTTAAAAGAGGGGATATCTGTGGATCCAGCAAAAACAGAGGTTATCGAAAGATGGTCGAGACCAACAATAGTAACTAAGATCCGAAGTTTTCTTGGTTTGGCTAGATATTATTGAAGTTTTGTGAAATATTTTTCACGATTATCTAATCCACTCACCAAGTTGACTCGGAAAGGAGTTAAGTTTGTTTGGACGGAGGAATGTGAAGAGAATTTCAAGCAGTTTAAAAGAAGGTTATCCAGTGCACCTGTGCTCACACTACCTTGTAGTGGAGAAAGGTTTGTGATCTATAGTGATGCATCCAAGAAGGGATTGAGGTGTGTTATTATGAAAAATGATATGGTGATAGCTTATGCCTCACGACAGTTGAAAATCCATGAGAAAAATTACCCAACACATGATTAGGATTTAGCTGTGGTAATCTTTGCACTAATGATTTGGAGGAATTATCTTAATGGAGAAATGTGTGACATTTATACTGATCATAAAAGTTTAATGTATATTTTCACACAAAAGGATCTGAATATGCATCAAAGAAGATGGTTGGAGCTAATTAAGGATTATGACTGCTCAATCCATTACCACCCTGGGAAAGCAAACAAGGTGGCAGATGCATTAAGTCGACAAGACCATGCTAGTTTATCCATGATGAGGATCACAAAAGATCCAATATTTATGGATTTACAAAGAATGGATCATGGAATTATAATGAAAGGGGAAAAATCTAATCTTTCTCAAATGAATGTTCAACCATCTATACATGTGACGATTAAAGAGGCACAGAAAGAAGATGTCGAGTTACAAAAGAAGGTGAGAAATGTTCCTAAATTCAACCTTGATTATGATGGGATAATAAAGTTCAGGAATCGGGTTTGTGTTCCTCCCATCGCCGAATTAATGAAGGAGCTGCTGGATGAGGCTCGTAGTTCTTCATTATCTATTCATCCTGGAAGCACGAAGATGTATAGGGACCCGAAAGAGTACTTCTGGTGGGATGGCATGAAAAGTGATGTTGCTGAATATGTCTCTCGATGCTTGGTTTGTCAAAAACTTATAGCTGAGAGATATAATTTTAAGGGTATGTTACAACCATTACCCATACTTGAATGGAAATGGGAAAACATCACTATGGACTTTGTCATAGGACTTCCTAAAACATCCAAAGGCAATAATGCTCTATGGGTCATAGTTGACCGTCTTACAAAGCCTTCACACTTCATTTCTATTAGAGAGGATTTCTCTCTGGATCAGCTTGCTAGGATATATGTAAATGAAGTGGTAATATTTCATGGAGTACCACTTTCTATTATATCTGATCGGGATCCAAGATTTACCTCGATGTTCTGGCGAAGTCTTCAGCATACTCTAGATACAGAGTTGAGTTTTAGCACTGCTTATCATCCTCAGACAGACGGTCAGTCTGAGAGAACAATTCAAACCCTAGAAGATATGTTGAGAGCTTGCTCTCTGGATTTCGAAGGTGGTTGGGATAAAAACCTACCTTTGGTGGAATTTTCTTATAATAATAGCTTTCACCCCAGTATTCAGATGGCACATCATGATGCTCTATATGGAAAGAAATACAGGACTCTAATTTGCTGGGATGAAGTTGGGGAAAGAAAGCTCTTAGGACCTGATCTCGTTGATGAAATGGCAGAAAAAGTCAGATCTATTCAACAACACATAAGAGCAGCTCAGAGTCGACAGAAAAGTTATGCCGACAACTGAAGAAAAGACCTAGAATTTGAAGTGGGTGATAAACTGTTTTTACGAATATCTCCCAGGAATAGGGTCATGAGATTTGGAAAGAAGGGGAAGTTGAGCCCTAGATATATCGGTCCTTTTGAAATACTGGATCGTGTTGGGAAGGTAGCTTACCGATTGGCGCTTCCACCGAATCTCTCTCAAGTTCACGATGTGTTCCATGTATCTATCCTGAGAAAGTACATACCTAATCCTTCACATGTACTTAGCTCAAAAGTTGTACCGCTGGAGCAAGATCTTTCTTATGAAGAATAGCCGATAGAGATTCTGGATCGTAGCAAAAAAGTCCTACAAAACAAGACCACTCGATTGGTGAATGTTTTATAGAGGAACCATCGATTAGAAGAAGCTACATGGGAGCTTGAGAAATGATGAGGGAGAGGTATCCTCATATGTTTGTTACAAAGTAACGAATTTCGAGGGTAAAATTGATTTTAAGGGGGGTAGAATGTAACAACCGAGACTTTTATGTTATATAAATCATCAATGGAATATTTTTTTTATACAACACTTGTTGACTTGCCTTACACGGAATCGCGACCTTCCTCGATAGCTTGCGTCGTACGCAATACTGAGTCTCACTAAACATCGATATGCTATTAAAATATTATTAAAACTAGCCGTCATGAATAGTAATAACCACTTTTTGAAATTTTATAAATTTTATTTTTCAAAATGGACTTCATTTTTTGATTCGGAATATCGAAATTAGCCTAGTGTGAAATTTTGGTATTTTTCTGAAAACTTTCAATTTTTGATGAATAGTGAAACCACTAAGTGGTAGTTAAAAAAGTGAATTTTTCATAAAACATAATTTAACCGCTTGTGTGAGTGAATTTCAAAAATCCAAGAGACACGGTTGATGTTAGTAAGTAAAATGTGGTTCAATGAGATGAAAATATTTTTTTTGGTGAATAGTTACTTTTTACTTTTTTTTACCACTGTTAAAAGTAAATAGGGTAATTAAGGGTAAAAAGGATATTATTATTACCCTAACACATGTCCTAATTCTATTGGACAAGTGTAATTCGACCAAAAAACAACCTTAGGAATGAAATATGACCAGTTAGGCCCACTTGGATTAGATTAGGACATTTATTATTAATTTATTTAATGAAGGGTTAAAATAGTTAAAATCAAAGTTTAATAAGTAAATCATTTTTATTACGGGGTAATACATAAGATAAATTCGACTATAAATATTGATTACAAAGATAAAAAATTTCATATATAATTTTATTTTATTTTTAATTTTTAGTCATTAAATAATTTAATTTATTTATGACACAAAGATGATGCAGTAATTATCTTATTAATTAAAATATTGACATAATTAGTGTTATAATCACCAAAAGAAATGTAATTTGAGACTTTTTATGAATTACACTAATTTTCTAGGTTAATATGACATTTTAGTATTCATTTAATTGACTTTTTTTGAACTAATCATTCTGTTATGATTTTCACAAAAATCAATTACTAAATAGTGTCAAAATTGACATAAAATAGTTTTTAAAAAAAATCTTATATTAGTAATTGTTATTTTATTCCTAAAAATATACGGTTCAGAAGAATTACTTATATAAGGTAATATATATTAATAATAAACAACTTGGGGTTCGTTTGGCTGCTTATAGGAAGATAATTAACCTTATAGTATAAGAAAACAAGAAGACACAGTAAAAGATAAATTATCTAACTTAAAGTTAAATCTAAATGATAAGGCTAAAATTGATACCTAAACTTGTCTAAATTCTATTGGATGATATTATTTCTACCCCTACCCACCTTAGCTTCGAAATATATCAATTTTGAGCTATTACAAACCGAATTTGACTTTATAATAAAATAGTATTTTTAGTTATTCCAAAGGTGCCCCTATCCTCCCTTATAAAAGGGCACCTCCTCCCTCTCTTCCTCACACCACTTTGAGCCTTCAAGATTGGCCAACCCCTGCCACTTTCTCCTCTACACTTCCCTAGAAACATCATATAGGTCCTGGTCTTCTTCAAAGACCAATTTTAGTGCCCTAAAAGAAGGTCTCAAAGAAGCACTTCAAAGAAGAGGTAATGTCCATTACCGATTCTTTCATCCTTATTTCTTCTTCAACTTCTTCTTCATTAGTTGTTTCATTATTAAGTAATAACATCAGCATAAATCATGTACTTATATTTTATTATAAGTATTAAACAACCCTATTTCACCATCTATCCATCCTACGGAAAAAGAAATCACCGCGCGTGCGTACGTATAGAATACCGTCTCCACGCCGTGGTGTAATCTATTTTCTGCCACCACCTTACTTGGATGGGTATAATGGTGTAAATAATGACTATATATGACTATTATAAAGTAATACTAATTCTGAAATAGTATACATACACTCCAATACAATTCCGCGATCATAGGAACGATATCATCACTCGTGCGTACGTACGGAATACCATCTCGATGATGTGATGTGACTCGTTCTACATGACCTTCATTTCATAATGATTATATAAATGAATTGAATGAATGAATATGATATATATTACACTAATAACATTCGGTAAATGAGGTATCTATATCCTAAAGAGAAGAATAAGAATTTATTCGACAAGACACGCATAAGAACAAAAAGTTATAAACACCCGAATAACAAGTAGCAATGAAATATTACTACTATGAAACTAAGAATATGACCATATATGATATCATAACAAAAATTATAATTCTGTAATAAGTCAATTACATTATTTAAATCCTTTTACAGGATGTTTGGACACTTACGAGGCAAATCGGACCTAAGGTAAGGGAAATATCACAATCTCATTTTTATGCGAGATTGTTTATACTTTGGCATTTACTAGGGTGTATTTTATCATCCACATCCATGTTTCCTCAATATGTAATATTATTTCCATCCGCCTACAATTTTTTAAATCCAATTTTACCCTTCGGTGAGTTTTTGTAAAGGATATGAAAGGAATCTTTTGTCATTTTTCGTACGAGGTACTTTTTGAATTTTCCGAAAAAAGTACGAAGAATGTTTTTTTAACTTATACGGCATGAATGGATTTTTAAAATATTATTTCCAAGAATCTTCCTTTACAAGTTTTCATGTTTATTTTTAATCAAATTCTTTTAGTTTAAAATTGTATGACATGTTAAGAAAGGAAAATTGTTTTTGAAGTAGAAAGGATATTTTCTTCAAGAATGGAGTTCAAGTGTTTTATCAAAATTATTTTCCATCTAAGAAAATAAAGGGTTCTATTTTTATCCCTATTATTACATTGATTTGATTATGTTTTTATGGAATTAATTTTATGAATTCCTTTATATTATATGAATTTTTTTATGATGTCACGATGTTTAAGATTCCCATTTTTATTACATGGGTTATGAAATTACGAATGATTTATGATTTTGTTGCACACATATGAATGGTATCATTATGAGATAGGTGGGACCTATATCTCCCTCCAATGAATTGGGTAATGATTTTATATCTCATGAGATAGGCATGGCTGGAACGGTAGGTTATACCGGTTCAGTGAAATAGGACTGAAACGCGGGTGACTCGGTTCAGAAATGGACTTTGTACACTAAGATAGTCATGACAATGATTCATGACTAATAAGAAATGATTCTCTATGATTATGTGTGTATGCCACAAAGTTTCATGTTTTAAGTTATGATTATTGTGATTACATTTCACTGTCATGATTTATCCCATGTTATGAAATTATGATCTCTTTTGCAGGTTAAGATTTCCAATAGTTATGTGCTTATGTATATGATGTGATTGATATTTCTTTTGTTTACCCTAACTGAGCATTTGAGATCACCCTTTTGTATGTTTTCTTTTCCCAGTTCAGGAAGAAGGTTATTAAGTAAGATATTCCAAAAGGGACTATAGATATGATGAAATAAATGGGAGACAGTGTAGACGTTTTATGAACCAGTTGTTTATGTTTCCCAGTTTCTAAAGACGCTATACCTATACGGTCCTTTCGTGGGTTTGTTATATGTTGTAATAAGTATACTTCAATATTGAACTGTTAACAATGTACGTAAAGTATGGGTCGTTATAGTTGGTATCAGAGGAAAGGTATAGTCAACGTTTGAAACTAGGATGTGAAGGCCTTAGTAAGAACCCTAAGGATAAGTCTAAGAATAGAACACAATCTTCGTTTTTTAGAAATGGCCATGAATAACCTAGGATAAGAACTTAAGTGTGAAATATTATTCTTGATTATGTGGTTTTCCTTTTATAATTAGTGTTGATCACACTATTCTTCTTGGTTTTAGTCAATGGCTGGAACCTGAAGGAATCGTGTTAATGCGGAATGCGACGGCCAATGCAATGATTGTCCCCCTGAGCAACCAAACATTATGGGAGATGGAATGCAAAATATTGTATCCATGCTCACAAAACATTCTCAAGGTATGAATCATGCTGGACAACCAAACGAGCAAAGGAAGGAGCAACATCCTGTTGAATACTTCATGAGGCAATGTCCACCTTCTTTCAGTGGGTCTACTGATCCATTAGTTGCTGAACAATGGATTAGTACTACTGAAAAGATATTTTCAGTTCTTCAATGTTCTGAAAATGATAAAGTCATCTTAGCAGTGTATCGTTTGGAAGGTGATGCTGATCAATGGAAGAATCTTATTAAGAATATGAGTCAAATGGATGAAATTGAGTCCCTGGAATGAGACGAGTTCAAGAACTTATTTTTTAATAAGTACTTCCCTTGTATTCTCTGAACAAAGATGGAGAAAGAGTTTCTTGAACTGAAGCAAAAGGATGATGAATCTGTTGGTACATATGAAGAAAATTTTACAAGACTTTCAAGGTACGCTTATGGAATTATTATCCAACCTGATAGTAAGATCGATCGATTCTTTAGTGGCTTAAATCCAAGTCCTCAATGGGAATTATCCATAAGGGACTTCAATATCTACGAGGAAATTGTTTGAAATGCTATCAAAGTTTAGAAGGCGATTGGAGTAACCCATCAGTCATATGGGTTTGATAAGAAGAGGAAAATGGAATTCAAAGGAAAATCTAAAGAGCACACTGAAAGGAAGATGAGCTTTCCCTTATGCTCAAAGTGTGGAACGAAACATGGAGGGAGTTGTCTTAAAGTGACAAGTAAATGTTTCAAATGTGGAAAAGAAGGTCATCGGGCATTTGAATGCCACGATGATGGGAAGAAGATGTCTAATTTTCCAAACAAAGGATGGGATGCACAGAATGAACCTACTACACTTTAATGTTTCATGTGCAAGGAGATGGGACATTATGCCAATAAATGCCCTAATCCAAGGGTTGATGATGATGGTTGACGTCAACAAACTCTTACAACTAAATACAAAGGAAAGTCACATGTAATTTCTATCAGCGATGTGGAGTACGATAACTATGTGGTGAAAGGTACACTTACCATCCACTCTAAAGTAGAAAATGTTTTATTTGATTCTGGATCCACCCACTCCTTTATTTCTAAAGAATTTTCTATGGATATCACCGTATTACCTCAACAGTAAGATGTTGAGTTAGCTGTGACAACCCCTAATGGCACAACAGTCACATCAAAAGTTTATAATTCTTCTTCGATTGATGTTTGTGGGGAAGTGCTTCCTGCAAATCTTTTGATACTTCCTAGAGTGGAATTTTATGTGATTATTGGCATGGATTGGATTTCTCTACATGGAGCTCATATCAATTTCCAAAGAAGGGAAGTCACATTTCATATACAGTTCAATCTATGATCGTCTATCGATGCAAGGATGAACATAACCTTCCTGTGGAAATTCCTTCCATCTTATGGGTCTTGATTCCACTAAATGAAGGTTATTTATCTCAAATGTTTGCTGAGAAACTCACAATTAATAATATTCTCATTGTACGGGAGTTTAATGATGTCTTTCCGGATGAATTACCGGGTCTTCCACCGAATCGTGAAGTTGAGTTTTCAATAGAACTCGTACCGGGTGCTTTTCCTATTTCAAAGACACCTTATAGAATGGCCCCAATTGAGTTGCAGGAATTGAAGAAGAAACTCCAAGAGAATCTTGATAAGGGGTTCATACGCCATAGTGCGTCACCATGGGGAGCACCTGTTCTGTTTGTTAAGAAGAAAGATGGACCAATGAGACTCTGCATTGATTATCAAGGACATAACAAGATCACTATCAAGAACAAATATCCTCTCCCACGCATTTATGACCTATTTGACCAACTACGCGGAGCTCAATACTTTTCCAAGTTTGATCTTTGTTCAGGGTATCGTCAATTAAGGGTCAAAAGGGAGGATATACCAAAGATGTCTTTCCGTACAAGGTATGGACACTATAAATTTATAGTGATTCCATTTGGTCTTACTAATGCCCCTTCTATCTTCATGGATCTAATGAATAGAGTCTTTAGAGACTATCTTGATCAGTTTCTGGTAGTCATTATAGACGATATTCTTGTCTATTCAAAGAGAATGGAAGAACATGAAGATCACTTGAGAATTATATTGAAGACCCTGAGAAATGAGAAGCTTTATGCCAAATTTACCAAGTGTGAATTTTGGATTCAAAAAGTTTCATTTTTGGGTCACATAATCTCAAAAGAGGGGATATCTGTGGATCCGGCAAAAAACAGAGGGTATCGAAATATGGTCGAGACCAACAACAGTAACTGAGATCGGAAGTTTTCTTGGTTTGGCTGGATATTATCGACGTTTTGTGAAAGATTTTTCACGATTATCTAATCCACTCACCATGTTGACTCGGAAAGGAGTTAAGTTTGTTTGGACGGAGGAATGTGATGAGAATTTCAAGGAGTTGAAAAGAAGGTTATCCAGTGCACCTGTGCTCACACTACCTTGTAGTGGAGAAAGGGTTGTGATCTATAGTGATGAATCCAAGAAGGGATTGGGGTGTGTTCTTATGCAAAATGATATGGTGATAGCTTATTCCTCATGACAGTTGAAAATCCATCAGCAAAATTACCCAACACATGATTTGGAGTTCGCTGCGGTAATCTTTGCATTAAAGATTTTGATGCATTATCATTATTGAGAAAGGTGTGACATTTATACTGATCATAAATGTTTAAAATATATTATCACACAAAAGGAGATGAATATGCGTCATAGAAGATGGTTCGAGCTAATTACGGATTATGACTGCTCAATACATTACCACCCTGGGAAAGAAAACAAGGTGGAAGATGCATTAGGTCAACAAGACAATGCTTGTTTATCCATAATGAGGATCAAAAATGATCCAATATTTATTGATTTACAAAGGATGGATCTTGGAATTATGATGAAAGGGGAAAATCGTATCTTAATCAAATGAATGATCAACCATCTATACATGTGAAGATTAAAGAGGCACAAAAAAGAAGATGTCGAGTTACAAAAGAAGGTGAGAAATGTTCTTGAATTCAACCTTGATTGTGATGGGATAATAACGTTCAGGAATTAGGTTTGTGTTCCTCCCATCCCCGAATTAAAGAAGGAGCTGCTGGATGAGGCTCATAGTTATTCATTCTCTATTCATCCTGGAAGCATGAAAATGTATAGGGACCTGATAGAGTACTGCTGGTGGGTTGGCATGAAATGAGAGGTTGCTGAATATGACTCTCGATGCATGGTTTGTCAACAAGTTAAATCTGAGAGACAGAAGTCTAAGGGGATGTTACAACCATTACCCATACCCGAATGGAAATGGGAAAACATCACTATAGACTTTGTCACAGGACTTCCTAAAACATCCAAAGGAAAAAATGCTATCTGGGTCATAGTTGACCGTCTTACAAAGTCTGCACACTTCATTGATATTAGAGAGGATTTCTCTCTGGATAAGCTTGCCAGGATATATGTAAAGTATGTGGTAAGATTGCATGGAGTACCACTTTCTATTATATCTGATCGGGATTCGAGATTTACCTCTAAGTTCTGGCGAAGTCATCAGCATACTCTGGATACAGAGTTGAGTTTCTGCACTGCTTATCATCCTCAGACAGACGGTCAGTCTGAGAGAACAATTCAAACCCTAGAAGATATGTTGAGAGCTTGCTCTATGGATTTCAAAGGTGGTTGGGATCAAAACCTACCATTGGTGGAATTTTCTTATAATAATAGCTTTCACTCCAGTATTCAGATGGATTTTTATGAAGCTCTCTATGGAAAGAAATGCAGGAATCCAACTTGCTGGGAAGAAGTTGGGGAAAGAAAGCTATTAGGACATGATCTCGTTGATGAAATGGCAGAAAAGGTCAAGTCTATTCAACAACACATAAGAGCAGCTCAGAGTTGACAGAAAATTTATGCCGACAATCGAAGAAAAGACCTCGAATTTGAAGTGGGTGATAAAGTGTTTTTACGAATATCTCCCTGGAAGATGGTCATGAGATTTGGAAAGAAGGGGAAGTTGAGCCCTAGATATATCGGTCCTTTTGAAATACTGGATCGTGTTGGGAAGGTAGATTACCGATTGGCGCTTCCACTGAATCTCTCTCAAGTTCACGATGTGTTCCATGTATCTCTCCTGAGAAAGTACATACCTGATCCTTCACATGTACTTAGCTCAGAAGTTGTACCACTGGAGCAAGATATTTCTTATAAAGAATAGCCGATAGAGATTCTGGATCGTAGCGAAAAATTCCTAAGAAACAAGACCACTCGATTGGTGAATGTTTTATAGAAGAACCACCAATTAGAAAAAGCTACATGGGAGCTTGAGGATTTGATGAGGGAGAGGTATTCTCATCTGTTTGTTACAAAGTGACGAATTTCGGGGGCGAAATTAATTTTAAGGGGGTTAGAATGTATCACCTGAGACTCTTATGTTATATAAATCATCAAAGGAATATTTTTCTACACAACACTTTCTTGTCTTGCTTTACACGAAATCGCGACCTTCCTCGATAGCTTGCGTCGTACGCAATACCGAGTTTCACTAAACAACGATATGCTTTTAAAATATTATTAAAACTAGCCGTTATGAATAGTAATAACCACTTTTTGAAATTTTATAAATTTTATTTTTCAAAATGGAATTCATTTTTGGATTCAGAATATTTAAATTATCCTAGGGTGAATTTTGGTATTTTTCTTAAAACTTTCAATTTTTGATGAATAGTGAAACCACTAAGTGGTCGTTAAAAAACTGAATTTTTCATAAAACATAATTTTACCGCTTCTGTGACTGAAATTTCAAAAATACGAGAGACACGGTTGAAGTCAGTATGTAAAATGTGGTTCAATGAGATGAAAATAATTTTTTGGTGAATAGAAACTTTTTACTTTTTTTTACCACGGTTAAAAGTAAATAGGGTAATTAAGGGTAAAAATGATATTATTATTACCCTAACACATGTCCTAATTCTATTGGACAAATGTAATTCGACCAAAAAAACCTTAGGAATAATATATGACCAGTTAGTCCCACTTGGATTACATTAGGAAATTTATTATTAATTTATTTAAAGAAGGGTTAAAATATTTAAAATCAATGTTTAATAAGTGAATAATTTTTATTATGGGGTTATACATAAGATAAATTCATCTATAAATATTCATTAGAAATATAAAAAGATTTCCTAAATAATGGTATTTTATTAGTAATTTTTATACATTAAATAATTTAATTTATTTATGACACAAATATGATGCAGTAATTATCTTATTAATGAAATATTGATATAATTGATGTTATAAACACCAAAATAAATGTAATTTGATACTTTTTATGAATTCCACTAATTTTATATGTTAATATGAAATGTTATTATTAATTTAACTGACTTTTTTGAACTAATAATTCTGTTATGATTTTCAAAAAAATCAATTACTAAATAGTGTCACAATTGACATAAAATAGTTTTAAAAAAATATTATATTAGTAATTGTTATTTTATTCCTAAAAAAATAAGTTTTGGCCAAATGACTTAGATAAGGTTATATATATTAATAATAAACAACTTGGGGTTCGTTTGGCTGCTTATAGTATGTTTATTAACCTTATAGTGTAAGAAAACAAGAAGACGTGGTAAAAGTTAAATTATCTAACTTAAAGTTAAATCTAAATGATAAGGTTTAAATTGATACCTAAACTTGTATAAATTCTATTGGATGATAGGATTTCAACCCCTAATCACCTTATATTAGATATATATCAATTTGGAGCTATTAAAAACCGAATTTGACTTTATAATAAAATAATATTTTTAATTATTCCAACGGTGCCCCTCTCCTCCCTTATAAAAGGGCACCTATTCCCTCTCTTCCTCACACCCCATTGAGCCTTCATGCTCGGACAACCCCTTCCACATTCTACTATTCACTTCCCTAGAGACATCCTAGTGGTCCTGGTCTTCTTCAAAGACCAATTTTAGTGCCGTAAAAGAAGGTCTCAAAAAAGCACTTCAAAGAAGAGATAATGTCTGTTACCGATTCTTTCATCTTTATTTCTTATTCCACTTCTTCTTCTTTAGTTGTTTCATTATGAGGTAATAACATCAGTATCACTCACATATTGATATGTTATTATAAGTATTAAACAACCCTATTTCACAATCTATCCATCCTACGGAAAAAGAAATCACCGCGCATGCGTACGTCTGGAATACCGTCTCCACGCCGTGGTGTAATCTATTTTCCACCACCACCTTACATGGATGGGTATAATGGTGTAAATAATGAATATATATGACTATTATAATGTAATAATTATTCTTAAATAATATACATACACTCCAATACAATTCCACGATCATAGGAACAATATCATAACTCGTGCGTACGTTCGGAATATCGTCTCCATGATGTGATGCGACTCATTCAACATGATCTTCATTTCATAATGATTATATAAATGAATTTAATGAATTAATATGATATATATTACACTAATAAAATTCTGGAAATGAGGTATCTATAACCTAAAGAGAAGAATAAGAATTTATTCGAGAAGACACGCATAAGAACAAAAAGTTATAAACACCCGAATAACAAGTAGCAATGAAATATTACTACTAAGAAACTAATAATATGACCATATTTGATATAATAACAATAATTATGATTATTTAATAATTCAATAACATTATTTAAATCATTATACATGTGTTTCGGACAATTACGAGTCAAATCGGACCTAAGGTAATTGAAATAAAACAATCTCATTTTTATCTGAGATTGTTTATACATTGGAATTTCCTGGGGTGTATTTTGTCATTCACATACATGTTTCCTCAATATGTAATATTATTTCCATCCACCTAAAATTTTTTAAATCCAATTTTACCCTTCGGTGAGTTTTTGTAATGGATATGAAAGGAATCTTTTGACGTTTTTTATACGAGGTACTTTTTGACTTTTCCGACAAAACTACGAAGAATGTTTTTTTAACTTATACGGCATGAATGGATTATTAAAACATTATTTCCAAGAAGCTTCCTTTTCAAGTTTTAAAGTTTATTTTTAATCAAATTTTTGGAGTTTAAAATTTTATGACATGTTAAGAATGGAAAATTGTTTTTGAAGTAGAAAGGATATTTTCCTCAAGAATGGAGTTCAAGTGTTTTATAAAAATTATTTTCCATCTTTGATAATAAAGGGTTTTGTTTTTATCCCTATTATTACATTGATTTGATTATGTGGTGATGGAATTCTTTTTATGAATTCTTTTATATTATATGATTTTTTTATGATGTCACGATGTTTAAGATTCCGATTTTTATTACATGGGTTATTAAATTATGTATGATTTATGATTTTGTTGCACACATATGAATGGTATCATTATGAGATGCATGGGACATATATCTCCCTCCAATTCATTGGTTAAAGATTTTATACCTCATGAGATAGACATGGCTGGAACGGTAGGTTATACCGATTCAGTGAAACAGGACTAAAACGAGGGTGACTCGGTTCAGAAATGGACTTTGTCCCCTAAGATAGTCTTTTCAATGAGTCTTGACTAATAAGAAATGATTCTCTATGATTATGTGTGTATGCCACAATGTTTCATGTTTTATGTTATAATTATTGTGATTACATTTCACTTCCATGATTTATCCCATGTTATGAAATTATGATCTCTTTTGCAGGTTATGATTTCCAAAAGTTATGTGCTTATGTATATGATGTGATTGATATTTCTTTTGTTTACCATTACTGAGCATTTGAGCTCACCCTTTTGTATGTTTTCTTTCCCCAGGCCAGGAAGAAGGTTATTAAGTAAGATATGTCAATAGGGACTATAGATATGATGAAATAAATGGGAGACAGTGTAGACGTTTTATGAACCAGTTGTTTATGTTTCCCAGTTTCTAAAGACACTATACCTATACAGTCCTTTCATGGTTTTGTTATATGTTGTAATAAGTATGCTTCAATTTTGAAGTATTAACAATGTATGTAAATTAAGGTTCGTTATATTCGTTATAGTCGTTATAGTAAAATACTACCTAGTTTTAATTCCCACTATGCCCGATTGTGGATTTGGAAAGATATCAACCTCTAAGTTCCTTCCAACATTCCTTTCCCAATTTTTTCTCTGGAAATAAACTCTAAATTATATATCTTAAATTATTAAACATGGTAATATTTATATTCTATTACATTTAAATATAAAAATCTGGTAAAAATAATTTATGGTATTCTTATAACATCATACTAACTCGTAATGTTATTTAAACAATATTTTGATACCAATTATAAGGACCTCGCATTCATCATTACATAATATAGATATTTCAACTATATTTCAACTATCTACATTCCTAATTATATTTTTGGTTTAGTGTTTTAAAATTATAGGACATAACTCATACATATCAACCCATGATTATACAAAAGTGGGTACAATTAAAACTGTATCCATTTCATCCAAAACATTAATTTTTTAACACAAAACAACAACATGATTTCGATGAAAAATATTCAAAAAAAATTAACATGACTTCATTATTTCCCTTAAAAATCCATAAAATCTATAAAAAACATTTTAAAAACATTTTATGGGCATAAAAAACTCAGTAAGGGATATATAAATATGGAAGGAAATCTTTATTACATGAATACTTATAAACATACAAAATCATTTTTCACAAAGAAATTCTTCTCACCCATAAAGAATCATATACTTACATTTGAAACAATATATTTTCATAAAACCCTAGAGAACTAATATAAAACCATAAAGGTATATTAGGGAATTTCTTATATATATTGTAACCCATGTGGCTACGTTTTGATTTATAACCCTCTTGACTACCTTACAATATAACTAGAATGATTACATTATTTTGTAACCATCACAGTTAGACTTGAAGTAACCTAGTAGCCAACCTCCAACATACAAATAAACGGTGAATAGGAGGGAGATATAAGCCCCACCATTCATAAAACACAATTCCTAAAAACATAATCATAATCAAAGAATGTGAATAATTTAGTAAAAATATTGATTTTGGATATCATAAAATAGAATTTTAAAAGAATATTTTTTAATGAAATTCCCATACAAATATCATATAATTGATAAGAGAAATTAATATAATGAATGGAATATGTGTATAAACTATATATAAACATAATACAATGAAATATAAAAAAATTAATCACAAAAATAATCCTAATAGACCACAATTAATAAAGTATAAGGTTAATTCCAAGAATGGAAATTTGATAAGGAAATCCCTTACCGTGGGTTCATCTAACATATATTGTGATTAAACCTCTGCTATAATGGATAAAAGAGTGTTATTAATATTTTTCAGAAACATATTAATGATTATAAAACTTTATTTGAGAATTTTATAACATCATTCATCCCATTTTTGAATAATATCTGGTTATTTACATTGTTTTGAGTGCGCACTATACATGATTTCCATGGTCATTTTTTAAATGATTTTCTTGTCGTATGGAAGTGAAACTCCAGAATAGAATTAAAATTGTATTAATATGTTTCTATAATAATAAATTATTCAATAAATAATTTTGGTAATATAGAATGATGATAAATCATGAGATAAATCATTAGTTATATTTTTTTAGATCATTTGGGCAGTTCATTGATAATCATGAACTTATTTCACAATATACCTTTAATATTATGAATATATGTTAATTATAGGAACTTAGAGAGGTAATATTACAAAATTTAAAATCTTCTTTAACTATTAATGTGGTTTTACAACCATATTTTAATGATGTAATGGAAATTCACGACACATCATCCACAATCTTGGAAAATTGACACATCACAAATAGTGTTTTTTTAGAATAACAGGGAGAGGAGAAGAAGTATGATGATTAATATCTCCATAAAAATGATAAAATATAGAATATATAAGATTATTGGCCTTTTATTCCTCTTGTATATGTTTAGGGGAAGAGTGTATAAGAGAAATAAAATTGTAATGAAAACGCCAGAAAAGGAATCGGGATCTCTTTTCCTTGAGATCCTCCTTAAGGCCTTTGGGTTTGGACTATTTGTGATGCCATAAGTTCTTGTAAATTGGGTTGATCTTTATGAGGGTGATTGGGTAGAACATAGATTCTGAAAAATATTCATACATGTAATAAAAATAGTGGGTTAGGGGTGATGATGGTATTTATACGGGAGGAGAGGAGGAGTTTTCCATTATGTTTGTCATTAGTTTAATATTTTTACTCAAGACAATGAATATACTTGATTGATGTGGAAAAAAGCATTAATAAGTGCATGTGTGTTCTAAATAATGGCCATTTACATCATCCATTAAAAAATCATGATGAAAAAATTCATTTATTAAGCACATTTCGTTATTATCAAATTTCACTATTCAATAAAAATTCATGTATTTCAGAAATATCCCAAAAATTCACCCCAACTATATATCAACATGTAAAATTAAAAAATAAAGTCCATTTCATGAAAATAAGTTTTAAATATGATTAGTTCAATTTTTAAATAAATTCATAATTAATTCAAAAAAACAACAATTTAAAAACTATTACTCATTCTATATCACCATGAAATATTAATCAAGATTTAATTATATTATAAATATCTTAAAATAAAATAATATTATTATTTACTATTTATAAGGTTCATGTTACTATTCAAATTACTATTCATAAGGTTATGTGACTATTAACCAAAATTCAAGTTGGTTCTACGAGACTCCAAAAAACAGATTGATCGCAACTGTCTATGTATGTTTTTTGAAATACAAATCACATTAGAAGAAAATATATTTTTAATGGCTATTTTACAACAATTCATTTAGAATAATGTGTTTTCAAAAATTTTATTTTATTTTCAAAAACTTGGGGTGTTACACATCTAGAACATTCAAATACGAACACCCATTTTGTTCACTAAATTAAAATTCATCACTCTTTGAGATATATCTTTTAGAGGGAACCTACCTATGATACTATTTTTATTCTCGATTTGTATTGAGTCCACTGAGGGGAGTGTGTGTGGGGTGAATCATTGGTTCCTTTTAAATTATAATAATTTTTCATAACTTCTTTAGTAAAACATTCCTAAGATCTAAAACATGTTAATGTGAATATTCTCTCATGTATAACTTATGGACCTCATCATTCATATGAAATAATTATAAATACAAGGAAACACATGAAATTTACATGGTTCATTACAATGGACTACTCCTTTACATGTTGGATAGTCCCATCATCATGGATTCCTTCACTAACATCTGTTCATAATGCAAAGTCACATCAAGTTAACAATTATACAACCCAACTTGGAAAATTCCTTAAATAGTGTTTATACCCCACAAATATCCTTTTTGTGTCATCTTCCCCGCACTGGTTATACAACATGGGAAGAAAATATTTATCATCAACTTGTAAGTATCCATAGTTACAAGTTTCTCTTTCCTTCTTCTTTTCTGAACAACTTCATAATGACTTCCCTTATTCTACAAGTAAGATGATTCAACCATTGCCTTCATACAATCATCACGAACATTACAAATTATTCGAGTAAATTATTGGTATTGAATAATTTTCTAGAAATTATATCTTGAAAAATTCCCCATCAAATTTTTTCTGATATGACCTAGTTCGGTAACCTATGTCTGATGGGATCCATCTGATTGGCCTCGATCTGATTATCCTTTAGTTATTCCTTCTTCAATAGAGTAGAAACATATTTGGGTACACAAACATCATACATCTAGTGGAACTTTGTCTGATTAAACTCATTTGGATAGTTGTCTCTCCAATGGGTTCACTTCCCTTAGACTTTCAACATTGCCTGAAAAAATTAACTACATTTATCAGATCGAACCTCCCTTTAGTAATATCATTATAATGGAACTTCCTCATCATAAAACTAAGAGATAAATGGAATGATCATAATATCAATACTTATTCAAAAATTTTATAATCTTTATAACTTTTGAACAATTCATATTTGTAAATTTCAAATGTACTGAGCTCTCCTTTTATAGGCAGCACAAAATAGTAAAGGAGGGAAAACTAATTTCACATCCAACATAATGAAATTCACAATTCTCAGATTTCTAGTTAATTTAATTCATCTTCATTGACTACACCAACTCATATCACTACAACTAGTATATTCTCTAATCTACTCCAATATAAATTCTTATTTAGGTTTACAAACATTGTTTAGTCATATTATCAAGTTCTATTGGTCATTCTGATTCCTCATTATGATGGAGATATATTCATGACTAAGGATGTCTCATTACATTGACTACTTTTAAACAATATTATTTTTCCCATATAGATGTGTTATATCAATGTAAAATAACATGGTAAAACATTTTATAAAATTCTATAGCAGTCAAAAACATCCTTCATCAATAATTTGATAGAAATAAAATATTTGTAGTATCTTCAACATATTTCTCCTTTTCTGGAATTCCTCTTATTAATTATTCTACGTCTAATAATTTTTTTTATTAGCATGTGTCTAATGAATCTGTCCTTTATTAGTTATGATTAATTTTATTATTTCCAGCACAGTGAGTATAAAGTTATATTGGAGAAATAAGAAATACATTATTTCTTTTTCTCTTGACCTAATAGAAAAAAAATCCATCTTGATGAAATGTTTAACTACAATGTTGATCAAAATCTAGTTGATCATTTTCTATTTCCTTCTGATGAATCATTGTTTCCAATAGTACAACATTTCTCAAACATTATGCATCTGAGAAAATATATCATCTAATATACAATGGATAAAAAATATAAAATGAATCATTTTTAAAATCCATTATAATGAATTTTTGTCGGTAGTGAATTCATTTCATTAGAACAAATCAATCTTCTATCCTACTGATATTTTCACACTAATTATTCTCAAAACGATGATTTGCATCCTTCTATACCTTGTGTTTCTCATTATGATTAGAATAAACCAAAATACTTCACATCATATTATGATTTATTCCACAAACACTTATTATATTTTGACTTGATCATGACTCTGAGAACATTTAAGATCTATATTACATCATGAAACATATATTGGAAAATATTGTAAATTTCTATAATTTCAATAAACATATTTCATTCCAAGTAAACCTTATTATGATTTCCAGCACTTGTTCTCCCACTTTCCTTCATAAATTTATCATCGCATGATCTCCTTAAAAATTATTATTTTTTGAGTTAAAAAATAGCGGAGAATCATAAAATATGTTATCATACCCATTAAATCTTAGAACCACTTCCTCATTATGATCATAACCATTTTTATAGAAAAAAAACTTATTTTAAAAAACACCTTATATTCTATAAAAAACAATTATCTATTGCATCTTATTCAATGAATCATGTCTATGTAGTATGTACTATAGTGGTTCTGATTGTTGACTCTTTAAACACCACTTTTTTATTCTTATTTCTATCACTATTTCACTCGTTAATTTTTATACTCACTTTATTCACCACTATCAATATATTGATATTTTGACGAAAAATACAACCAAAAAAGAAATTGAGCCTAACAATTTCTCCAAAATTATCTTCACAATCCACATCATATAAAGAGTCGTCATATTATTCAATGATATAATAAAGGCTATCTAAATCAAAACCCTAAAACAAATTACTATGGGAAATCTCAATTTCCAAAACATCACTATATTATAGGAGAATTTCATTATCGGGTATAGAAATAAGAGAGTTAGGGGGTCCATATAAAATATTTTTCACTAGGTAATATCTATATCACTCTAAGATTTCATCAAAATTATAATATATTATTTTTATTATTCCATATCTATTATATATCCTTTAATTAAATCAATATCAAACTAAGACACCACTTAATTAGAATAATATTCCACAACCTCATTTTATTCAATGATTGGATCAACTAAATAATTATGTCTGGAGGAGTTATTAATATAGTTAATGATATCTTTAAATCCACAATTTCCCACCACCGACTTCTTTATTGAAGGATTCCAATTATTTTTCATTCTTTCATAAGAATCATGGATAATATAGAAACTAGATTGTTGAGAAAATTTTTGTCCTATATTAATTGCAGTCATACATTCTTATATTATAAAATCAATCATTTTAGGATATATGATGGAATTATATCTAGAATCAAGATTTCATAATTCCATTACATTCAACATAATGTATATAAATTGTTTTATCGCGTCCCCTTATTTCATAAGATATAGAAATAATATTTATTGAGACCTCAACATATAGATTTCCCCTTCCTAGGACAAAACATATGATAGATTAATTTGACGAAAATAATATTCCTCATCAATATAGGTTTCAACCTTACTTCTTATAGAACTATATCTTATAAACTCAAAAGGATATAGCTCATAGAAAAATATTGCATGTTTAATGTGATATGATTCATGATAGTCCTCAAAGATTCATTTTTGAGGAACTCCTAAGAACATTGTCTGTTTATTTAAAGATGAAACTAGTTGTTTTCACTCTAATAATATCATAATGAAATATTTATAATCCCAAAACATTAACATAACATAATGATAAAATAAAAAACCTATATTATGTAGAATGTTCTCTTAATTAATGAGGATGATGCAACTCTCCCATTCTCCTGAATAAATATCAAAACTACGGACTTAATTGAATCCAAAAAAGAAGGATCTATTTTAACCTAAAAAATTAATTATCATAATGTAATAAAGGGATTCCATGGATTTATTTGTTTACTAGGCTCACCATTAAATTTTTAGGATGATAGTTTTCTAGAGGAAATGAATCGTAGTTCATCATTGTAATTATATAACTTCTGAAGAGATTATAGTATTATGTTCCATGGTAGGGGTTCCATTAACAAAGGAATAATAGTATTAAATGGTAATTAACGTGGAAGGACTTAATTAGAACTATTAATATATATTGTTTTCATTTGGTGGAAATAAAATAATTTTAAATAAGAAGATATTTTAATTCAAATTAAATAAAAAATTTATAATTTAAATAAAAAATTTGTAATTGTTTCCATAAAAATCGGTAGTGTATCTTTTGTATTTGTACAATACATTGTTGAAATTTGATAATATCGACCACCATTAGCACATAATGATATCATCTGACGGTATTACCTGATAACATACATAAAAAAGTACCCACTAGTATGACATGGCATGTGACATAAATCTATAAGAAGCAAAATAATTAATGAAAAAATTACTATTTTGAATTAATCAATATAATCTCATCTTGACATACTTCATTATATCATTATTCGAAGGGTTTGTAAAAATAAAATAAATATGAGGTTCATTTTGAAGGAATTCAATAGTTATTTCACATTTATGAAAATGGATTCTCCAAAAGTTATGTCCTATATGAATGATCATTTCATAAATTGAGATTCCTGGTTATTAGGATTTTTTATAGCACAGGTATTGTCAAAGTATATAGGGAAATTTCTAAACTCATATCCATATACTATTAATGTGTGTTTTATCCATGGAATGAATGCCCAAAAAATTCATTCAACTATATACTCAACTTTAGGAGAGTATAATGCAACAAAATTATTCCTTTCACTACACCATGATACAATATGATTTTACAAATGTAAAAGTTTTTAGAGATTCATGTTATTTTTAAGTTAATTCAAAAAAATAAACTAAAAATGACTACACATATACTCACTAAACATAATATCAAGATTAAAAGATAATGAGTAATGAAAAATCCCATTAATATATTTATTAATAGTTGGTTAACCATTTTTCACAGTTTCAGAAGGATCTAATTTATGGGTGGAATTAAATTGTTTATCACATAATTTCGAGCTATCCATGCCAATAAATTTTAAAAAATTATATATTTTAATTTATTTATTATATTTCCTTCCACTTTTTTGATAATTTCATAAGAAAACTCTGAATTATTTCACTGACATTAAACTCATTAAAATTTATTTTACATCATTTTTGGAAATCCTATAGAAAAGGATTTCTTGAATGATAATAAAATAATATCAATGATATATATTTGGATTGGGAAAAATATTTTAAAATCATTTTTAAAAATATGGTTTGATCAGCAATCAATTTTTAAAATTTCATAGAAATTATTAAAGAGATGAGTCTATCATACCTGAATTGAGGAGTATATTTTAATCCTTAATGTGATTTTGTTAATTATAAAATGTGATTTGGAATATGGGGTTTTTAAAATCCATGGTTTTGTTCAATAAAAAATTAAACCCCTTATGAAATGAACTCCTTGCAACCATTCGATATTTTTTGATCTCAAAATGTGATGATAAGGAAAAGAATATTATAGTAGTCCCATGATCAGTTTCTATAGAAAATAATTCGTCATATTCAATCCGATATTAATCATTATAGAATTATCCATTGAGATAATTTTTAATTCTTATAATGTTTCTATACATTTTGATATATTTTATAAACATCCATTTAGTTCCAATTGTAAGGTTTTTTTCTATCATTGAACTAGTCCCCAGACTATGTTTCACTCCAATAGAATTTACCCTATATGAATAACTACAACTGATAATTCATTCTTAATATATTTAGATAATTTTCTAGATTAAATATATGTAAATAAGGGTAATTAATCAATTTTTATTCTATGTAAACCTATAGTCTATGTATGATAATATAGATCTCCAACTGAAGTATATAACTATGGTCTATATGGGATCCAATGTCTCTATAGAGAAGAGTACATCAAACTTAATTTTTTTCATTAGGTTCTAATTATAACACTTCCTCATAATTGGGAAATTTTTATATTTAATGTTTTATAGGTATATCAATTCACATTGTGGTTGTATTGAAATCACAATTGAAAAATGCATCCTTATAGCATTATAATTTAGTTTTAGGGTAATGTTGTTCTGTTACAAACAAATTACATCTAAATATTCGACCATAAAATTGATTCATTTATTTAATAGATTATATAATTTACTATGTGTTGAATTATATTGAAAATATTGATCAATACTTTTTGATACAAAATTATCTAATCTATATTTTGTTTTAATAATAATGACCTCACATCCAAAAACTATAGATAAATTAAGCTTTAGTTCTTTTCCATTCCATAACACATAAGAATAATTTTTTAAAATTTGTTTTATAGGAACAATATTTATTAAAAATAACGTATTATTAATATCTTATTCTATGAAATAGATAGTTATGTCATTCTTGGTGAGAATGGTTTAGCAATTCTCTTAAAGATTCCTCCTCCATCTTTCAACTAAACCATTTTTCATGGGATTCCTAGAAGTAGAGAAGATGTGATTATATGAAATAATACAAAACTTTTTGACATTAAATTTATTTCATTCCATTTTTAATATTCAACAATTTGATCTTATATATTTAAATTCATTAGAGGAATATTTGGTAAATTTTCAGTCAAAAGGAAAAATAAAAATTTATGAAAAAATTAGTTTTTCATTCCAAATATATTTCTATTTGAAAATATAATTTATAATTTTTATAATTTAAATTTGATAGAAGTTATATTTTTTTCTTTCGAAATCTAAAAAATATATTAGGAAATTTTTTTATTTTCCTAAACTGATTTATTTTTCACAGATTAATATAAAATATATATTTTCAGAAAATTTTAATTCGTTATAATTAAATAATGTAATTTAAAATTACTATTCCCTATAAAATTAATTTAATTATAAGTTATTATAAATTGTATAATTAATTTCAGATAATATATTATTGTAAAATATTTTGCTTTAAAATCATTTTTGGTGTTAAAAATAAATTTTTTCCAAACTCTACTTTCATTGTGATATACACATTTGTATTAAAATTGATTTCTACCACATTTTTGACTGAAATATTGAAAAATGGATCTTATATTTGGAATCAATAGGTTCAAAATTTTAAAATAATTTTAACGACCCAAAGTTTATCAATGGAAATTCCCTTCTTATAATAATGTCATAAAATCACATGAAAAAACAAAATAAAGAACTACTATGTGCTAAGTGACCTTTAAACATAATTTTGCCACATTTTAGTTTTGAATTTTTGAAAATCCGACATACACGGTTGTGTTCAAGATGATTTTTTGAGTCTATTGAAACAAAAATAATTTTTGGTGAAAAGTAACATACCCTTGTGAATAGTAACATAACCTTATGAATAGTATTATGACCTTTATGAATATTAAATGATCAAATATAAGAGTAATATTACACATGAATAATTAAATAAAATATAGACATCTTAGAAAATGACAATTCGACCTTAGTAAACGTTTTTTGTATTTTGTAAGTCATACATAATTAATTATAATTAATTAATTAATTTAAAAGAAAATTTATTTTCCTAAAATGTGTTCATAAATGATCTCAACAATGTATTATAGTTTTTAAATAATTTTATAATACCCTATGTAATTTTTGAAAGCACTATGAAATCAGTTTTAACATTTAAAAACAATTTGTTTAAGTAAATTATGAATTTAATTAAATATAAAAGTAATAATATTTATAAAATTATTTTTTAATAATGGACTTCATTTTTGGATTCTAAACGTCGAAAAATGGTTGGGGTAAATTTTTTGGATTCTTCTTAAATACTTGAATTGTTGATGAATAATGAAATACTATAATTTACAAAAATAATCTAAATTAGCTAATTATAGAGTCATGCATGATTTTCTGCTGATGTATGCCCACATTGTTCATAATCACATGAAAACATTTCTATTCCAGGTCATTCATGACTCACAATTCCTTGTATTAGAGGAAATTAATAAACTAATGAATTTTATATTAAGGAAACCCAACTCCCCTCTACTATAAATACCATCATTCACACACTCATTTCCACACACCTCTCAAGCTCCAAGCCTTTCCTAAAATCTGCCCAAACATCTTACATATCCCCTCTCCCACAACCAAGAGCTCCTGGTCTCTTCAAAAGGTCAAGCCTATCTTCCTTAAGGAGAATCTCAAGAGGAAGATTTAAGAGGAAATTAAAGAGAAGGAAGCATTCAGATACAAGGTAAGGGGAAAATCTCGAACCCAATTTTCTTTCTTCGGGTTCTCCCTCTTTCACTGAAATTTGGTATGGACACTTCTTGAAAACAATTTTTTCATCATTATATTACCTTTTCTGAGATATAAATTTTTTCTATAGAAGTTTATGTCAATCAAAATGTTTTCCAAAATAACTCTTCTTTTATGATATCAACTTTAACCTCTGATTCATTGTTGATGATTCTTGTATCAAGTATTTTGTTCCCTCTTTCTTTTGGTAACCAAAAGCTTATGAATGTATTCTTATGGGATGAAACCCATTTTTTACCATGGGTTAGTTATGTTCACTTTTGATTTATGTTTGATGTTGAAAGCATGATAATGATAATGTTATGATGTGATGGGTGTACCCGGAATTATATAGTGCAATATGAATATTTCAAAGAGATGGGTGAGCCCATAATTATATAGTGCTCAAATTCATTGGGAAAATAGAAGTATCTCATGGTTAAATGTGATATGATGTATGAACAAGATTCTATCTTGTTTCACAAGTATGTGTAGTAGATAACCACTAAGACCTGATGTTTCAATTTTTTAAGCATTTCCACATTTCGAGTATTTTATTTATGCTCCTCTCACTTTCATGATCTTTTCCCTATGTCATGATTATGAAAACCCCATGCAATATTCATCTTATCTATCATCTTACTAGGCTTTTAGCTCACCCCTCTTTATTTATATCCTCTGGTGGCTACATGTACTAATGAGAGGACAAGTGCCAATAGAAATCTTGGGAAGAAGAAATTAAATAAATGTTTATGCTTGATGTTGTAATTGTTTTGTACGGTCCTAGATTTACCAATACACTAAACCTTTGGATCCTGTATGTGAAATATTATTATGTTATTTATCTTTAAAATGATGAAAATGTAATGTAATAAAAGGCTGAGATTCTATAGTTGGTATCAGAGAAAAGGTTTAGTTAATTTCGGAATTAGGATCCGTGAACACTAGAGAAAACCTATAGCATGAGACTATGTAAAAATATGCACACAAGAATATTTACACAGGGATCCCATAAGTTATGTTTTTGGTATAAATTGTTAAAATGAATATGTTATTCATGACTTGGTTACTTATATTTTTTCTAAACTTTTCTATATTAGAAAATCTTGTGAACCAGGAGAAATCGGGCCAACAACTCGTGCGAGGGCCAATGCAACGATTGCCCGAACGATATCCCAAATGATTTGGGAGGTCGAGTTCAATACTTTGTGATAATTCTTACCCAATTACATCAGGTTATTAAGAATAACTATAATAATGGGAAACATAATCCTTCACCAAATAGGGAGAAACATGCTATCGAATGTTTTATGAGGCAATGACCACCGACATTTAGTGGATCCTCTGATTCACAAGTTGCGGAATAGTGGGTCAACTCCATGGAGAATATCTTTTCTGTGCTTCTCTATTCTGAGACAGAGAAGGTGACCCTATTTGTTTATCATCAAGATGGAGAAGCCGATCAATGGTGGGCTTTAAATAAGAATACCAAGCCAAGGGAAGAAATTCAAGAGATTTAATGGGAAGACATTAAGATAATGTTTCATAATAAGTATTTCCCACGAACATTTTGTACAAAGATGGAGAGATAATTCATAGGGCTCAAGCATAAAGAAGAAGAATCGGTCACAACAAATGAAGTGAATTTCACAAGGCTTGAAAGGTATGCTTCAGGGTTTTTTTCAACAATGATAGAAAAATTGATATATTCTATAGTGGATCAAACCCAAACCATTGAATGGATCTTGAAATTAAAGAATTTTGGAGTTATGAAGAAGTTTTTAAATGTGCTCTCAAAGTATAGATGGATTTTAGAAAATGGTCCCATGGATATGGTGATAAGATACGAAATATGTAGTTTCATGTCGGAGTATCTAATGACAAAAGTGGGAAGAAAACTCAATGACCCTCATGCTAAAAATTTGGATGTTGCACAATGGGAACTTCCACAAAGGGATGGGGATGTGCTTCAACTGTAGGAAAGAAGGACACCATGCTCAATATTGCCGAAAAGACACAAAAATAAAAATAATGTAGCCGATGAATGGAGAGAACCACTCATTGTTCAATTCTACAACTGTAAAGAGTTAGGGAACTATGCAAACCACTATACGAAACCATGATTTCTCAATTGAAGTCAGCACCAACAACCACCAAATCAAAAGGAACAAGGGATGGCTTATTCCATCACTACTGCGGAGGTGGAGCATGATAATGTAGTCGTACAAGGTACACTTTCTATACACTCATGAATGGACAAAGTCTTATTTGATTCTCATTCTACACATTCCTTTATATCTTACATGTTTGCTATAGCTATAGAATTGAAGTCCCAAGACCATGAAGAAGAAATATTTGTAAAAACACAAAGTGGTGCAATCACTGCAACCCAAGTGTTTAACTCTTCTCCTGTTTGCGTATGTGGGAAGATTCTTCCAGAAAATCTTGTAATATTTCCCTTGGTGTAATTCGACGATATAATGGGAATAGATTAGCTCTCTTCAAATAGAGCACATATCATCTTTCAGGAAAAGGAAATATCATTTCATATTTTGAACCATCCCATGCTCCCCTACAAATGCAAGGAAGATCATGAATCTCCATTGAAAAATCCTTCAATGGTGTGGGTGTTGATTACTTATGAAGAATCATACCTCTCCCAAATGGTTGAGTCGAAGTAAAGTGCCAACCTTGTGGAAATTCCCATCGTCAGGTAATATGGAAATGTATTTCTCAAGGAGTTAACTGGAATTCCCCCGGATAATGAGGTAGAGTTTTCAATTGAACTCGTTCCCGGAGTTACTCCTATCACGAAGTGTCCCTATATGATGGCTCATATCGAACTGGAGGATTTAAAGAATCAGCTACAAGAGAATCTAGAAAAAGGGTTCATACGCCCTAGTGTATCACCTCGGGGTGAACCAGTTCTCTTTGCGAAGAAGAAGGATGGAATGGTGTAGTTGTGTATCGATTATCGGGAACTATAAAATATCACCATAAATATTAAGTATCCCCTCCAAAGGATTGATGAATTGTTTTATCAGTTAGGAGGAACTCTATACTTCTCAAAGGTGGATCTTAGTTTTGGATATCATCAGTTTAAGGTGAATAAGGAAGATATTCATGAGAATGCCTTCCGAAAAAGCTATGGGCACTATGAGTTTTTGGTGATTCCCTTTGGACTTACTAATTCCGATGAAATCATCATGGATTTGATTAATAGAGTCTTTATTCATTACCTCCACAAATTTTTGTTAGTGTTTATTAACTATATTCCCATATACTCCAAGAGCAAGTAGTAACATGAAGAACATCTAAGACTTGTGTTGGCGACATTAAGAAAGGAGAAGTTGTAGGCATTGTTAAGCAAGTGTGAATTTTGGATGAAACAAGTCACTTTCTTGGGACATGTTATCACAAGTGAAGGAATTTATGTGGATCCTTCAAAAACAATGGTGATTGAGGAATGACCCAGGCCCTCTAGTGTCACAGAAATCCATATTTTTCTTTGATTTGCTGGATACTACCAACGTTTTGTGAGAAACTTATCATGATTGTAAAGCTCGTTAACTATGTTAACAAGGAAAAGGGTAAAGTATGTCTATATGGAAGAATGTGAGGGAAGCTTCAGGGAGCTAAAGAGAAGGTTGATCATGGCACTTGTACTCACACTAATGAAAAGTGGAGAAATTTTTGTGATATATTTTGATTCTTCAAAAAAGTCTTGGGTTGTGTGCTCATGAAAAATGACAATGTGACAGCCTACGCCTCACGACAGTTGAAGATCCATGGAAAGTACTACCCGAAGCCTGATCTAGAGATAGAACCCGTGATTTTTGCCTTGAAAATCTGGCAGCACTACCATTACAGAGAGAAGTGTGACATATACACTGACCACAAGAGAGTAAAGTGTATATTCACAAAAAACAAGCTCAACGTACATCAAAGGATATGGTTAGATCTAATCAAAGATAATGATTTCTCTATTCACTATCATCCTGGAAAGGTGACCAAGGTAGCTGATGCTCTAGGAAGAAAATAACATGCTACTCTATCCATGTTGCGGATTGAGAATGACCATATCATCTTGGATATGAAAACAATGGATTTGGAAATCATAAGGGCAGAGGATACATCATACCTTTCGCAAATGATTGCACAACAATAAATCCAGGAGAAGATTAAGGAAGCACAATGGCATGATGTGGATATACAAAAGAGGGTGAATGCAGTAAAGGAAGGGAAGCTACAAGAGTTCCATATTGATGATGATGGTGTGATTTGGTTTGGAACATGGCTTTGTGTGCCTTCATCTACTGGGATAATGAAGGATCTATTAGATAATGTACATAGCTCAACATTCTCTATCCATTCTGGGAGTTCCAAAATGTATTGTGATCACCGAGAATACTTCTGGTGGGATAAAATGAAGATGGAGATTGCAGAATATATACCAAGGTGCTTGGTATGTCATCAAGTTAAAGCTGAGTGACAAATGTCCAAAGGTATGATACATCCATAGCCTATACCCATTTGGAAATGGGAAAATGTTACAATGGACTTTATCACGGGTCTCCCGAAGACGTCGAAGGGAAATAATGTGATATGGGTTATGGTTGACTGACTCTCCAAGACTGCCCATTTTATAGCTATTCGAGGACATCTCTTGCTTGAACAACATGAAAAGATATATGTCAAGGAAGTGGTGAGACTGCACGATGTTCCACTCTCGATTGTCTCTGGTCGGTGTCCAAGGTTCACATGTAGATTCTGGAGGATTCTTCAACATGCTTTGAGTACTGAATTAAATTTCAGCAAGGCCTTTACCCCCCAACATATGTCCAGTCTGAAAGAACTATATAGACGCTTAAAGATATGCTATGAGCCTACTCTCTTGAATTCAAAGGATTTTGGGATCATAATCTCACATTGGTTGAGTTATCATACAACAATAGCTTTCAATCGAGTATTCATATGGCTCTATATGAAGCTCTTTATTGTAAGTGATGTAGAACTCCAACCAGTTTGGATGAAGATATAGAAAGAAAGCTACATGGACCCTATCTTGTTCAAGAGATGATAGGGAAGTTTCATGTCATCCAGAAACACATCATTGCTGCTCAAATTCGGCAAAAGAGCTATGATGACAACTGTCGAAGGGACTTGGAGTTCGACGTTTGAGATAAAGTCTTCCTTTGAATATCTCCATGGAAGAGAGTCATGTGATTCAGGAATTAAGGGAAGCTAATACAAAGGTATATTTTCCACTTTCAGATCCTTGACCGCATAGAAGATTTGGCCTATCGTCTTTCATTTCAACCTAATATGGATCAAGTTCATGATGTGTTTCATGTATCATTACTGAGGAAGTACATACCAGAATCCTCAAATGTACTAAACTCAGAGGTGGTGTAGCTGGAAGATTATAACTCTTATGAGGAGTAGCCAGTAACAATTTTGGATCAGATAAATAAGGTTTTACGCAAAAAGACAACCCATATTGTCAAAGTGTGGTAGAGGAAAAATATGTTAGAGGAACAACATGGGAACCAAAAGAGGAAATGAAGGAGAAACACCCTCACCTTTTTGTGAAAAGTGAAATTTCAGGGGCAAAATTTCGTAAGTGGGGAAGAATGTTACGACCCAAAGTTTTCCAATGGAAATTTCCTTCTTATAATTATGTAACAAAATCACATGAAAACACAACATAATGATCTACTATGTGCTACGTGACCATTAAACATAATTTTGTCACTTTTGTGTTTTGAATTTCGAAAATCCGACACACACGGTTGTGTTCAAGATGATTTTTGGAGTCTTTTGAAACAAAAATAATTTTCGGTGAATAGTAACATACCCTTGGGACTAGTATCATACCCTTATGAATAGTATTATGACCCTTATGAATATTAAATCATCCAACATAAGAGTAACCATACCCATGAATAATTAAATAAAATTTAGACATCTTAGAAAGTGACAATTCGACCTTAGTAAATACTTTGGTATTTTGTTAATCTTAAATAATTAATTATAAATAGTTAATTAATTTAGAAGAAAATATATTCTCCTAAAACATGTTCATAAATTATCAAGACAATTTATTCTAGTTTTTAGATAATTTTATAATACCCCATGTAATTTTTGAAAGCACTATAAAATCAGTTTTATCTTTTAAACACTATTTTTTAAGTAAATTATGATTTTAATTAAATATAAAATTAATAATATTTATAAAATTATTTTTGTAAAATGGAATTCATTTTTGTATTCAACTTGTTGAAAAATGGTAGGGTAATGTTTTTGGATTTGTCTTGATATACATGAATTTTTTATGAATAGTGAAATAACGCTACATACAAAAATATGCTAAATAAGATAATTATAGTGTCATGTGTGATGTTCTACTGATGTAAGCCCACTTGGTTTGGCATCACATGATAAAATTACTATTCTTGGTCATTCAAGACTCACTATTCCTTGTCTCCGTGTAAATTAATAAAATAATGAATTTTATATTAAGGAAACCCCTCTCCCCTCCACTATAAATACCACCCCTCACACCCAGATTTCCACACACCTCTCAAGATCCGAGCCTTCTCTAAACTCAGCCCAAAAAACTTCTCAAGCCCCTCTCCCACGTCAAAGAGCTATTGGTCTCATCAAAAGACCAAGCCAAGATTCATTAAGGAGGATCTAAAGAGGATGATTTAAGAGGACATTAAAAAGTAGGAAGAATTCGAATACAAGGTAAGGTGAAAATCTCATACCCAATTTTCATTCATTGGGTTCTCCCTCTTTCACTCCAATTTGGTATGGTCACTTCTTAAAAATACTTTTTTCATCATTATATTACATTTTCTGAGATATACATATCTTCTAATAAAGTTTATGTCAATCCAAATGTTTTCCAAAAGAATTCTTCTTTTAAGAACTCAACCTTTACCTCACATTCATGGTTGATGGTTCTTATATATAGTACGTTGTTACCTCTTTATTTTGGGAACCCAAAGCCGATGAATTTATTATAATGAGATGAAACACATCGTTACCATGGTTTAGTTTTGTTCACTTTTGATGTATGTTCCATTTGGAAAGCATAATAATGATAATGTTATATTGTGACGCGTGCGCCCGGAATTATATAGCGCAATATGAATGTTTCAAAGTGATAGGTGCACCCAGAATTATACAGCGCACCCATGCATTGGGTAATGTGAATAATATCATGACTAAATGTGAAATTATGTGTGAACAAGATGCTACCATGGTTCACAAGTATGTGTGGTAGTTGACCACTTAGACATGATGTTTCCTTTTTTTATGCATTGCCACATTTCAAGCCTTCTATTTATGCTCTTCTCATGTTCATGATCATTTGCCTATGTCATGATTATGCTCACCCCATCCTATATTCATCTAATATATCCTCTTAATGGGATTTTAGATCAAACCTTTTTATGTATATCCTCAGGTGGCTACATGTACTAAGGAGAGGACAAGTTCCAATTGGAATCTAGAGAAGAAGAAATTAAATAAATTTTTATGCTTGATGTTGTAATTGTTATGTACTGCCATATATTTCCCAAGTCACTAAACCATTAGATCCTCTATGTGTAATACTATTATGTTGTTTATCATTAAAATGATGTAATAGTGATGTATGAAAAGGTCGGGATGCTGTAATAATTACCCTTAATTTTTTGTCATAATGAAAAGCCTCTATTGAAAATATTTTTTACCTCGGTAGGAGTAAATAAGGTAATTATGGATTAGAGTAATACTATAATGACTAAAAATAACTATAAATCAAAAAAATTATCTGTTTTATGAGTTATTTTAGATAATATCCATCAAATATAATATTTTATGGAAGTTCTTTTGCATTGTTTATTTTAATATAAGTTATAATGTATAATAAGTACCGAATAATAAAAATTGTCACAATATTTCTTTTAAATTTAGATAATATTTTAACATAAGGATTAATAATATATTTGAATGAATCATTAAAAAAATATTATTACTAATGATATTATTTTTACGAGGTTATTTTATATTAAATTTTTTATGATTAAATTAATATCAAAAATGGTTACACAACACTGCAGTAGTTCTTTTGAATGATATTAAAAAAAACATGGAAATGATTCTAAAATCACTTTATTATTTTATGGGGGTAATTTTTTCATGAACTAGACTAGATACCCTATTACTTAGAGAACCAAGCCAACACTAACATATCCCAATGGGGGTTTATGATCCTCAGGGGTTGAAGAATAACACCTTACAACATACATGATAATGGTTGGAACATTTTTCACACATTAAAACAAATAAAACATATATAAGTTAGTTTTATTAGAGGAAAACACCATTGTGAAAGTAGTACCAAAATACCAAGAGGAATATAAACCTAATTTCCAAAAACTATGTACTAAAATGAACAAGATAAAATAGACCAACTAATAACAAGAATAACAATTCAAGACCAAATGATCAACAACCACCACTTCCCAGTGGTGCATTCCCATTTCGCGAACATGGAAAAAGGAAATATGTAAATGACAAAAGTAAAAGGATGGTAGTGAGCTAAAATATCATTATGGTCTCATAGAGTGTCCCATAATAATATTAATCATTAGATACTTATATAGTGATTTCAATTTTAAAAATAATAGTCTTGGATGTTTAAGATCATATTTAAAATGCCATGTTTTTCATTTAAATTAATGGAAACATTTAAACAACCAATCAATATAAATTGTATTTAAAAACATTAATGTGAATTTATAGGTAATGTCATGACCCACCTTCACCAAAAGGAGAGAAGGGTCATATGGTTGCCAGGCCCTTCCATCTTTAAGTTGAAGGAGAAATAATGACCCCCAAGACCCACCTTCAATAGATCCGAGAGTGGCGACTAGCACCAAGGGTATATAAATTTGTCACAAATGAAAGGCATTACCCATTTTTGTATTATAAGATCGAGAGATGAGATGATGAAACTAAAAAACACCAAGGTAAAAGAAAAGTAAAGAAAAAAATAAACCATTCCCACATTCATGTTCCAAAAGTAAAGCCACAAGTGAAAAAGGTGACTACAATGTAAGTACCAAAGAGGAAAAGAAAAACCACAACTGCAACTGCTCCAAAGGTCCAAGCTAGTAAGATCTGGCACGATCCCCAATGTCCTCCTAGAAACCTGAAAGCAGTTTTATATACGTAGGGTGAGCATACAAGTACACTCAGTAGGGAAAACCAAAGACTCTTGTGCACAAGTGGGGGAATGTACTAAAGTCATGTGAGAAAAGGAGTAAACCAAACACCAATCAAGGTAAACTATCCACCCCATGCCTCACCAAGGAACACTCCCCAAATAACTCAAGTCATGTAATATATATATTAAGATCACATTGATGTTTGGGTACCCCGCGCCACTTTCCCACTGATTATTGAGACATCCTACGCATCTGACCAATCCCACCATTCTCACCGGAGTCTCACTGACACTCCCGCCCGCACACTCCTGGGCCACAACCACACGTAGCCCCACTTGTGAAATCCCACCCACACACACCTGGGCCACAACTATCACATGTAACCACGCCTGCAAACACCTAGGCCAGAACAACCACCACCACGCCCAGAGACACCTGGGCTAGAGAAAATCCACTGCCACACCCGAAGACACCTGGGCCTCATCCTGAAGACACTTGGGAAACCACCGGCCGCACATAGCTTTCCAACCACCACACTACCCAACCCAAAGGTTCTTTGGCTAATAATGGACCTCAGGCCATCACAGCCTGCCCGATGATACTTGGGCTATCCGGGAAAGGGATAAGAAAAGGAGCTAATAACCAGCCACTATGAATAGTGTTGGAAAAAACACCCTCCCCCATGAAATGGGGGTGTTCGGAACTAAGTTCTCAACTTTGGTGGGGCGCGAATAAGAAACAGAAAGCTACAAGTATAGAAATAGGTAACAAGCACTCACCCAAAGCTCAGGTTTCTCTAACCAGCCTACAGAACACAACAACATTGTGTTCATGTCACAAGTAACGACTCTCACCAACAAAGCCGATCTATCCCATTCTTGTTTCAAGTTCAATGAAAATGTTTAATTAAGTTCAAGCACTACTGGGAAACTATTAGGCATAGGAACAAGTCCAGGAATGTAAAAAATCATGCAACAACCAGAACGCCCATACCCGGTTCTCATCAACATAGGATTCCACCCCAATTCGGGATATAAAGAATTATCCACCCGGTCTTAAAACTCAAAACCACTGAATCCATACCAATAAGGGACCCCATCCCCTCCCACATCTCCATCAATCGGCCCGAAAGGAAAACTACCAACTACCACCACCAACACAAGTTATGGATTTTCAGATTTAAACGACATAACACACTCCATGATTTCAAATTCTTTGTGTTCTAACCGGGTGTTATCACATACGGGTTGATCCTGGTGCTTTCAATTTATTCAGCTAGATATACGTGATTAACCAATTCACTTTTCACAGCAGGAGTTTACAACCACAAACAAGCCATATAAAACATCATTAGGGTTCATTAGTGAACAAACAACGACCACCAACGGCCTCAATTTTCAGGAGGCCTAAGCCAGCACAACTCAACAAGATGGTCATAGAAGAATCAAAATCAAAATATAAGACAACATCAAGAAACATAGCCCCCCCCCCCCCCTCTTTCTTTATAGAATTCATTCATTATCTTCATTAAGTTCGGTCCAACCAGTTCTACAAAAACAAAAGCATGCCCACCCCGCATGATAAAAAAAAGAGAGAGGCGAAGGAGAAATTCCCTACTTGTTGATAGATGATCCACGTTTAGGCCGGGGGCGCAGAACTTTACGGATAATGATGCGCCCGATGCACTAGAAGCTGTTTGTGAAAAGCCACGATCGAGGAAATAGAAACCACTTCTAACCCTTAGTTTATAAGAGCTGGGGAAGGTTGAGGTTTAAACATGAAACCGCGTAAGGCGCGGGGTTTGTGGGTTGACCACGCGGCTCCACTCGGTCTCACCGAGATGCCACTCCTTTAGGACCCGGATTTTGGAAAAGGGAAGGACTAAGAGAGTCTGGGTCATCACATCAGATACCTCTCAAACTATTCTCATCCTCGAGAATTTAAACAACCCAGAATGGAAGGGCAGGACTGAACAACCACCCCGAAAGATACCTCTCAGGAGTGAACCTCATCGTTAACTATGAACACCTTCCTATCACGAACCAAGCAACATACCATGCCAAACTATCCGGGCATGTGGGTTGGGGAGTCCCCTCCCCCATGTCAAGATATTATCCACTTTGGGCGGCACTGACTCACCCGTACGGGTTTAATCGCATCCACCTTAATGCGTCTTGATTAGGGGTCGGGTTCTCTCCTCCCCCATAGCCGGGGATTTTTACACACAAACAGAGGAAAGAAAACCAGCACAATTCATAGCCAAAAGACAAAATGTTCTACCACAACAGGTACAACAAGGAACAAAACTCAAAACAACTCCGGGTACTGGGTACACATCTGTGCATCACTCTCCCACGTACTCTCCTCAAGCCCACCATGTCTCCACAACACACGAACCAAGGGGATGGTTCGCCCGCAAAGCACCTTTTCTTTGCGATCCTCGATCACCACTGGTCTCTCCGCAAAGTTCACGTCGCCCTCAATGTCCAGCTCACCCCAATCAAGGACGTGTGAATCGTCGTGCAGATACCGACGGAGCTGGGACACATGAAAGACATCATGTATCCTTATTAGCGGCGGTGGCAACACTAGATGGTATGCCACTTCACCGACCCGACGCAACACTTGGAAGGGTCCGATGAATCTGTGTGAAAGCTTACTCCCTTTTCCGAACCTCCGCTACCCACGCTGAGGGGAGACCTTTAAGAACACGTGGTCCCCAACCTCAAACTCCAAGGGCCTCCTCCTGGAATCAGCATACGACTTATGTCGGTCCTGGGCTGCCTTCATCCTTTCCCATATGAGGTGAACCTTCTCTTTCGTGTTCTGCACCACCTCCGGACCAAGGATTCCTGCCTCTCCAACTTCGGTCCAACACACAGGAGAATGGCATGGCCTCCCGTACAAAGCTTCAAATGGGTCCATGCCAATGGTAGAGTGGTAGCTATTATTGTAGGAAAAATCTACCAGAGGCAATTATTGCACTGATGATCCTCCTGAGTCCAGAACACATGCTCGCAGCATATCCTCCATGGTCTGGATGGTGCGCTCTGTTTGTCCATCTATCTGGGGATGGAAAGCAGTGCTAAGGCGTAACTGGGTACCAAACGCATGATGCAATCCTCTACAGACTCACAAGGTAAACCGTGCATCCCTATCCGAGACTATAGACCTAGAAACTCCATGAAACATCACCACCTCATCAACGTACTTTCGTGCCAAAGCATCCACAGTACTCGACTCACTGATCTCCAGAAAGTGAGCCGATTTCGTCAACCTGTCCACTACCACCCAGATGGCGTCGTATCCCCCATGGGCCTTCGGTAGTCCCGTGAAGAAATCCATTGAGATGTCATCCCACTTACACTCAGGGACATCTAGGGGCTGTAGTAGGCCGCCTGGAACTCGGTGTTCAGACTTCACTTGCTGATACACTAGGCACTTGGCCACAAACTCTACCACTGCTCGCTTAACTCCGGGTAAATAAAACTGCCTCTTCAAACTCTGGTACATCGTGGTAACTCCTGGGTGTACCACCAGGGGTGAGTTGTGGAACTCACTGAGAACCTTTCCGCGCATCTCCTCTGGGACAAACAACCTTTTCTAGAAGAGCATGTAGTTATGACCATCCTCTGTCCATCCCTCCGGAGCATTGCCCTGGTCAACTTGGTCACGCATCACTTCACACTCTAGGTCTCCCCACTGAGACTCCTACACTTGCTGAAACAAGGATTATTGCACTGTCACTTGATATAGGCAGCCTCTGCCACAATCCATCTTTGCATCCAGTTGTAAGGCAGCCAACTCTTCCATTGCCTTCCAGTCATCCGCCGACTCTCAGACCGCATCCTTCTGCGTCCTCCTGCTCAATGCATTGGCCACCATATTTCCATTTCCTTCAGTATAAGAGATCTCGAAGTCGTAATCCTGGAGGAACTCCACCCATCTCCGTTGTCGCAAGTTTAAGTCACACTGGGAGAAGATATACCTCAAGCTTTTGTGATCCGAGAAGACCACAAAGCGTTCCCCGATGAGGTAGTGCCGCCATAACTTTAGCTCAAAAATGACCGCTGAAAGCTCCAGGTCGTGGGTGGCATAATTACGCTGATGGGGGCATAGCTGCCTGGACCCATAAGAGGTCACCCCTTGTCGCTGCATGAACACGCATCCCAGGCCCTGCCCCGAAGCATCACAGAATACCTCATAGGCCACCCCTTCTTCTTGTAATCTCAGCACTGGGGCACTAACCATCTTCTCTTTCAGATATTTGAAGGCTGACTCGCACTGCTCACTCCACACGAGTACCTGGTCCTTCTTGGTCCGAGCCGTCAGAGGGGCTGCTACTCGGGAGAAGTTGGGTACGAATCTCCGGTAGTAACCCGCCGACCTGAGGAAACTTCGGACTTCCGCCACATTCTTGGGTTATTCCCAAGAAACAACCACCTCAACCATTGATGGGTCCACTGCTACCCCCTGCTTGGACACCACATGCCTGAGGAAGTGCACTTCTCGTGTCCAGAACTTGCATTTTGACAACTTCCCATAGAGATGGTGCTGTCGGAGGACCTCCAAAACCATCCTCAGGTGCTCTGCATGGTCCTCCTCTAATCTTGAGTATACCAGAATTTCATCGATGAACACAACCACAAACCGAACCTGGTACTCCCGAAAGATGGAGTTCATAAGCCCCATGAACACAGCCGGGGCGTTCGTAACACCGAAGGTCAAGACTAAAAACTCGAAGTGTCCATACCTGCACCTGAACGTTGTCTTAGCAATGTCGCCCTCTTTCACCATTAGCTGGTGGTACCCAGACCGCAGTTCGATCTTCGAGAACCATCCTTCCCCCTTCAGCTGGTTGAAAAGATCATCTATTCTTGGAAGAGGGTAGCAATTATTGATCGTTACCTGATTCATCCTCCTGTAGTCTATGCACAATCTAATACCACCATCTTCATTCTTTGCAAACAAGAACGGAGCACCCCATGGTGATGCACTCGGTCGAACATAACCCCTCTTCATTAGATAGTCAATCTGTATCTGCAACTCCTGTAGCTCCGAAGGTGCCATCTGGTAAGGATCCATCGAGATTAGACGAGTGTCGGGCTACAGGTCTATCCCGAACACGATATCACGTCGAGGGGGTAGAGTCGTCACCTCCTCAGGAAAGATGTCCATAAAGTCACAGACGATCTCTGGCACTTCCACCATTTCAGCATCTACTTATTCCACTATCAGTTCAGTCAACAAGGAGAGGAGAGGTTCATCTCTCCTATTTCCCTTCGGATTGCTCTGCTCACCGGTGAAGGTAACACGCTGGCTATCCAAGTCTGAGAACACCACCCTTCTTCGAAAATAGTCGATGATGGCGCACACAAAAAATAGCCTGTCGATGCATTGGATGACATCGTATGGATGAATCTATAGTAGAAGAAGATCCCTAACCGACTGATGTGGCCCTATCATCATTCTACATCCCTGACAAACAAACAACAAGTTGGACTGACCTCCGACTGGTGTGCTCAACACCAGGGGCACTGGAAGTCTCTCCGCATCTAAACCCAAGGCACAGTCTAGGCTGGGTGCAACAAAGGAGTGCGAAGCTCCGGTATCGAACAAGGCAGAAGCGAGAGTGCTAAATAGACTGATCGTACCTTGAACAACCTCTGGCCCTGCTGGAATTGCTGCCTCTACGGCATGCAACAATCCACACCCAGATCCCCTACCCCTTGGCTATCGGCCACATCCCCGTCCACGCCCTGGTCGAGGTCCCTGTGGAGCACCCTGAGGTCGGCCACCTCCTACGACTGCCCTCGGAGGAGCGGGAGCTCGCTGTCCCTGCTGCTGCTACTGGAAAGGTCTGGCTGGAAGCTACTGCTGGGGCGGGTGCTGGGGATGAATGCCACCACTGTACTGCACCCGGTCGGGGAACTAACTCCGGAGATGCCCAGGGCTCCCACAGATGAAGTATCGCTGTCCTGGGCAAGATGGAAAAGGATGAGGGTGGGGCGATCGAAACTGAAACTGCTGCGGTCTGCTCCCTACGGGTCGGAACCTGGAGGGTCTTGACGCTGGAGGCCTGGGGCTGATTGCCTTCCCCTTTGATGGTCCCAGCTGGATCCCCTCTCGCGATACTCCCCCTAGAGAATGCATCCTCTGCACCACTTCGGCCTTCTTCTGGACCTCCAAGTATGTCGGCATGGTAAAGGGGGTAACATCATACTAGAGGGAGGGTCAGAGTGCCTCCTCTAAACTCCTTGCCCGATACTCCTCGTCGGGAAAGAGGTCCGGAGAAAAACATAGGAGGTCCTTGAACTTGATCCCTAGCTCCCTCACGGACATACTGCCCTGCTGGAGAGAGAGTAGTTCCTGCCTCTTTTCTGCCTTCATCGTCGAGGAGAGGAATACCGCCTGGAACTCCCTCTCGAAATCCACCCAAGACACCTCAGACTCTCTCCCCTCACCCAGGTAAAGTGTCCACCACTAACGTGCCGCTCCCCACATTTGGATGACGGCCCGAGGAACCTAGTACTCGATCGGGGCCCGAATCAAGCCGAAGGCTATAACTAGCTCCTCTAGCCAGCCTTCCGTCTTCATATCGGAGGTGCTTCCCTCATACTTCTCGAGGGCATGTCGCTGGAAGGCTTGAAGAGTCTTCTGCCACTGGTAGTCCTCTTCCTCTCGATCATCTCTCTGCTGATCGGCCAAAGTAGTCTCTGGGGCCTCGATCGCTTGTACCACATGTGGTCGCCTTCTAGGTACCATAGCTGTAAGGTAAACAAGGAATGCCTAAGCCCAAGTAGTGCAGAATATCATTCTTAAAACTTCTTAAAATTTAATTTATTATTAATTCCCAAGAAATCCCAGAAACACAAGAACACAAGTCATTATGATTCATGTACCTTTCCTAGGGTCTCTACCCTACAATCAGTGTGGCATCACTTGGTCGTTCGGTAGGTCCAAAGTCCTTGCATCGGATCACGGCGGGCCCTAAAATCCCGTTTCCTAGCCAGTATTCCCTGTCCTAATTCATGCACCAAGGTCACCCAACATTGTTTCCTTACCATCCCATGCAATCCCCACTGATCCTAACTTCAGACTCCATCCTATCTCTCAACCATCACCTCTGATACCATTCTATCACGACCCGCCTTCACCAAAAGGAGGGAAGGGTTAACAGATTGCCAGGCCCTTCCATCTTTAAGTTTAAGTAGAGATAATGACCCCCGAGACCCAGCTTCAATAGGTCCCGGAGTGGCGACTAGAACCAAGGGTATAGAAATTTCTCACAAATGGAAGGCATTACCCATTTTTGATTTATAAGATCGAGAGATGAGATGATGAAACTCAACAACACCAAGGTAAAAGAAAAGTAAAGCCAAAAATAATCCATTCCCACATGCATGTTCCAAAAGTAAATCCACGAGAACAAAAGGTGACTACATGGTAAGTACCAAAGAGGAAAAGAAAAACAACAACTGCAACTGCTCCAAAGGTCCGAGCTAGTAAGGTCCTACTCAATCCCCGAAGTCCTCCTGGAAAACTGAAAGCAGTTTTATATACGTAGGGTGAGCATACAAGTACACTCAGTAGGAAAAACCAAAGACTCTCGTGCACAAGTGGGGGAACGTACTAATGTCCTGTGAGAAAAGGAGTAAACCAAACACCTATCAAGGTAAACTATCCACGCCAGGCCTCACCAAGGCACACTCCCCAAATAATGAAAGTCATGTAATATACATATTAAGAGCACATCGATGTTTGGGTACCCCACACCACTTTACCTCTATCTATTGAGACATCCTACGCACCGGACTAATCCCTCCATTCTCACCACAGTCCCACTGCCACACCCGCCCACACACACCTAGGTCACAACCACATGCAGTCCCACTGCTGAAATCCCATCCGCACACACCTAGGCCACAACTGTCACATGTAACCACGCCTGCAAACACCTAGGCCAGAACAACCACCACCATGCCCAGAGACACCTGGGCTAGAGAAAATCCACTGCCACGCCCGAAGACACCTAGTTCTCATCCCGATGACACTTGGGAAACCACCTGCTGCACACACCTAGCCAACCACCACACTACCCCGCCCGAAAGTTCTTGGGCTAATAATGGACCTCAGGCCATCACAGCCTGCCCAAAGATACTTGGTCTATCTGGGAAAGGGAGCAGAAAAGGAGCTAATAACCAACCAATATGAAGAGTGTTGGGAAAAACACCCTCCCCCATGAAATGGGGGTGTTCGGCACTATGTGCTTAACTTGGGTGTGGCACGAATAAGAAACACAAAGCTACAAGTATAGATATAGGTAACAAGAACTCACCCAAAGCTCAGGTATCTCTAACCAGCCTACAAAACACAACACCACTGCGTTCATGTCATAAGTCACGACTCTCTCTAACAAAGCCCATCTGTCCCATTCTTGTTTCAAGTTCAATGAAAATGTTTAATTAAGTTCAAGCACTTCTGGGAAACTAGTAGGAATAGGCACAAGTCCAATAAGGTAAACAATCAGGAAACAACCATAACACCCATTCCTGGTTCTCAAAAACAGAGGAGTCCACCCCAATTCGTGATATAAACAAGTATCCACCTAGTCTTAAAACTCACAACCACCAAATCCATACCAACAGGGGATCCCATTCCCAAAAATCACACAACCACCGAGGGTATAAAAGAACAGGGGATCCCATCCCCTCCCACATCTCCAGAAATCGGCCTAAAAGGAAAACAACCAACTACCACCACCAACACAAGTTAGGGATTTTCATATTTAAACGACTTAACACACTCCATGATTTCAAATTTTGTGTGTCTTAACCTGGAGTTATCACAGAAGAGTTGATCCTGGTTCTTTCAATTTCTTCAGCCAGATATACGTGATTAACCAATTCACTTTTCACAACAGGAGTTTACAACCACAAACAAGCCATTTAAAACATCAGCAGGGTTCCTTAGTGCACAAACAACGACCACCAACGACCTCGATTTTCAAGAGGCATAAGCCAGCACAACTCAACAAGATGGTCATAGAAGAATCAACATCAAAATATATGATATCATCGATAAACACATCCGCCCCTCTTTCTTTATAGAATTCGTTCATTATCTTCATTACGTTCGGTCCAACCAGTTCTACAGAAACTAAAGCACGCCCACCCTGCATGATACACAAAAGAGATAGGTGAAGGATAAATTCCCTACTTGTTGATAGATGATCCACGTTTAGGACAGGGGCGCGGAACATTACAGATAACGATACGCCCGATGAACCAAAAGCTGTTTTTGAAAAGTCATGATCGAGGAAATAGACACCACTCCTAACCCTTAGCTTATAAGAGCCGGGGACGGTTGAGGTGTAAACGCGAAACCGCATAAGGCACGGGGGTCGTGGGTTGACCACGCGGCTCCAATCATCACAAAAGGGGGTCGGTTGGTTTAAGACTACTCATGAATTGATTAAGTATTTAATTAAAACTCTTACGCACGTTACGGGTCTTTAAAACATGCTCAAACAGGTCAAAATAGGGTTTAAAACCCTATTTGGGAAAAAGGGAGCACTACAGGAAACAACATGACAAGGCCGGGTGACGTTGATCGGACTCACCAATCTGTCTCACCGATCGCTCGCGCCGATCGGTCTCACCGATCGGTCGCGCCGATCGGTCTCATCAATCGGTCGGCTCGATCAGTCTCGCCGATTGGTCTCACCGAACGGTCCCACCGATCGTTCTCACTGAGACGCCACGCCTTTAGGACCTGGATGTTGGCAAAGGGAAGGACCAAGAGAGTCTGGGTCATCAAATGTAATGTGTAAAATTGTTTACAAAAAATGGAATATATCAAAATAATCACAAAAAGATACATGGTCAACTTCCAAGATGCATGATAGTTCTAGGTTATGATATCCTCACATAATTATATAGTGACTATGTCAATTTGAACACATGTCACTCAAACACAAGATAGAGATTAACAATTATCTTCATACAGAGGATAATATCTTCCAATAAGATTATATATGATTTATAAAGAATCATTAGATTGCTATGATATTCCCATCATAGCATGTTTTTCCCTAATAACCTACTTACAACCTTACCATTTGTCTTCTCAAAAAAATAATAAATAATGGGAAATTCATCTCAGAACATTTCAACATAAAATTTACCCATTTTCATCTGTCAATTTGTATTTAGAAACAAAAACATGTATTAATCATTTCTTTACTTTCTTCAGATAAATCCACCAAAGGTTCTTATCAAAAAAAATAAACAATTTTTCTCCGAAAAATATTAAAATTAATTTCTCACATCAATCTTGTAATTTAATTCTATAATTTAATTTCACAGTATCCATCTAATTTCCGCAAGCACACAATGATTTAATAAAAATAGAGTCTTTCCCAAATTTTATTCCAATAAAAATTCAAATTCCATTTTAATTTGAATTGGTTTTTTTACAATCCAATTCAATGTAATTTAATGTAAATAAATAAATTTAGAGTAAAATAAATTGTACATTATTAAATGGATCCACCTACTAAAAAATGTGATCATGTCCCACAACACCAAAAATGAGAAACTCCAATAATGAACATCGACAGAAGATATGTAAAAATAAAACCATCTTTAAATATGTTAAAAAAATGGAGGTTATATCCACCTTTTTAATAGATGTCTATCAAACCCTAATGATTAGGGAGGGATAGAACGGAAGAATATAAACGTGGAAATAACTCTTACCGGGATTATATCAAAGGAAATTAATAAATATTATATTCTCTTCATAAGTGGTTTTGATGAACCAATATCACATTTAGGAGTTATCTATGGAATAATAAATAATTCCATTGGTGAATTGACTCATCGATGACATAAATCATGGGTTTCCTCCTAAAGGCCTCTCCAAAAGTGAGAAGTAATCTCGGGTTCTTTATTTGATATATATTATATGGAACTACATGAAAACAAAAAATCTATTTCAAATAGAGATTTCCAAACTCATCAAATTTCGATATATGATGAATGGGTTTAAACTGATCCCATTTGGTTAGCCTATTGATCAGAAATTATATCAATTTATTATTTTATAGGTTTATAGTAACTGAACCAAAAAAAGCACAGATATCTTGTCCCACTTCTAATTCTAGACTTGAGGTAGTAAAATAAAACTTAATGGTATCTTGTTCATGAACTTGACATGTTTTCATATATAAAAATGGGAGAAAAACTAGACATGCCCCATATGGACACCAGAATCAACCCTGCATGTTATAGAGCATCTTTGTAGTTCTTTGGTACACTTACCATGTTGAAATATTAAAATACACCAAAAATAATTCATTATAGGAAAATGTACAATGTAGTATTTCTAAAAAGATATAATAACCATCATAAAGAATGACCATTCATAAATGGTCTCCCAATAAAAAAGTGATTCCCCCAATGCAATAGAATTCATCATCAATAAGTTGATCCAAAATACTCATCTAGATAATTGTGGATTTAAACAAAAAACATGCCATGGAATCCTCATCCTTAAATTAACAATCTCATATATGCAACTATGAAAACAATACATCATGTTTCACATTTCGTATGATTCTATTAAGCAATGGGATTGAATTTTTCTAATAAAATCATTAGAAAAGAAATTCACATTCCCCAGGGAATATAAAATTTCAATGTCAAAATACTATAGGTATTCCACCCAAATTCTTTCTTTGAGATTCAAATATTTTTTAGAGATGTTAAAACTCATGATATTATGGTCATAATACACATTCAACCATTCTGTAAAAAGGTAATACCTCCATCTCTAAAGTGAATACATCACAATAATTAGTTTAAGGTTACATGTTTGATAATTCTTCTTGTGTGGCATACGATTTCACGTTCTATAAAAAACATGATTACCATGCATAACACCACAACCCAAACCAGTACCTGATGTTTTATATAAGACAACAAATAGCTGCATGGATTTAGGAAGTATAAACACTACTGGAGATGTCAAAATATGTTACAAATCAGAAAAATAACTCTGACAGTTATCATACCAATAAATCTATACTCCCTTCTAAGTAATACATGTCATCAGGGAATCCAAATTTAAGATTCCCTTTACAAAATAGAGACAATATCTACTTAAAACCAAGATTCAAGAATTCATGAAATAATTTCATTGTTTCTACCATGAAAAAACGACAATATCCTTTTCAGAAAAAAAACCATGTTTCGATACCACATTTCCCAATAATATCACTTCATAAATCCTAAAATCAAAATTAAAAAGTATGGAATAAAATAATGAATTTCTCTAAAATTCTAAAACCACTTTTAGATAATGAACAAGATCCTCATAGAATGTTGATTAAACCAATAATGAATCCACAAAGAATACCATAATAGTATAAAGATACTATTTGAAAATCTAGTCTATTAAATAAATAATGACTAATAAGGTATTGGAAAGAACCAATAGAATTATATGGTACTCATAGTGGCCATAAATGCTCCGAAATGCGGATTTTGGAACAACATATTATTTTATTCTAAACTTGTGTTTACCAGATCCAAGATCAATATATGAGAACCATTTTGACCCTCTGAATAGGTCAAATCATTCAACAATCCAAGGTATAAAATAATTCTTTTTATCATAAATCTATTGGGTTTTCAGTAATCATGAAAAAGGTGAAGTGACACATCACCTATCTTAGAAAAGAGAAATGTAATATCCTAACATAACAAGATTAAGAAGATGAAACCTTTCATTAAAAGAAAATACAATCATGTTTTTAACTCTTTCATTTCATCAGGATCCCTATGGTAAACAGTAAAATATACCTATTGAGTACCAAAATATAAATCAATAGAAAACTCTACATCACATATTTTTGTAAAACCATAGAAGTTAAAAGGGAAAATGTCATAAATCACAACAATAACTATATGAAGATCATGGATAATAGATTCCCACTTTAGAAAAAAAGGTAAAACTGATATTACATTCCCCAAATGTAGATAATAAGGTTTGGATATACTCAAACTATGTTCCCACTCTTCTTAAAGGACACAAAACACTCTATTAGGTGTAGTAAATGAGGAACATTAATGATACAAATCTATTCAGGCTTTATTATCAATTATCTAATCCATAATGAATATGAAAATAAGATGTTTCATGTTGAGCACTAGAAAATACCCTAAAATATCAACATATTATAATAATAAAATACTTGTAGGATAGTAGAAACCCTACTGTCTTTTTATTCTAAGGGTTGTAGTAATATCCATCATATAAGATAAAATATTCATAAGATGATTTATCAGATACAAAAAATAGTTAAAATGAACCAAAAAGAAGAATTTATATAAAATAAGTTTGTCAATAATGATGAACCACTAGTGATAGTACCTCTCATAGTCTCCAGTCATATATATTCATCATCTAGAGACTATTTCACTACTTGAAATGGAATCATTATAGATTTTTATAGGTATAAAATTTTTTTGTGAAGAATCAAGTTTCAAAAAATTTTTTTGGGGGAACAGATGATATTGTTCCACTATGAGAAGCGTAATAAACTTGAAAAAAAATTCACCAGACATATGCATCCAAATGAACCTCATACACTGGGTGCCTCAGTGACAACCCATTTCAAATTTCCTAACATGCCTCACCAGGAGCAGATCAAAGTGAATATTCTATACACTATATAGGGCCTAAAAGAAACCTTATATCAAGAACCAAAAAGAGATTCATCAAACTATGTCTACCATTTTTTAGAACATACAGAACTTACACTGGGAGTACAATAATTACCATCAACACTAACTTACCATTTAGGTCCATTTAAACCATCAACTAAATATCAATCACATTTATATATGAAGGAAGCCTTAAAAAGGAAAAAAATAAAGAATATCATATCAATGTCCCATCTCAATGTGTGAAATATTAGTAAATTCATTTGATACTCTCTCAGGTGTAAACTGCACAAGTTTACTAAAATGGATTTAATATTCTATCGTGGTCATGTTAGCCTACTAATGTTTGAAAAAATAAATAGCCTTTGATGAAGACATTGACAATGGGAGAAATATTCATTGAAAAGAGAATTAATATCCTTACACTCTAAGCCCTCATGTATTTCATCTTCTCCATCATATCCCACCATCTCCTACTAGGACCCTTTAGATTAATTGTTGAATATTTAACCTTGATTTCATGAGGAGTTTCAAAGAACATATAAAAAGCACAATTATCCTCAAACAATCCTCATAATTTTGAGATTTTGTATCCTAGGATTAATATGGGATTGTGATGGAGTAAATATGGAGAAATATTATATAGAACATCCCCTGGAGGTTCTATAGGTTGAGACTGAACCAGGATGTGTGTTTTTTCTTGTCTCAGAGTGTGGATATATATCAAAATAACCTCAACTAGATTCTGGTCCATGGAGGTATTTTCTAATTGTGGTTCATCAATAGATTCCTCCTGTTATAATATTCATGTCTTCTCATATTCATGAAGCTAAACAATATAAGAAGACAACATTGAAGACGTCACAATGTAACATGGATCAACACTCAAACAAGATAAACAAAGAAATTAATCTAAAGATATATATAAAATAGATTTAGATGTCAACTACCAAAATCAAAATAAGGGAAAATACGAGACATTATTATCAAGGTATATTTCCCAAACCATCTCAAGTGACTTAAGGTTCATTATAGTGAGTGTTTTCTAGACACTCCTTCGAAACTACATCCTACGTCCTGACAAGATTACTCAACTACTTACTAACTACAAGGAAAGATGTATAACCAATAATGTTTTTCGAACTATGTCATGAATAAACTCAGATACATTGATACCCAAATAACCAAGATGATATTTTCATAGCCCAAATGGCATTCCTGGTCCCCACTAGATGGTTTCTAGAAACTGACTTCCTACAAGATAATAGTAGGAATGTTTTTTCAACATAATCATCTGAATTAAAAGATAAAATTTAATTTGATAAAATAAATCATGCCTAGGGAGAATAGTACAAAAAGAAAAATAGGTATATAAACCCCATGTATAACAAAAAATCCCAGGAATGAATAAAATAAAATATCCCATGTCCCCATGGACACTACATGCCAAGACCAAAATAACACAAACCACCACATACATGTTGTTCCTTTACCTTTATTGAACATAGATGATATAAGTATACAATATTATTGCAGTGAAAGGATCGGTGCGAGATAATATACATGTAGTGTCTCACCAAGTGTTCCATAAAAAAATTCATCATTAAATAACCAAATAAATCATTTAATTATAAATAAAATGGCCATGTATATATAAGACCATATTTAAAGAAAAACATGCATTTTCATTTCAATAGATGGAAACATTGAAATAATGAATTAATATACATGTTAAATAATATCTATTATGTAAATTCATAATTCATGTGAAAAAAAAGATTAAAAATAATGGAATGTATCAAAATAATCACAAATGAGAATCATTTTCAACTTCAAAGAGGTATGATACATACAGTATATGAAATTCTTAGATACAATTTCAGTGATAATGGAAATGTGCATTATACAATAGTCATAGAGGAATAGTCATTATCCTACTATAGATAAAATCTACCAATAAATTTATCTTATAGTTTTAAATAATCCATTCATTTCTAGGGAAATCCCATCCTATAATGTTTTTCTTTAATAACACACTAACTACCTATGCTTTCATGTTTCCTAACAATAATAAAAATTAGAAAATTTATCTCTAAACTATCCATAATAAAATTATCCCATTTCAATATACTAATATCCATTTTAAAACCAAAACAAGTTTTTAATCAATTCATGCCTTTATTGAGACAAAACCAACCAATGTTCATATAAAAATAAAATAATACATTTTTCACAAGAAAAATATGAAATAAAATTCACATATCAATTTCACAATTTAATTCCACAATTTAATTTAAAAAGTTCCATCCAATTTTCACTATCACACCCGAATTCAATAAAATTGGGGGTTTTCTCCAAATTTTATTCCAATGAAAATTGAGTTCCCAATACGATGTCAATTGGGATTTTTATAATCCAAATGAAATATAGCTAATTTATATAAATTAATTTAAGGGTAATAAATTAGTCAATCATAAATGAAACCTCCTACCAATACAGATATATCATGTCTCACAACACCTAAAATGATAAAATCTAAAAAAGAACATCGACAACAGTGATTTTAGAATCAAATTTAGTTTCAAGTTCTAATAAAATGGACATTAGATCCTCAAAAAACACTATGATCTATAAAACTTGAAGGATAAGAGAGTGAGAGAGGAGGGGAAGAAAAATGGGGAAATAACTCTTATAATGAATAGATTAAACACAATTTTCCAAGAACTGATCCACTTCCTAAGGGTTTTGGAGGAGAAAAATTAACCTCTATAGATCCTCCAAGGAATAAGAATTTGTGATTAGGTCAAATGGGATCATTGGGCCTTGAAACTGTGTTTTTTGGATTTAAAAACAATTTTTCATAATTAAATGTTCATATATATAATATTAGTTACGCAGGGTGACACAGTTAGATATATTATGTTCCCTAACCATGCTCCTCTCTTTTGGGGGTCATTGTTTTTATATGTGGGTGCACATGCTTTCAAACGATGATCCAACCATGAAATCATCCACTTAATGGGTGTTAATGGTTTACACTAAAAGAGAACTTGGTTTTTGAAACACATATTGCAACTGTGAATTTCCCAAAATCTATGTAATGTTTTCAAAAAAATTATGGAATCAACCCTAAATAAGACTAAACCAAAGCATAATCAAAATAGTGGATGGTGAGTTCCTGAAAATAGTAATAAAAAGTTAATGAGTTAGTATCATAGACATTCATTAGATGATATAAAATATTAGGGATTTTTTAAATTTATATATTCAAATTATATTTTAATACTAAAAATTTAATGTGAAAAAATTAATTGTTCCAAAAATTACAATAATTATATTTTATTATAAAAATAAATTACTAAATGATTTAAAATTCATAAAAATAATTTATTTGGCCATGTGAATAGGATATGATCAATAATTTCATCCAAGGTCCATTTATGGGTTACTATTACTTTTTATGATAATTCTTAACAACTAAATAATAAAAAACAATGATACCATGGTAATCATCAAAAGGTTAATTATGGAATAATTAAATAAGATGTTGGTGAAACCCTCAACTAAAATTTTATAAAATTTACATAATGAGATTATGTAAACCCATAATTACACAATATTTTAAATATATTAATTTGGTTACATTTTTTTATGAAAAAACATTCATATTAATTTAATATTTTATATAATTATATGATTACCTCCTCTCAGTTATATAAGGAAACTTACTCTCTTCTCATCATCAATAATTTTACGCTCTATATCATGGTGAATAAAAACCCAAATTCATTACTATAATCCCTTCCCATTTTTTCAAGTCATATTTTTAGAATGATACTAACCTTATCTAGATTCAAGTGTAAAAGAAATGTGGTTTTATGATGAAATGGAATAGGTTTTAACTAAATTATTTGTATTTATTTCTTATTCTACCTCATTCAAAATACTTATAAAATTTGTAAGAAAATACCATTAGTATGTAACATATATTAATAAGTTATTATGTTAATTTATTAACCTTAATATGTCTCTTTATTATATAATATATGAAATGAAATAGTGATTCATATATATGATGGACTACCACCACACGAATCGATGTAATTCTGTTTCGATTATTTAATTTCTACGTTTTCTATAATTATAGATTTAATATATATATATATATATATGAAAATAATTAAATAATTACCAATATAAAAAAATAATTTATCATCCATTTTATTACCTTATCTTCCAATCAAAATTAATAATTCCATTCATGCTTGTGCTTGGATTACCACAACCATGAAGGGATGTGATTCGTTTTTCATCACCACATAAAATGGATGATCTAAAAGTATTTAAATATATAATATTATAATTATAAAATAATTATTATTTTATATATATAAATTAATAATTATATTATTTCCCTTTTTTTGAAATTGGATATTTTACTCATGCATATGTAGCACCAAACATCTCCTTGATTATAACATATTTTTTTCATAACCATGAGAAATATTAATTTAAAAAAGTTTAATTTATGTATAAAAATTATAAAAATTTCAGGATTATTATTTTAGATAATGTGGAAGAAAGATAACATTTACCTCAGTCAACATAACTATATAATTTTGAGGTTATGAACTAAACATCCTCAAAACACCAGACGTGGACTTACCATATTTAGTAAATCAATATGCCATTGAAATAGATAAAATAAATGGTTTAAATATAGCATATTGATATGGGAAGGTTTTTATATAAATAAAATAAATGAAATATATTTATCATATAGGTGTTAATTAACATACATTAAATTTCTAGAATCATGGTAAGACATATCAACTAAATTTCCCTTTGTGGAATCATTTTTTAATGTGCTACAAAAAATTTCTTTTATATGGTGTCTAGAATATCCTATTTTCATGTTATATCAAGAAGAATTCATATATTTTGATATTTCAGGTTACGATTTAAATTATTTCAAGTAATTTTATTTGAATTGAATGTTACTAATTGGTAAGGGTTTATTAACTCAATCTTATTTCCATGGCTTATATTACTTATTTCATCATTATATTTTTCCATGATTATATGTGAAATTAATTTTTTTATTTTTTAATATAATTTTTTTTTGTATTTACAATTTTTATGTATAATAGCTCAATTAATTATTTCGCAATTCAATGAAATTATCTTTTTAAGGGTTTATCGTATCATATCATCTTCTTTGGGACAAATTTCATTTTATGGAACTATATTGTTTTAAGTGGTTTATATACAACATAAAAGGCCTATCGGATAATTTATTTTCATATTTTGACTACATTTATTATTTTATTTAATTTTCTTCTTCATTATGTTCTACAATTCATATGTTACCAAAGTGTTAAGGGGGATATGTTTCAGTAGAATTTTATTCTAAATTATTTATTCTTGAATCTCCATTATAGAAATTATACGATAATTAATTTATAAAATCCACTAATTTTACAATTCATTTGAATATTTTGGAAATTTTAATAATTATATAGAATTTTTTCCTATTCATTAAATAAAATATTTGAGTAAAATATTTTATGATAATCTGACATTATTCATCCACTATTGGGGAGAAAAACATTTTCTTCCATATCCAAGTATTCTAAATTAATTTCTAGAATGTTTTTTACTATTATTTAAATATTTTTAATGTAATTTTTTACCCATTGTTGACTTATTACCAAAATGTATATGATTTTTCATACATTCAATACCATAGAAACCACTTTTGTGGATTTAAGTGATATGATTTTAATGTGACTAATGATATTTTTAAGAGATATTTTATTGGGCTTAGGAATATGTAAATCTTATTCTTGACATGAATTATAGTTTCAAAATATTTTTTTTACATTTTAGGTGATTCAAAATGAATCTAATGGGATAAATTTTTAGGTTAAAAAATACATTATTGTGGAGGTTGTTTAGTTTAATTAAGATATAGTGTTAACAATTTGTTGAATTATTTAAATTGAAATATAGGTGTTATTGTTGAATATCATAGATTAATGTATTGTTTCATCATAATAAGGATTATTAATTTTGGATATTATCTTAACATGTTTGGATATTTTTGGTTTTGGAAAAAATAAAATGAATATCATTTCATACTTTTATGTACCTCATGGTCAATAAACAGTTGGTTATGGTTATCTAGGAATTAAATGTATGTTAAAATGATTTGGATTGAAAGATGATATAATGGGGGAAACTATTTGAAACAAAAAAATTATTCAATTTAATTTATGTATAAGAAAAAAATAAATTAACTGCTATTAGTATTGATGGTAAATGAATTTCTCATCATTAGGAATATAATCATGGAAAAATAATGTTTTTATATTACCCAAATTTTTGATGAATGGATGTTTTTAAAAACAAAATGGTTTATAGTCATTGAATCTATAATTATATTAATATTTCTTATGATCAATGTTATTTGTCACTCTCCATCATTATTTTTACATTACTTCTTTCATAAGTTTCTGTATTTTGTCTTTTCCCTAATGTTCTCATATTTGGGATCCTAGTTATGTGTTATACATGATGATGTTCATATTTACCAGTACATAATTGAAAAATGAATTTTTATTATATATTATTAGGAGGAGTTTGTTATAAAATTTAATTAATATTGAAATGTTTTTTCTTTCTTGTCAGCTTATTTTAGTTTCTACTCATTGTAAATGATTTTCAAATTTTTTAAGACTGTTTCCATCGGGCATGAGAAGGATTTGTTATGATAAAATTTATGGGTGGGGATCTAAAAACCTTATTTATTTTTATTATTAAATAAATTTTATGACTTGTTTATTTTAAAGAATTATATTTCATTGATTTTTATTCTTTATAATTATATTTTGTAATTTTGTTGTCAAAAGGAAAAAAGCATTATTTCATACCAAACTAGGTTTTCATTCATTATATTGATTTTTTTTAAAAATATAAATTTATAATTTTTTAAATACTAATTTATTAAAAATGATATAATATTTTCATTTTAAAATATCAAAATTACATCTCGGTAAAATTTTTAAATTTTTTCGAAAAGATTTATTTTCTGGTAAATAGTGAAAATACCAAATTTTTGTAATAATATCATTTATTTTCATGAAATAAATTAATTTAAATGTATGATTTTATAATAATGTAATATAACTATAACTAAATTATAAATAATAAAAATAATTACATAGGACTCATAATTATATTTGATTTGGTATAAGTTGATTGTTTGGTTTGAAAATATTTTTCTCAAAAATAAGTTTTTCATTGCCTTTGTTAATTTCATATAAAAAATTGAATTTTTTTACTCTTCTATGAATTGAATCATGAAAAATAGATCCAATATTTTGAATGATTGGGTTCATATTTTGTAAAAATCATTTCTTATTTTTCGTCTTAATGAATATTAACCATTGTAAATATTTATCACATCGATATGGGTAAATTGGGATATTATAGTTGAAAATAATATTATAAGGATTATAATAACCATAATCAATTCCTAAAATATATTTTTGTAATGTATATGGACCATGATAATCCATTATTAAAATTTATAAAAAAAATTTCCCATTTTTCTTTGAAAATAGATTATATCCTATTTTGGGTAAACAAAAATAATATATACTACTACATTGCATTTTATATATCATATATATTCACATAGGGATAAATATAATATATTAATTAATGTTAAATTTTATTTTTATAATAATTTAATTATTTTTTAGATGCTAATTTATTCTTATATTTTAGTGATGAAATAATTACCTTAAATGCGTACACATGGACGACATTGTGCCAGTGCATGTAGTAGAAAAACCAATTAAAAAAAACACTAAAAGTAATGTTATTGGATGTGGTATAGTATCCCAAAAATTTCATATATTAATATAACATATTATATATTTTTTTAATTCTATATTCAAATTATTATTTTTAATTACATTAAAGTCAAAGTAATTGAATAGTTCCAAAAATAACATTAGTGATAATTCAAAATAATAACTTATTAATAAATAATATAAAAATCATAAATATAATATATAATGAATCTTTAATTGTAAGTAATTAAATATATTAATAATGGTTCATTTATGTTTCAAATTTCCTATTATCGTAACTTTATTGACAAATAGAGATTAAAAATATAATTATATCATAGTAATCATCAAATGTGTCAATGAGAGTCAAAACAAATAGATAAGGGTGAAAAAATCAACTAAACTTATATATATATTATTGGACGAGTTTATTTAGAGTCATAATAATATAATATTGTAAATAAATAATTTTTTTTTGGTTTTTCCCTGAAAAGTAATTTATATTAAAAAAAATTTGAGTAATTAAAAGAGTTCCACTCCTCTTACTTGTTAAAGGGAACCACCACACCTCTCTTCCTCAAACTTATTAAGAACTCTAATAGGTACAATATGTAAACAATCAATTAAAATACTACCAAAACATGTTATAATGACTTTATTTTGGGATGAATTACAATTTAAGGTGGTTTAAGGTATAAGGAAAAAAGTGGTTTTTTGAATAAGCGTTATATATTTTTTCCTGAATGTTTTAGTTTTATATCTACTTCTACCTCATTAGAATCACTTAAAACCACTTTTATATAAATAAATATGTATACCCCATTTAAAAAAAATTATTATGTTAATTTAATAACAATAATACATCTCGTTATTTCATCAAATTGTAAATGAAATCATTATTCATGTGTATAGTACACTACAGCCTCATGAATTGATATAATTAATTTTTTATCATATATTCTAAATTTTTTAATAATTATTTATATATTGTAAATATATTATATTATTTAAATAATTATCAGTATTAATTTATAATATAATCCTTATTTTCATTCCTTTCCATCCATTGAAGAAGAAAAACTTTGTTCCCATGTACGTCTGATTTACCACCTCCATGAGGTGATGGGATTCATTTTTAAACACCACATAAAATGGATGATATATATAATTTATTTAAGAATATAATTATTATATTTTTTTTATAATATTAAATATTTAATATTAAAGTAATATTACCTTTTTTACCTCATGTTTTATTGAAAAATAGAAATGTTACTCATCAGTACGTATGACCTAGTGTTTCCTTGATAGCAATGTATTTAATTTTTTTAAAAAATAATTCAATGTTGGTTATGAAATTAAATTTAATAATTAATAATAAAAATTTCATATTTAAAATATCTAAGTATATGATGTTAAAAATATGCATTTGACTACGATTAATATACCAAAGTCATTTTACTTTTATGATTTGAACATCCTCAAAACCCCTTATGTATAAATAACTAGACATTTAATGAAATATATAATTATAATTAATAAAATAAAGCCTTTTATGGATAAGGTATTAATACATGAAATTTTATTTTCAAATAAAAATTCTTATATTACATTATAATTCATATGCTAAAGGACATAGATAAAAAATCAAGACTCAAGGTAATAGATTTTGTATAAATTTCACTAAATTGTGATATGGTTTAATGTTATACAAAAAATTTATTTTACACTATGTATATTAATCCCCCATTATTTTATATATTATGATTAATTCACAATTAATATATTTTTATCTTTCAAATCATATTATTTCATCCAAGGGGATTTGGCTTGAAATTTACCAAGTGGTAAATTTTTCATAAATCGATATTCTTTCATTTGGATATATCGAATATTTATTTATTATATTAAGAAATAATCATGTGTGAAATTTTTTTAATTTATTTTTTCCTAAAACATTATTTTGTGTGGATTTATTTTTTTAAAAAATTGTCTGTTGGTTAATTCTCAATTCAATGACATTATCCTTGTAACGATATTTCATATAACAAATTATTCTTTGGGAAATATGTTATATTATTCAGCAGTCTTATTTTATATGGTGAATATGTATATCGTATTAGAATTTATATCTTGAAAAATCATATTTTTATGATATTTAATGTTTCATTTTAATGTTTTTCTTCAAAGGGGACTAAGATTCAAAATTTACAAAAGTGGTAATGGATTTATATTTAAATCCCATTTAATTTTGTATTGTTTATAATTATATTTCCATTTATTAATTTATATGATAATTATTTGATAAACCCCATTTATTTTTTTCTATTTTGGATATTTATATAAATTTATGTTTATGTGACATCTTTATCACATTGGTACTCAAAATGTTTCATTAAATGTTTTTAAGAAAAATTGATGCCATTCCTTCAATTTTGTCTTGAAATCTTTTTTATTTCATGATCATGGTTTGTAAACTTTTATCAAGAATGTTTTAAAATATCTTTCATTGATAGTATATATTATTTTTTACCCATAGTTTATTTTTAACAAAAAAACTATAAAACAAAACTCCTAGTCATTTTCGTAACTAGGTAATTATTAATGAAGGTTAAAGCATAATATCTATTTTAAATATTATTATATAAATGGAATTTCCTTCTATCATGATTTCTCAACACCTTGAATATTCGTTAAAAAGATTATTTCTTTTAAATGAAATTTGTTTCGTAATATTCTGATTTTTTGGTATTTAAAAGTGATTTTCAATGTTGAAAATGTATTTCCCCCAAGAATGCTTCTAATTACATTTATATGATATTTATATATATCAAAGAATAAATCCTTGATTTTAATTATGATACATTAAGGATATGTTATAATGATACCATCATTACTCATTCATTTGAATGAATTTTATTTTTAGACCAACTTATTTTATACGTGTTAATCCAGGTATGAAATATTAATTTATTTGTTATGGTGAAAAATTAATACATTTATTTTCTATGATTATGTTACGGTTATTTGAATTTATTTATATTGGATGGTAAGCCTTATATATTTCTAGTTGATCGGTGAGCCTGATATAAATCAATATGATTACTGACTCTAATAGAGGTCCCAAATGAATTGGTTAGATGTAGAAAGTTAACCACTTATCAGATACCTCTTGGTGATTACCAATATAAACATCCTAGGATATTCTATATGAAAGAGTGATCATAAGAGTGACATGAAAACAATATTCCATGTTACCAACATGTTTTCTTCATGATCGTGATTTATAAACATATCATAGATATATAGAAAGAGTGTGTGGTAGCTGACGAAATCTGGACCAATAAAAATATATAAGAATGAAAAAAAGAGAATAGTACTGTTAGATTTAAAAGGGGTTATTACATTTCTGAGAGTGTATCAATCCACACATATCAGAATTCACCATTTCTTCAAAGAAAATAGGAATTGAAAAAGAACAAAACATACTCGTCTCACTAATAGCCTTCTTGGAGAGCACATCTGCTACATGATTTTCTAATTGATATGTATAGAAGACTTCCAAATTGATAAGAGCACTATTGTTGATAAAGACAACCCAATGTGGTAGAATTATTTATGGTACATCCGATGTTGTCACGTTTAATACATTCACTACAACCTCATAGTCAGATTTAATCCACAATGGTGTCCAGTTGTACCGAGCAGCATAATCAATTACATATATCATGGAAAATAACACAGAATCATACACCATTGTAATTCCGGTGGAGTGATAAAAACACCCCTTGAAGAATCCATCATGAGTATGAAATACACTTCCGCATCCCGAGGTGTCGGGCATTCCTATCAAAGCCCCATCTATATTAACTTTTAACTTTGATTCTATTGGATAATCCAATGAAAGTATTTAACCATTCTTGGTTTCCTCGGCCGACCTACAACACCCAACAGTCAAAGAATTTACTACCCTTGGATCGTGTTAAACATACCTCCAGGATTCAGAACTGATGTGGCGTATAACTCCTTGTTTAGTTCCATCATCTATGTATGAATTGAATTCATAATTTTATTGAACATTAGTTGATTTCGAGTATTCCAGATGTGATATTACACCACTATAGCTGCTGCAAGTAGCACGTGGAAAACCTGATCATAATAATTATCCATATAAATTTCATTCATGCACTCTTCAACCTAGTTCTTCCTGTCGTATTCCATTACAAACATCATTCAAATATCATTACAAATTTTTTTTTGCAATGTCACATGCAATGAACAAATGATTTGTGCTCTCTTCAGCATGATGGCAGAGACATCAAATGCAGGCCATATTAAATAATGACTTCTTAATTAGATCATGAGTGGGAATCCTTACATTCAAGATTTTCCAATGAAACACAAATCTTGGTGGTTGAAAGAAAGAGTTATTAAACCGCATTATCCACACTGCTAGTTGATTAGAAGCACCACACTCATGTTTCTAAAACTCTTTTTCATTAAAATTCCCCTGCTGATTCTACTTCAATATGATTGTATGATAGTCCATAATGTTATAATTATGAATGTCTGATGATTTCTGATCAAGATTTTTATTGTAATTAATTCTCATATTATATTCTCTTGCAAATAGATTAGGACATTATACCATAATTCACATCACATATTAACAGATGTCATAAAATTATTAATTATTATGTATAACCATAATTGGATTTGGACTAATCTTTATAACGTTTCAGTTATAATAGGTTGTGAAGTATGAATTTAATTATATTTTTTCAATTTATGTTAATAAATTTGAAGAACATATCTAGAGATGTGGTAGATTTTTATGAACCATTTTTTTGTGTCAATGTTTTCATGTTTTATATTTTCTGAATTATATAATACACTAAAGATAAAAGGTCCTTCTGTATATAAGTTATCCAATATTTTAATTTATTGTATATGTTTTGGTTGGATAAAATTATTCCATGTTTATCAGTATCAAAATAGTTAAGGTGTTTTTTTTATATTTTAATCCACAAATCAAGGAGTGAGGGAATATTTACATTATATAATAGCTATATTGTGAGAAAAATGTCTTAATGACATTATTTTTAAACCCTCTACCATGATCACTCTATAAGATATCAATTATAAGTCAACTTTGGTTTTTTAAAGTGTTTTTATATTTTGAGAAAAGGGATCAAGAAACTATTTTTTTAGAAAAAAATAATACCCATGTAAATAATGAAATGTCTTCTACCAGAATATTAGTATAGTTCTTTCCACCAGGGTTAGAAACCCTTGATGATCAAAACAAATTTATATAAACCCAATATAGGGGTTAACATGTTGAAATTGGGCTCTTTGTTATTAAAACATTTAATGTCATTTCTATTATTAATAGGGTGAACATACTTTTTGATTTCTAAAATCTATTTTTGGGATGTAATGGAACAATATTTTATCAATGGAAGCCCCCTTATTATTATTTTTTCATATTAAGTGATATATTTTATATAATTCATAGGCCCCATATTATAAAAGCAACTAAATTTTATTATATTAATTTAAACATTAAAATTAGGGAATAAAATGTCCATAATAATTTAATGTGTTACTATTGGATGATAGATATAAAATAAGATAAAAATATTAAGATAATTTGGATATGCTCGATCTACATTAATAAACACCCTCATGGAAAACACTTTGAAATGAAGAAGAATAATATTATTACAATAAGAATTTTGAAAATTAAACTTTATATAAAATTGTGAAAAAATATAATTGAATGATGAATAAATTAAATATAGGGTATTTATATGATGTGGTAATCCAATAAGACCATTATACATATAATTATTGGAATAGTAATATGACCATTGGAATAATAATTTCTCTATTAGATTAGTAATATAATCATTTTGAATTGTAACCTGACAATTAGAATAATATCCACACTTATGAAATTATATAATAATATTTCTTTATCTTATAAAATAAAAAAAGATATATTTAAATCATGATTCTAGTAAATTGTTTTTTAAGAGAAAATGAGTGTTTTTTACTTTTGTAAAACATTAATTATTTAAATAAACAATGATTAAAAAATTATCATTTAAAATAAAATTTATTTTTATAAAATGAATATATAAATTAATATTACATTTTATTATAATAACATAGAAATTTTTTGAGACTATTATTAAATTTTCAAAGGTCAAAAATATATCATAATATAAAAATTAATATTTTTTGATTAAATAATGATTTCATTTAAAACATAAACTTATAATATATTGAAATATAATTTAAAGAATAAATAACTTTTTTAAAATATATGATATGAAATGGTTTGATTAATTTTTTGGCATTATTTTAAAATTGTTTAATTTTTTTTGGTGAATAGTGAAATACGATAAAATACAATATTTAGCATGATAATCTAAATACATGAATTTGTGAGTCATGGATAATGTAAAAAACCTATTATTTAAAAATAAAATGCACTACTTACTTTTTGTAGTCAGAAAAATAAATAGAAATTTTGGTCTTCATAGGAAATAATAATCTAAGGAACATAATATTCAAAAAAGCTCATGTCTCCTCAACTTATAAGTACCACCCCACACAACCCCTTCTACTCATTAATTCTATGAACTGGATAATACCAAATATCATCACAATTAACTTCAAAATCATATACTTAATGTTTTTGTATCTCATATCATAATCAAATAACATTTTTAAGTTCCTTATGGTGGATTTCTATGAGACAATAATATAGTGGTAATATTCTAAAACATCTTTTAAATTATTTTATTCTTCAATCATCTCCTAAAAGTCTTTAAAAAAACATGGAATACTTACTCTAGTGGAATATATTTAAACTATATTTTTATATTTGTAATGTAGAATCTATCATCCATCATCTTATCTTCCCCTATTATCCTATAAAGAACCAGTATCCATATTATGTTTGTTCCCCGCCTTTGTTGATGATGGATTTTAATTTTCCATTACCACCTTCATGGATGGTCATAAAATTATTATTATGGTTGTATAGGATGATTATAAGTATATTATAACTTATTTTATGTTATTTTATTTATATGTACATATTATAATAAATTAAATGAATATAGGTTGTGATGGGAGGTAAGACAACCAAAATGAACCATCCACATAATGTTGTATTTTTTACTTTTTGAATCATCCCTATGCTAGGAAAAATGATATTTTGTAATATTTAAATTTTTATAAGCCCCTTAATATCATTTAATTTCACTTCATTTTTTCATGTCCCTTTTTAAAATGAAATCAACAATTAACATCAATGAACTTTCTATGGAACCATGAAACAAATACACTCAGAACAACATAATTAAGCATTATATCACATTTAAATGGATAGATAACCACATAATGAAATTATTATAAATATTATTAATAAGTATAAAGTTATTAATAAACTATTTAATTAATCTAATTTCATTACTTTGGGTTTCAAGTGATACTTCCTAATGATTCTAGAACATAAGTTATGGGATATCTTCGAAACACCCATTTTCTTTTTGTTATGAACCATCTCACTCCAAATAACATTATATCTATATTTGATGTCATATATTTATATTTAATTATCTATATATGTCTCTAAAATATATAATAATATTATTATTCCATATTAGGTGATGTGATACAAGATTTATGTTCATTTCTCTAATGATATTTTTAAAATCAAACTCGATTATATTGAACTTTTCTATACCTTAATACTATTATGTAATAATCATTTAAAGTATTTATTTAAAAAATTAACATATTATTTGGTTACCTAAAATGATTCAATCATATATTATAATCAATAATATTTAAATTATTCTTCTCCATTGGGTCTCTCTTAAATTTCATTTGATTATGACACAAGTCATGATTATGAAAAGCATTTATTTCCATGTGTAATTAATATATCTATACATTATTATTGATTTCCATTGTAGAACACATAATAATGTACATGTTATGATGGGTTCACCTTGATATGGTCCAATTTATTGTGTATTATTAGTGACTCTTGAGATATGATGTATTTTTTTAGGTAGTGAACATAATCTATGATGGGACTCTATCCACCATGTGATGTTGTCTTAGTGGTAATCCAAGATTGATGTTTATATTTTTCTTTATATTACATCTATGTTCTAATGATTCCATAATAATATTATTCCCGTAAATTAATGTTATGAATCCATGTGATTATTCTTGAGTTGTTTCTTTTTGTATACAGTGTTATGCTGATTAACTCAAAAGTGATTCTGCTATATCATGATTTTTCTCTTAGTGGGCTATATATCTCACCCATTTCTTTTATATATTCTATAGTTTATTTTATGCTATTTTAAAATATAAAATGAATTTAGGAGATCTTTATGGGAATAAAATAGATATGTAGTGTCTTAGTTTATTTTTTATGTCTTTTGACACTATTCATCCAATGATAGTAGGTCTTTTAATTTTTGGGTATTAGGAATAGAATAAATTTGTGAGAACCCATGATATAATTGAATTTATATAATATTATCCTAAAAATTTGGTGAGGTATATAAGGAGTTTTTTCAATGAAATTAAATCTCTATCTTTATAATATAAGTGAATGTTGCCTTATCATAGTTTTACATATGAGTAATAACCCTTAAAAGGTGCATAGGATATTTAATCGATTATACAATAGTTAATAAAAAAGCAGCCTTGCTACAAACTAGGATTGGCACTCCCAATGTATATGTTTAAGAAAATTGATAGAATATTTATGAATGTTTTTTAATTAATTGAATGGATTGTTTGGTAAAAGAACTTAATATAAACATTTCTCTTTATAACCCAGATTGAAACTCTGAGACTCAGAAATTAGGATATAATTTTAATTTATATTTTTTTCCTTTTATGTTCATCGTTTCCCATTTATTACCCATTAATTATTTTATTGTTATCCTTGTATTTTATTATTTTAGTTAATAGAAGGAAATATATGAATCAATTCAAAAAATTAACATTATTTTATAGATAATGATTTTCATAAAGAGATTCCAAATCATAATATAGAAGTAGCTAGGAAAATCATTGTTTTACTAGCTAATCTATGTTTCATTATTAATAAATACATGAATCATGTATAATTACATACAACTCCTAAGAAGGCACATCTTGTGATTAATTCCTTTATTTGAAAAACCCTTACTACCTATAGTGGATCGTGGGATTCCATAATCCTGGAAAAATGATTTATATCAATTGAAAAGATATTCATTATCCACTAATACATAGAATAAGAGAAATTTTTATTATCTTATTATCACATAGAGGGGGAAAATAATAAATAGAAAACATTTCCCTAGGACATAATGTCTAAATAGGAAATTCATTCCATAGAATATAGAGGATTAAAAAATATTTTCAAATAAATATAAAGCCCAGAACGTCCCAATATAAAATGTAGAGGTAAATCCTTACACTAATGAAAATAATATATGATACTATTATATTGTAGGAGAAAAGAATAAAATGGATTTCATGATAAACCCTCATCATTCTTATAAACATAGAATGTTAGAAATTCATTTTATTAAGTGGGTTAACGCTGAGTCTATGAAATCATTTAACGATTCTAGCCTTCGAAAGCATTGAATTGATTTTTAGATGTGACCTTAAGGTTGATATAGATATTGACAACTCTATTAGGTCTTAAGTACCAAAAGATAAAATGCATAAAAAGAGTTTAATTTAGAAGGTTTTATCGATAAATATCATGGTTTAATGAAATTCCATCTATCGACATGTTAAATATGTGGGAAAAAAGTAACTCCAAAACTATGTGAAGGTAAATGATATATGTTTCTAGTGAAAAAAGAGGGGCACACTAAAAATCAATACTGATAATATATGAGGAAACTGACTAATATGATGGATGAAGATATGGTTCATATCAACATTAATCATGTGGTATAATATTTCAATTATAAGTAATAAGGGAATTATGATTACAAATTCCCTATTCCAAGGGTTCTCATAGACATTCTACTAGAACAACCTCTATTTCATAGAGAGAAAGGAAGGGAATATTAAACCACTACTGATAAAGTAGATCCAGACCATGATAAAGTCATATTTATTTTGGGGTATTATTTAATAATAGTGAATATACATTTTGATTATGGTTTTACACATTAATTCAAGTTATACATGCTTAGTAGAGCTATTTAAACAATGCTCCAAAACATTGTTGTTGAGCTATAGGTGAGAACAGAAACTGATGAAATCAGTATTCCAAATGTATTTAAATTCTCCATAGTAAATTTTTATTTAATGAAGCTCCTAGAAAATTCTATATCACTTTCTTTATAAGAGTTTTATATTTTATTGAAAATGTGTATTTCATGATTATAATAACCCAACATCAGTTTTCGAGAGAGCGAGATCACTCTTAACATCCCTGGTCATCCTCAAATAATATACAAGTGTAGAGGGGTGGATAAATATCCAATGGGATATTATTCACAATAGTGTATATTTATTAATATGAATGAAAATCTTGTTCAAATTATCGAGATAATGGAGAGAATCATTATTGAATACATGTGCATGATGAGGGATTATAATGATGTATTCCTTAATGATTTGTCATGTCTTACTCTTGATCAATAGGAAGACTTCTCAATCAAATATATAACAAGGAAACGTCACATATACAATAATCTCTAATTAATGGATACCATTAACATGTATTAATTGAAGAAGAAGTTATAAGAGGTTATGGATAAGGGTTTTATATTCCCATGTGATTCATCATTGGATGTGTAACAACCCAAGACCTGCACATTCAGATATAGTGTCAAAAAACCAAAAAAATATATTTATTGCATTTATATTAATAAATGTATTCTAATTATTCCCATATAAATTTGGGGGATACTATTTTACCATGTATATATGCATTGGAATTTTAGGTTTAATGTTTTAGATAATTTGAAAAAACACTTTACATTGTTGGCTCATAAAAGACTTATTTATAAAGACCATCCTCATTACTAACAATACCCATATTTTCATATTCATCCTTATTTCTTCAAATCCATACATAATATTACACACATATTAAACCATTTTAAAAATAATAATTTAGAATCATTTTTTATAATGTGGGGAAAACACATGAAATGGTGAGATTAAATTCCCATTAAAGGTAAATATGGGAGATATCAATTGATAATCATATTAATGAATATGATAATAATATGGTAGTAATAACATGTCAATAACTTAAAAAATCATATACCCAATATGGAAAATATCATAAACATAAATAATGGCACCAAAACTTATCATTTCAACAGATGTGAATCATAAGAATGAGAAATCATTATAACTCAATCATGAAATAAAATTACATTTCATATATGTGTGTGCAATCATAGTCAGTATAGAAACTATATCATATATCATGTTCAACTCAAAATCCATTATGATTAGTATTTAACGTATGTTTCCCATTTTGTATCAATAACATATACTTGTTTCTTATACAAGATCAAGAAAATGGACATGTTTTCTATAAATATCTCATAAGATATAATAAAATACCCAATGAATTTAAGGGATATATATGTCCAAATAATACAATAATTATAATCATATGTATTTGTTAGACATGATAAAAAATCATTCATCATATCATACCCTTTTAAAAGAAATAGGTTTCATAAATATTTCACCATTTAATAACCCAGGGAAAAGAAGTTGTTTCATAAAAAATTCATCTTATCATAATAAATATATACTATCTGGAGAAAAAAAATTGGATGGTATGATTATATCACAATCCTAATACTTCTTAAGACACATAAATAATGTTTTCCTATATAGAAAATTATTTTTGAATTCTCACTTGGATTAATTGGTGTGGAAAAAACTATTCCATTTTGAAATCACAATTTATTAAAAATACCCAAGATTATAAAGGAAAAATTTCCTTGAAACTAAACTTGTAAAATGATAAAGTAATATAAATATATTTGAGGCATCATGATGGAAAAAATTCCACTAATGTTTTATGATTTTAAAAAACATTCCTTCTATATACTCTTTCACAGAATTTAAAAATCACCTCCCTTAGAAAATCATTAATAGATTCTATTAAACCTATTTTGTAAAATTTAAATCATGTAACTACCGAAACATTTAATAATTGAAATTCATCATGATCTTATTAAATGTATTATTATATTAAATGGTTATATAACATATGAACTACATTGGTTTCATGATTTTTGATCTTTAAAATACCATTAATAATTGTAATCGTTTATAATATTGTTGTCGAACATTGATCACATGATTAGTATAAATATATGTTTATAACAAATCCAATTTACACAGAAAAATGAAGTGATGGCCTTATCTAGTAGAAATTCACTATTCAAATCCCATTTATCAGATCTCAGAAATGAGGTGGGGACATTGGGCTTCAATCTTCACCAAGCCCAAGTCAGGTTTCGACATGTTAAGCTCGAACGAAACAGCCTGCGAGATAAGTGAAAGTTGATAGTGATTACCACCCGAGCGATGTTATCTGAGCCAACTAGAGAGTCTGTCACCATCGCACCCCTTACCATTAAGTCTTATGCAGGTGTTATAAGGAGTTATTTTATAAGACCTTAGCAGAATGATTATGTGAATTATTTTTTAATACAGATTCATTTTAATATTTTTACATTGTAAATAGTTTTTTAATCACTAATAGTATTTTTGGTTAATATGCAATTAAGAAATATATTTTGATGAATTAATGGATTTTTGAATTAAATAATATTTTAATTAAATATTATTACTAAATTAATTTTATATAATATAAATGATTGTATAATTTTTATGAATATAATTTTGATTTTTATTATGGTTTGAAAGCTATTTTCGTCAAAACCCATGAATTTTCGATACATATCAGTTTTTATTTTAAAAGTATAAATTCAATTATTTAGAAATTTATTTAGATAAAATGAATATTATTTTTCGAATCAGGATGTCAAAATTTTCCAATGACAAGTTTTATGTAATTTTCTGAGAGAGTTGAATTTTTGTGTAGGAATGAAATACCGTCTAAATATATAATGTGTATTATGACATCATAATTATAAGGCCCCAGCCTTAAACATTACTTAATATTGAGTTATTTCATGAATACACGTTGAGGATCTTTTCAGGTGTAGAGTTATAGAGAATTAGATCAAAAACATGCATTACATTCCTCATTTAAACAATGTGGTTACATAAAATATAGTACTCATTTTTTCCATCAACAGAAACATATCAAAAATAAAACAAGGAATCTTTTTTAACACTTCCTTGATACTATCATCAAATAATGTACCTTTCCCTTGACCTATGAAAACGATTTCAAAAACTTGGGATGGGCATAAAAAGATCAGTAAGGGATATAAATGTACGAAATGGAAACATTATTCCTTGTATGAAATCATACTTTACTCATAAAACATAAGAATTTTAACATACCACATCAAATCATGAATAAATCATAGAAATTATAAGACATAAAGGTAACTTCAGGCATTCATAACATTCTTACGTAGGGAGTAACACTCTTGGTTACATTTGGAATATTCATTATAGTATATTCCCTAAATCTCTTCGGAGAAACCTTAACGTATCACCCATTCGCATTACCCAATGCATTGGAGAGCTATATCGGGCTCACCCACCCTTAGTTTATCACGGAACCACCCATCTTCATAATAATTCCCAATAATCGTAACATAATTTTATCACATAAAACATGCATAAAGGAAACATAAAATTTCGACATTTCAATAACAAGATATCAATACAACACATTGATATAACAAAAACATTATGAAATCCATTTTCAATACCAAAATAAATGAAAATTGATTATTTTTCATTTAAAAAAAAGGTATAGCTTGTAGTGGATGCCTAAACACAAATAATGGTCATGGCGGTGGAGGAGTAATTGTCGCCGCATACGTATGACAAAAAACATTACCTTTTGACATTTATTAAAACACGTTATATAAAAAAGATTACTTTTGGATGAACATTAAAGTCAAATGGGTTTATACACCATATGAAATATGGTTGTGTATAAAACAAAATATGCCTTAATGAAAGGAGATTGAGACGAAGTCCTATACCTCGGGTCTGACTTGACTCGATCATTCTTTAATGTCCTTGAATAATAAACTTGAGTTAATTTATAATTTCTTAAGAACCTTTTTCTAGTTCATTATTCCTTTTATATCACTTATTACCATGTTATGAACACTATGTAATTATTTATGTTAATAATGGCCATTTTTTCAATCATTGGTACTTGAGTCAAAAATAGACTCTTTATAATTACATGTTGTTCATGGGGTAAAATATCCATTATATACCAAATTATATTCCTTAGGTATATATCATATATATCATATATATCCAGTATATAAATTCATTTATAATATTACATAACATTTAGGGCTAAGAAATGAAAAGCACCGTTCATGGAGACGATAAGCCGTAAGTACGCATGAATGCTACTTTAATTTATATTTCTTAAATATTGGAGTGAAATCATAATGATATAAAGGTATATTATAATTCAAGTATAATATCATATATAATATCATTAAATCTATCATTTATACGGACCATGTATGGTATTAACGAATCAAATCACTTTGAGGGGGCGGTAGTCTACACTTTCTAAAATTAAATTATCGTATTTACCCAAAATGGAAACCATAAAAGTATGCCACAAATTAAAATACAGAAGCATAATAAAAACATAAACATAATATATATCATATATAAATAGATTGAAATCTTAATGGCCACCATTACTGGTGTTAAAAGAAAATTGAACAATCATCATTTCGTGAGGCAGAAATTCACTAACCACAGAAACAGTATGTTCTTTAACCGTTAGATGGAGGTGTGTGTAAGTGTAGCTAGAATCCTTATCATAAAAACATCCTAGTATATTTAATATAAATTTTTTTGTTACAAAATAAATGAATAAAAAGTGTTTAGAGGGGTGGAGAAGAAAAATAAATCAAAAGAACACAGGTGAAGACATTACCTTAAAATCGGGTAACTCTTCTTGGTTTAAACCAAAAGGGTTCCTTGAAGAAATTTATGCCCAAGGTAAGGCTTCAAGGATAATGGGAGGGATGTGGAGAGACAAAATGAGCATAGATCGGCCGATCCAAAGGCTTGAGAGGTGTGGGTAAGGAGGTAGACATGGGGGCCATTTATAAGAGGAGAGGAGGGGCACTCTTGGAATGTTAAGAAAAGATACATTATTATAAGATGATTTTCGGATAAAAAAGGTCCCAAATTATAAATTTCAAGGATAAGGTGATAAGGGATCAAAATACACCCATCCAATAGTTTTTTGACAAGTTTAGGTCTTAGATATTACATTATCTTTTCATTTTATTTAAATCGTTAAATAATGACTTAATCACTGCATCCTCATGGTGTCATAAATAATTTAATTTATTTAATGTCTAAAATTTATAAAAAAAATATCATGATGTAGGAAATATTTTTATCTTTCCAATTAATGTGTATAGTCAAAATTATGACTTGTATAACCCCATGTAAAAATTGTTTTAGAAAAACAATACATGTTTGTGACATTTTTATTTTAACTTTAAATAAAACGTTATTAATCTCATTTTCCTACCAAAGTGGCTCCATGGGGTCCCAAAGTTGACCCATGGATTTTATTGGTCGTCCATGACACATAAAATAAGGGTAGTACATGTTTCTAGGTCATTTCATATTATTAAAACATTATTTTTACCTTAAATTACACTAATTAACTCAAATCGCGATTACTAAACGTAAAAGTTATTATTCACAAAAAATTATTTTAATCCCATTAAACCACATATTACTTCCTAATGAAAACCATGTATGTTGGAATTTTTAAAATAAAAACACAAAACTGGTAATGTTTCATTTAAACAAAAAATCAGTTTTTTAACTACCACTTAGTGGTTTCACTATTCATAAAAAATTGAAGTTTTTCAGAAAAATATCAAAAATTAACCCTAATCTATATTTGATATTCTTAATTAAAAATTGATTTCTATTATAAAAATTTCATAACAGATAAGTTTCATTAATTAATTTAATAATTAATTCTTGCTGTCAAAACAAAAAACGTGTTTTTATGAAACAGTATGTATCAACAAATTGACAATGGTTTAAGTCTAATTTTAATGTGAAATTAATTTTAATGACCACAATTAGATTAAATGGTATAAAATATATTATAATTGTACTTTATGACCAATTCAAAATAAAATCTAATCATATAAATAAATTACATTAAAAATAGGTTTTGAATTAAAATATAACATTTTTCACTATTCATTATAAAAATGAACTTTATCGGAAAAATACCAAAAAATTACCCAAAGTAAATATTGATGTCCTGATTCTAAAGAAGAGTTTTATTTTGTCCAATACAATGTATAAGATTGACCACAACTACATTTAATGAGGTTTCTCCATCAAAAGGCGATAGTTTGACATTTTAGTGAATATTAGTGTATCTATGCCAAAAATTGAATTCTTTTCATATTTTAAGCCTTTATATTTTATTGGATAAATGTAAAAACATTTAAAAAAACATATATAATCATATGTTAGTTATTATTATTCATTCCCGTCAATACAACGGCTACGTTTTAACTACCATTTAAAAAATATTATCATATTACTAGTATACAACGTAAGATTTCAAAGAAACTCGTTGTTATGTATCAGGCACACTATCGAACATAGAAACCTCTTTAAAGTAAATTTAATATTTAATTCACAAATATTAATAAATATGAAAATGTATTATTCTTTATTTACCTGGGATGCTACATCCTTCCCCCCTTTTGGGAATCGCGTCCTCATAATTTTATTCACTTATCAAAATAAGTGAGGGTATTTATCTCTCATAGCATTTTCATATTCCCATGTCGCCTCTTCATCCATATGGTTTTTGCACAAAACCTTTACCAGGTGAATTACCTTATTCCGCAACACTTTCTCTCTATGGTCAAGAATCTAGACTGGTTGTTCTTCATAAGAGAGATTCTCTTCCAACTGAACTACCTCTGGGCTCAAAACATGAGATGGATCTGGCATGTACTTCCTTAACATTGAATCATGAAAAAAAATTTGTACCTGAGATAAAATAGGAGGTAAAGCCACTCGGTATTCAACTGATCCAACTCTCTCTAGAATCTCATATGGTCCAATTAACCTAGGACTCATCTTTCCTTTCTTACCAAATCACATCACACTTTTCCATGGTGACACTTGGAGAAAAACATGATCACCTACCTCAAAAGATAGATCCTTCCTCCGGTTATCGGCATAATTATTATGCCTGATCTGAGCGGTTCTCATGTGTTTCTGTATCAGCTAAACATTTTATGCCAACTCTTCTACCAATTTCGGTCCCATCAGCTTCCAATCACATACTTCATCCCAAAAAGATGGAATTTGACACCTTTTGCCATATAATGACTCAAACAGAGCCATCTGTATAATGGAATGAAAACTGTTATTATATGAAAACTCAACCAACGAAATATGTTTGTCCCAACTTCCTTGATAATCCATAGAGAAAGCACATAACATATCCTATAAGGTCTGAATTGTTCATTCTGACTACCCATCTGATTGCAGATGAAAATCTATAATAAAATTTAATTCTGTACCCAACAACTTCTGAAAGACCTTCCAAAAGTTAGAAGTGAACCTGGGATCACGGTCAGATACAATAGAGATAGGAACTCTATTTAACGTTATTATATCATTAAGATATAAATGGGAAAGTTGATCTAGGGAAAAAGTATCTTGTATAGCACGAAAATGAGAAGATTTAGTAAAGCGATCAACAATAACCCAGATTGCATTATTACCTTGAGGTGTTTTTGGCAATCCCACAAAAAAGTCCACAGATATATTCTCCCATTTCCACTCTGGTGCTGGTAATGGATGAAGCATCCCTTTCGGTAACTGCTTCTCTCCTATAACCTATTGACATGTCAAACACTTCATAGTAAAATCAGCAATATCCCTTTTCATTTCGTCCCACAAGTAATACTCTCGATGATCTCTATACATCTTAGTACTTCCTGCATGAACAGAAAATGGAGAACTATGAGCTTCACATAACAACTCTATCTTAAACTGTGAATCACAAGTCACAGACAATCTCTTCCCAAATCTCAAAACACAATCATTATCAATGTTGAATTCAGGCAACATACCCTTCTGACCCAGCTCTTCTTTTTTCTGCAACTCTCTGTCTTTCTTTTGTGCTTGCATAATTCTGTCTGATGGAGAATATTTCACTGATACCTGAAACAAAACATAAGGACATCCTACACCAACAACATCTATTCCAAACTTCATCAAATCCTTAACCAAAGGATCACGCTCCAAATGCAACATTGTTAATGAAGCATTACTTTTTTTGACTCAAAGCATCTGCCACTTTATTTTCTTTTCCAGGATGGTAATGAATTGTAAAATCATAATCCTTGATTAATTATCGCCATCTCCTCTGTCTCATGTTCAATTATTTCTAAGTGAATATATACATTAATATTTTGTGATCGGTATATATTTCACACATTACTCCATACTAATGATGCCTCCAAAATTTTAAAGCAAAAACAACATGAGCTAATTCCAAATCATGTGTAGGGTAATTTAACTCATGTGTTTTCAACTATCGTGAAGAATAAGAAATTACCTGATCATTCTGCATTTGGACTTAACCAAGTCCATTCAATGAAGCATCACTATAGTTAACAAACTCCCCATTTCTGGGTGGCAGTGCCAAAACTGGAGCATTCACTAATCTTCTTTTCAATTTTTGAAAACAATCATCATATTCTTTTGTCTAGATAAACATAAATCCCTTCTGAGTTTTCTTAGTCATTGGACTAGATGACCGTGAAAAATTTCTAACAAACCTTCGGTAATAGCCTGTGAAACCAAGGACGCTACGAATCTCAGTTTCATTTGTGGGTCTTGGCTATCCTTCAACAACCATTTTTTGCAGGATCAATAGTTATCCCATCTTTAGAAACAATATGACCAAGGACTGAAATTTTTTTCAACCAAAACTCACACTTGCTGAATTTCCCATACAATTTATTTTCTTTTTAGGTTTTCAAAATAACCCTTAAATGTATTTCATGCTTCTTTTTACATTTATAAAACACCAAAATATCATTAATGAAAACAACCACAAACTTATCCAAGAACTCATGGAAAATTCTATTCATATAGTCCATGAATACAGCAGGTGCATTGGATAACCCAAAAGGCATTACTAAAAATTCATAATGGCCATATCTAGTATGGAAAGTAGTCTTCGATACGTCTTCTTCTTTTACTTTCAACTGATGGAACACCGACCTCAAGTCAATATTCGAGAAATATTGAGCTCCCGGGAGCTGATCAAACAAATCATCGATATGAGGCAAAGGATACTTGTTCTTAACAGCAATGTTATTCAAGGCTCTATAATCAATTCAAAGTCTCATTGAACCATCTTTCTTTTTAACAAAAAAAAAAAGAGAAACTCATGGTGATGTTCTAGGTCGAATGAAACCTTTCTCTAATAAATCTTGAAATTCCTCCTTCAACTCTAAAAGTTAAATTTGAGCCAATCGATAAGGGGGTTTTGAAATTGGATTATCATCAGAAACTAAGTCAATAGTAAACTCAGCTTCCTGATCTGGTATTATTCCAGGAAACTTATTAGGAAAAACATAAGGATACTCATTTACCACTAAAACATCATTAATCTGAATTGTTCCTTTGTTTTCAATAATATGTGCAAGGTAACATTAATTTCCATATTATACAAGTTTCTTAGCCTTTTGATATTTTATCAACAGTAAGGGTTAATTATTGTACACAAACTAAAAGTATTTCTGAAAAGAAACTTCTATACCTCTACAATCAATCTTAGCATGGTAAATAGAGAGCCAATCCATACCCAGGATAACAGAAATCTCTACTAGAGGTAAAAAAATAAGGTTTGCAATTAGGTTCTTTCCACGGATTAGAATAGAAATATTCTTATAAATTGTTTTTGCCTCAACATTTCCCCCATGTGTTTTCACCACAAGTTTAGGAGTCATTTCTTGAGATGGTATTCCCATTTTACTAGAAACGTTTTCAGAGATTAAAGAATGTATAGACCCCGAATCAAACAACACATTGGCATAATCTGAAAAAACAAACAAATTCCCTGATACCACTTCATTTGATGGCCCAAACACTACTGAAGTAGTCGAAAAGGATTTTTCCACCCCTTTGTTCTTGTATTCTAACTACATCCCATCACTCGAGCTCTTTGTCGGACACTCGTTTGCATAATGACCCTTCTCATTGAACTTAAAACATTTCACTAACTGTAAATCAAATTTGGTCTTACCATCACTTTGATATTTTTCTGTGAAAGCATGAGCCTTATGTCCCTTCTTACCACATCGGTAGCACTTCCCAGAATTCAGAAGACATTACCCAGCATGCCTTTTACCACATTTATCACAAACTAGAAACTTATTTTTCTTACCGTCAGACCATTTTGAAAAATTCATTCCATTATCCTACCACCTCAGTCTCTTCTTCTATTGGTTATTATAGAACACTTGATCATAAACAAACTCCATTTCCCCTATCTCAGCACATCGAACAAGCTTTTCATAACACTTGAACTCACAAGAAGCTAACTCCCTTCGATATTTTGTCTTTAATCCTGAGTAAAAACGATTGATTTTACGATCAAGGTCTCGGATAAAATTTGGAGCATACCTTTCCAATCGAGTGATCCTTTATTCATAAGCAGCCACTGAGTCTTCCTATTGCCTCAATTCCTGGAATTTTTTTTCTATCCTATGTCGAAGAGCCTTAGGAAAATACTTCTCAAGAAAAATACCTTTGAATTTATCACAGTCGAGAGCTTCAATTTCATCAGCGTCCCTGATCTTTTTAACCATCGACCACTACTGATCTGCTTCACCCTCCAAACGATAAATAGAAAAACTAACATTTTGATTGTCTGAACACCCCATGACATCAAAAATCTTCTCTGGTTCTTTAATCCACCCTTCAGCTAGCACAAGGATAGATGATCCTCTAATTGATGGGGGATGTTGCCTCGTGAATTTGTCCACCACTGACATGTTCCTCTGCGGTTGATCTGGATAATCTCGTGAATGTATACCACCAACATTTATCAATTAAGTCAACTGTGCCGTTTCTGCAACAAACTGTTTAGTTCCAATTCTGACCATCTCAGAATGCTGATTCGGAAGGTCATTTCCTTCTGTATGCCTTCCTGTCACTGCTTCCCTGTTTCCTCTGTGGAATATCATTCTGAACAAACATGTATTAGATGAAGCAACATGATAATCTTCAAATGATATATCAGTTAAATTTGACAATAAAAAATATTTTTGGATAATCATTTATTATAATTCAAACTCATAAAGTTATCTAAACTGAACTCTGATACTAACTCTAAGGCCCCAACCACAATCATTACTTAATCTTGAGTTATTTCAAGAATACACGTTGAGGATTTTTTCAGGTTTATAGTATTAGAGAATTAGATCATAAAACATGCATTACATTCCTCATTTAAACAAAGCTGTTACATAAAAGATAGTAGTCATTTTCCCCATCAACATAAACATATCTAAAATAAAACATGGAATCTTTTTTGACACTATCATTATATCATGTACCTTTCCCTTGACCTGTGAAAAACATTTCAAAAACATGGGATGATCATAAAAAGCTCAGTAAGGGGTATAAATGTACGAAAAGAAAACATTAGTCCATGTATGAAATCACACATTACTCATAAAACATAATCATTTTAACATACGTCATCAAATCATGAATAAATCATAGAAATCATAATATATAAAGGTAACATGAGGCATTCATATCATTCTTACATAGGGAGTAACCCTCTTGGTTAAGTTTGGAATACCCATCACAGTATATTCCCTAAATCTCTTCGAGAAAACCTTAATGTTTAACCCCTTCGCGTTGCCCAATGCATTGGAGAGCTATATCGGGCTCACTCGCCCTTAGTTTATCACAGAACCACCTTTCGTCATAACAATGCCCAAGAACCATAATATAATCGTATCACATAAAACATGCATAAGGGAAACATAACATTTCCACATTTCAATCATAAGATATCAATACAACACATTTATATAATAAAAAATTTATGAAAACCATTTTCAATACCAAAATAAAAGAAAAGTAAAACATTGTATTTATTTTTCATTAAAAAATGGTATGGCTTGTAAAGGAAGTCGAAACTCAAATAATGGTCACGGCGGAGGAGAAGTCGGTGTCGCCGCATACATATGACAAAAATGTTCCCTTTTGTTGTTTAGTAAAATGATTCATATATAAAATATTCCTTTTGGATAAACGTAAAAGTCAAAGGCTTTTACACACCATATAAAGGAAGGTTGTGTATAAAACAAAATATTCCTCAATGAATGGAGATTGAGACGAAGTCCCATACCTTGGGTCTGACATTACTCGATCATTCTTTAATGTCCTAAATAATAAACATGAGTGAATTTATACTTTATTAAGAACCTTTTTCATGTTCATTATTAATTTTATATCACTTATTACCATGTTATGAACACTATGTAATTATTTATGTTAATAATGGTCGTTTTTTCGATCATTGGTACTTGAGTCAAAAATAGAATCTTTATAATTACATGTTCTTCATGGGGTAAAATATCCATTATATCCAGAATTATATTCATTATTTATATATCATATATATCATATATATCCATTATATACATGCATTTATAATATTACCTAACATTTAAAGGTAAAAAATGAAATGCACCGTTCATGGAGACGGTAAGCCCTACATACACATTAATGCTACTTTCATTTATATTTCTTACTTAATGGAGTGAAATCATAATGATATAAAGGTATATTATAATTATAGTATAATATAATATATAATATCATTAAATGTATCCTTTATACATACCACATATGGTATTAACGAATCAAATCACTTTGAGGGGGCGGTAGTCCACACTTCCTAAAATGAAATTATCGTGTTTACCCATAATGGAAACCATAAAGGTATGCCACAAATGAAAAATATAGAAGAATAAGAAAAACAAAAACATAATATATATCATATATAAATATAGTGACATCTTAATGGCCACCATAAAAGGTGTTAAAATAAGATTGAACAATCATCATTTCGTGAGGCAGAAATTCACCAACCACAGAAACAGTATGTTCATTAACCATTAGACGATGGTTTGTGTATGTTTAGATCGAATCCTTCTCATAAAAACATCCTAGTATATTTACTATACTGGATTTGTGACAAAAGAAATGAATAAAAAGAGTTTAGAGGGTTGGAGAAGCAAAATAAAACAAAAGACCACAAGTGAAGACATTACCTTAAAATCGGGTAACTCTTCTTGGTTTGAACCAAAAGGGTTCCTTGAAGAGCATTATGCCCAAGGTAAGGCTTCAAGGATGAAGGGAGGGATGTGTATAGATAAAATGAGAAGATCTTTGCAGAACAAAAGGCTTGAGAGTTGTGGGTATGGAGGTAGAGGTGGGGGCCTTTTATAAGAGGAGAGGAGGGGCACTCTTGGAATGTTAAGAAAATATACATTATTATAAAACGATTTTCGGATATAAAAGGTCCCAAAATTATAAATTTATAGGATAAGGTGATAAGGGTTCGAAATCCACCCATCCAATAGGTTTTTGACATGTTTAGGTCTTTTATTTTACATTATCTTTTCATTTTATTTAAATTGTTACATAATGAGGTAATCGCTGCATCATCATGATGTCATAAATAATTTGATTTATTTAATGTCTAAAAATTATAAAAAAAAATTAATGATGTAGGAAATAGTTTTATATTTCCAATGAATATTTATAGTCAAAATTATGACTTGTATAACCCCATGTAAATATTGTTTCAGCAAAACAATACATGTTTGTGACATTTTTATTTTAACTTTAAATAAAAAGTTATTAATGTTATTTTCCTACCAAAGTGGCTCCATGGGGTCCAAAAGTTTACACATGGATTTTCGTGGACTTCCATGACACATACAATAAGGGTAGGACATGTTTCTAAGTCATTTCATATTATTAAAGCATTATTTTTACCTTAAATTACACTAATTACCTCTAATCGCGATTAATAAACTTAAAATTTATTATTCACCAAAAATTATTATAATCTCATTGAACCACATATTAAATCATAATGAAACACATGTATGTCATAATTTTGAAAAAAAAAATAAGTGGAATAGTTTCATTTAAATAAAAAATCAGTTTTTTTAACTGCCACTTAGTGGTTTCACAATTCATCAAAATTGATGTTTTTCAGAAAAATACGAAATATTTACCCTAAGATATATTTGATATTCCAAATTAAAAATTGATGTATATTTTAAAAATATTCATAACATATAAGTTTAATTAATGAATTTAATAATTATTTCCTGCTGTCAAAACAAAAAGCGTGTTTTTATGAAATAATAGGTATCAACAGGTTGACACTAGTTTAAGTCCAATTTCAAAGTGAAATTAATTCCAATGACCACAATTGGATTAAATGGTAAAAAATATATTCTAATTGTACTTTAAAAGCAATTCAAAATAAAATCTAATAATATAAATAAATTATATTAAAAAGAGGTTTGAATTAAAATACAACATTTTCACTATTCATTAAAAAAAATGAACTTTATCGGAAAAATACCAAAAAATTTACACAATTTAAATTTTGATGTCCTGATTCTAAAGAAGAGTTTTATTTGGTCCAATAGAATGTATAAGAGTGACCAAAACTACATTTAAAGAGGTTTCGCCATCAAAAGGTGATAGTTCGACCTTTTAGTGAATATTAGCGTATCTATGCCAAAAATTGAATTCTATTCTTATTTTAAGCCTTTATCTTTTTTTGGATAAATGTAAAAACATTTATAAAAACATATATAATAATATTTTAGTTATTTCTATTCATTCCTGCCAATACAACGACTACGTGTTAACTACCATTTAAATAAATATTATTATATTTCTAGTGTGCAATGTAAGATTTTAATGAAACTCATTGTTGCGTATCGGGCACGCTATCGAACATAGAAACCCCTTTAAAGTAAAATTAATATTTAATTCAAAAATATTAATAAATATGAAAATTTATTACTCTTTATATACCTGGGATGTTATAATAATGACCCAATAGTGATGTAATACAACACTATAAATTTTTTTTGGCCAAAATACGTTTTACCATTAAAATAATGGGATTTTTGGTTTTTCTGATTTATTACAAAAAGAAATAGTGGACCCTTCGAGACTTATAAATGAATCTAGATTTTTAAATTGGTTTCCATGAGAGTGTGACTCAACTCCACATAAGAAAACCAATTATTTTAAGAAGTTAGTCCATTATCCATATAAAATATTGTTTTCCACTCCCATAGAGAAAAACCATTTGAAAAAACCATTGGCAAGTTTGTGGTTTGGATTGGATTAATGTGTGGTGACCCAAACACAAATAATAAATAATTCCCTCTATTTTCCTATATAAAACCACCCATTTTGCAACTTACTCTTCAACCAAAGACTTTGGTGTTCCTACAACCTCTACTCTCTTCTCTCTAGGATCCTCCAATGGTTCCCCAAACTCCCAATAAGCCTCTCTCAAACCTCTCCAAAGCCTTGGGGACCACAATTCCAAGTAATGGATTTCTTCATTTCTTATTTTTATCCAAGTTCACTTATTTTTTAATACACTCTTATTTTCAATTAAAAATGTTGGGGTATGATTTTTAGCCTCCATTATTCTCACCTCTTATGTTTTTTATGAAGACAGACTTCTTTCTCTCTCATTAATGCCTCCCATGTAAAACTGTTACCATTGTGAAATTCCGTAAGTAATTTCTCCCTTCTCAATCTAATTAAAGAAATTATTTTGTATTATGAGACTGAATTCTATTAAAATTTTTGGGACATATATCTATAAGAACCCCCTACAATACATTTCATTTAAATATGATGAGACACCCCATTCTCTTTCATCATCAATTTTTATTAATTTTTCTGTCACATCGTTTTGCGGCTGAAATTGGACCGCAATTCTCTAAGCCAAAGTCATTGGGTAGTGAATACCATGCCGATTTATTTATCAAGGATATCCAACATTATGAACATATACATATTGATTATGCATTTTCATATTTTAATTACACTTTCTTTTTTGTTTAAAAAATAATGATGTTTGATGAATCCATGTTGTATGACCTATGTGAAACACTTACGCATGAAATGAAATGTTCAAGAAGGGTGCACAATGATAGCACTCCAATGCATTGGGTAATGAATAATATCATGATAAATAAAGTGAAATGATGATTTAATCATAATAATTCATGTCCAATTAATATTTACTCATTCTAATTCAAGTGCAATTAGGGTTTAGTCATGCTCCATGTGCCATGAACATATGATCATGATAATTCCATGTTATGTATTTTTTCCATATTTCCATGTTATGGTAACCAATTTATATTGTCCACTTCTGTTCATGTTCATTTATGCTCCTTTTATATTCCTATTTTGTAAAACATATTGTATTCTTCATGTTATTCCTTTCTACACCCTTATCGGGCATTATAGCTCACCCTTATTACATGTATGTCCTTGGGTTATCCTATTTAATGCTATGTATGAGGGAATGTTGTGGTTATGTAAAGGAAGTTTCTAACAAATTTGTTTTGTGTTTTATGAATTATGTTGTTATGTAATGTTTCAAATAACACAATACACTAGACCTCTCAATCTTCTATATTGTATCAGGTTAAGAGTTTATGTAATAAATCATGATTCAGTTTGTAATAAAAAGTAGAGTTTTTATAGTTTTTATCAAACAACAGGTTTAATAATTTTTTGGATTAGTATTAGAAAACCTTATTAAGTGAATTATGTATAAAGAAAAGTATAATTAAAACATCCCTATGTTTTGATGAGTATCGAGTAACTAGTTTATCATTAAAATAAATCTATGTCTAGATACGAGCAGGTAGAGGAGGCTCTGTCACAGATGTAGCTGGGAGTGAAAACTCTGACATGGAGATTTGAACTTGAACTGGGGTATATTGGTACACGACAATGGGCCTTGGAGCACTCTTAGTTACCAAACATCATGGGGATATGATTTGGTAAATTCACAAGCATAGTGTGAACCTTTTTAAGGGAATTTAATAAAATTCATCATATAATATATGATAGAATGTAGATCATGGATAACATACCATAATCCATTTTTATTTTTATATTTAATAATCCTCATTTTTGGGTATGTGGGAACCATAAAAAACTTCTAAATTCCACTCGTAATAACCCTATTTAGACTATCCACATAAAACTACGTTTAAATTAAAAATTCCACTACACTCAAACCATAACTGAGAACGACCCCTATTTTTTACCTACCTCAAAACCGGACCCATTCAAAATTAAAAAAACGTGCCTGAAAATTTTCATATGTCAAAACAAAATGTCACCCAAAAATCCATCATGAACCACGTGGTGTGCCCTATCCGAGAAACCATCCATCCATTACTTCACCACCATCATGACAAAGCAAGCCAAACACGATTACTGTCAACATTAACGCAGTTGTAAGGCCGCTAGACTCCTCTCCGACATCCACTGCCTGTAAAAAACCAATTCCACCATAACCAAATACCATCATCGCCAAAACAAGTCATCATCATCATTGGTACCATGACATGACACCTTTGCTCCCCCTAAGTCTAAATGAACGACATCTTGAGTCACCATCTGGAGTTCACCGACTCCACTCCACCATCACCACCATCATCGCTGTATAGAACAAGATTGATAGAACCCACAATCAGAAGCCACAAACATCCCACACTATAATGAGAAACCATCAGTGAAAATAAATCCACAGTCGTGAAATTGGACATAAGAGGTTACATGAAACTGGTGAAGAACACTGAATAAAACCTAGAACGAATCCTTGAAGCGAGCAGGGGAGAATCCATAAAATAAACATCGAAAACCAAAAACCAGGAGCCAAAAACACTGGGTTTGAATCGCGCTATCTCTGACATAGAGGGTAGGGTAGGAACCCTATGTCTGAGCAGGTTTGGGAGGCCGAGGATGAAGGGTGACTCCGGTAGCATCTAGAAACCCAACGTCCACCGAAACAAAATCCCAAAGCCTCCAGGATACATCCATACCATCCGTGACATGAGGAAACATGGTTCAAGAAGAACATTAAACCACCAATAAGGAAGAAAAAGTCACAATCGAGAGCATAAAGAGACAAAGGCCCCATACTTTTAAAGGGTCATATGATCCCTCATTCACCGAGCGATTGATCTACACCATTGAAAATATCTTCTCCATCCTTCAATGTTCTGAACAAGAGATTGTTCAACTGGCTGCTTATAATGTAAAGGTTGATTCCAATCAATGATGGACATAGATCAAAAACACAAATTCTGAGGAGGAGATTGAGATGTTGTAATGGAAGGATTTCAGGAAAATATGTTTCGTTAAATATCTTCCAGGAACCCTCTGACTCATGGTGGAAGGGGACTTCCATTCCCACATGCTAAAAGTTGACGAATCTATTGAAGCATATGAAGAAAACTGCATAAGGCTTTCATGATACACCTCTAGCTTTGTCATTACCCCATAATTCTTGGTTGACTGTTATTTGGTTGGATGAAACCTAGCTTGCCTAAATCCATGGTGATTCATGACTTTGACAGCTCTGAGAAAATTGTATGACGTGCCCTCAAGGACGAAATGTAATTTATGGAATCTCAGGGTTATCATGGGGATATGAAGCATAAGGTGGACTTCAATTCTGGTGGTTCTATGGATAAATCCAATGGTGGTAAGAGAATCTATCACCCCACTTTCCAAAGGTGTTGAAAGACACACCCTGGAAATTTCTTAAAGGGGAAGAGGGTGTTCTTTAGGTGTGGAGAAGATGAGAAACTAGTAGTTAACTACTGACCAGAAAAAATGCTGCTACAATAGATGAGAGGAATGCTCTGTTCGAACCTCAATATCTTGTTCATTGAATCAATTGAAAATCACCAAGGAGCCTTACACACCTATGCCCGAATACCAGGGTTTTTAGAGGAAAACTACAACCTCCAACCTCCAAGTCAGTATGGGAGAGCTTTTTCCATCACTTCCACCTATGTGAAACCAAAAAACGAAGTGGTGAAAGTTATGCTGGTTATTCATTCAAAAATTGTGAACCTACTTTTTTATTATGGTTTTACGCAATCTTTTGTATACATAATGATTAGTATAACAATACAAACAACACCACAAATCATGGAAGTAAATATTTTGGTCAGTACAGAAAATGGAGAAATAATTGCATACCTTGAATATAAATCCCCCCATGTCATAATCAGTGGATTGAGCTTTTTGAGGAACCTCATCATTATCCCTATTATAGAATTTTATGGAATTATCGGTATAAATTTAATTACCTAATATACATCCAACATAATGTTTCGTGAGAGGGAAATCACACTATATATGGAGAATCCACCCCAAATTATATACTTCTTCAATGAGGATGATGAATCTTCTTTAGTAGCATGACCTCAAGCATGGATATTACTGCACTATGAGCATGTGTATCTGGCTCAGATGATTGAGTCTAAGGAGGAAACCATTCATGAAGGAAATACTATTGTACGATAATTATGTGAAGTGTTTACCAAAGAATTTCCTTTTCATCCTCCTCCATAAAATGTTGAATTCTCAATTGACCTTATACCCGACACGTTTTCAATATTGAAGACTCCTTATAGAATGGATCTTTAGGAGCTTTAAGAGTAGAAGAAACAACTACCGGAGAATCTGGATAAAGGGTTTATATGCCCAATTTCTTCACCATGCGGTGAAAAGTCCTCTTTGTCAAGAATAAGTATGGGTCGATGTGATTTTTCCATGATTATCACGATCTTAATAAAATCACGATAATGAACTAGTATACCCTGCCACAAATTAATGTCTTGTTCTATCACATGCATTGAGAAAAATAATTCTCCAAGGTAGATTCTTGGTTAGGATATAATCATGTATGGGCCAAGAATGAATATTTCCCCAAGACTAATTTTCGAGGAATATACGGGTGCTATGAATTCATTGTAATGAACTTAGACACACCAATTCTCCATCCATCTTAATAGACATGATGAATAGATTTTTTTTAGATTACCATGAAAAATATGTGGTAGTTTTTATAGGCAATATTCTAATATACACCAAAACCAAGGAGGAGAATGAGGAGCATCTATGCACTATACTAGAGACCTTTTGAAAGGAGAATCTACATGTGAAGCACATCAATAGTGTGTTCAGGTTGAAGGAGGTCTCATTATTGGGCCATATCATCATAATAAATGGGATATCTTTGGATACCACCATGAAAAATACAACTGAGGGATGGCCAAGACTAACATTAGTAACATATATCCATAGCTTCTTGGGGTTAGTTGGATATTATCACCGATTCCTCAGAAATTTCCCCTGATTGTCCAACCCTTTTACGAACCCAACTCGAAAGGCATTAATGTTTTCTTCTATTGATGAATGAGATTTGAGATTCAAGGAGTTAAAAAGGAGGTTTATCACTGCATTTGTGCCCACATTAAAGATGAGTGGAAAACAATTTTTTTGGAATTTAGTGGTGCTTCGATGAAGGCATTGTGTTGTTTGTTGATGTAGAATGATAATTTGATTTCCTACGCCTCAAGGAAGCTAAAAATACTTGAGAAAAATTATCCAACGCATGATCTATAGTAGGTGGTTGTTATCATTGTGTTAGAAATCATGCAACATTATCTCTAATGGGTGATGTATGGGAAATATATTGATCACAAGAGCCTCCAATATATATTCACACAAAAAGAGCGTAATATGCGCCAATGATGATGGATAGAACCCATAAGGATTATGACTGCTCAATAAACTACCATCCTAGTAAGTCAAACAAGTTGGAAGATTCTCTACGTAGAAAAGATCTTACATATTTATCAATAATGAGAGTTGAAAATGATCCAATATTCATTGATTTGTAGAGTATGGAAATGGGAATCATTAAGATAGGAACATCATCAATCATTTCTCAAATGGTTGCTCAAATTTCCCACATGGAAAAGTAAAGGATGAGCAATGTAATGATGCAGGAATTTAGAAAAGTGTGAAAGGTAACAGAAAAGGTAAATCCTCAGAGTTCTTGGTGGTAAATTATGGAATTGTGTGATTTGGGTCATAGTTATATGTAGCATCTGATTGACAGATAAAGATGTTGATTTTGAAGGATTCACAGAACTCAACCTTATCTCTTCACCCAGGGAGCAAAAAAATGTATTGGGATCTATGAGTAAACTTATGGAGGGACAATGTGAAAATGATGATTTCTAAATATACATAAAAGTGCTAGGTATGTTTGGAAATGATGGATTAGAGGAAAAAGTCCAATTGGACGATTCAATCACTACCCATACCAACGCGGAAGTGGGAAAACATTACCATGGACTTTGTCACTGGACATCATATAAAATCTAGATGAAACAATTCTATATGGGTTGTTGTGGATCACCTTACAATGGCAGCTCACTTTATAAAAAATCAACATTGCATTTCATGGGATAAACTTGAACGGATTTACTTAAAGACGTGGTGAGGTTTCCTAGAGTACCACTATCAATCGTATCTAATCATGACCCTAGATTCACATTGATGTTTTGGAAAAGCCTCCAATATGCTCTATTCACTAAACTGATCTTTAGTATGGCCTATCATCCTCAAACTGTTGGCCAATCTAAGCAAACTATTCAGACAATATAAGATATGTTATAACCATGTCTCATAGCTCTACATCCTTGTTCAGAACATCCCACTAGTGTTTGGCTACTTATCAAAGAAAATATGTCGTGATTTTTAGTCTCCTCTCAGGAGGTGTCTCTATATGCTTGAATATTGATATATTTATCTCAAGAAATATCCCACTAACGTATGTACCTCCACCCCCAAAACATTTGGAGGAAATTGATTTGGGAACACATATGTCAGATCAGACATAGATAAGAAATGTTATGGTGCTCCCATAAAAGGATACATGAAGTGATAAACCCCCCAAGGAACTCTACCTCACAACCTATGTCTTGAACAATAGATGGTATCACATATGAATCTAAAGGAGGATCCAACAGTAGCACTTGTCCCACCACCTCAGGAGAATGGTCATCACCACCCTCTTAGCGTATGATTGGATTTCATCATAGGATAATGCCTCTATAATGAAAAAAATAAACTTTATAAAATAAAGATATCCAATTCCCAACTCTAAAGAATAAGACAGTTCAAAAACACCCCACGACTATGTCATACCACACAACCAAATACTATACCAAAGACTAATAAAAATAAAAAGTCACTAGATAAACTGCCTGTTTCACACTCAAAATGTGGTTCTAGGATGAGTTATCTATTTTCCACGTATAATTTTCCATTTAAATGTCATATTCATTTCTCATTCAATTTTAATGGATGAACGAAATGGTATATCTCATTCCAATATAAAATGTCCCGAAAACCTTGTGAACCAAAATATGGCATCCACCTAATCAACACCCTAATATGTTCTAAACCATGTGACACCATTGTCAAGGACCCAACATCCCACAATTATCTTCTTAGAGTGTTTATTGTAAACTAATTAGGAAATCATGTCTTGGGTTAAAATAGGGACTCTATGTACTAACCATGTTTCTAAAATTCTTGCGTATAATACTATCCCCATAGTAGGTACATCTATCAAGTAATATATCACCACATCATGAAACTGTGCATTGAATCCTCTATAGAATGTAATAATGCAAGGCATGTGATATCTATCATGTTCCATAATTGATTCATGATATGGCATACATTCATCTTATTTGGTTTCAACTATATTGATCCCAGTTTTATATCAATAATAACATCTACATTTAAGTGAGTCACTCAATAGTGGAATCATATCAACTGTAATTATAGAAATTTAAAAAATATCAATTTCATTTTGGGGCTCATGGATTTTTCTTATATTTGGGATAGCTACACTGAGGAACTTCTCATTAACAAATTTCAATTCTTCCTACCCAGGTCTAATGTCACCAAACAATTAACCTGAAAGGAAACTACCTTTGATACCAATTTTTAATGTCCAAGATATAAATTCCACTCAATAGTTCCACAATCTCGTTTAACTACATGGCCTTAAGCATATCTCCTCAAGTGCTAGAGGCCTTCGTTTTGTTTTGTGGGATTATGGTGTCTTTGTTGGGAGACTATACCCTAACTTCCAGGGTGCGACATAAAGGAATATCAATTATTGTCAATATAGTAATTCGGTTTAATAACCATAAAAATGAGAAAGCGATATGATAAAAAAATATAAATAATTATAGATTTAATATCATATATAATTATGAGGAAACATGTCATGTTTCTAAAAAATAGTCAAAATTAGAATACACAAAATCTATACATAAAACCATCAAAATAACAAAAATACACAAAAGAAATTTCCCCTAATAGAATCACGATCTTTATCTTGGTCTCATGCTCCCATTATTTTAAATATAGTACATATTCTAGAATTGACCATTGGATTCATTCACCAATATCTACCTACATCTAAATTGTATATCTATATACCCATAAATTTCCTAAACATTGTTTAATATAAAATCCTAGTAGCAAAGCACCAAAATATATATCACAATTCTTGGTTGTTTAAAATAAAAAGTTATGCCGAGTTCAATACATATAACTGGTAAGAAGTATATAAAAGAAAAGGTCCCATTTCTTATATACTATGATGCAATTTATTCGGTATAGCCCAACAAGGAACCCATAAAAACAAGGTTAAGCTCTCATAAAAAATAAATATACAACAAAAAAATACCAACATGTCCTCGCTATACATCCATACATATCATATCAACCGTGGGATTTTCATTTAAATTTTATATCAAACAACCAGACCCACACCATATAACCAGAAGTTTCATAACACCCACAATTGAGTTATATATAAATCATCACGTTTTTACCCTGATCGTGCCAAATAATAATAGTTTTATAACCCTCAAGGTCGTATCCATGGTATAATGGACCAAGTAATCCTCCTAAATTCTTAGGATCATCTCGAATAAAACTCATTTAGGCATGGATTAGGGTCCTAGGAGCATATCTATTGACCATGACCATTGTATTCCCTACAAAAATTGATCAAAGGGGTAGAATGTTGAACAAAATCCTAAAAAACAGAATAAAAGATTCATATAGGTCCAAGTAATTCTCTACTATTACCATGACACATGGAAGAGCGTACACATGGTGTCCTGTGAAATCATTCATCAGTTCAAATTCATGTTCCATGAGTATAACCACTCATATCATAATTCACATTTCAAATCTATTGAATGAGTTTACCCACTCATATATCAAATCACAATTCAACAATTATACTAATAAAATCACATATCACATAGAAAAAGAATAAGTATATCTCTTAATCAATACATTCTTTTAAATTTAGTTCATTACAAGATTCGTAAAAATTATAAATTTCAAATCACAATCCTTTAGGGGTGAAGGATTAGGTAACGTAAAAAGGGCACACCCCAAGGGAGACCTTGGTTGGGTAACACCCACAAACAAGTCTTATGTAATTTAAAGGCAATTAATAATGTGTACCATTTCATTTAATTCAATGAATAAATTCAATTATGGGGTTGTGTCATAATTTAGGGTGAGCGATATAAAGGGAACTATATTAATAAGGCACGAAACCAAATTGGAAAATTATAGACCACCTATCATAGGTCAGTAGTAGAATTCTCATCCAGTATCTTCTCATGATTCAACTCAACTTAGGATAAATAATAATAATAGAAGAAGAACCAAACTATAGGGAAAATTATATTGAACAAAAATAGGATAGTTGATACCATTAAGAATGAAGAATGTCTAAAAAGGAACTGATTACTCATAGATGTGGATCCCACAAGATCATAGGCACTTGAATATGAGATTAGATGTTGTAAAACTCTAATAGTCTACATGGTGACTCAAATAAAATCTCTCAAAGGGATACGTTCAAATGAATAATTGGAGTGAAAATTAAGTTTGAAAAAATGGATTATTTAGGGGAAATTATTTAATTTCAACAAATATCCTAGGTTGAATGGTTTGGCCGCAAGGTTTTCCAAACTCTGTGCCAGCTATGAGTCCATTACTATAAGAAGGGTAGCTTTTCCAGGATTTCACAAACCATTCGAAAAAATGTGAAAACCATACCTCCAACCACTATCAAGAAAATACAGAGCATCTGCATGGGTATGCTGCTAAAATGGCCCAATTTCAATAACCATTCAGAATCCTACTACTCTCTCTGTAGCCTCTCACATCTTGATGTAAATGTGTGCCCTACATCGTATGGTTTATTATAGCAGCTAAAATTGTCTCATTTTAAAACAATGTGGGATCCTACTACTCTATTTCTAGCCTTGAACAACATGAAGTAATTTAGTGACCCACCCCACCTGATTTATACTGACCATGAAGACATGTATTTTATTCCTTTAAGCTGGGAACTAGGTTCCATACAAGCCTCAAACACCCTAAATAAACATGTTTCCTCAATGTATATTCACATTAGCCTATAAAAATGCATTTAAATTGAAATTAATAATATTATTGTCTCATAATATAACACATGTTCTTAAATTAATAATTTTTTATGAATATTAAATAATTAAATAATATAATTTGGTCATAGAATATCAGTTTTATTAATTTTTAGAGTATTCCTTACTTTTACTATAAACCCAACAAGATAAGAAATTAAATTCGTGACAAATAATATAATAAATCATTAACATGTTATTACTATCTATAATATTAATGGATCGTATTAATTCTCTAAAATTATATTAATTTTAATGTTTTTTAATACCATTTATTTTATACTTCCAATAATTGAATAAATATTTTGATGGAGTGGAGTAATTTGTAATGGTATGTTTTTAATTCCTAAAAAATATAAATAAAATACCATAAAAATTATAATCACTTTGGAGGAAAATTAAAATTAAAATTTATTCATATCAAATAAATTTCATTATGCAACCCCAATAATTATATTTTAAACTAATACAGTATCATTTTTCACTTCTTTAACTTAAATAATATACAAGTCATTTTTATAGAAAAGTGTTCATTATAAAATATAAAATCAAGGATACGATAATTATGGTCGAATTTAATATATCCAATACAAATTAAGATGAATAATATTGGACTTATCTGTTATTTTTAACGTAGACATACATGATTTACCCATTACTCTGTTAATGAATTTTACCATAGTTACAATTCATTTTGGAAAAAAATAATTGGGACATTTAAAAAAAATAAAAATCCATGATTTTAAATGATGAATCCATTTTAAGGATTCAAATTTTTGATTAATTTTTTAATTTATTCTATATTAAAAGGTTAAAACTCTAAGAAAAATAGTTTTTAGTATAATTTGTTTTAATGCCAAAACAATTTACTCATACAAAAATCAAGTATAATTATGATTAAAATGATTTAAATTAGATTACATTAATTAAATGGTAATTTAATTACAATGAGATAAATTTAATACCACAATTTAAATTTTTATGGAATGAAATTGTTAGTTCCATAAAAACCATTATTTTTGACAATTAACTAAAAAGATATCTTAAACAAAGTACCAATATTTCACACAAAGATAATTTTTATATATGGATTTTAAAAAAAATAATATTTCATAATAAATAATTTCTAAAAGTTCCATAAATTATTTATAATATTTTCTCACCAAAATAAATAAAAATTTATTTTTTATGAAAACATATTTTTGATGAATAAATTGACATTAATAAATTTATAGTGATTAATTACTATGTTTTTATATAGAGTGAGGACATTTTATATAAATCATAAAATATTTAATCCTTTTCATAACCTCTAATTTAATATATAGTTGATCGTATTAAAAATAAAATTTTAAATGGTACATCGTAGTTCAGATAAACTCATTGTTGCATGGAATCAAATCTATTGAACAAATCCATTATGTATGAAAGAAAAATTTCATAAAATCACATGGTATTATATGGTGACTATTATTCCCCGTCAAAAAGTAGTATGGGTAAATTTTCCTATACATTGATTATAGTGAACAAAAAAAAGTGTAATAAATTCCATGTATCCCCAAACATGGATATATGACTTGTTCAATAAAATTTTTGAACCTATGAATTTCTATAAGGTGGCACATTATTGAAGATGACAACACTTATTGGTAATTAAATATGCCATTAAAAATATTAACTTTTAAATAATGTATTTACACTATGTGTTCATAAATATTCATTTAGGACTCCATAATTATATATAAATCATAATGGACAAAAAGAATATGGTACTTAGAGATTTCATTGAAAAATTTTTGGTTGTCCGTATAGAAGATATTCTGATATACACCAAAAGTAAGAGGAAAAATGATGATAATTTGAGAACTATGCTAAATACATTATTAATAGAGAATATTTATGAAAATTTTATAAAATGTGAGTTCTAGATGATATAATGGTCATTCTAGAGCATGATATCACTAGAAATGAGATATATATAGACTTGTCTAACACAATGGAAATAGTGGAGTGGCCCATAGAAACTGAAGGACCCCGGGACACCCTGAGAGGGGAGGGGTGAATCAGGGTGACCAATTTTTCTTTTAAAGTGATGGATCTTGTTCCCAAGTTGGTAGGAACTTATTGAACCTGTATGATGATTTTGATTAGAAAGAAAACATTCACATGCACATAGAAGAGCCAACACTTTTTTACTTGGTTCACCACTAAGGGCTATGTCCAAGGAGAATACGCCGATAAGTTGTCAGTCGTACCCAATTCCACTAATCTTCACTAGTTGTGCATTAAAATTGTTCGGGCACAGTCACTCTACCCCAGGATCACTACCTTTACAAAGGTTCAGGGATAGCTCACTGCTTCCCTCGGGTCACTCCCGTTGACTCCCCCAGGCACACTGTCATTGGTGAAGTCTCACTCAGTTTATAGACGTGAAGGTCTCTTCCATCGATTTTCATTGAAGTCTTTGCCTCTGCTCAGCACGAGACTCTTCTTGCATTGAAGTCCGGAAGAGATGCACTAGAACGCACATAACCACTGAACCGGATATCCAAAACGTGCAGACAAACCTTACTGAAAATTTCATGCAACACCAACCACTTGCACGCAAAATCTTCCTATTGCGCGCAAAATTTACTTTTTGCACGGAAAAATATTTATCGCAAAAATCCCCTTTTTCGCGCAACTCCGAATATATCGCGCATGCCCCTTTACGCGATCCTTTTTTGCACAACAGACCTCAGATCTTCTCTATGTATTCAACTTCTCAAAAAGAAGAGGGTCACCTCATATTTATAGGCGTCTGAGACCCCCGCGCGCAAAATCCCCTTCGGTGTGGAAAACCTCTCATCTGGCGTGTAATATTTCACGTAGGAATCATTTTCCGCGCACCTCTCCAGATATTTCGCACAACCCATGCCTTTGACATTTTTCGACGGTGTGAATCCGAAACAACATTTGCGCGAGAAATTTTTCTCCGCAATTTCACGCACCACACTGTTTTTCGTGCCCAGCTCAAGTATATCGCGCACAGCCCTTATTTTCCGCGCAGCCCATGCCTTTTCCATTTTTCACCAATCTGATTTTGAAACACTATTTGCACAAAAAAACTCGATCCAATATTTCGCGCATCCCACTGTTTTCCGCACCCAACATAAGAATTTCTTTCGTGCACCACTTCCTTTTTGTGCAAACTTCCTTTTGCAGACAATCCATGTCTTCATTTTTTGATTTTGAGGCCCAACAAATTGGCAAACACAGCGAAACAGCGCCACCTTCAATACTGTTGTCTGCATGAACTGAATGATCGATTTATTGGCACACATTCGGAACTTCCACTGAGGATTGACAACAAACACAAACGAAACTCTAATTCCTGCATAGAACATCCATGCTTCCAACAATCTCCCCCATTGGTTTTTTTTGGAAATCACCAAATAAATTCAATATATCACCATCCACATGCATACCAAAAATGCAAGGATCAACTCAGCCAACACTCTATGTCTACGTGAGAAATGCTCGGTGTAGAAAACAAGAGATGAAGCTTGAATTGGGTTCCCATGTTTTGGAATTCTCAAAGAAGCAAGAAATTTTCTTACATGGAGTTCTCATCATGTCATAGAAGAATTACATGTCCACAGACAATACTGAATTCCTGAATTTATTCCATTCCTTTCTCCCCCATTGACAATAAACCCAAAGGCTGGTAAATTAATCAATGTTCTGCTCAAACCATACTCCCCCTGGATAGTATCTCCCCCATAACCCTTCATCACAGCCATAAAAATATAGAAAGAATTACCATAATCATGGAGAGGGGTTTTATAGAGCCTCCTTATGCATTAGGAGGTGGTTGAACACTGAGGTTCAACCGATGCTTCTCAAACACAGCCACAGACAGTGGCTTGGTCAGGATATCAGCCACTTGCTCATCAGTTCCAACATGATCCATTCTAATCACGCCTTGTTCGACCATTACTTTGATAAAATGATACCGTATTTCAATATGTTTGGTATGAGAAAGCTGAACCAGATTCTTCGTAAGATCAATTTCACTTTTGTTATCACAGTAAATCACCATTGGTTGCTGCACCGTATCACCAATATCTGTTAGTTGCTGCTTCATCCAAAGAAGTTGAGTGCATGCCTTTGTGGCAGAGATATACTCAGCTTAAGTAGTACTAAGAGCAGTACTTTCTTGTTTTTTGCTCAACCAGCCAACACATTTCTTCCCAATATAGAAATCTCCACCACTAGTGGACTTTCTTTCTACCACATCACCAGCCCTGTCATCATTAGAAAATGCCGATAATTCACTGTCCCTCCCTACAGCAAATAATAACCCAAAGTTATGTGTACCTTGAATGTACCTCCTGATTCTTTTTACTACTGCCATATGTTCCTCTTTTGGATTACTCTGAAAGACGGCCGCAAGGAATGTGGCAAACACAATATCTGGCCTTGTCGCTGTCAGGTACAGTAGGCTTCCAATGATCCTCCTGTACATGATGGGATCAACAGAGTCCCCTTCCTCATGCTTTACAAGTTTAGTTCCAACATAAATCGGAGTTGACATTGGTTTGGAGTCTTTCATATTGAACTTTTTCAGCAACTCTCATGCATATTTTTTCTGATAAATGAAAGTGCATTCCTTCTATTGAATCACCTGCATCCCCAAGAAATATGTGAGCTCCCCAATCATAGACATTTCAAATTCTGATTTCATGTGGTTGGAAAATTCATCCACTGATTTCTGCCTGCTGCTACAAAAATTGATATCATCAACGTAGACAAGAACCATGAATTGATCTTTTGGAGAATACTTCACATACATATTGTAATCAACTCCTCCTCTTTTGAATTCTAAATTCTTGAGATATGAGTCCATCCATGAATACCATGCCCGGGGTGCCTGCTTCAAACCATACAGAGCATTCTTCAGTTTGCAGACCTTTGTTTCATCAGTACCCAAAATAAATCCCACTGGTTGTTCAATGTAAACTTCTTCTTCGAGTACACCATTCAAGAATGCTATCTTAACATCCATTTGATATACTTTATATCCTTTTTGGAGTGCCATGGAAAGGAAAAGCCGGATTGACTCCAGTCTATCCACTTGAGCAAAGGTTTCTTCAACATTAATGAATTCATTCTAGGAGTATCCTTTACATACCAGTCGTGCCTTGTTTCAGACGACACTTCCATGCTCATCAAACTTATTTTTGAATATCCATTTGGTACCAATCACATTTTGACCTTCAGGTCTCTGGACAAGATCCCATGTTTGATTCTTGTCAATCTGATCTAATTCATCATTCATGGCTTTCACCCAAGATTTATTATTTGCAACTTCTTCGAATGAGGATGGCTCTACAACTGATAGAAAAATAGATTTTGTGTTATTCCTTATCCTCCTTGATTGAGTGGGTGCACTCATGTCCCCAATTATGTTGGATGGATCAATCTCAGCTTTTCGATTTCTCCTTTAAGGTTTAGTAGAATTCTCTTCAGCCATAGTTTCTTCTTCAAATTCTTCTTCTGAGTCAACATCATGATGTGACTGATGAGTGTTTTGAACAACTTCCTCTATTTCTGCATTTGTATTTTCTTCACATTCACATTCTTCATGACTTTCTATCACATCAGCATATGACGCCTTTGAAGCATTTGTTTTTTTATCTTCAATTATCTTAACATCACTTATTTCCACAATCCTTCCCAAACGCTTGTTGAAACATTTGTAGGCTTTGTTGTTCATTGAGTAACCGAGGAAAATTCCTTCATAAGAATTGTCTCCATATTTCCCTTGATTTCCTTCTTTGTTCCTGATGAAGCATTTACATCCAAAGACACGAAAGTATTTTAGAGAAGGCTTCCATATATGCCACAATTCATTTGGTGTCTTCGTCTCACCCATATAAATTCATGTTCGATTCTGAATGTACACTGCAGCTTGAACAACCTCTTTCCAGTAATGTCGTGGAATACGACTCTCAATCAGCATAGTTCGTGCCGTGTTGTTCACCAGTCGATTCCTAAGTTCAACAAATCCATTTTGTTGTGGAGTTCTCACAGCAGCTACCTCATGATGTATCCCATGTTTCTCTAGATAATTCTCAAATTCAATGGACATGTATTCTCCTCTATTGTTAGATTGCAACACTTTTATTGTTTGTCCAATATCATTCTCTGTGATTCACCGATATGTTTTCATGCAGCCAAGGACTTGTCGTTTGCTGTGAATGACCATCACACATGCCATTCTACTGTAATCATCTATGAAAAGGACAAAGTACCTTTCTCTATGAGTTCCGGCAATATTTAATGGCTCACAAACATCTGTATGAATTAGATCAAGAAGGTGAGACGCCCTTTTCTTCTTTGGCCGATACGAACTACAGACCAGCTTCCCACGAATACAAGCATCACAAGATTTTTCATGCTCACGCTTCAGGTTGGGAATGTCCATGAGAATTCTCAATTTTGATATTTTTTCCATGTCTTGTTGATTGATGTGTCCAAGTCTCCAATTCCACAAATTGTATTCTTCTTCAATAGTCATGTAACACACACTTTCTTCACTGTCAACCTGATACAAGTTGCCTTCTGTTCTGCGTCCCTTCATAAGTGAATTGCCAGTCTTTCCCATGATAGTGCATCCTTTCTGATTAAATTTATATATAAGTCATGAGTCACAGAGTTGACTCACGATGAGGAGATTATGACGTAGTCCATCTACGTAAAGGACTTCAGTCTTCGTTAGTTCTCCATTATCTAATTCGGTACTTCCACTCCCTTTGATTTTTAGAGCCCCATCATTACCAAATCTTTCTGTACCATCGACATTCCTTATGATTTTCGTTAGTAGGCCGATATTCCCTGTCATATGTGATGAACAACCGCTATCCAGAATCTAGGAACTGTTGTTCTTTGTAGCTTTGAGGGTCACCTCTGCAAGGATGGATTTCTCAATCTTCTTCCATTCCTTCCATTAGACATTTGATTGAGTAAATAGAACTGATGGCCTTTCAATTATCTCTTCCACATACCCAGGTTCTTCATAATCAAAATCTTCATTGAGAGGTGAAAACCTATTTGAAAGAGTAACACTGTCTTGCTAACGAGACATGACTTGTCTTGAACATCGGTATGAGGTGTCCATGTCCCTTCTCTGCCTGCAGTTACCGGCCTTATGACCAAAGTTATAACAACGAAAACAATATCCATAGAAATTATTTCTTCTAAAATAATTAGGATATGAAATTGTTCTCATTTGTTGAGCTTCTATATCTTCTCCATTCAGATAGCTTCTTGCCTCTTCAAAATAAGACATGGTATGGCCCAGATAGCCACAGAACTGACACTTTATGAGAGGAAATGTCTTCTCAATTGAATTTCTCCTCATACCTTCTTCATTGGGAGAATAGTAAGACTGTCTATCATTTCTGAATGTTTGAGGATAATATTCAGGTCTCCTTTTGGTTTGGATTCAGGGTTCCTTTTTCGGCACTCTAGGTAACATTTCAACATGTTCAACATTCATATTATCTTTCTTTTGGATCTTTTCACTTCCAGTAATTGATGTCTCAGCCCCACAGCCAATTCCACTCATTCCCATTCAAGCGGGTCTATGATTACTCACTATTTTTCCAAACCCATCTGAACCACACTTAGCTCTTTCTAGTAATTATACATCTGAAAATCTTCCAAATTGTATTTTCATCTATGATTATTTTGGAACTGATTCAGTCTCCAGTTTACTTCTTAGAGTAACTACTTACTCCTCAAGACCTGTAGCAGTCTTGGATTCATCATCCAGTCTGGAGGTGAGGTCATTGATGACCATTGCCTTCTCTTCAATTCTCACCTTCAGATCTACTACATCATCATTGCATTCAATTATTTTAGACTGTAGCTTCAAAAATTCTTCCAGTCGTTCAATTTCAGCTTCAAGTTGATCAACGTATTCATTTGATTCTTCTACAATTGATTTCTACTTATTGCAGCTCTTACATTTACTCTTAAGCTTACTAACCGCATCCTTAAGTTGCATCTCCGAATCTACACAAGTTCTCAGTTGTTTTTCTCCATCAGTATCTTCTGACTTTTCAACAGTTTCCATCATAGAAGCACGGTTCCTAGTTTTGAATTCTGGTTCTTCTTCATCACAGAATTCATTATCATCTTCTTTCTCTTCATAGAAAAAACTCTTCCTTTGCATTTTCTTACCAGATTTGAAATCTCCCTTTTTGAAGAACCATCTCTGAAGCTTCATGAAGTTTTCATCTTCACTATCTTCATCATTGATCATTTTTAAGCACTGAGAGGCAATGTGCCCAACTCTTCCACAATGGAAACATGCGAGAGGTAACTTCCCTTTGAATTTCCCTTTCCCCTTCTAGAACTTCTTTTCAATGAGAGAAAGAATCTATTTTTCTTCGTCATATTCACCGCTACTATCCTTTGAGATTTTCAGTTTATCCATGGCCTTGAATGCCATATTCTTGCTCACCCGAGTCGTAGCATCTTCGGGTTTGACTCTCATTTCATATGCTACCAAGATGCTTAGTAGATCATCTAGAGAAATTTTGGAAAGATCTCTTTCCTCCAGGGCGGACACCTTTGCATTATACAGAGGTGGAAGTCATATCAATATTTTCATTACAATATCATTGTCTTTGATTTTTTCGCCTAGACCCCGAATTTCTCCAACCACTTCAGTAATTTGATGGATGAAAGAGTCTGCATTTTCGTCTGGATGCATCTTCAGATAATTAAACCGATTGTGCAGCACTTTCAGTTTCGCCTCCTTCACATTGCTATCTCCTTCATAAATATTCTCAAGTTTATCCCACATGGATTTTGCTGAGGTGAAATTCATCACCTTTAGGTAGATCTGATTAGAAAGGGCTGTAGTGAGTGCATTCTGTGCTTTAGCATCTGCATCAAGAAGTTTCCTGTCTGTTTCAGTCATAGACAGGCCTGTTGGATCAGTGACTTGAATTCCTTGCACTATAGAAAAAATAACTTCCATTCCAAGAGATCTTAGAGGAGATCTCATTCTGTTCTTCGAGATCTGGAAATTTCTTCCATCGATGTGAGGGACTCCCCTGACATTGACAGTGTTTTCCATGATGAAAAAGGTCATATTCAACACCAGCAACCTTTAACCTCCCTCTGATACCACTTGAAGGACCCCGGGACACTCTGAAAGGGGAGGGGTGAATCAGGGTGACCAGTTTTTCTTTTAAAGTGATGGATATTGTTCCCACTTTGGTAAGAACTTGTTGAACATGTATGATGATTTTGATTAGAAAGTAAACATTCACATGCACAGAGAAGACAGAACACTTTTTTACTTGGTTCACCACTAAGGGCTACGTCCAAGGAGTATACGCCGATAAGTTGTCAGTCGTACCAAATTCCACTAATCATCACTAGTTGTGGATTACAATTGTTCGGGCAGAGTAACTTTGTCCCAGGCTCACTGCCTTTACAAAGGTTTAGGGATAGGTCACTACATCCCTCGGGTCACTCCCGTTGACTCCCCCAGGAACACTGCCGTTGGTGAGGTCTCACTCAGTTTATAGACGTGAATGTCTCTTCAATCGATTTGCATTGAAGTCTTTGCCTCTTCTCAGCACAAGACTCTTCTTGCATCGAAGTCCAGAAGAGATGCACTAGAACGCACAGAACCACTGAACCGAATAACCAAAACGTGCAGACAAACCTTACTAACAATTGTGGGAAACACCAACCACTTTCACGCAAAATCTTCCTATTGCACGAAAAATTTACTTTTTGCGCGGAAAAATATTTTGCGCAAAAATCCCTTTTTTCGCGCAACTCCGAATATATCGCGCATGACTCTTTACGCGATCCTTTTTCGCACATCAGACCTCAGATCTGCTCTATGTCTTCAACATCTCAAAAAGAAGAGGGTCACCTCATATTTATAGGGGTATGAGACCCCCGCGAGAAAAATCTCCTTCGGCGCGGAAAACCTCTCATCTGGCGTGTAATATTTCACGAAGGTATCCTTTTCCGCTCACCTCTCCAGATATTTCGCGCAACCCGTGCCTTTGCAATTTTTTGACGGTGTGAATCTGAAACAACATTTGCGCGAGAAATTTTTCTCCGCAATTTCGCGCACCACGCTGTTTTTCACGCCCATCTCAAGTATTTCGCGCATAGCCCTTATTTTCCACGCAGCCCATGCATTTTCCATTTTTCACCAATCTGATTTCGAAACACTATTTGCACGAAAAACCTTGATCCAATATTTCACGCATCCCGCTGTTTTCCACGCCCAACTTAAGTATTTCCTGCAAGCCTCTTATATTTCGTGCACCACTTCCTTTTTGGGCGAACTTCCTTTTGCAGAAAATCCATGTCTTCATTTTCCGATTTTGAGGCCCAAAAAATTGGCAAACACTATGAAACAGCGCCACCTTCAATACTGTTGTCTGGTTGAACTATGTGATCACTTTGCTGGCACACATTCAGAACTTCCACTGAGGATTGACAACAAACACGAACCAAACTCCAATTCCTGCATAGAACAACCATGGTTCCAACAATCTCCCCCTTTGGGTTTTTTGGCAATCACCAAATAAATTCAATATATCACCATCCACATGCATACCAAAAATGAAAGGATCAACTCAGCCAACACTCTAAGTCTACATGAGCAATGCTCGGTGTAGAAAACAAGAGAGGAAGCTTGAATTGGGTTCCCATGTTTTGGAATGCTCAAAGACGCAAGAAATTGTCTTACACGGAGTTCTCATCATGTCATAGAAGCATTACATATCCACATACAATCCTGAAATCCTGAATTTATTCCTTTACTTTCTCCCCCATTGACAATAATCCCAAAGGCCGATAAATTAATTAATGTTCAGCTCAAACCATACTCCCCCTGGATACTATCTCCCCCATAAACCTGCATCACAGCCATAAACAGATAGAAAGAATTACCATAATCGGGGAGAAGGGTTTTCCGGAGCCTCCTTATGCAGTAGGAGGTGGTTGAACACCGAGGTTCAACCGATGCTTCTCAAACACAGCCGCAGACAGTGGTTTGGTTAGGATATCAGCCACTTTCTCATCAGTTCCAACATGGTCCATTCTTATCACACCTTTTTCGACCATTTCTTTGATAAAATGATACCCTATTTCAATATGTTTGGTATGAGAATGCTGAACCGGATTCTTCGTAAGATCAATTGCACATTTTTATCATAGTAAATCACCATTGGTTGCTGCTCCGTATCACTAATATCTGTTAGTTGCTACTTCATCCAAAGCAGTTGAGTGCATGCCTTTGTGGTAGAGATATACTCAGCTTCAGCAGTACTAAGAGAAGTACTTTCTTGTTTATTGCTCCACCAGCCAACACATTTCTACCCAATATAGAAAGCTCCACCACTAGTGGTCTTTCTGTCTACCACATCAATAGCCCAGTTAGCATCAAAAAATGGGGATAATTTACTGTCCCTGCCTACAGCAAAAAATAACCCAAAGTTATGTGTACCTTGAATGTACCTTATGATTCTTTTTTATGCCGCCATATGTTCCTATTTTGGATTACTCTGAAAGCGTGCCGTAAGGCATGTGGAAAAGACAATATCTGGCCTTGTCACTGTCAGGTACAGTAGGCTTCCAATGATCCTCCTGTACATGGTGGGATCAACAGAGTCCCCTTCCTCATGCTTTCCAAGTTTAGTTCCAACTGCAATCGGAGTTGACATTGGTTTGGAGTCTTGCATATTGAACTTTTTCAGAAACTCTCTTGTATATTTTTCCTAAGAAATGAAAGTGTATTCCTTCTATTGAATCACCTGCAGCCCCAAGAAATATGTGAGCTCCACAATCATAGACATTTCAAATTATGATTTCATGTGGTTGGCAAATTCATCCACTGATTTCTGCCTGCTGCCACCAAAAATGATATCATCAATGTAGACAAGAACCATTAATTGATCTTTTAGAGAATTATTCACATAAATATTGTGATAAACTCGTCCTCTTTTGAATTCCAAATTCTTGAGATATGAGTCCATCCATGAATACCATGCCTGTGGTGCCTGCTTCAAACCATACAGAGCTTTCTTCAGTTTGCAGACCATTGTTTCATCAGTACCCAAAAAAAATCCCACTGGTTGTTCAATGTAAACTACTTCTTCGAGTACACCATTCAAGAATGTTGTCTTAACATCCATTTGATATACTTTATATCCTCTTTGGTGTGCCATGGAAAGGAAAAGCCTGATTGACTCCAATCTAGCCACTGGAGCAAAGGTTTCTTCGACATCAATGCCTTCAATCTTGGAGTCTCCTTTACATTCCAGTCGTGCCTTGTTTCTGACAACACTTCCATGCTCATCAAACTTATTTTTTAAGATCAATTTGGTACCAATCACATTTTGACCTTCAGGTCTCTGGACAAGATCCCATGTTTGATTCTTGTCAATCTGATCTCATTCATCATTCATGGCTTTCACCCAAGATTTAACATTTGCAGCTTCTTCGAATGAGGATGGCTCTACAACTGATAGAAATGCATATTACGTGTTATTCATCATCCTCCTTATTTGAGTGGGTGCACTCATGTCCCCAATTATGTTGGATGGATCAATCTTAGCTCATCTATTTCTCCTGCGAGGTTCAGTAGCATTCTCTTCAGCCATAGTTTCTTCTTCAGATTCTTCTTCTGAGTCAACATCATGATGTGACTGCTGAGTGTTTTGAACAACTCCCTCTATTTCTGCATTTCTATTTTCTTCACATTAACATTCTTCTTGGCTTTCTATCATATCAGCATATGATGTCCTTGATGCATTTGTGGTTTTATCTTCAATTATATTAACATCACTACTTTCCACAATCCTTCCCAAATGCTTGTTGAAACATTTGTAGGATTTGTTGTTCATTAAGTATCCGAGGAAAATTCCTTCATCTGCTTTGTCGCCATATTTCCCTTGATTTCCTTATTTGTTCCTGATGAAAGATTTACTTCCAAAGACAGAAAGTATTTTAGAGAAGGATTCTGTCCTTGCCACAATTCATATGGTGTCTTGGTCTCACCCATATAAAGTCCTGTTCGATTCTGAATGTTCACTGCAGCTTGAATAGCCTCTTTCTAGTAATGTCGTGGAATACGACTCTCAATCAGCATAGTTCGTACCATGTTGTTCACCTGTCGATTCCTACGTTCAACAACTCCATTTTGTTGTGGAGTTCTCACAACAGCTACCACATTCTGTATCCCATGTTTCTCCAGATAATTCTCAAATTCAATGGACGTGTATTCTCCTCCATTTTCATATCGCTACACTTTGATTGTTCATCCAGTATCATTCTCGGCGATTCGCCGATATGTTTTCATGTAGTCAAGGAGTTGTCGTTTCCTTTGAATAACCATCACACATGCCATTATACTGTAATCATCTATGAAAAGGAAAAAGTACCATTCTCCATGAGTTCCGGCAACATTTATTGGCCCAAAAACATTTGTATGAATCATATCAAGAAGGTGAGACGCCCTTTTCTTCATTGGCCGATATGAACTGCAGACCAGCTTCCCACAAATACAAGCATCACAAGATTTTTCACGCTCATGCTTTAGGTTGGGAATATCCATGAAAATTCTCTATTTTGATATTTTATCCATGTCTTGTTGATTGATGTGTCCCAGTCTCCGATGCCACAAATTGTTTTCTCCTTCAACAGTCATGTAACACATATTTTCTTCACTGTCAACCTGATACAAGTTGCCTTCTATTATGCATCCCTTCATATGTGAATTTCCAGTCTTTCCCTTGATAGTGCATCCTTTCTGATTAAAAGTAACTATAAGTCCTGAGTCACAGAGTTGACTCACGCTGAGGAGATTATGACGTAGTCCATCTACGTAAAGGACATCAGTGTTCTTTAGTTCTTCATTACCAAATTCGTTACTTCCACTCCCTTTTATTTTCAGAGCCCCATCATTACCAAATCATACTATACCATCGACATTCATTATGATGTTCATTAGTAGGCCGGTATTACCTATCATATGAGATGAACAACCACTACCTAGAATCTAGGAACTGTTGTTCTTTGTAGCTTTGTGGGCCACCTCTGCAAGGTTGGATTTCTCAATCTTCTGTATTCCCTTCCATGAGACATTAGATTGAGTATATAGAACTGATGGCCTTTTAATTATCTTTTCCTCATAACATGGTTATTCATAATCAAAGTCTTCATTGAGAGGTGAAAACCTATTTGAAAGAGTAACACTGTCTTTCTGACGAGACATGACTTGTCTTGAACTTCGGTATGAGGTGTTCATGTCCCTTCTCTGCCTGAAATTACCGGCCTTATGACCAAAGCTAGAACAACAAAAACAATATCCATAGAAATTATTTCTTATATAAGAATTAGGATATGAAAATTTTCTCCTTTGTTGAGCTTCTATATCTTCTCAATTCAGATAGCTTCTTGCCTCTTCACAATAAGACATGGTATGGCCCAGATAGCCACAGAACTGACACTTTATGAGAGGAAATGTCTTCTTACTTTAATTTCTCCTCATACCTTCCTCATTGGGAGAATAGTAAGAATGTCTTTTATTTCTGAATGTTTGAGGATAATATTCAGGTCTCCTATTGGATTGGATTAAGGGTTCCTTTTTCGGCACTCTAGGTAACATTTCAACATGTTCAACTTTCATATTATCTTTCTTTTGGATCTTTTCACTTCCAGCAATTGATGTCTCGGCCCCATAGCCAATTCCACTCGCTCCCATGTAAGCGGGTCTTTGATTACTCAAGATTTTTCAAACCCCATCTGAACCACACTTAGCTCTTGCTAGTAATTATGCATCTAAAAATCATCCAAACTGTATTTTCTTCCTCGATTCTTTTGGAACTGATTCAGTCTCCATTTTACTCCTTAGAGTAACTACTTCCTCCTCAAGACCCTCATCAGTCTTGGATTTTTCATCCAGTCTGGAGGTGAGGTCATTGATGACCTTTTCCTTCTCTTCAATTCTCACCTTCAGATCTACTACATCATCATTGATTTCAATTATTTTATACTGTACCTTCATAAATTCTTCCAGTCATTCAATTTCAGCTTCACGTTGATCAACGTATTTAGTTGATTCTTCTACAATTGATTTCCACTTATTGCAGCTCTTACATTTAATCTTAAGCTTACTAACTGCATCCTTAAGTTGCATCTCAGAATATACACAATTTATCAGTTGTTTTTCTCCATCAGTATCTTATGACTATTCAACAGTGGCCATCATAGAAGCATGGTTCCCAGTTTGGAATTCTGGTTCTTCTTCATCACAGAATTCATTATCATCTTCTTCCTCTTCATAGACAAAAGTCTTCCTTTTCATTTTCCTACCAGATTTGAAATATCCCTTTTTTAAGAACCTTCTCTGAGGCTTCTTGAAGTTTTCATCTTCACTATCTTCCTCATTGATCATTTTTAAGCACTGAGAGGCAATGTGCCCAACTTTTCCACAACGAAAACATGTGAGAGGTAACTTCCCTTTGAATTTACCTTTCCCCTTCTGGAACTTCTTTGCAATGAGAGAAAGAATCTATTTTTCTTCATCATCTTCACCGGTACTATCCTTTGGTATTTGTAGTTTATCGATGGCCTTGAATACCATTTCCTTGCTCACCTGAGTCGTAGCATCTTCTGGATTGACCCTCATTTCATATGCTACCAAGCAGCTCAGTAGATCATCAAGAGAAAGTTTGGAAAGATCTCATTCCTCCAGGGCTGACACCTTCGCATTATATAGAGGTGGAAGACATCTAAATATTTTCTTTACAGTATCAATGGCTTTGATTTCTTTGCCTAGACCCCGAATTTCTCCTACCACTTCAGTAATTTGATTGAAGAAAGAGTCTGCATTCTCGTCTGAATGCATCTTCAGATCATCATACCGATTGTACAGCACTTGCAGTTTCGCCTCCTTCACTTTTCTATCTCCTTCATAAATATTCTCATGTTTATCCCACATGGATTTTGCTGAGGTGAAATTCATCACCTTTAGGTAGATCTGATCAGAAATGGAAGTAGTGAGTATTCTGTGCTTTAGCATCTGCATCAAGAAGTTTCCTGTCTGTTTTAGTTATAGCCAGGCCTGTTGGATCTGTGACTTGTATTCCTTGCACAGTTGAAAAAAGAACTTCCATTCCAAGAGAGCTTAGATGAGATATCATTCTGTTCTTCCAGATCTGGAAATTTCTTCCATCGATGTGAGGGACTCCCCTGACATTGACTACGATTTCCATGACAAAAAAGTTCAAATTCATTACCAGAAACCTTTAACCTCCCTCTGATACCACTTGAAGGACCACGAGACACTCCGAGAGGGGAGGGGTGAATCAGGGTGACCACTTTTTCTTTTAAAGTGATGGATCTTGTTCCCACGATGGTAGGAACTTGTTGAACCTGTATGATAATTTTGATTAGAAAGAAAACATTCACATGCATAGAGAAGAAACACCACTTTTTACTTGGATCACCACTAAGTGCTACGTCCAAGGAGCATACTCCGACAAGTTTTCAGTCGTACCCAATTCTAGTATTCTTCACTAGTTGTGGATTACAATTGTTCGGGCACAGTCACTCTGTCCCAGGATCACTGCATTTACAAAGGTTCAGGGATAGCTCACTACATCCCTCGGGTCACTCCCGTTGACTCCCCCAGGAACACTGTCGTTGGTGAGGTCTCACTCAGTTTATAGACTTGAATGTCTCTTCAATCGATTTGCATTGAAGTCTTTGCCTCTTCTCAGCACAAGACTCTGCTTGCATCGAAGTCCCGAAGTGATGCACTAGAACGCACAGAACCACTGAACCGAATAACCAAAACGTGCAGACAAACCTTACTAACAATTGCGGGAAACACCAACCACTTTCACGCAAAATCTTCCTATTGCACGAAAAATTTACTTTTTGCGCGGAAAAATATTTTGCGCAAAAATCCCTTTTTTCGCGCAACTCCGAATATATCGCGCATGCCTCTTTACGCGATCCTTTTTCGCACATCAGACCTCAGATCTGCTCTATGTCTTCAACATCTCAAAAAGAAGAGGGTCACCTCATATTTATAGGGGTATGAGACCCCCGCGAGAAAAATCTCCTTCGGCGCGGAAAACCTCTCATCTGGCGTGTAATATTTCACGAAGGTATCCTTTTCCGCTCACCTCTCCAGATATTTCGCGCAACCCGTGCCTTTGCAATTTTTTGACGGTGTGAATCTGAAACAACATTTGCGCGAGAAATTTTTCTCCGCAATTTCGCGCACCACGCTGTTTTTCACGCCCATCTCAAGTATTTCGCGCATAGCCCTTATTTTCCACGCAGCCCATGCATTTTCCATTTTTCACCAATCTGATTTCGAAACACTATTTGCACGAAAAACCTAGATCCAATATTTCACGCATCCCTCTGTTTTCCACGCCCAACTTAAGTATTTCCTGCAAGCCTCTTATATTTCGTGCACCACTTCCTTTTTGGGCGAACTTCCTTATGCAGAAAATCCATGTCTTAATTTTCCGATTTTGAGGCCCAAAAAATTGGCAAACACTGTGAAACAGCGCCACCTTCAATACTGTTGTCTGCTTGAACTATATGATCACTTTGCTGGCACACATTCAGAACTTCCACTGAGTATTTACAACAAACAAAAACCAAACTCCAATTCCTGCATAGAATAGCCATGGTTCCAACATAAACATCATTAATAGAGATCAATTTCTCAATGAACAATTAGGATAATTCTGATAAATTTGGAAAACCTATAAATTTTTTCAAACCCTCTATTCAGGATTAATAATGAGGTAGTAATGTTTGTATAGACCAATATATGTGAATAGTTCTTTAAGGAATTGAAAAATACTCTCATCACTATACCATTACTTACACAACCAAAAAGTAGGGAATTTTGTTTGGTATACAATGATGCTTCAAAGAAGGGTGTGGGATGCGTACTAATGTATAATGATAAATTGATTTCATGTAATCAATGTTGTTTGATGATAATTAGAATAATTATCTAACCAATGACCTGGATTTGGCTGCACTGATTGTCACATTGGGATTCTGGTAGTATTACTTGTATGGGTATATGAATGAAATTTAAAATGTTTACAAGAACCAAAAATTTATATTCATACAAAATGATGTTAATATATTCCATTGAAGATCGTTATAGCAAGCCAAGGACTATTCATACTAAAAAAATTATCCTAGAAAATTAACTAATGTTGAAGAATATATATATATATATAATTCAAAAAATATATCAATGATGATAATTTTGAGGGATCATGTATTCATATACAAGAAAAGGACAGACATGGGGATCATAAGGGAAGTAAATTAATCATTCCATTCTCAAATAATAGCTCAACCATCCATTTTGATGATGATAGTGGATGTTCTACGAAAAGATGTTGAAATACATAAGATAGTGGAAGTTATATGAAAATAGAAATACTCGATGTTCAAAACTGATGAAGAAATAGTTTTTTGATTTTGATGATGACTATGTATACAACCAAATCATGTGATTAAGACTTTTTTTGAATGATGACCATAGTTCAACATTCTCCATTCGCATAGGGAGTATGATTATGATTTGAGATATCTAATTTTACTGTTGGTTTTACAATACAAAGAAGATGAATACAGTCTACGAATCAAAATTTCAATCGTATCAGTGGGTGAGGGATAAAATGTAAAATTATAATTTGATGGTGTGTCCATTTTCTATACCTACATGTAAATAGAAAAAAATGTAAATTTTTCCATGTCTTCCAAATATATCAAGTCAAAATAATATCATATGGGTTGTAGTGGATCATCATAAAAAAATTCTTACTTCATTTCAATATGAATATACATCCTAATCAATCAACATGTAAGGATATACATGACTGAAGTGATGAGGATACATTGATAAACACTATCTATTATATCTAACTAATATTAGAGAAGTATATCCAATGTATAGAAGTGTCTCTAATTTTTTATAAAAACTGAGTTGCAATTTTTACCATCTTATCACCCCCAAAATGATGGCCATGCTATGCAATTTATCAAGAAAATTAATGAAATGTTGAGATCTTGTTATATGAACATAAAAGGAGGATGGGACTAAAATAATACTCAAAAAATGTAATAGTAAATTTTTTGTTTTCATTCATGATTCCAAATGGATCCACATAAAGTCCATTACGGTAATAGTTGTAACACGTATAATTATTAGGAGGAATTAAGTTATTGATTTCTACTTGGAACTAAAATGGTTGCAGAGGAGATTATAGAGATTTTAAACGAATTGGTCTACATATCCCTAGTACATTGTCCCCTTTTAAAATATTTATCACATAGAGTTTTGGAATATCTATTTGCACTCCCACAAACCATATCTCAGGTACATGATGTTTTCCACATCACACTCATAAGAAATTATGTAATATATCCCCAACATGTACTTATGACGTAGTAGGTACTGTTGGAAAATGACCTCTCGTATGAGGAGCACTGGGTGATGATATTGTAATATGGAGAAAATTTTCTCTAATATAAGTCAACATACCTAGTGAAAATTACTATGACGAAACCATAGGTAGGAAGAGGAGATGATGGAACTATAGGAAGCTATGAAGAGGAATTATCCTTACCATTTAAAAAACATTTATGTAAAATAAAATATTATGTTCTAAATTACCAAAGGGGTGAATAATGTAATGACCAATAATGTTATTAATTGAATTTCTCTTAATCTAATAATTTCATATATAAAAATATAATATAATATTATATACTATAGCCACTTAATAAATTCAAATACATTTTGTTATACTCTATCAAATATTATATTTACACAATAAATATAGTGAGATGAAATGAAATTATTACTATCAGAAAAATTAGTAAATTATATAATGAAAATATGAAGATTTGGAGCTTCTCAAACCTTTAGAATAATCGCACCCATGAAAACAAACTATGTAAATAAATATGAATATTAGTAATGAAGTAGTATTTTTTAAAATGAATATATATATATATATATAATTTTGATTGAATTTCAAATATAATGAATAAGGAATAAAATATGGGGTATTTTTTAGAAATGGGAAACCCATAAGGCCATCAAAAAATATGACTCTTGGAATAATAACCTAACAGTCCAAATTGTAACATGGTCATTGGAATTGTATTGTGACCATTATAAATAGTAACATAATCATTATAATAGTATACTCATATATGGAAGTACAAAATAAAATTTATATATCTTTGAAAATGAAAATATGATATATTTATAGCATGATTCATTTTAAAAAATGTTATAATAATGGTAATTTATGTGTTTTTTATATTAATAAATAAATGATTTATTGCACTTTTTTAGAAAATATAACACTACTGTAAAAAATGGATTATTACCCTGGGGTACCGTCACAAGTGACCCGTTTTGGAAAATGTCATTATAAATATTATCTTTTACGATGGTCCGTTGCAAAAAGTTATTATTTGCAACAGGCAGTAGCACCGTTGTAGAGAAACTAATCCATTTTTTGAAAACTCTATAGCGATGGGCCGACCACCCCTCAAAAATAGTTTCCCATTTTTTATCTTTTTTGTGATAGACCACCACAAATACTATTTAAAATATAAAAAAATAAACCCTTTTTTGATGGATCATTGAAATTTGTATTTTCGATGGGCACGTCACAAATACTTGAACAAAAACCACAAATAACTAAAATAAAATAATTTAAATAATAATATAATATTAATATAATATAAATATAATGAAATTATAATATTAATATTAATAAAAAAATTATTTATAAAATATTAATAATAATATAATATTAATATAAATAAAATATTAATATTAATATTCGTAAAATAAAAATAATTATAAAATAATAAAATTTTATAATATTATTATTATTAATATTAAATAAATAATAAAATTCATATTAGTAATATAATAAAAACCTTAGTATTCCCAAAAAATATAAAAAAAATATTAATTAATATAATAATGAATATAATAATGAAATTTAATAAATAATAAAAAACTGTAATATTTGATATAATATAAAAAATGCACTATTTAAAACATTAAATAGTTTATATGACAATAAAATAAATTCAAATGTTTCATTATAATATAAAAATGCATCACTGAGGTGGAGGGTTGTCTGGAGGACTTAGAGGAGATGGTGTGGGGAACTCCATCCCTAAACTGCGAGTCAGACATCGCAAATATTCCATCTTCTCCTGCTCCTACTGATTCCGCCATGAACGCATATTATCCAACATCTCATATTGTTGCTACTATCATATGAACTTTTCCCTATGATACTACTTCAACGAACACATCTCCTCCTTCTCCCTATTCATAATCTCAATAAACTCACTCTGAGCTTGCAACTGTTCTTGATACTGTGCATGAGATGATGAGGACTCTCTGTGATCTCCTCTAAAACTGGATGCTGACATCGCAGTGGTGTCATAAACACTCCTTGGGGTAAATCGAGAGCCAATACCAACAACTTGACCTTTCTCAATGGAATACTAGGTCACCTTAATTGATGCTACCTCATCAACTCAGGGGGCACTCGTCTAACCATCGGGCTCAGATGGAATCTCCACATTTGTATGGGACATCACAGCCTCATATGACTCCTTCAATTAAAATTTAAAATTAACGTTGTTAAACTATTATTTTTCCTTAAATATAATACACAGTAACAGTTACACTGACTACAATATAAGGCTAGTGAGCACCTCTAATATCTCAAGTGGCTAGATCATTGTATATCCACCAATAAATGTTGTACATTGTAATTTGGGGTTTTGTGATGTCCTATATGAATATAATATAAGCTATTTACATTTATTATTATATAAAATATTTAAAAAATATTACATACCATATAGTACCTATGAGTTCTTGATGTACAACTACCAGCTCGATATGTCACCTCTCGTCACCTCCAATTTTTTCAACCTATTTATGATCTACTCGGAAACCACCTACTCTACCAGTGGGTACATAATCCATTATAAACTTGAGGTGAAATATATTTTGGTTGGTGGATGTGACAAATATCATCAAACGCCTTCACTTCTACATTCTATGTTCCTTTACCTTTTCAAATTTTGTAAAAAACATAGTGGAATATAGATTTGTAGCTCCTTGTCATGCCTTCCAGATAGCCTCATTCATTCTCTCATCAATGGGATACTATCATCCGTACACATAAATTATTATTTCATGTTTTTAATTAAATAAATTTCAATGTAAATATTATTTATTTACATATAAAACAATGATCTAACATGAACAGCTGAACAACTATGGGAATATGATCCCATAACACTTATGCATTAGAAACAGAATTGTGCAATATAGTGACCTTTTTTCCTACAGATATATGTATAATGTTGTTGGAAAAAAAATTAATAAAACAATTTGTATATAAATAAATTAATGAAAACTGAAAAAAATACACATGAATTCATACCTCTCGGTGCATGGATCGAACCCATGATGTAGACGTTGCTCGGGGATAGGGTCTGGAATCACTAGTCAGGCAACACCATGCCCCCTCTATGATTCCCATGAACCACCAACATTCTAAGGGTCAGATGATCTGGCCTCCTTTCTTGTCTGAACGTATATCAACATCCTATATCAAATGGTAAAGATCCTCATCCATCTAAAAAATGATGGTTGCTAAAAAATTGTTGAAAAAACTATTATATATAGATATATATATTATATATTATTATAACAATAATTAGTTTTTTTCAATGTTCGTCTTTATCCTCATTTTCATAGTGGTCGATGTCAATTTCGTCATCTTCCTCCTCAGCATCAACAATTTCCATCTCAGTTTTGGTTTCATCATCTCTTGTCATTTTATATTTATCTGTAACATCATTAACATCATCATCTCCATTAGCCATTAACTGTGGGGTTTCATCAATGTTTTTTGTTTTTCTTTGTGTAAAATATTTATTTAGAGAGGTCTCTTGGAAATTATCAGTTTCTTACACTTAAGAAGAACCAAATTCACATTTAGTATCCTGATTCTATTGAGATTTAATATTTAATATGCTCCCCCAATAACCCAACTCCCATTATTTAGTACATGAATTTTTATAATATATTTGATGTTCCTCATGATCTATTAAAAATGGATCAGTTTTTGTAATAGGATTTTATATTTAATATCAATGATTTCATGTATAAAATTAACGCACAAGCCTCTCTCAGTATCCAACCACTGATATTTAAACATCACTATGTAATTATTTCCTAAATAAAATAGTTCAATGATTTCATCCAGAATGCCGTAAAAATCAACATCAATTTCTCTATAATGATATTTTCTCAATAAAATACCACTATTTGATGTTTTTTATTCCTTATATGCATATTTATGAAATTTAAAACCATACACCACATATATATTATCATATTTAACCAATTTTGATGTTGGGTTACTCAATATAGACAATCGATTATCAATTTTGTCAGCAAGTTGAGATATTTAAATTTTTTTTTAAAAATTATTACTATAAAAATTATTAAATTGATTTTTATGTGAAATGAAAAATAAATAATGTTAAAATTTTAGGAAACAAATATGAAATTTTTTTTATGATGTTATTCAAGAGAAGAAACTATAATTTGTGGAAACTGTTTCGTGATACGATTATCATATAACCTATAAACAAAATTAAATTAATGTTTTGTTAAAAAATTATAGAATTAGTGATAGGAGAAATCAAAGTAAAAATGGGGTAATTTCTTCATAGGTGATAAGAATATATGTATGAGCTCTGTGATGTCCATTATCAGAAATTAAACCTTCAAGAACTCCACCATATTAATTTTTGGGCTGATTGAAAACTAATAACTAATTTCTCATTTCATTTTTAACATTTACCTCATTATGGATCATGTGGTTGTATTTTTAGTGATTTTAAAATTTAATGTAAGGAGTGCTGAAAAAAAAACATTTCCTCTTGAAAATAATATTTTTCAGTTGAACCTTCAACTGATGGTGTGTTACGCCCTTTTTTCAATTTATGCATACATCTATCAAATGGGTACATCCATCAGAACTGTACCGGTGCTCCAAATATTTTCATGTGGGGAATATAATATGTAATATTATATTGAGTCAAACAAACATGAAGAGAATTTTTTTTTCATTTTACATAACATTAAAACAACCTCTACTTGTAGTTTTCTTACGACTTCGTAGTGTGTTTTCTGTGCATACATTTCATGAAAAAAAATATTATATATCTGTTAGAGAATCACAATATAATAGGATTTAATGAACCATTTAATCCAATTTTTACATGTCCTTCTATTTAAAAATGACAATCATGACTTTTCAATCTGGTAATATCACCATTTGTGACTCATCTTCCCTTATTGGAAGCATAACCATCTGAAAGTGTCATATCTAAAATCCACTAAAAAACTCATAATCAACTATATTTTGATAGTGTATAATCTTATTATGGATTCCTTCACTTCTATAAATAGACATTTTCAAATAGTTCAAGTTCTGGTTTCTTGTAAATTTGGGAAAGATTGAATCATGCCTTTACATTATCTTTCACGACCCGCCTTCACCAAAAGGAGGGAAGGGTCAGCATATTTCTAGGCCCTTCCTTCTTGATATTGAAGGAGAGATAATGACCCCCGAAACCCACCTTCAATAGGTCCCGGAGTGGCGACTAGCACCAAGGGTATAGAAATTACACACAAATGGATGGCATTACCCTTTTTGTTTTATAGGATTTGGAGATAAGAAGATGAAACCCAAAAAACCATGGTAAAAGAAAAGTAAACCCAAAATTAAACCATTCCAACATGCATGTTTGAAAAGTATGATCCACAGAGTACAAGAGGTGGCTATAAGGTAAGTACAAAAGAAAGAAAAAAACAGCAACTGCAACTACCCCAAAGGTCCGAGTTAGTATGGTTCCGCGCGATCCCCGAAGTCCACCTAGAAACCTGAAAGAAGTTTTATATACGTAGGTTAAGCATACAAGTACACTCAGTAGGGAAAACCAAAGACTCTCGTGCACATGTGGGGGAAAGTAGTAAAGTCACGTGAGAAAAGGAGTAAACCAAACACCTATGAAGGTAAACTATCCACCCAAGCCTCACCAAGGCACACTCCCCATATAATTCAAGTCAAGTAATATATATAATAAGAGAAAATAAATATTTGGGTACCCCATGCCACATTACCACTGGTTATTGAGACATCTTACACATCGAACCAATCCCGCCATTCTCACCGCAGTCCCACTTTCACACCCGCCCGCACACACCTGGGCCACAACTGTCACACCTAACCACACATACAAACACCTAGGCTAGAACAACCACCACCATTCCCGAAGACACCTGGGCTAGAAGATCCACTACCACGCCAGAAGACACCTGGGCCTCATACCGAAGACACTTGGGAAACCACCTTCCACACACACCTGGCCAATCACCACACTACCTCGCCCGAAGGTTCTTGGGAAAATAATGGGCCTAAGGCCATCACAACCTGACTGAAGATACATGGGCTATCCGGGAAAGGGAGCAGAAAAAGAGCTAATAACCATCCACTAAGAGTATTGTTGGAAAAAACACCATACCCCATGAAATGGGTGTGTTCGACAATAAGTGATCCACTTGGGTGGGGCGCAGATAAGGAACAAAAAACTAAAAATATTGATATAGGTAAAAATCACTCACCCAATGTTTAGGTTTTCCTTCAGTCCTCCTAAGGAGAACAAGCAGCACTGCATCCATGTCACGACTCTCGCCAAGAAAACCCATTTGTCCCATTCTTGTTTCATGTTCACTAACAATGTACAAAAAAATTTAAGAACTACTGGGAAACTAGTAAACATAGGCACAAGTCCAGGAAAGTAAACAGTCAAACATCATCCATGACACCCACACCTGGTTCTCTCGTAAAGCCGCATCAACTAAAGAGAACCTTAAGTTACAGCCCCATGCCGATCATCCGAGAGCAAGAAGGGCTTCTCACCCAATTCGTGATATAAACAAGGTAACCACCCGGTCACAAAAATCACAAACACGGAATCCATAACAATAAGGGATCTCATCCCCGATTGCACAACCATCTAGAGTATAAAAACAGGGGATCCCATCCCCTCCAACATCTCCAGCAATCGTCCCGTAAAAGAAAAACATCCAAACCACTACTACCAACACAAAGCAGGGTCATGCCTATATTTTAAGATTTATAAGATTTAACACACTCCATTATTTCAATTTCGTGTTCATTAACCGGGGGTTATCACAGAATGATTGATCCCGGTGCTTCCAATTTATTCAGCCGGGTATACGTGATTAACCAATTTACATTTCACAGAAAGAGTTTACAATTACAAAACAAGTCATTTAAAACACCACCAGGGGTTTATTAATGCACAGACAACGACCATCAATAGCCTCAATTTTCAGAACCCGTAAGCCAGCACAATTCAGAAAGATGATCATAATATAAAAAACATAACGGTCACAACCCCCCCTTCATTCTTTATAGAATCTGTTCATTAACTTTATTTAGGTCTGGTTTATCCAATTCTACCGAAACAACAGCACGCCCACCCCGCATGATACACAAAAGAGAGAGACGAAGGAGAAAATTCCCTACTTGTTGGATCAACGATCTACGCTGAGGATGGGGGAGGAACTTCGCGGATAGCGATGTGGCTCGCCTAAAAGTAAATCTCTGCGTCTATCAATGCTTAGGCCGGGCGCGGAACTCTACGCATAAAGAAGCGGCTCGCCCGAGTCACCGGAAGCTATTCGTGAAAAGCCGTGATCAAGGAAGGAAGAAACCATGCCTAGCCATTTAGTTTATAAGGGCCGCAGATGGTTGAGATAAGAACATGAAATCGCGTAAGGAGTGGGGGTCATGGGTTGGCCATGCGGCCCCTCTTGTCATTAAGGGGGTCGGGTGGTTTAAACCAACTCATTAATTTATTTGGTATTTAATTAAAACTCTTATGGAGTTACAAGTCTTTAAAACATTCTCAAATAGGTAAAAATATGGTTTAAAACCCTAATTGCACAAGAAGGAACACCACTAGAATGAACCCGCGGGGGGTAGGCCAGAGCCACCTGTGGCTGAAGGCCACAGGTGGGTGACGGCTACCGGTAGGCCAAGGCCATAGGTCGGCGAAGGCCACCAGTAATCCAATGCCACCGGTAGGCCAAGGCCACCGGTAGGCCAAGGACAACGCTCGTCGAAGGCTACCGGTGGGCCAAGGCTACCAATAGGGCTAAGGTACTGGTAGACTGAGCTACCGGTAGGACGAGGTACCGGTAGGCCTGCTACCGGTAGGATAAGGTTACCGATAGTCCTACACCGCCACGATTACCAGACCAGAAAACCCAACACGATATTTTCACAAAGTAAAGGATCCCCACAAAACCTGGGTCGTTACATCAGATACCTCTTAAATGATTCTCGTACCCAAGAATAAAAAAAACCAGAAGGAAAGAGAGGGTATGAACAACCACGTCGAAAGATAACTCTTAGGAGTGAACCCACGCACACATCCTACATACCAAGCCAAGCTGCCGAGGTATGTGGGTTGGGGAGTCTCCTCCCCCATGTAAAGATATTATCCACTTTGGGCGGCACTGACTCGCCCGCACGGGTTTAATCGCATCCACCTTAATGAGTCTTGATTACGGATCAGGTCCTCTCCTCCCGTATAGCCAGGGCTTTTCACACGCATTCAGAGGAAGAAAACTAGTACATTTCATAGTCAACAAGACAAAATGTTCTACCACAATAGGTAAAATAAGGAACAAAACTCAAAACAAATCTTGGTACTAGGCAAGAATCTATTCTTCCCTTTTCCACGTACTCTCCTCAAGCCCACCATGTCTCCACAACACACGAACCAAGGTAATAGTTCACTCACATAGCACCTTCTCCTTGAGATCCTCGATCATCACTGGTCTCTCCACAAAATTCATGTCTTCCTCGATGTACAACTCACCCCAATCAAGGATGTGTGAATCATCGTGCAGGTACCGACAGAGCTGGGACACATGGAAGACATCATGTATTCTTAGTAGCGGTTGTGGTAACTCTAGCTGATAAGCCACTTCGTCAACCCACCACAACACTTCGAAGGGTCTGATGAACCTAGGAGAAATATTACTCCCCTTTCCGAACCTCCGCTGCCCACGCCGAGGGGAGACCTTCAAAAACATGTGGTCTCCAACCTCAAACAGCAAGGGCCTCCTCGTATCTGCATACGACTTCTGTCGGTCCTGGCTGCCTTCATCCTTTCCCGTATGAGCTGAACCTTCTCTATCACGCTCTGCACCACCTCCGGGCCAAGAATGCATACCTCTCCTACTTCGGTCCATCACACAGGCGGACAACATGGTCTCCCGTACAATGATTCAAATGGGGCCATACCGATGGTAGTGTGATAGATATTATTGTAGGAAAAATCTACCAGGGGAAAGTATCGCACCCATGATACCCCTAAGTCCAGAACACATGCCCGCAACATATCCTCAAAGGTCTGGATGGTGCGCTCTGTTTGTCCATCTGTCTGGGGATGGAAAGTAGTGATAAGGCGTAACTGTGTTCCAAAAGCATGATGCAATCCTTTCCAGAAACGTGAGGTAAACCGTGCATCCCTATCCAAGACTACAGACCTCAGGACTCCATGCAACTGCACCACCTCATCCACGTACTATCGTGCCAAACCATCCACAGTAATTGACTCCCTGATCGCTAGAAAATGGGCCGATTTCTTTAACCGGTTAACTACCACCTAGATGGCGTCATATTCCCCTTGGACCATGGTATGTACAGTGACTAAATCCATCGAGATGTCATCCCACTTACACTCGGGGACATCTAGAGGCTGTAGTAGGCCGCCTGGAACTCGGTGTTCAGCCTTCACTTGCCGACACACTAAGCACTTGGCCACAAACTCTGCCACTGCTCGCTTCACTCCGGGCCACCAAAACTATCTCTTCATTCCCTGGTACATCTTAGAAACTCCTAGGTGTACCACAAGGGATGTGTTGTGGAAATCACTGAGATCCTTGGCACGCATCACTCCTGGAACAAACAACCTTCCCTGGAAAATCATCCGGTTCTGACCATCCACTGTCCATCCTTCCGTAACATTACTCTGGTCAACTCGGTCACGCATCACTTCGCACTCTGGGTCTCCCCAACGAGACTCCTCCACTTGCTGCAACAGAGACGACTGTACTGTCATCTGATATAGGCAGCCTCTACTGTTATCATTCCTCGTATCCAGGTGTAATGCAGCCACTCCTCCATTGCCTTCCAGGTGTCCTCCGACTCTCAGACTGCATCCTTCTGCGTCCTCTTGCTCAAGGCATCAGCCACTACATTTCCCATGCTCGCAGTATAAGAGATATCGAAGTGATAATCCTGGAGGAACTCCACCCATCTCCACTATCGCAAGTTTAGGTCCCGCTGGGAGAAGATATACCTCAAGATTGTGTGATCCGTGAAGACCACAAAGCATTCTCCGATGAGGTAGTGCTGCAATAACTTTAGTGCAAAAATGACCACTACAAGCCCCAGGTTGTGGGTGCCATAATTACGCTCATGAGGGCATAGTTTCCTGGACCCATAAGAGATCACCCCTTAACGCTGCATCAACAAAAATCACAGGACCTGTCCTAATACATCACAGAACATCTCATAATCCGCCCCTTCTTATGGTAATATCAGCACTGGGGCAATAACCAACTTCTCCTTCAGATAGATGAAGGCTGACTCGCACTACTCACTCCACACGAACACCTGGTCATTCTTGGTCAAGGCTATCAAAGGGGCTGCAAATCGGGAGAAGTTGGCTAAGAACCTCCGATAGTAACCCTCCAGCCTGAGGAAACTATAGATCTCTGCCACATTCTTCGGTTCTACCTAAGAAAAAACTGCCTCAACCTTTTATGTGTCCACCGCTACCCCCTGATCAGACACCACGTGCCCGAGGAAGTTCACTTCTCGTGTCCAGAACTTGCATTTCGACAACTTCCCATAGAGACGATGATGTTAGAGGACCTCAAGAACCATCCTCAGGTGCTCTACATGGTCCTCCTCTAATCTTGAGTAGACTAGGATGTCATTGATGAACACAACTACGAACTTATCTAGGTACTCCCGGAATATGGAGTTCATAAGCCCCATGAATAGAGCCGGGGCGTTCGTAACACTGAAGGGCATGAATACGAACTTGAAGTTTCCATATCTGCACCTGAATGCCGTCTTCGGGATGTCGCCCTCCTTCACTCTCAGCTGGAGGTTCCCAAACCACAGGTCGATCATCGAGAACCATCCTGCCCCTTTCAGCTGGTTGAAAAGATCGTCTATCCTCGGAAGAGGGTACCGATTCATGATCGTCACCTGATTCAGCCTCCTGTAGTCTATGGACAACCTGATACGACCATCTGCCTTCTTTGAGAACATGACTGGAGAACCCCACGGTGACGTACTTGGCCGAACATAACCCCTCTTCATCAGATCGTCAATCTGGATCTGCAACTCCCGTAGCTCTGAAGGTTCCATCCGGTAAGGAGCCATCGAGATCGGACGAGCACCTGGCTGTAGGTCTATCCCGAACTCGATATCACATCGAGGGGGTAGATTCGTCACCTCCTCAGGAAAGACGTCCATAAAATCACAGACAACCTCAGGTACCCCCACCATCTCACCATCTACTGACTCTATTGACAACTCGACTGGCAATGAGAGGAGGGGTTCCTCTCGCCTTCTTCCCTTCTGACCGCTCTGCTCACCGGTAATGGTAACACGCCATCCTCCCAAGTCCGAGAACATGACCCTTCTTTGGAAACAGTCGATGATGGCGCACAAAAATATTATCCATTCGATGCCTAGGATGACATTGTATGGTTGTATCTGTAGTAGAAGAAGATCCCTAATCGACTGATGTGGCCCTATCATCAGTCTGCATCCTCGACAAACAAATAATAAGTCAGTATGACCTCCGACTGGTGTGCTCAACACCAGGGGTACTGGAAGTTTATCTCCATATAGACCCAAGGCACATGCAATATTGGGTGCAACAAAGGAGTGGGAAGCTCTGGTATCGAACAAGGCATTAGCAAGGGTACAAAACAAACTGATCTTACCTCGAACAACCTCCAACCCTACTTTAACTACTTCCTCTGCGGCATGCAACTATTCACGCCTAGCTCCCCTTCCCCTCGGCTGTCGGACACCTCCCCGACCATGCCCCGGTCGAGGTCCCTGAGGAGCGCCCTGAGGTCAGCCTCCTCCTCCTACATCTGCCCTTGGAGGAGTGGGAGGTCGTTGTCCCTGCTCATGCTGCTGCAACGGCCTGGCTAGAAGCTGCTGTTGGGGCAGGTGGGGGGCTGTCTGCCACTGCCGTACTGTACTCAGTCCGGGCACTGACTCCGGAGATGTCCAGGGCTCCCATAGACGTAGCCCTGCGGCCCTAAGCCCGCAGGAAAAGGGAGAGGACCAGGGGATCGAAACTGAAATTGATGTGGCCTGCTCCCTGCGGGTCAGAACCTGGAGGGTCTTGACGCTGGTGGCCTGGTGTTGACAGCCTTCCCCTTCGATGGTCCCAACTGGATCCCCTCACGTGACACTCCTCCTAGAGCATGCATTCTCTCCACCACTTCAGCCTTCTTCTGGACCTCCAAGTAAGTCAGCTGGGTAAAGTTGGTAACAACGTACTATAGGGAGGGTCAGAGAGCCTCCTCCAAACATCTCGCCCAAGACTCCTCGTCGAGAAAGAGGTCTGGAGAAAAATGTATGAGGTCTTTGAACTTGATCCCTAGCTCCCTCAAAGACATACTCCCCTGTTGGAGGGTGAGTAGCTCTTATCTCTTTTCCGCCTTCATCGTCGAAGAGAGGAATTCTGCCCAGAACTCCCTCTCAAAATCCGCCAAAGCCACCTCCTCCTCTCTCCTCTCCCCCAAGTAAAGCGTCCCCACTGACACGCTTCTCCCATATCTGGATGATGGACACAGGAACCCAGTACTCGGTCAGGACTCGAATCAGGCCGAAATCTATCACTAGTTCCTCTAGACAACCGTCCGTCTTCATGTCAGAGGTGCTACCCTCATACTTCTCAAGGGTCTGTCACTGGAAGGCATGTAGAGTACTCTTCCACTAATCATCGTCCTCTTCTCGGTCATCTCTCTACCTAACGTCCAAGGTATTCTGCGGGGCCTCGATCATCAGTACCACACGCTGTCGCCTTCCTGGTGCCATAGCTGCAAGGTATACAAGGAATGCCTAAGCCCAAGTAGTGCAAATTATTGTCTTTAAAACATCTTAAACTTTTTTTTATTCTTAATTCCAAAAACACCCTAGAAACACGAGAACACAATTCATTATGTTGGATGTACATTTCCTAGGGTCGCTACCCTGCAATAAGTGTGTCATCACTTGATCGTTCGGTAGGTCCATAGTGCTTGCATCGGATCACGGGGGGCCCTAAATTCTCGAGTCCTACCCGGTCTTCCTGGGCCTAATTCACACACCAAGGTCACCCAAAATTGTTTCCTTTCCATCCCATTCAATCCTCACTGTGCCTAACTCCAGACTCCACCATATCTCTCAACCATCACCTCAGATACCATTCTGTCATGACCCGCCTTCACCAAAAAGAGGGAAGGGTCGGCAGATTGCCAGGCCCTTCCTTCTTTACGTTGAAGGAGATATAATGGCCACCGAAACCCGCCTTCAATAGGTCCCGGAGTGGCGAATAGAGCCAAGGGTATAGAAATTACACACAAATGGAAGTCATTTAAATTTTTGTTTTATAGGATCAAGAGATAAGAGGATGAAACCCAAAAACACCAAGGTAAAAGAAAAGTAAAGCCAATGGTAAACCATTCCCACATGCATGTTCAACAACTAAGAGCCACAAAGTACAAAAGGTTGTTATGAGGTATGTTCCAAAGAAAGAAAGAAAACAAAAACTACAACTGCCCCAATGGTTCGAGCTAGTATGGTCCCGCGCGATCCCCGAAGTCCTCATGGAAACCTGAAAGCAGTTTTATATACGTAGGGTGAGCATACAAGTACACTCAGTAGGGAAAACCAATGACTCTCGTGCACAAGTGGGGGAACGTACTAATGTCCTGTGAGAAAAAGAGTAAACCAAACACCTATCAATGTAAACTATCGAACCATGCCTCACCAAGGCACACTCCCCAAATAAAACAAGTCAAGTAATATATATATATAATAAGAGAACATCGATGTTTGGGTACCCCACGTTACTTTCCCACTGGTTATTGAGACATCCTACGCATTGAACCAATCCCTCCATTCTCACCACAGTCCCACTGCCACACCCGCCTGCACACACATGGGCCACAACCACACACAGTCCCTCTGCCGAATCTTTCTTGCACACACCAGGGCCACAACTGTCACACGTAACAATGCCTGAAAACACCTAGGCCAGAACAACCACCACTACGCCCAAAGACACCTGGGCTAGAAGATCCACTGCCACGCCCGAAGACACTTGGGCCTCATCCCTAAGACACTTGGGAAACCACCTGCCGCACACACCTGGAGAATCCCCACACTACCCTGCCCGAAGGTTCTTGGGAAAATAATGGACCTCGGGCCAACATAGCCTGCCCAAAGATACTTGGGCTATCCAGGAAAGGGAGCATAAAAGGATCTAATAACCAGCCACTAAGTGTAGTGTTGGAAAAAACACTCTCCCCCATGAAATGGGGGTGTTCCGCACTAAGTGCTCAACTAGGGTGGGGCGCGAATAAGATACACAAAAATAAAAATATAGATATAGGTAACAAGAACTCACCCAATGTTTAGGTTTTCCTTCAGTCCTCCTAAAGAGCACAAACAGCCCTGTTTCCAAGTCACAACTCTTGCCATCAAATCCCGTTTGTCCAATTCTTTTTTCATTTTCAGTAACAATGTTCAAAAAAGTTTAAGCACTACTCGGAAACTAGAAAACATAGGAACAAGTACCGGAAAGTAAACAGTCAAACATCAACCATAACACCCACAACCGGTTCTCTCATAATGACACATCAACTAAAGAGAACCCTAAGTTACAGCCCCATCCCCAACATCCGGGAGCAAGAAGTGCTTATCACACAATTCATGTTATAAACAAGGTAACCACCCGGTCTCAAAACTCACAAACACTGAATCCATAACAACAAGGGATCTCATCCCCGATTCCACAACCATCAAGAGTATAAAAAAAGGGGATCTCAATCCCTCCCACATCTCCTGCAATTGGCCCATAAAAGAAAAACAACCAAACCACTACTACCAACACAAAGAAGGGTCATGCATGTATTTTCAGATTTATAATATTTAACACACTCCATGATTTCAATTTCGTGTGCTTTAACCGGGGGTTATCACAGAAGTATTGATCCTGGTGCTTCCAATTTATTCAGCAGGGTATACGTGATTAACCAATTTACTTTTCACAGTAGGAGTTTACAATTACAATACATGTCATTTAAAACACCACCAGGGGTTCATTAATGCACTGACAACGACCACCAACGACCTCGATTTTCAGAACATGTAAGCCACGATAATTCAGAAAGATGATCATAATATAAACAACATCAACGGTCAATGCCCCCCTCCTTCATTCTTTATATAATCTGTTCATTATCTTTATTTAGGTGTGGTTAATCCAATTCTACAGAAACAAAAACACGCCCACCCCGCATGATACAAAAAATAGAGAGACGAAGGAGAAAATTCCCTACTTGTTGGATCAATGATCTACACTGAGGCGGGGGGAGGAACTTCATGGATAGTGATGCGACTCACCTGAATGAAAATCGCATTGTCTATCAATGCATAAGCTGGGCATGGAACTCTACGCATAACTATGTGGCTCGCCCAATGCACCAGAAGTTGTTCTTGAAAATCTATGATTGAGGAAGGAAGAAACAATTCCTAACCCTTTAGTTTATATGTGCCACAGATGGTTGAGATAAGAACAAGAAACAGCGTAAGGAGAGGGGTCGTGGGTTAACCATGCGGCCCCATTCGTCATTAAGGGGTTCGGGTGGTTTAAACCGACTCATTAATTTATTAAGTATTTAATTAAAACTCTTATCGAGTTAAAGGTCTTTAAAACACGCTCATATAGGTCAAAATAGGGTTTTAAACCCTAATTGTGCAAGAATGAATGCCACTGGAAAGAACCCACGGGGGGTAGGCCAGAGCCACCGGTGGCTGAAGGCCAGTGGTGGGTGATTGCGACCGGTAGGCTAAGGCTACCGGTGGGCGATGGCCACCGGTAGGCCAAGGCTACCAGTAGACCGAGCTACCGATAGGAGTGCTACCGGTAGGATAAGGCTACAGATAAGCCTACACTGCTGCGATTCCCAGACTATAAAACCCAACACGAGATTTTCACAAAGTAAAGGATCCCCACAAAACCCGGGACGTTACATTATCTTTGGCCTTATTTGGTGTATTAATAATATTATTAAATAAATCATCAAAATGGTTCTTCTCAATATTCATCACATCTAACATGTGACTGACTAGAAAATTAGACAAATATGGAAAATCCTCAAAAAATGATTTATTTTATCCAATTGTTCCCTTTTTCCAAACCCATCAATTTTATGTTGGTTTAATGTTGGTCCCAATGTGGTGGGTGGAAATAAAGAGAAAATTGATTTTCAGTCTATAACTAAGATAATTGTAGGAGGACCATCATTTTCAGCTATTACTTATCTAAAATGAATTTTTTTTCTTCACAAAGGATGATCAGTTGGAAGAAATCTATGATGAATGTTGAAAAGACATGACATTTCCACTAATGAGCATAGATGCATTTCTCACTCTCATACAGTACAGACATGATTTTGGACTATGCTTACTCTAACCAGATAACATTATATATTCTACAAATTCACCAATTTACCAAAGCAATACACTTTTCTATAGATTTTTTTGTTTCAAAGAAACATGATATGTACTAACACCATTACCCCATAGTGAATTTAACTTAAAAATCAACGGTTTCAAATAAAAATATATATTATTTTTCGATTAATCATGAATTAAAAAGGTCAAAATATATACAGATTCTGTATATATATCTATAGTGGTAAATTATATAGGGATATAATGATAGGAAAACATGAATACTGACTATTATAAGAACCAAATAGATCTAAATTGTCTGTAGGAAGGCCCATTCACAATTTTTCATGATTCTAAACAAAAAGGAATATGCACTTTGTTCCATGACATCAATGATGATGTGTTTTGAGAAAAAAAACACTCTAATTTGGATGTGAGTGGGATATATCTCAATTGTTTAATTGTATCAATTATAGACTTCAATGGTTGAGCTTCTTTATACCCTGATTGTCCACATATAGGACAAATATCTAATGACTCATTTTAACTGTAATATAAGATGTTGACATTTGAACATGCATGACACTTCTGATAACTATGATCCAGATTACAAAACAGCCTCTTTCTCTCATAGAAATTTACAGGAAACACACTTCCATTAATTAAATGTGTTTTTATAAAAGGGAATATCTGATCAAAATAACTATTTTACATTCCATTATCTCATTTAATAGCCATAAATTTAGCAATTGCTTCAAAATTTCTTATCTTGCAAACAAGATATACAGAATCATTAGCATTCCTCAAAAATTCATATAAATGACATGGTACAAACTAATGAGTATAATCAATATCATCGTATGTTTTAGTTTGCTGAAAAGATGGTCCTACAACATCATGTAGTAAATTTTTAAACTTTGCTAGATCCGGAATCAAATTATTAGTATCTTCATTGGAACTACGTTCACCGTTTTGGTCCAACGAAACATAATCTTGTTGAAAATAAAATGCAATAAATGACTGCCAATATTTCCAAATGTGTCATATATCCTCGTAGAACATTTTTTACATGGACACATACATATACCTTCTGAAACCAATTTTGGCTGTGATGATGCAAATGATAAGAAAGCATGAACACCCTCAATATTTATTGGATTAAAACCAAAACTATTTGTATTCTTATGTTGATTTATCCAACAACGATCATCTAATAATCACTATTTTCAAAATCCATTTTCCATATTTTTTAAATTGGAAAGAGTTAGTTTTTTGGAATAATTAGATATAATATAAACACTATCCAAAAAATAGAAGATAGGTAAATTGTTTTTTCTAAAATTTTATCTTAATTCCTATTATTTTATATTTATTTATACAAATTTTTTAGATTTTATACTAATCTACACTCATTTATAAGAATTTATAATAATTACCACAAATTATTATTAATTATAAGTAGTTTTTCTAATTATTGTTAATTAACCGTGGCATAATTTCCAATGGGGTGGCGGCAAGTATTTTGACCGATGAGGCATCCCTTAAAAACATTATAAAACTCAAATAACAGTGAAAAGTCTACTCTAATGTACAAATATCCATTTTCATATGCACGAGGATGGAGAGTAGGGAGGCCTCCTCGCAATGCTATACATCCTCGTGAATATGAAAATTAATATCCATAAATTGAGACATACTTTTCATAGTGATTTCAGTCATATAAGATCCATGTAGATGAGTCAACATGGAAAAGAGAATATTTTTTCTGACAACACACGTCCTTGGAACTTTCTCCGACTTAAATCGCTATTAAAACTCTACTCCAATGTATGTGTGACAAGATTTTTCCTACTGATTTCAGCTGGAGAAGTTTGCAAGGAGTTGAGGCATCGATCAAATTCAATGCCTCGAAACTCCTATAAATTGTTCTAGTATATCAATGTATTCATATTTATTCTAATTTTTCACTAATTAATACTAATAATTAATAATTAATCATAATTATTACTAATTGTCACTAATTCTTACTAATTGTTACTAATTTATCCTAATTCTCACTAACTGTTTCTAATTATTTCTATTTAATACTAATTATTACATATTAATAATAATTAATTCTTATTATTTATAATAATTACAAATTATTCTTAATTATTATGAATTATTTCTAATTATAAATAATAATTATTAATTATTAGTAATTAATAATAATTATTCTCAATTATTACTAATTATTACTAATTATTATAATTTTTTACTCATTATTACTAATTATTATAATTTTTTACATATTATTGATAATTTTTACTAATTAATAATTATTATTTATAATTATAAAAAATATTTAAAAATATTTAAAATTATTTCAAATTATAATAAATTATTACAAATTATTACAAATTATAACCAAATATTATAAATTATTACAAATTATTACAAATTATTTCTAATTATTAAAATTTATTAAAAAATAATTACAAATTATTACAAATCATTGTAATTTGTTAATAGTTGTTACTAATTATTAAAATTTATTACTAGTTATTACAATTTATTACTAATTATTAGTATTTGTTATAAATTATTATTAATTTTTAAAATTTATTAATTATTATTAATAATAATTTCTAATTACTACTAATTATTACAATTTATTACTAATTATTAAAAGTTATAGCTAATTATTATATTTTGTTATCATCTTACATTAATTTTTAATATTTACTACTAAGTCTTACAAATTATTACTAATTATTACAATTTAATACTAATTATTACATTTTATTACAAATTAATACAATTTATTACTAATTATTACTAATTATTTCTAATTATTAATAATTATTAATATTTATTATTTCTTAATACCATTAATTATCAATTAATAATATTTATTACTAATTATTACTAATTATTACAATTATTTCTTATTTTTACTAATTATAACTAATTATTACAAATTAATACAATTTATTACTACTGATTACAATTTGTTTCTAATTGTTACAATTTATTACTAATTGTTACTAATTGTTACTAATTAATCCTAATTAATCCAAAATTAATCAAATTAAACCAATTTATTATTAATTATTTCTAATTATTACAAATTAATCGTAATTATTACGAATTATTCCTAATTAATACTAATTAATACAAATTAATACAAACTATTACTATATAATCCTAATTATTTCAAATTAATAAGAATTATTAGTATTTAATCCTAATTATTTCTAATTATTACTTATTATCCCAATTATTACTAATTGATCCCAATTATTTTTAATTAATCTTAATTATTACTAATTATTTCCAATTGTTACAAATTATTTCAATTTTTTACTCATTATTACTAATTATTTATAATTATTACTATCTAATCATAATTATTATAATTAATCACAATTATTACAAATTATTCCCATTTATTGATAATTATTTTTAATTATTACAAAATATTTCTAATTATTTTTAATTATAACAATTTATTTCTAATTAATGAAAATTATTATAAATTATTTCAAATTTTTCAAAATTATTACAAATTATTACATATTATTACTGCCACGAACTGAATCAGGTCGCCAAAAAAACTGACACCTGACATGGTACGCGACAAGACCAGAAGGGCGTTACCTATCCCTACGGGCTGGCACAAGTGCCCATTTATCATAGATTTTGGTTTGGGAATGATTTACTGAAATACAGAAGCATAAAACATCAAAACCAAACGATAATTCAAGCATAAAAATTCATACAAAATGAGGTTCATACAAACATCTAGAAATGAATACACTTGTTTAAACATAGAAAAAGAAGACCAAAGACACATAAAACACCATAAAAACAACCCCAAGCACTACACATGACCATGGGTTATTACCAACAAGTAGTCTCCACAACGCCACACCATTGAATTAAACTAACAACCCAAACTGCCATCACACAAAGCCTTTCCATTATCATTGTCTTACCTGACCAAGGCTAGTTACACCCAAGGTGTGTAAGTAGGGTGTGAGGCTAAGCCCAATCGGATACAACCAATAGATTATATAGAGGAAACAATAAAAGATAAAAATCATGCCATTTTTTTGGATAAGCATGAAATGGTGGAAGTAACTTCTAATGAATGAAGATTTTAAATGTAAATAGTTTTTCAATGGAAATTTTCCATTATTTAACACATTTATGTAAATCATGTATTATACTAAAATTTCCACCAAAAACCACCATATTATATATATTAATTCCCAATAGTCAATGAGAACCAATCTTGGGAACACCCATAAGAAATAGGCAGTCTCAATCCCTACATACCTCATACCTCGGTGTAATGTAAACATATATAAATCCATTTTCATACTTGAGAAACTAGTAGTGAACATACCCATAACCTAGTGGTCCCAAAAAATCATCATCATAGTTTTCTTAGTGTTGTCGTTATCCATTTTTCTCTGTGAAACAGAGACAAAACCCATCCAGATCACTAGCGTACTTGTACATATACACCCATCAAGGTACTTGGGCTTCCCCCTTTGTGCTGAAACCAATACCTCATTAAAAAAGTATCTACTATCATATAAACACATTAGTTATGGTAATAACAAACTCAAAATTGTATCTACACATGTTTTTTACAACGTTCACCACATAATTAAACCGTTAGAATTTCAATAAAACAACCTCAAACATTTTATCCTTGTTTTACACAGATACTACATTTAAATTCCCACATTGAATACCATGGGCATACCCATATTCACCAAAAAATAATTTGCATCACATAAAACATTTCTGGAAACATATTTCATGATTTATAAAATAACTCCATTTTGAAAGACATAAAATAGACATGTAAATCACCCATTTTATCACCAAATTGGTACCTAAGAAACATTTTCTCACCAAATGTTACTAAAACCATATTTCTCAGCAAGGATAATGATTTATATGTTTGTTAAAAATGGTAATGTGTAAATGATAAATCACCTATCATTGATTACCCATGGAATAACCTACCACATGTGTCTAAACCGTTGAATATTTGGGCCGCAAATCTACCGCACCATCAACACACCACAAGGGATTTCGATCAGGACTAAAGCATAAATTATAGACTATGAAACCCAAGATCAAACCCTATGCTTGGTGATCTACTTTCGGGAAAAAGGGGAACCTTATGAAAAGTAATGAAAAGAAAAGGAAGATGGATGATACCAAGAAGGAATTCACTTAATTGAATGATCTTGAAGTTTCTCCACCAAAACCCCCTTAAAAGATTATTTATAATGGAGTTTTGTGGAGCTTGGAGACATCCCATGGAATCTAGGGTCGAAATTGGGAAGGAAGGGGTTTATTTGGGTTTATACTGGATGGGAAAATGGGAATTAAAAAATGTTTTTAATGTGCTCGACAAGGCTACACGGTTTGGCTGCATGGTTTATGGAACTGTGTGGCCAAACCATGCAGCATGTTCCGGCCCCACAAAAACATGCCATCTTTCAATACATTCATAGGGGAACATGGGTGATTCAATGGGGGTAGATATTCCATGGACAGGGGGAAATAATACCGAAGAGGAAGCCACCCTTCCATCACAAGACTCATCCAACTCAAGGGTATAAACCACCCAGACAACATACACCATAAGAGGTTCCACAAACAGTGTCAAAAATTCAATTCCAAAACACCTCATCCTCATACCTTCCCTTTTAGAAAAGGCATTTCCAGTTACCATCTAATAATTCCAAGAATAAATACTATGATCAAGAACTACAATGGCACCAAATCTAATCCTTGAACACCCGAATGGAAATAGAAAACTAAGAAGAAAAATTGTTTTTGAAACAAAGGATGGAAATTGAAAATCTGAGTGTGACAATTCCCCCGCCCCCTCCCATAACACTTTTCTCCTCTGGAAAACCAAAACAACATCAGATGTAAATAATCCAAAATGATAAACCAATATGGACTCCCTTTCCTTGTTTTCAGCTACCTCCAAAAGGACATACTCATCCGGTTGATCAAACAAACGAAGAGAATACTCTGACAAGACAAAAAAAACCCTATTTTCCAGAAATGATAAAAAATAATCATTCTATATCCCAAAACAAAACACCTCAAACACTACCATATGTTTCTCAATGAATCCACATGAAACGAACAAAAACATGAATAACACTACAACAACTTTACATAAACAAAAAATTAGCCGTGTTCCAATCCCACATTTACCAAGTAAGAAATTGGTTTCTAGATAGCCTCAAATGAGACTAACTCCAACAAAGAAAACACCATGGAGAAAACAGATTCCCAGATAAGGGGTGACCCAAATGGACTTCCCACCAAAAGGGATAGCATAATTCTTGAGATAGAATAAAGACACCAATAAGGGGAGTCCCGAATATTATCCATAGCATAAGTGGTAAACTAACATAAGACTTTTTCCAGGAGAACTTATGTGAGACCCATGATGGGTCTCCACACTATAAGAACAATACATATTAAATGAACATCATGGGCAGGCAGGAAAAGAAACTAAAATTAAATAGTTGGGATGACCGCATGGTTAGTCCACACAGTTTAAGAAACGGTGCGCTAACCCTGAATATGGTTCTGTATAAAGGGAAAGCTTCACAAAATTACACCGGTCAAGGAACACGGTCCTGTAGAGACCAAGCAGTAGATTTTGTCTCTTATCATGCAGTTTCCTAGGATGATACATGATTATTACTAATCATGCAAAAATTTTCCTCTTCAATATGCCTAGCCCAAATTTCATCATTTTCTCTACAAATTCAATGGAAACTCAAGTGGATAAAATGAACACAGGCTATAACATGGAAACCTGGTCCTCCCACCTATATCATTGAATGTAAAAAACTCGAGAAAAAAACAAAACTAGAGGTTTAAACAATTCTCATATTTTATACTGAGGACAAGACTTTGACTATAGGTTTGAACGACTCCTATATTTCATCGGACTATGCAGCAGCTTCAATCTAGGATCTATGGATGGTGCTCCGATGATTGAACCATTTCTTGATTCGCACTCAAGCTTTAGAAACACCTAAATGGAACATCTTCTTCCAATGTCAAAACAAATTACTCTGTGATCTAATATGGTCTCATCGAGACATGACACACTTCAAACCCACATTACCACAATGAATAAATTGACCAAAACTAGGGTTTAGAGGATGCACACACATCACCCCTTGTTTCTTCGGATGGGATACATCAATGTGAATGGACACATAAAAACAACTTCCTCTCAAATATAGGATTTTATAATTCCATGAAGGGAGACACACATCCAATAAAATAAATACTCTCATAAGATTTCACATCCTTGAACCTTATATTCAAACAAACACATGACATCGCAAGGCATCACTAAACATGACCATTATGGCTAAAAGAAAAAACAAGAAGAGGAACCTTATGATGAGTCCTAAAGAACACATGATTCTAGAAAGCCATCATAATAGTCATTATTGGCTAGATTTTACACACTGGGGGCCTAACATGAACTATTTCTTTGATGAGACTGACAAAAGACCAAAAGGAACTTTAAGAAATCATTCTACACTGACAACCCTGAGCTGAATTCACCTTCGACGACTCCAGAAACATATGAAACTAAAGTCTATTTGAACCTCCCAAAACCACTCTCCATCTACTAGGGGATCCATATAATCTAAAATGAAGAGGGGTAAACTAAATCTCCAATGCTCAAGAAGAACATCCTTATGCTAACCACCTGGGGGATCATCGAATGACAATTCACCATGGGTCACACATGAATCATACATTAACTCATTGTGGGTGTGTTCCCTAGCCAAAAAGAAAACCCAACATCCCAACCAATCTGGGCATTTGGTCAATACATACCACAAGCCTGAATTGAACACCTGAGGGGAGAAACCAAATTAGCATCCTAATCATTTCCTCAAAATACACCACTGACCAACACTCTATTCCAACTTATGGACAAAACACCAAACCAGAACATTGTTTAAACAAGAGGGGTTCTTGAACTCAAAACAACCCACAATAACAATCCTGAAAAAACATAAACCACACCTCCCGAGAAAAAATATCAAATGACAACAATTAATTTCAAAATGAATCTAAAAAAATAGTTTTGGTGGGTTGTTCATTTACCACTGGTATCTCAAGAGCGTCACACATGCGTGTTCACATGCCACACTTGGAACCCACGTAATATCCATCCTGAAACTCATCAATTCATTCCATTAACTATTCATATTCCCATATAAACCCATGAATGTGGTCACATTTGCGAACTCCAAAAAATAAAACATACCATTCCAATTTTCAAAATCAAAACCATTTTATCCACACATTCCCTTTCTCAAAACTGCTAACAAAAATATCAAAACCCAATTTAAATCATACATACCAATTTAGAAAAGAACCCATAATTCTATAAAAACATACATCTATTCCTCTCACAGCCATATAAATAAATTTCAACATATTTCAAAACACTTCTAATCTAATGAAAGACGCCATTTTATAAATCCCCATTAAATTAAGAACTCAAATATTCACATTTCAAAAGAAGGTTCTAAAATTACATAAAAAATTTCAAATTCATAGTAGTTACCAAATACAAATCCATCTTCAGACACGACACATAAAATCTAGAACACTCAAATAAATTCAAAAGGTAACGTCCCGACCCTAGTTACCCAGAGTCGGTGCATTATTACATAACATTGGAATGAAAAAAAAATTTCATGTCTCGAAAGACAGATAAGTTTAGTAGCCTTGGAAACACTATATACATTCATACGTCTATCATTACATAATAAAGGTAAAAATTACAACAACATTGTCTCCATAGTTCACACTTATATCCCCTCAGACTATCCTTGCACGTCAGTCATAAAATAATTCTTCACTTCCTAGGAAAAAGAAATCATAGAACTGGGTGAGCTTAGATGCTCAGTAAGGATAATAACATAGCTGAATCTTTCAAAAATAAGTATAAACATTTAATCCCATGTATAACTAAAACTAAAGATGTTTAAACGTGAACTTCAGCATAACAGGGAAAAAAATAAAATGAAATAATTCCATTTACTTATTCACATTGATATTCTGCTAGTCAAATAATCACATGCAATATCAATAACCACTTTCATAATGATGAAATGCATAATGCCAATCTATCATAACCAAAAAGTCAAGGACTTGTGCCAAGACTACGAAAATATTTTGTCAAGTCCATATTCCAAGTCACTAGTTTTTATAATGAGACCTACCGATGCATCAAGGATCTATAGGTGGCTCCACCGGTCACTTACTAAGTCCAATGCATTCCACATGTGAAATGGTTTAAACAAAACATAAACATTCGTTCTAAAACTAGCATACGAAATGTAAATACATTATCCATACACCATGAATGGTATAAAATTACACATCCACAGAAAAAAATATCACAAAACCTTCAATACAGTATGGATGTTTTTATCATAATAAATCTTCTTCAAATAAGCTTAAAATCCCTCAATGGATGTCGACATAGATGAAAGAAAAACTATTTGAGAGAAATATCTTTTTTTTAAAAATAATTTAAAAGTCACATTATTATAAAATAAAAAATTTAAATTTAAAATATTCTTATAAGCTTATAAGGGATGCTTTGACAATTTTATAATGGTGGAAAATAGCTGCACCCACCATATATGTTAAAAAATACATTCTTACCTTAATTTTTTCAAAAATGGTTAGAAAGAACCTTTCTTGGAAAATGACAAAAAGATTCCTTTCAAACCATTTTATAAAAATTCAAACAAGGTTATAAATGAATTTAACCTATAGTCTAGTAAATAATACAAATTTATTAGAAGACATTTTTAAGAAACCTGGATTTGGATGATAAAGAGTTCCTAGTAGATAATAACTTAAAAAAACTCAGATAATAAAGGGATTGTGAAATTAACCCTTACCTTGTAGGTTTCCTTGGTCGAGGGTAGGTTAACCTCTTGTATAATGGGGAAATAATTTTCATTAAATTATAAAATAATCATATACATTAATATGATATCATATATGATCTTTTAACATTTTTTGATAATAATATCTTAGTATTATCATCGTTTTGGGTGTTAACTGATTCGTTTTACTTTATATTATTTGTTATGTGAGTAATATTTGTTATGTATGGGAGGTATCATGTTCATATGGATAATGATATCAAGTCTCTAAACATTATTTGTATTCCTCAAATGAAAATTAGTCTTGAATGGATACGAGGGGGAATATATCTCATCGCGTTCGTGGAAACGGTAATCCGTACGTACACATGAGAGAAAATATCATTCTTTTGATGTTAAAATAATATATAATTGGATGGTATATCATATATACAAAACTTTTATCATGTTATATTTATTATTTAAATCAATTACACATCATTATTATACCCATCCAAATAATAATTTATTGAATACTAATTACACCACGATGTGGAGACGGTAAGCCCTACGTACACACGTATAGTGAAATGTCATTCAAAGGATGGATAGAATAATTAATTTTGTTGTACCATATTTATAATAACATGACATCATATAGGATATACTGTAGTTATAATTTTATACTGAAAACATCAATAAAAAGGAAGTGGAAGAAGAAAGGAACTTGAAATAGGTGATGAAATATTTACCTCTTCTTCAAGTTCTTCTTTTTGATGCGATCAAAAGGGCTCCTTCGGTTGGCTTTATGACTAAAGTAAGGAATCTAGGAATAAGGGAGGATAGTTGAGATGGTATTTGGTAAGAGTTTGTCTGAGCCAAAAGGCTTTGAAGGTGTGAATTAGAGAGAAGGGGGAGTTCCCTTTTATAAGAGGGGTAAGGGGCACCATAAAAAAGATAGAAATACTATTTTATAATAAATAATTTTAGGTTTTTAATGGATCAAAAACGGATTAATTATAATATAAGGTGGGGATGGGTATTAATATTCTCAACCAATATGTTTTTGATAGGTTTGGGTCACTATTTTACCCTTATCATTTACATTAAACTCAGAGATAAATAAATTGACATTTACCATGTCTCTTTGTATTTTTATATTATATGGTTAATAATCATACTATATACTTCCATGATAACCCCAAATGGTTCATTAATGATAAACATATCATTATATAAGACCTTCGTCCGAACTATATGATTTTAGTAATAGAATATTATTTAATAATATATTTTTTTTTAAAACTCTTCTATATAAATTTTGACACTATTTGGAATTTTGTTTTTGCTAAAATTATAAGAGCATTATTACATAGAAAAAAATTCATATAACCAAATATAATATGTCATATTAACCTATAAAATTAGTGGATTTCATTAAAAGTCTCATATATCATTTATTTGGATATTTATAATAACATTTATTTAAATATTTCATTAATTAGATAATTACTCCCTCACCATTGTGTCATAAATAAATTAAATTATTTAATGCCCAAATATTTTAAATAAAATAGAATTATGTAGGAAATATTTTTGGATTTCTAATTAATATTTATAATCTAATTTATCTTATGTATATCCTCATATTAAAAAGGTTTTAGTCATTAAACGTTGATTTTAACTCTTTTAACTCTTCTTTGAATTAAATAATAATAAATGTCCAAATCTAATTGAAGTGGACCAAAGAGGTTCATATTTTAGTACTAAGGTTGATTTTTGTCGAGTTATACTTATCAAATATAATTAGTACATGTGTTAGGGTAATAATAATATAACTTTAACCCTTAATTACCCTATTTATTATTAAGCGTGGTAAATAAAAAAAAGTTACTATTCACAAAAAGAATTGTATCTTATTGAACCACATTTTAGTCCTTGATATTAACCATGTCTCTTGGATTTTAGAAATTCCACTCACAAAAGCGGTAAAATTGTGATTTATTTGTATTTTCAAATTCACCTTAGAGATGGGTAAATGATGGTGAAAAGTTCAATAAAAGTTTTATATAGAAAAAATTATTATAAACTGACTCCAATGAATTACATTGAATTTATATAGGTATTATGTATCTATTTTGACCTAAAATAAATTTAAATAATATAAATAATTATTTAAATAAAAATTTCAATTCTAAACTATAACTTAGTGTTTTTCACTATTCATCAAAAATTGAAAGTTTTCAAAAAAATTCAAACAATTCCCCCTAAGATAATTTCGATATTCTGAATCAAAAAATGAAGTCCATTTTGAAGGATAAAATTTATTAAATTGCAAAAAAGGGGGTATTAATATTTATAACAACTAGTTTGATTAGTTTTGGTGTGATAAAACTCGAAGTTGCATACAACACACGCTACTGTATTACTCAAAGAGAAGTGTATTGTTGATGATCTTGGTGTTACATTCTCCCCTCCGTCAAATAATTTTGTCCTTGAAATTTCTAGAATATTACTGCATAAAAAGACTCGGGTGGTTCTTCATCATAAGTTCCTCAGGTTCCCATGTTTCCTCTTCCATATTATGGTTTCTCCATAGAACTTTTACCCGACGAGTCATCCGGTTTCTCAACACTTTTTCTATTGTATCAAGAATCTTGAAAGGCTCTTAGCAATAAGACAGATCGTGTTCCAATTCTAATTCCTCATAGGTGGGTACATGCATTGGGACAGACAAGTATTTTCTCAACAATGATATGTGAAACACATCATGAACTTTGGAGAGATTTGGCGGCACTGCCAAATGGTAAGCTACAGCCCGAATTAATTCTAGAATTTCGAAAGGTTTGATGTACCTGAGACTCAATTTTCACTCTTTACCAAAACGTATAACAACCATCCATGGAAATTCTTTCAAGAAAACATGTTCCCCTACCTGAAATTCCTAATCCTTCCTTCGGTTATGATCATACCTCTTCTTCCTACCTTGAGCTTCTTCGATGTGGTTTTGGATTACCTTGACCTTTTCCATCATTTCCAAAAACAGTTTTGGGCCTACAAGTTTTCTTTCACCAACATCATCCCAGTAGGTTAGGGTCCGACATCTCTTTCTGTATAACGCTTCATATGGTTCCATCTGAATATTTGAATGGAATATATTATTATAGGAAAATTATAACAGAGGTAAATATTGCTCCCACATACCCTTAATGTCATGTGAGAAATATCTCAACATGTCTTCAGTGGTTTGAATAGTTCGTTCTAATTGTCCATCAATTTGGGGGTAGTAGGAAGTGCTCAAATGAAGCTCAGTATCCAGAGCTTTCTGAAGACTTTTCCAGAATCTTGATGTAAAACGTGGATCACGATGAGAAACAATCGATATGGGTACTCGATGAAGTCTTAAAACATCATTAAAATATAGTCTTTCTAATCATTCACGTGGTTAATCTTCTATTATAGTATGAAAATGTGATGAATTTTTAAGACGATCAACAATGACTCATATTGAATTGTTCCTTCTAGGAGTCTTTGGTAGTCCCATGACAAAGTCAATTGTAATATTATCCCATTTCCACTAAGGTATTGGAAGAGGTTTCATGAATTATCCAGGTTTTTTCCATCCAGCATTCACTTCATGAAAAACCATACATCTTGACAAAAAATCAGAATACATCCTCTTCATGTTGTCCCACCAAAACTTTTCCTTCCAATCTCTAAACATTTTGGTTCTCCCAGAGTGTATAGAGCAATTGGAACATTGAGAATCATCCAAAAATTCTCTTTTTATATCATGTATATTGGGAACACAAAGTCTCTTCCCAAATATCAAAATTCCATCTTCATACACAGTTTCACTTAATCTCCCATCAATCACAGCTTTAATATTCCTTTAAAACTCTTCATCACTTGTTTAAGAACAATTTGTCCTTTCTAGTAAAGATGGTTTGGAATGCATTTGAAAAAGTATTGATGTTTCACCTTCTATAGTGATTCCCTTTTGCATATTTACTAGATCCATATATATATGAAACTTTTTGTAATGCCTTGACCATAGTTATCCAGATTGGTGCATTATTACATAACATTGGCATGATCACAAGGAAATCATGTCTCGAAAGACCAATCAGTTTAGTAGCCTTGGAAACAAGATTCATTCATATGTTTAACTTTACAGATTGAAGAAAAATACAAAAAATATATATTTCATTAGAACCATCCAATCCTTATAGATTATTCCTTCAAGTCACTCATAAATAACTTCTTTATATCCTCGGAAAAATAAAACATTGAATGGGGTGATCTCAAATGCTCGGTAAGGGTATGTAATACAGCGGAAAATAACATAAATATTAAGAATGGTAAATAATTGAAACCACATGAATTTACCAATAATAAACATGAATACTTTTATGGAATGAATATGAACTGAGTAAGTAAGGCCATAATAAAAAATAATCATGGGTATTCTACTAGTCGAATGACCACATGAACCATCAATATTATTTCCATAATAAGGTAATGTATTATGCCGGACATTCTGAAACATTTTTTCAAGGCCTCGGCAAAGACGTCTAAAATGATTAAGGCCTCGGCCAAAACCATAAATCAATCTGGGAAAGGGCCTCGGCCAATTCCACATCTAGTTGTCTCATTAGACCTACCGATTCCTCGAGGAGCTATAGCGGGCTCCACCCATCACTTACTATGTCCAATACATTCCTCATATGAAAAGGTTCAAACATATCATAAACATTTGTCTTATAACTAACATACGAAATTTCAATAATTTAACCATAAATCATGAATGTTATAACAATAGCACATCCAAAGTCAAACATATCACAAAACCTTCAATACAATATTGATGTTTTGTATCATGATAAATCAATGTCAAATAAACGTAAAATCCATCAAAGGATGTTGACATAGATGAAATCAAAACCCTTTTTAGAGAAATATCTCTTTCTATTTTGAAATCATTTAAGAGTAACATAATTATAAATACAACATTTACTTTGAAAATATTCTTATAATCATTTAAGGGATGCCTCGACGAGTTTATAATGGATGAAAATTTCTGCACCCACCTTTTATGTTAAAAAATACATTCTTACCTTAATTTTGTCGAAAAGGATAAAAATGAACTTGTTTGGAAAACGACCGAAAGATACCTTTATAAAATTCTTATAAAAATTCAAAAAAGGGTATAAATGACTTTAACCCATATTATGTAAAATTGTATGAATTTTTTGAAATACATTTTTAAAAAACATGGATGTGGATGATAAAGAGGTCCCATTAAATAATTACGTATAAAAAACCTCGGATAATGAAGAGATTGTGAAATAAACCCTTACCAACATGGTAACATACGGAACATAAAACCCATGATAGATGTATCCTACAATTAATATGTAAATTTAAATAAATTAAAGTGTATTACACAAATAATACAATTATTGGAAGTACATACACCACACAAAAGGTAATAGTGGCAATATGGTATGAATCTCACAGGAATAAGGAGTGAGATGAAAACCCCTTACCTTGTACTTTTCCTTGGTTGATGGTATGTTAAAATCCTGTATAATGGTGAAATAATTGTTATTGAATCATACAATATTCATATATATTAATATGATATCATATATGATCTTTTAACATCACTTTGTTAATAAAATCATAGTATTATCGTCGTTTTGGGTGTAAACTTACTCGTTTTATTTTATATAAGCCATGTTTGTTATTGATAGGTTGTATCATACTCATATACAGAATGATATTAAGTCCTTAAATATTATTTTTAATCATGCAATAAAATTTAATCTTGAATGGATAAGATGTGGAATGAATTTCATCGTGTTCGTGGAGAAGGTAATCCGTACGTATGCACGAGCAACAATATCATTCTTTTCGTATTATAATTATATATAATTGGAAGCTATATCATATAGAAAGAATCATTATAATGTTATATTTATTATTTACAAGAATTTTACATCATTTTTATACCCATCTAAAAAATAGTATATTGAATAACAATAACACCATAATGAGGAGACGGTAGGCCGTACGTACGCACGTATGGTGACATTTCATTCAAGGGATGGATAGAATAATGAATTTGTTTGTTCCATAATTATATTAACATCACAGTATATAGAATATACTAGATTTATTATTTTATAATGGAAATAACAAGGAAGGAATGAGTTGAAGAAGAAAGGATCTTTAAAGAGGGTGGTGAAGACGTTACGTCTTCTTCGGGTTCATCTTTTTGATTTGATCAAAAGGGCTCTATAGGTTGGATTAGATCAAACTAAGGCCTCTAGGATGAAGTGAGAAAAGTTGTGAGGATATTTGGTCAGAATTTGGCGGAGCCAAATTGCTTTGAAGCAATGAATTAATGAGAAGGGGGAGTGCCATTTTATAAGAGGGGTGAGGGGCTCTTTAGGAAAAACTTAAAATATTATTTTATAATAAAATAATTTTGTATTTATAATTGATAAAATGTATATTATTTATATTATAAGCTGGTTATGGGTCAAAATCCTTTCAACCAATAGATTTTAGACAGGTTTTGGTGATTATATTAAGCTTATATTTTAGTTTTAACTCTTAGATAATTAGTTTGACACTTACCATGTCACTTTGTATTTTTATATTATATAGATAATAAACATACTCTATACATCCAAGATACCCCAAAGTGGTCCATTAAGGATACACCAATAATGATATAAGTATTTTTTCTGATCCTTAGATTTTTAGGAATATAATATAAATTAATAATATAATATTTTTTTTTAAAAACTCATCTATGTCAATTTTTACACTAATCAATAATTGATTTTTTTAAAGTCTTAACAACATTATTAATTCAAAAAAAATCTCATTTAATAAATACCATCATGTCATATTAACCAATAAAATTCTTTTACATCATCAAAACATTCACATTATATTTATTTTAACATTTATAATATCAATTATTTGATTCATTCATTAATAAAGAAAATACTGTATCATTATTGTGTCATATATATTTTTAATTTTTCAATGTATAAAAATTATTAATAAAATTCTATTATGTAGGAAATAGTATTATATTACTAATGAATATTTATAATCGAAAATATAACATATATTACCCTATGTAAAAATTGTTTTTTTAAAAGATATAAGCTTATGTCAATTTTGAATTTACTTTAACTTAATTTATATAAAGTGTTCCTATTATCTAGAAGTGGCTCCATGGGGACCCAAAATCAACCCAAAGATGCCCATGGTTGGAAATGTCTCCACCAATAATGTTAGGACACGTTTTAGAGTAATTTATTATTATTATAATATTATTTTTAACCCTTATTTACAGAATTTACCCTTTAACCATGGAAAATAAAATATTTACCGAAGTAATCATTCAAAATGAATACAAATAAAAGTTACCTATTTACACAATTTGGAAATCCTGATTCCAAATATGGAATCCATTTGTTTGAAATTCAAAACATACAAGTTGCAGAAATTAATTTAAAATTAATTCTGGCTGTCAAAACAAATAGCATGTTTTTATGATATAATTACTATCAAAATATTGATACATGTTTATGTCAGGTATGATTGTGAAATGATGTCCAATGACCAAAATTGTATTAAATTGTAAAAATATATTCTAAATACACATTAAAACCACTCAAATTTGTAATTTATCACTATTAATTATTTTGATTAAAAATGTGTTTTTAATTAAAATTTAGTAATTTTCACTATTCATCAAAATATAAAAGTTTTCCAAAAAGTACGAAAATTTCACCCTAGACTAAATTAGATATTCCAAATCCAAAAATGAAGTCCATTCTGTGAGATGAAATTTATAAAATTTCAAAAATTAGGTATTACGATTCATAACAGTGACTTTGATTGGTTGTTGTGTGTTTTAGAATCTCGATGTTGCGTACAACACACGCTACTATATTATTCAAAGAGAAGCGTACCGTGGAATATTGGGGTCTTAAATTCTCCCCTCCTTCAATAAATTTTTTCCTCATAACTTGAAATTGTTTTTTGAAAATAAAAGATTGAAAATAGAAAATATCTTTATGGGAAACCCCAGATCCGAAATTGGCTTAATAAAATTTACTCCCGATAAGATGAAAAAAAAAATAAAAGGGTCACCACAAAATTATGATATAGATTTGAAGAATATTGGTGGAATGTAGAGACACATAATTGGAGGGGAAATGTAAATATTTATAGGGAGTGATTAAGGTCATCAATCACAAACAAGTGTAGAATTGAGGGCCTCAAAGCCATCAATCTATGATGATTTAAAATATCATCAGTTCAACAAAACATAAGGTATTATGATAACACAATTTGGGTCTTAATATCCCTTCCCTATAAAATTAATTTCGTCCTAGAATAATATAAATATAAATATATATAAATAAAACTTGACAAGTTGTGTTTTATTCCTTCAACTAATTTCTACCACAAACTCCTCTTTCACTCCAAAAGATAATAGATCCCAAAAATATTATATTTATCCTAATAGTATAAGGTTCAAATCATTAATACATTCTATTTTAATGAAAAAAACTATTTTGTAATAACCAGGGACTTCTTGTAGGCTATTGGTAGGTAATAAAGGCCTGCCGCACTGCGGTTATCGGTTCGATTCCTGCAGCTTTGTCTGACACGACGGTTTATCGCCCGACCTGAAGGTTGTCCTTTTTATAAATATCCATAAATAATCTCCAAATAGATTTATCAAAAATAATTCTGTCCAAGTCCAAAATTTATAAGGATGGTAAACACAATTAAGATCCTTTTTCCCGCATAATAACATGTGAACACCTTCATCGTGTATTATTTTAAAACACTGCAACATCCTGAATTTCCCTAAAACCATATTTATTACATTCATGATCCCTTATTCCTTATATAATACTGGATATAATCCTTCTTTTGAAAAATTTTGTAAACTCCAACAATTATGGAATATAAAAATCATTAATTAGTTTCAAGGTATTCAAGGATATCCAATATTATTTATCCAAATCAATCATGTATCATTCCACAATCACTACATCATTACCTGGACCATATTAAGGATTAACATTCCTTAAACCATGTATTTTACAAAAAGTGTAGATTAATATTATGTTACTTTTCATAGAACCATATAACCTCAAGTCCCCAATAAAATAGTACTGTGGTACAATCCTTATATATATATATCACATTAATCTTATAACCAGAATATAGTTCGGCTATCCAAAAACAAAAATACAATAATTATTCAACTTCAACTATAGTAACAACATAACCTTGGCCTTGTTCTATAGGACTTCTATGAGGTATTTTTTCTTGGCTCTTTGGAAATTCATTTTCATAATTCCCCATTTCACTACAATTATAGCATTCATCATCGGTAGCAACTTTATTTGCTTTACAATTACCAGCTAGATGGCCCTTCTGTCCACATTTGTAACACACTCCTTTTCCTTTTAGTCAGGAACTATGGTGATTCCTTCCGCATTTGTCACAAGGTTGAAATTCAATTCTTCCCTTATTCTCGGTTTCCTTATTTCCTTTCCCTAAGTGTTCAACAGATCTCTTCTTCTCTTTCTTTGATTTAAAGTCATAAGACTTAGAGAATTCCTTTTCTGTCTTGATTGCACATTAGAAAATATCTTCGTATGATGAGAAGGATTGTGATACTAATGATAGACAGAGAAATAGATTTAACCCATCAAATAAATGATAAATATTACTCCTTGGGATACGTATATAATCAGCAGCATGCCTCGCTAACCTTATAAAGATCCCCTCATACTTTGAGACATTCTCATCCTCTTTCTGCCTCAGACTCAGAAATTGCATTTCCATATCTGCTTGATGGTCTCAAGGAAAGTATTTTTCTAAGAATATATATTTGAAAACCCACCATTCCATATCTGATACTTCATCATTTCCTTCGTGTTTTGTATCAATGAATACCATTGATCAGCATCTCCAGTGAGGCGATAAACTGCCATGACAACTTTTTCTCTTTCACTACCCCCCAACGCATGAAATATTTTCCCTAAGGAATTTATCCATTTCTCAGCAACTATATGATTTTTACTCCCATTGAATTTCAGTGGTTTTTGCCTCATGAATCTATCTAACATTGATCCTCCATGCTGTCGATCAGAGTGATCCATATGGGTAAGGTTATTATTCATAACCTGAGTGAGTTTTCCCGGTATGGTGATTAGTTGATCAACACAAGTTACATCACAAGCTCCACTATAATTATCATTATTAGAAGGGAAATACATACATGGAGTATGTGCATTAATGCGATTTCCATTCCTTCCCCTATGTTCCATTTCAAAATAATGACATAAACTAGATTAGTTTATGAATCAAAATACATAATTCCAAACATGTAAAACACCTAACGTAAATTGAAGAGTTTATGGATATAATTCATAATCATAAAAAAAATTTATTTGAGGAAGTATATACTCATAAACCCTTCATAATGGATTGTAAATAAAATGAGAATAATCATAAGCATATCCCCCAGGAGTGTCGTAACTGAGAGTGCAGTAAGGCCCATTGTCATGCACTAGTTCCTGTTCGAGTATAGCTCAAAGCGGTGTTTTTGGGTTTTACCCCTAGGTACATCAGTGCTAGAGCCTTCTCTACCTGCTCGTATCCAGACATGGATGTATTGCTTGGAAAACGCACAAAATCACTACAATACAAAAATTTTAGGATGTTCTTCTATACTAATCTTCAAAGTCTATCTTAGGGTTATGTGCTCTAATCAGAGTTTATATAAATCTAGATTCCAAGGTTTGTACTAAACATCCTATGATACCAACAGTAACACCCCGAACCTAGTTACCCAGAGTCGGTGCATTATTACATAAAATTGGAATGATCACAAGGAAATCATGTCTCGAAATATCGAACTGTTTAGTTTCCTTGGAGGCAAGATTCAGACATATGTTCAACTTTACATCTTGAAGAGAAATACAAAAAATATATATTTCATTATAATCATCCAAGCCTCCTAGATTATGCATAAAGGTCCCTCATAACTAAATTCTTCATATCCTGGGAAAAATAAAACACTTAAAGGGGTGATTTCAAATGCTCAGTAAGGTTAAGTAATGCAGCGGAAAATGACATAAATATTAAGCGTGGTAATTACTTGAATCCACTTGAATTTACCAGTAATAAACATGAATACTTTTATGGCATGAATATGAGCTGAGTAAGTAATGCCTTATTAAAACATAATCATGGGTATTATACAAGTCGAATTACCACATGAACCATCAATATTATTTTTATAATGAACGAATGTATAATGTCGGACATTCTGAAACATTTTATCAAGGACTCATCCATGACATCTAAAATGATTAAGGCCTCGGCCAAAACCATAAATCAAATTGGGAATGGGACTTGGACAAGTCCATGTCTAGTTGTCTCATGATACATACCGATGCATCGAGGAGCTATAGCGGGATCCACCCGTCACTTACAAAGTCCAATGCATTCCTCATATGAAAAGGTTTAACATATCATAAACATTCGTATTAAAACTAGCGTATGAAATGTCAATAATTTAACCATAAATCATGAATGGTATAAAAATATCTCATCCACAGTCAAACATATAAAAAAACCTTCAATACAATATGGATGTTTTTTATCATAATAAATCAACTAAAAATAAACTTAAAATCCATCAAAGGATGTTGACATAGATGAAATCAAAACCCTTTTTAGAGAAATATCCCATTCTATTTTGAAATAATTTAAGAGTCACATAATTATACAATAATACATTTACATTGAAAATATTCTTATATGCTTTTAAGGGATGCTTCGACAAGTATATAATGGTAGAAAATATCCGCACATACTGTATAAGTTAAAAAAGACATTCTTACCTAAATTTTGTCGGAAAGGTTAAAAAGGACCTTGTTTGGAAAACGACAGAAAATTTCGTTTATAAACATATTATAAAAAGCAAACCAACGGTATAAATTAAATTAACCCATATTCTGAAAAATAGTACGACTATTTTGAAATACATTTTTAAGAAACATGTATGTGGATGATAAAGAGGTCCTAGTACATAATTACATATAAACAAACTCGAATAATGAAGAGATTGCGAAATAAATGCTTAACAACTTGGTAACATACGAAACATACAACAAATGATAGAGGTATCATAAAATGAATATGTAAATACACATAAATTAAAGTGGATTACAGAAGGAATGAAATTATGGGCAGAACATACACAACACAACAGGTAATAGTGGAATTATGGTATGAATCTCATGGGAATAAGGAGTGAGATGAAAACCCATGACCTTGTACATTAGCTTGGTTTATGGTAGGTTAAACTCCTGTATAATGGTTAAATAAATGTTATTGAATCATACAATAATCATATATATTAATATGTTATAAAATATGATCTTTTAACGTCCCGTTGTTAATAAAATCTTCGTATTATCATTTTTTTGGGTGTTAACTTACTCGTTTTATTTTATATAAGTCATGTTTGTTATTGATGAGTCGTATCATACTCAAATAAAGAATTATTTTTAGTCCTTAATGATTATTTTTAATCATCCAATAAAATTTAGTCTTGAATGGATACGATGGGGAATGAATCTCATCGCGTTCCTGGGGACGGTAATCCGTATGTACGCACAAGCGACAATATCATTATTTTGATATTAAAATAATATATAATTGGAAGGTATTTAATATAGAAAGAATCACTATCATTTTATATTTATTATTTACATGAATTATACATCATTATTATAACCATCCAAATAATAGTATATTGAATAACAATTACACCACAACGTGGAGATGGTAGGCCGTATGTACGCACGTATGGTGACATGTCATTCAAGAGATTGATAGAATAATGAATTAGTTTGATCCATAATTATAATAACATAAAATTATATTGAATATACTGGAGTTATTATGTAATATTGGAAATAAGAAGGAAATAATAAGTTGAACAAGAAAGGAACATTAAAGTGGGTGGTGAAGACGTTACCACTTCTTCGGGTTCTTCCTTTTGATTTGATCATAAGGGCTCTATTGGTTGGATTTCTGATCAAACTAAGGCCTCTAGGAATAAGTGAGGGAAGTTGGGAGGATATTTGGGTAGAGTTTGGCTGAGCCAAATTTCTTTTAAGGTGTGAATTGATGAGAAGGTTGAGGGCCCTTTTATAAGAGGGGTGAGGGGATTTTTCAGAAAAACACAACGTATTATTTTATAATAAAATAATATTCGTTTCCTAATGGATCTAAAGTGGATTATTCAAAGTCTAAGGTGGGATGAGACTAAATACTTTCAACCAATAGATTTCATAAAATTTTGTTTCATTATATTAACGTTATCTTTTTGTTTTAACTCTTAGTTAATTAGTTTGACACTTACCATGTCACTTTGTATTATTATATTATATAGTTAATAAACATACAATATACATCCAAGAGACCCCAAAGTGGTCCATTAATGATACACCAATAATGATATAAGTCATTTTTCTGATCCATGGATTTTTAGGAATAGATTATAAATTAATAATATAATATTTGTTTTAAAAACTCATTTATGTCGATTTTGACACTACTCAATAATTAATTTTTTTCAAATTCAAAAAAACATTATTAATTAGAACCAAATTAATTTAAGCAATACTAACATGTCATATTAACCAATAAAATTCATGTATGTCATCAAAACTTTTACAATATATTTAGTTTAACATTTATAATATCCATTATTTGATTCTTTCATTAATAAGGAAAATAATGCATGATTATTGTCTCATATATATTATTACTTTTTCAATGCCTAAAAATTATAAATAAAATACAATTATGTAGGAAATATTTTTCTATTTCTAATGAAGTCTTATAATTTAATATATAACATATATAACCCTATGTAAAAAAAAATTCTAAAAGATATAAGCTTATGTAATTTTTGTATTTACATTAACTTAATTAATATAAATGTCCCTATAATCTACAAGTGGCTCCATGAGGTCCCAAAATCGTCCCAATGATGCCCATGGTCAGACATGTATCCACCAATGTTACCGATTAACCCTTTAACCATGGTAAAAAAATAGTTACTGAAGTAATTATTCAAAATGTCTAAAAATAAAAGTAACCTATTTCTACAATTTAAGAAATCCTGATTCCAAATATGGAATCCAATTTTCCAACTTCAAAACACAGAAGTGGCAGAAATTAATTTAAAATTAATTCCCGTTGTCAAAACAAATAAGCGTGTTTTTAAGATATAATAACTATCAAATGATTGATACTTGTTTATGACTGGTTTAATTGTGAAATTATTTCAAATGACCGACATTGTATTAAATGGTAAAAATATATTCTAAATATATTTTAAAACCACTAAAATTCATAATTTATCACTATTAATTATTTTGATTAAAAAAGATGTTGTTAATTAAAATTTAGTAATTTTCACTATTCATCAAAATATAAAAGTTATCTGAAAACTACCAAAATTTTACCCTAAACACAATTCAATATTCTGAATCCAGAAATGAAGTCTGTTTTGAGAGGTAAAATTTATAAAATTTAAAAAAGTAAGTATTACTATTCATTACAACTACTTTTATTGGTTGTGGTGTGTGTTAGAATCTCGAAGTTTCCTACAAGACACACTATTGTATTATTCAAAGAGAAGCGTACTGTGGAAGCTTGGTGTGTTACACTTTTCAACTCTCATATTGTTCAAAACATTATACTCCTTTCTACTAAAATCATTCTCCACCATATATTCCTTCCACGGGTGGTAGTGTATCCTGTAATCATAATACATGAGTAGTTCAAGCCATCTCCTTTGCCTCATGTTGAGTTATTTCTGAGAGAAAATATACTTCAAACTCTTGTGATTGGTATATATCTCACATTTTTCACCATAGAGATAATGTCTCTTTATCTTCGAAGAAATGATTATAGTAGTTGTCGTGATGCATAGGCAATAACCCTTTCATTCTGCATAAGGACGCAACCAAGAACACTCTTCGATGCATCACTATAAATAACGAACCTATAACTTCCCGATGGTAGTGTCAATATTAAACCATATACTAATCTTCTCTTCAGTTCTTCAAAACATTCTTCACACTCGTTTGAAAAAAAAATTTAACCCCGTTTCGTGTGAGCTTCATTAAAGGGTTAGCTAATCGGGAAACATTTTGGATGAAATGTCGATAATAACCTACTAAACCAACAAAATTGTGTACCACAATTATAATCATTTGTGATGGAAATTCATGGATTGTTATTCTCTTAAAAGGATCAATAGAGATTCCAACCTTAGAGACAATATTTCCATGAAAAAAATTTCATGAAGCCATGATTCACACTTGCTAATCATCCCATACAATTCAGGTCTTCTAAGAGTCTTCAAGATAACACGCGAGTGGTTTTCAGGATCTTAGTAGATTTTGGAGTATACCATGATATCATCAATAAATACCACAACAATGTCATCAAAATATTCCTTCAATGAACTGTTTATTATATCAATGAAAAAATAGGGTGCATTAGTCAATCCAAAAGGAATTACTGTAAACTTGTATTTCATGTACCTCGTTCAAAATGTTTTCTTCGGAATGTCTTCCTTCTTCACACATAACTGATGGTATCTAGATCGATGTTCAATCATTGAAAATTACTGAGCTCCATGAAGTTGTCCAAATTAATATTCAATGTGAGGTAGGGGATACATGTGCTTTATTATTATAGCATTGATCTCCCTATAATCAATGCACAACCTCATATATCCATCTTTCTTATTAACAAAATGAACAGGGCCTCCCCATGGATAAACACTAGGGTGAATAAATCCCTTATTACTCAGTTACTCTAGGTGTTTCTTCAGTTCCACTAATTCTATAGTGGCCATACTGTAACTGGTCTTCGATATGGGCCTTGGACTATGAATAAAATCAATGGAAAACTTAATTTCTCATTCTATAGGACGTCCAGGTAAATCTTCTAGATACACATCAACATATTCTCTCTCAATAGGCACATCCTCTATTTGAACATTCATTTCCTCACCCACAAAAATTTCATTCTCCTCCTCTCTAATAATTTAATTTAGTTGAACTACTCTGGTGGATCAAGATAAGAATTAGGTGGTGACGATTATACTCTAAATATAAGGTGTTCATTATCATCATCATCAAAAATAGTAACCTCCTTCTTCTTACAATTAATTTTTGATGGTCCGAAATCCAATCCATACCGAGGATTATATCAAATTGAATCATGGGTATGACCATGAGATCAGTAGATAAAGAGAAATTATATGACCTAATGGAAACAGATTCACAGAACATTGTAGCAATGATACTTCCCAAAGAAGTTTTTACTGAAAACATCCCTGTTAAATCCAATAGGAAATGTCTAATTTTATTTGCAAACTAGGAATATATGAAAGAATGTGATGATCTAGAATCAAATAAAGTATTGGATATACTTGAAGAAACCATTAAATTACCTGCCACCATGACTTTCGGAGCTTCTAACTCATCAATAGTGATATCATAAGCTTGGCCTTGATCCCATTGCCTTTTTTGAGGTAAGATTCCCTGATGCTTAGGACATTCATTTTCATAATCTCCCATATCCCTGCAATTGAAGCATTGAACATCGATAGCTTCCTTATTCCCCTTGCAATCATGAGCCTGGTGGCCTTTTTCATCACACTTGTAACAGACTCCCCTTCCCTTCAAGAAAGTACTAGGGTGTTTCTTCCCATATTTATGGAAGGATGGATATTCTTATTTTCCCTTCTTCCCCTTATTTCAATTTTTATAGTGATTAACAAATCTCTTCTTCTTTTTCTTTTCTTTAAAGCCGTAAGACATAAAGAATTATTTTTCTATCTGATAGCAAATGGGACAATATCTTTGTATGACGAGAAGGATTGTGAGACTAACAATTGACCAAGAAACGGTTTTAACCCATAAAATAAATGATCAATCTTACTTCTTGGGTTACGTATATAATCTGCAGCATGCCTCGCTAACCTTGTAAATTTAGCCTCATACATTGCGACATTCTCATCATCCTTTTTCCCCAGACTCAAAAATTTCATTTCCATATCCACTCGATGGTCACGAGGAAATTATTTTTCTAAGAATAGATCTTTAAACTCCCTCCATTCCATATTTTATACTTCATCATCTTCCTTTGACTTCTGAATCAATGACCACCATTTTTCAACATCACTAGTGGGGCGGTAAACTGCCATGATAACTTTTTCCCTTTCACTACTTCCAAAGGCATGGAATATTTTCTCTATGGAATTTATCCATTTCTCATCTACTAATGGATTTTAACTCCCATTGAATGTTGGCAGTTGTTGTTTCATGAAGCGATCTAACATTGATCCACCACACTGTGGATTAGGGTGCTCCATACGGGTAAGGTTATTATTAATAACCTAAGCGAGTTGTCCCAGTATGGTGATAAGCTGATGAACACCAGTTGTATCAAAAGGTCCAATAAAATTATCTTGAGTAGGAGGGAAATCCCTACATGGAGTGAGTGCATTGATATAGTTTTCATTCCTTCCACTAGGTTCCATTTCAAAACAATTGAATAAATAAGATTAGTTTATGAATCAAAATACATAATTCCAAAGTTGAAAAAAACATAAAATAAATTAAACATCTTATTTATATGTTCCATATTCATAAAAATGTTTTCTTTGAGGATGTATATACACCTAAACGCTTCATAATGGTCTGTAAGGAATATGAGAATTACCCTAAGCATATCCCTCGGTAGTGTCGTAACCCAGAGTGCAGCAAGGCCCATTGTTGTGCACCAGTTACCATTCGAGTCTAGCTCAAAGAGTTGTTTTTGTGTTTTACCCCTTCGTACATTTGTACTAGAGTCACCTCTACCTTTTCGTATCTAGACATAGATGTATTGCTAAGAAAACTCAAAAAATATCTACAATACCAAAATTTTAGGAAGTTCTCTTATACAAATCCTCAATGTCCATCTTAGGCCTACGTTCTCTATTCATATTTTATCTGAATATAGCTTACAATAATTGTACTAAACTTCCAATGATACCAACTATAATTCCGTGACCCAAGTTACCTAGATTCGGTGCAATATTACATAACATTGGCATGATCACAAAAGATCATCTCTCTAAAGACAGATTAGTTTAGTAGACTTTGAAACACTAGATACATTATTAAGTCTTACATTATATCATAAACTGAAAAACTAAAATAACATAGTCTCCATAGTCCAATCTCATATCCCATCAGATTAACCTTGCAGGTCATTCATAAAATACTTCTTCACATCCTTGGAAAAAAAACATAGAAATGGGTGAGCTCAGGTTCTCAGTAAGGATAACAATATAATAGTAACTTTCATAAATAAGAATAAACATTTAAGGAAATGTATAACTAAAAAAATCCTTTTAAACTTGAACTTCAGCATAACATGGAAAAAATTAAATGAAATAATTTTATTTACTTATTCACATGGATATTATACTAGTAGAATAATCACATGAAATATCAATATCCTCTTTCATAATGATAGAATGCATAATGCCAGACTATCATAACCACATAGTCAAGAACTTGTGCCAAAAATGAAAATAAGATTTTGTCAAGGACTTGTGCCAAGACACTATTTTTTACCATGACACCTACTTATGCATCGAGGAGCTATAGAAAGCTCCACTCGTGACTTACTAAGACCAATGAATTCCTCATATCAAATGGTTTAAACATAACATAAGCATTTGTATAAAATCTATCATACAAAATGTCAATAATTTATCCATAAACCATGAATGGTATAAAATTACACATCCAAAGTCAAACATATCACAAAACCTTTAGAACAATATAGAAGTTTTTTATCATAATAAATCAAATTCAAATAAGCTTAAAATCTCTCAATGGATGTTGACATAGATGAAATCAAAACTATTTGAGACAAGTATCATTTTTTTGAAATCATTTAAAAGTCACATAATTATAAAATAAAACATTTACTTTGAAAATATTTTTATAAGCTGGTAAGGTGATATTCGACAATTTTATATAGTCAGAGAATAGCCGCACCCGCCGTATAAGTTAAAAAATACATTCTTACCTTAATTTTGTTGAAAAGGTTCAAAAGGACCTTATTTGGAAAATGACAAAAATATTCCTTTTAAACCATTTTACAAAATGTAAAAAGAGGGTATAAATGACTTTAAACCATGTTATAGTAAATTGTAAAAATGTTTTCGAAAACATTTTTAATAAACATGGATGTGGATGATAAAGAACTCCCAGTAGCTACTTATGTAAAAATAGTCTCGGATAATAAAGTGATTGTGAAAAAAAGCCTTACCTTGTACTTTTCCTTGGTCAAGGGTAGGTTAACCTCCTGTATAATGGTTAAATAAGTGTTATTAAATTAAACAATAATCATATACATTAATATGATTTAATATATGATCTTTTAACATTTCTTTGTTAATAAAATCTTAGTATTATCGTCGTTTCGGGTGTTAACTGATTCTTTTTCCTTATTATTATTTGTTATGTGAGTAATATTTGTTATGTATAAGATGTATCCTATTCATATCTATAATTATATCATGTCTTTCAGCAATATTTTAAATCATCAAATGAAAATTAGTCCTGAATGGATATAATGGGGAATGAATCTCATCGCGTTAGTGGAGATGGTAATCAGTACGTACAAACGAGCGACAATATCATTATTTTGATATTTAAATAATATATAATTTTATAGTATATCATATATACAGAATTATTAAAATGATACACTTATTATTCATATAAATTACACAACATTATTATAACCATCCATATAATAATGTATTGAATAACAATTACACCACGACGTAGAAATGGTAAGCTGTACGTACGCACGTATGGTGACATGTCATTCAAAGGATGGATAGAATAATTAATTTGGTTGTGCCATATTTATAATAACATAAAATTATATATAATATACTGGATTTATTATTTTATAATGTATAAACCAAAGAAAATGGATGTGGAAGAAGAAAGGTACATGAAAGAGATTATGAAATATTTACCTCTTCTTAGGGTTATTCCTTTTGATTTGATGAAAAGGGATCCTTGGGTGGGATTTCTGACTAAAGTATGTTCTATATGATGAAGGTAGGATAGTTGTGAGGGTATTTGGGTAGAGGTTGGCCGATCCAAATGTCTTTGAAGGTGTGAATTAGAGATAAGGTGGAGTTCCCTTTTATAAGAGGGTTGAGGGGCACCTTAGGAAAAGCTAGAAATATTATTTTATAATAAAATAATTTTCAGTTTCTAATGGATCCCAAATGAATTATTTAAAGACTAAGTTGGGTTGGGTATAAAACCACTCAACTAATAGGTTTTAGATAGGTTTTGCTCACTATTTTACTCTTATCTTTTAGATTTAACTCTAAGATAAATATTCGACATTTACCATGTCTCTTTGTAATTTTAAATTTTATTGTTAATAAACATACTATATACTTCCAAGAGAAGCCCAAGTAGTTCATTAATTATACACCTATCATTATATAAGTCCTTTGGCCGAAAGTTAGATTTTTAGTAATAAAATATCACTTAATAATATAATATATTCTTTAAAAAAATCCTTTGTGTCAATTTTGAGACTATTTGGTATTTTGTTTTTTCTAAACTTATAACAACATTATTAATTCAAAAAAATCATCTAATAAACCCTAATATGTAATATTAACCTATAAAAGTAGTATAATACATAAATTGTCTCAAATTACATTCATTTGGTTATTTATAATTTCAATTATTTGAATATTTTATTATTTAGATAATTATTGCATCACCATTGTGTCATAAATAAATTAAATTAGTTAATGTCTACAAATTATAAATATAATACCATTATGTAGTAAATATCTTTAGATATCTAATTAATATTTATAATCTAATTTATCTTATGTATAACACTATATTCAAATTTTTTAGTGATTATACTTTGATTTTAACTCTTATAAGTCTTCTTTGAATTAATTAATAATAAATGTCCTAATCTAATAAAAGTTGAACAAAGATGTTCATATTTTATTCATAAGGTTATTTTTGGTAGAATTATACTTATCCAAGAGAATTAGAACATGTTTTAGGGAAATGATAATATCATTTTTACCCTTAATTACCCAATTTACTTTTAACAGTGGTAAATAAAAGTAAAAAGTTATTATTCACTAAAATTATTTTTATCTCATTGATCCAGATTTTACTCCTTCAAATCATCCGTGTCTCTCAGATTTTCAAAATTACACTCCCAAAAGAGGTGATTTTATGGTTTATGTGAATATGAAAATTCTTCTAGGATATGGGTAAAAGACGGTGAAAAGGTCAATAAATGTTTTATATATCTAAAATTATTATAAACTGACTCCCATGAATTACAATGATATTATATAGGAATTATGTATCTATTTTGACCTAAAATAAATTTAAATAAAAATAAAATTTAAATAAAAAATCCTATTTTAAACTATAACTTAGTGATTTTCACTATTCATCAAAAATAGAAAGTGTTCAACAAATACCAACAATACACTCTATTCTAATTTCGATATTTCCAATCCAAAAATGCAGAAAATTTTGAAAGATAAAATTTATAAAATTCAAAAAAGTGGGTATTAGTATTCATAACCACTTTTTTTATTGGTTGTAGTGTGTTGGAACTCGAAATTGAGTACAACGAACGCTACTGTATTATTCAAAGAGAAGCTTACCATGGAATCTTGGGGTGTTACACAAAACTCTTTTCCATGGTTCATATAATTATACTAGAAGAACATTTTCAAAACCCCCTTTAGCATAATTCATAAAGTCAAAATTGGTGTAAACACATATTTTACCATTTCAAAATATTTCAAAAATACCATTTCTATACTATAATAAGTTAAAAAAATTTCACATTACTAGAAACTCACTAAAAAAATTAAAACTCTTTAGAATCAAGTCATTTTCCTTTTAAAAACCCAAGTTTCCATGAATCCAAAATAAAGAGACACAAGACAATGTGAGAGGAAAATAGTGTCAATGGGTGACTTGGAAATTTTGGTAGAGGACATATTCTAACCACTTCAATATCAAAGAGATTGTTTTCGGGAAATATCCTTAGCTCCACATGGATTTCCTTGCCCTACGAGCTCACTGAGACCATTGACCCAACACTCTTTTCATTTCCCGTAATCATCAATGAACCATGAGTAATAATGAACACATATGAAACCCAAATACCCTTGGAGACTTGAATCTAATAATAAGTTGTGATGGCCAGGCACCCTACCCATAACATGAATATTATTTCATGTAAATACTGGCTCTATACTATCACGACTCTTCCCCAAATATCATTACCCATAGAGTGAACCTACTCTGATACCATATAGTCAGGAACTGATTATAGTCACCATCATAACCGTCACCTGACATGGTCTGTGATAAGGACCGAAGGGTGTGCCCTATCCCCATGTTATTTAACAAGTTCCTCGGTATCATTGGTTTTGGTTTGGGAATGATTTACCCGAATATGGAAGCCTAATATATCAAAACAAAATGATAAATTGAATCTGAAAAATCCATACCAATTGAGGTTTATAAAAAATACACAACTGAATAAAAATGTTTAAACATATAATATGAATTTCCTATACATATAAAAATAGCCTAAAAAAATCCCCAAGGACTGCACATGACAAGCGGTTTCCACAAAAAACAAGTCTCCACAACGTCGTACCATGGAAAGGAACTATCAACCCAATATGCCACCACACATATCCTTTCCATTACCTATGTAATTGATGAACAAGTCCACATAATCCCACAGGGTGTAATTATGGTGTGAGATTATGACCAACAGTATATAACCAATATATTTATTAGAGAAAACAATACCAGATAAAAACCATGCCATTTTTTATATGTAAGAAATGGTGGAAGTAATTTCTAATGAATGATACTTTTTAATGTAGATAGGTCTTCAAAGTGAATTTTCCATGAATTAATACAATTAAACAAAAGATGTAACCTACTATATTTTATATAAAAAACAACCATATACCAAATATATATACACAATATTCAATGAACAACAATCTCGGTAACACCCATTGGCACTAGGTTGTCTCGGGCCCCATGTTCATTTTACCTCAATTTAATGTAAACAATGAAAAATATATTCTCATGAATGATCCACCAGTAAGGAACATACCCACAACCTATTGGTTCCCAAAAATCAATATTTTAGTTTTTTTATTGTTGTCTTTTTCCATTTTTCTCTGTGAAACGTGGACAAAACCAATCTGTATCACTAGCGTACAAGTACATATCTACACTCCTAGGTACCTAGGATTCTCCTTTATGACTAAACCATTATATAAAGATAAAAAAATCCATTATCACATAAAAACCTCATTTATGGTCATATACAACACAAAATTGTATCTACACATATTTTCACCACAAACACCATTTAATAACTCCTTTACAATATCAATAAAAATCGTTACAATATTTAAAAATGATTTACACACAAAATACATTTTGAAATCCCACTTTGAACACCATAGGAATACCCATATTCAAAAAAACCTAATTTTAAGCACCCAAAATTTTTTATAAACCCATCAAATGAGTTATAAAATAACCACATTTGGTATAACCTAAAATAGACATGTAAGACACACAATTTAACACCAAATTGGTACCTAAATATCATTTTATTGTCAAACATCACCAAAACTATATTTCAGTGAAACGATAATGGATGATAAGTGTTCTAAAAAAATTCAGCAAATATAACTCATCTAAAATTGATTTCCCATGGAATCATCTACCACAAGTGTCAAAACCCTTGAATCATTGTGCAAAAATTAAACCGCACCACCACTGCACCATAGGGGACATGGATGAAGCCTAAAACTGAATTAATTGACCAAGAAACCCAATATCAAACCCTATGATCGAAACACTAATTGTGGGAGAAATTGGAACTTCAGTAAAAGGAATGAAAACTAATGGATGATGGATGATACCAAGAATAAATTCACTTACTTGAACGATCATGTGGTTTCTCCACCAAAACCCCTTAAAAATTAGTTCCAAGAGAGGTTTGTGGTGATTAGGACCTCACATGGATATTGGGGTCAAAATGGGGAAGGAATGGGTGGATTGGGTTTATTATGGAAGGGAAAATGGGAATTAAATTTTTTTAATGTGTTGGGTAGGGCTGCACGGTTTGTCTACAAGGTTAAACAAATTATGCGGTCAAACCGGGCAGCCTATTCTAGCAACCCAAAACATTCCATTTTTCTCTACATTCAAGGGGTGACATGGGGGATTCAATGTGGATATATATTACAAGGAAATGGAAAAATAATACCCAAAGTATACCTCAATTTCACCCCAAGACTCATCCAACTCAAGGGTATAAACCACCCCAACAACATACCCCTCAAGAGGTTCCACTAGGAGTGTCACAAATTCGTTTCCAAAAAACATTATCCTTATACCATCCCATTAATATAATTCATGTCCAAATACCATCCAATACATCAAAGATTAATTACTTAGATCAAGAACAGCCACGACAACACATCTATTCCTGGAACACTCGAAGTCCAAGAGAAAACCATGAACCAAAAGTGGGTTTGAAAGAAATTATGGAAATTGAAAATCCAAGTGGGAAAATTAAAAATTATATCTAATTATTAACAATTTTTAAAAATTATTACAATTTATTACTAATTATTAAAATTTATTACTAATTATTACAATTTATTACTAATTATTACTATTTAATAATAATTATTACAATTTATTACTAATTGATACAAATTATTAAAAATTATTACAATTTATTAAAAATTATTACCATTATTTACAAGTTATTACCAATTATTACTAATTATTAGTAATTATTACAATTTATTACTAGTTATTACAATTTAATAATAATTATTACAATTTATTACAATTTATTGATAATTATTACCATTTATTGATAATTATTACAATTATTACTATTTATTACAATTCATAACTAATCATTACAATTTATTACTATTTATTACAATTTATTACTAAATATTACAAATTATTATTAATTATTACAAATTATTATCAGTTATTACAATTTATTACTAATTATTAATATTTATTACTAATTGTTACCATTTATTACTGATTATTACCATTTATAACTATTTATTACAATTTATTACCATTTATTACTAATTATTTCTTATTATTAGTAATTATTCATAATTATTACATTTCATTTACAATTATTTCAATTTATTAAGGATTGATAAAATTTATTAATAATTATTACTATTTATTACTAACTAATGATTATTATTACATATTAATCCTAATTATTTCTAATTAATCCTAATTATTGATATTATTAATAATTATTACTATATATTTCTAAATATTTCCAATTATTTCTTGTTATAACAAATTATTACTAATAATTACTAATTATTTATAATTCAAACATTGACATAATTATTCATAAAAAATAATTTTTTTTTAAAAAAATATCTATCTCAGATTGAATGTAATTTCATACAACAAACTAAAACTATAAATAATTTAAAATAAGTTAAATTAACTTGACAAAAAAAGTTTATTATTATGTTGAAACTGATGCTTTCAGTGTATAAAAGCCTTAGATTATGCTCCGAATTGAATGTTTAAACTATGAACTATTTTAGAAGAAATATTTTTTTGAAGAAATAGAGAGTGAAGTTGAGAAGAAATATAGAATGAGATGAAAAAAATATGGAGGTATATAGAGGTTATATTATTTGTGATGTTTAGCCCATCAGATATTGTGAAATTTGCAATGGGACTTGTCACAAATTCCCACTACCTGAATTAATTGTTTTCAGTCAAAAAAATTATTTACAATGGGACCCATAACAAATAGATCCCTACTGACATACTATTTTCAAGGAGGTACTTTTCCCATTACAAATAGTAAAAACTGTAGTCGAGCATTTGCGATGGGAAAAGGGGACCCGTCGCAAATTCCCTTCCCACAATTTGGAGGGAATTTTCTGCCAAACCATTTGTGATGGGTCCTTACCCACCCATATCAAATGCTTATTATTTTTTATGGAGAAATGAGCCCCTCAAATATAACCCCTTCTAATGGGTGATTTGTGATGGGCCCCAACCCCATCCCAAAAAATAAGTCACAAATGACCATTTTTTCTATAGGGTAATGATTTAAAAGAAATTATATTTTAAGAAAATGAATTTATGAATTAATATTAATTTTTATTATAATGATGAAAAACATTTAATGAGTCCAAAATTATATTTTCAAATTTCCAAAAGGGATCATAATATAAAAATTGATATGTTTCAAACAAATGATGATTGTATTTTAAATTTAAATATACCTTGTTTCTTAAATTATTTTAATAAAATGGATTTCATTTTCTAAATCTTCAGGTGAAAAATTCATTATGGATAATTTTCTGTGTTTTTAAAAAGTACATGAATTTTTGGTGAATAGTTAAATACTATAAAATTTAATATTTAATTTTTTTCCAAATAAATGAATTATTGAGTGATTTAAAATGTCATAAACAATTATTCACTAATCAAATTAATTATTAAATTTATATAGTCAAAATAATCAAAATGACTCACATTCTAGAACAAAAAATACAAAATAATGAATATAATATTAAAAAACACCCATCTTCCCACTATATAAATACAAACCCACATAGTTCTTTCTCCTCTCCAATTTAAATACATAGATCCTGTCAAATGTTTTATTATCTCCCTTCCCCATATTATCCCTCTTACCTCAGTTCTTCTGTTCCCATCCAAGACCAATTCAATGTTCCTAATGTTCTTTTCAAGGAGGCGACATTCAATAGGTAATATTCATAAAATCATTCTTTTAAAATATTTTCTTTTTATATATTCTCCACATCTAACTATTCTATAATGTAATAATAAATCATATATAATATATATAATGAATTTTTATGGTGCTGATACAATATCTACCATTCATCCACTTCTATTATCATCTTATTCTATAAACGAACCCATTTTTTCATATTATGCTTTTTCTCCACTTCTATGGATGATGAGTTTTAATTTTCCACTATTTCCTTCAATCCCAAGCATAATAATAATATGGTTAAATAATATGATAATATGTATATTATAAAGTTTTTCACGTTCTATAATGAATATATGGACATGATAGTCAATAAAACAAAACTAGTTCATGATGGTCAGTAAAACTTCCTAAATGAACTATCCATATAATGTTAATGTTTTTACTAAGGGAATAATCCCAATGTTAGAACAAAATAATATATTTGTGACCATTTAAATTTATTGAATAACAGGGAAACATAATTTCATTTAATCTATATAGTTGAAGTCTTGTTTATCAAGGACATCAGTAAATTTCCCAAAGTGATCACACCTTTGAACCATGATACAGATACTCTTAGAAAAAATAATTAAACATTATATCTCTTTGAAATGGATAAAAATAAATGTTATAAAATTATAATATAAAAATATATTTGAAAAAGGTTCCCAATTATTTAATTAATGACTCTAATTTGATTATCCATGATGTTATGTGAATCCACACAAGGATTCCAGAATATAAGGTAAGGGATTCTTCCAAACCACCATTGTACATTATGTTATGAAAATTATCAATCATATTCACCTACCCTCCCTACTATATTGTAAAAAATATTTCTAAATTATGTATATATATCCCTTACGTATATAAATACCTTAGTATCACTTCCTTTGATAGGGCGATATGTGACTTTTTTTCATTTATAAAACGCCATTCTAAAATCAATCCAAATTATGCTGAACATTTCTATCCATTAATACTTATATATAACACTCATTTAATATGTCTATTCCCAAAAAACACCATATTTTGAGACATGTTAAGATTCACTCATATATGAATTCTCATAATATTCAATTCCTTCTTCTCTTTGGGATATATTCTAAAACAGATTTATTATGATCTGTGGGATGATTTTAAAACCCGTTTCGTTCCTTGGGTAATTATTATGTTTGTTCCTTTTGATTATTTTTTTATAGAACATAGAAGAATGTTCTTTTTATTATGGGTTCACCAATATAGTTTTCTAATAAATTGGTTTACTTTTCTGTATCATGAGACGTTAGGCATAAAATTAGGTAGTAAACCTAATATATGGTGGGATTATATCCACATGTTATGATGGATTGGTAATTATCCTTGGCATATTTTTATGTGGTTATTTACATTTATTACACATTACTATGTTTCTATAATATTATAATTCTATGTTTATTATGTTATGATTCAATTAGTTTATTCATGAGCCTCATCCTTTGTTATATCATGCTATGAAAATTGACCTACAAATTATACCTCTCTATAATGTTTATTCCCAAATAGGGATTTGTAGCACCCCCATTATTTTTTGTAATCCCTAGGTTATTCTATGTTGTTTTTGGATCTCAAGGGTATTTATGATAACATTACTAAGAATAAAATGGAGATTTTATGTTTTAGTTTCATTTTTATGTATTATGAACCTATTTTTCTAAAGACACTAAGCCTCTTTAAATTTGGGTTTTTTAATAGATATCTATATTAAAAATCATTTAATAATACTTTTAAATGGATTTGGACACCATATGAAAGATCATGGCTAAAAACATTAATAGTTATCTTTTATAGAGAGTGAAGGTTGTCTTTTCCATGTCCCTAATTCCAGAACCAATATACCTTTCTAATGGATCTTAAATGAGAAATATCTTCAGAATATAACTAACCTAAATCAACTATAAAAACAATATAATTTTATAAATTATTAAAAACTAAATCATGATTAAAATCATTGATTCTGGAAGAACTATTTTGGAACATGGAATTATAACCATAATCACATTATTATGATATTTTAACAAAATTATAATATAAACTACAGACAAATAATAATTTATATATTATAATCAATTTGAGAATTATTTTACTATTTTTCATTATTTTTCATTTTTAATTGTAAAAGTAATTTCACTTTTCCACCATCCGCCAATATAAAAACCATAAAACTTGTGTATTCTCTAGTCATGTTATTGTAATATCAACTATCAAGATAATATAAATTGTTACTAGTTTTATTCAAGAATATTTCCTATAACATGTTTAACCATGAAATGATTTTGTTACCCACACATTCTTGTGTTCCGAGAATCATTAATTTTATATTTTTATATTTATCTTTCAATTTATTCATGGTGTTATTAGTTATAGAAAAATATTACACTTAAATAGTCATTTTTTATACATGAGGAATATAAATAATGGAAGTAGAATCATTTACCTAGGATTTTTTTATCATAATGATCAAATCACCCATTTATTTTCTGTCGTACATGAATATGATTAACTCGAACTATCCTAAAAGGCACACCAGGCATCCTTCATAGTTGTTTTGGGTTTTTTATACTTTCATCATACATAGTCTTTTAATTTAGTTTTTTATATTAATATATGATATAAACATTTTATTTTAGTTATATAATGCTACTTATCTTGGTACATTTTTCTTCTTCCAACTTAAACTTTTGTCATACCTTCTAAAATATAATGATTTCATAAAGAATTTTTTAAACATCATTACTATATGATCCATCTCCTCATCACTTTCATAAGTTTACATGACCTCACAGGATATGTTATATTATATTTTCAATTTTATCATTATCATTGATGTTTTAAAAGTGAATACTTATATTTTTTGTTCATCATACTGATTATTCAATTGTAAGAATTATTTATACATCAATAGTTTTTCTATTATCTCATTCACAATTATTTTTCGTATGTCAATTGACAATTAATAGAGAATGAGGATCATATCCATCTATCAATTAGGCATCATAGTTTCTCATAATTATATCCTTGTTATATATTTTCATTCTATGTGCATGACTGGAATTAAAAAAATAGTTGTTCCTAAGATACAATTCAGAAATTGATTCATTGAGATTAATTTTAATAGTATCATATCATATTATATATTTACTCAGTCATGTTTCATAATCATTTTATTTTTAGTCATGTTATATGAAAAGTGTATATCATATTTGATAAGAATTTACACAGGCATAAATTATATTAAAATCATATTCTATAAAAGAATAGTATTATTCACTCATATATTTACATTCATAGTGATAATAAACCATAGTGTAATCACAATTGTTATCTATAAAAGTCTTTAGTTTTCTATATATACTTTTTATTACTCTTTATATTTCAGAACAAATGTTGTCAATATGTATTTTCAATTTATTATTCCATTGAGAATAATTAGTTCCATTAAAATAATATGGTTTATTAGAATAAGTACTCTCATGTTAATTATTATACATATTGATAGAATTTTCTGATTAAGAGAATTTTAAATTTCATGGGTAAACAATTAATTATAGTTAAAGTGAGATAATATTGAAATTAAAACAATCATTAGATACCAAATGTTGGATGCAATGGAGTACTCGAGATGTGGATGAATTGAGTATCTAATAAAAATTTATATTTAAGCACATTTTTAAAAAAAATACCGAATGTTATCAAATAGCCTAGTTAACTAAAAATATAGAAATATATAATTTTACCTTTTAAAACATATTTCTCATTGGATCAATGAAAATCAAGACACATATTTTTTTAAAACATTTACTTTTTAAATAATCTTATATTATCAAACAAAATATTTATTAACCAAAATAAACATTTCTATCAACTATTTTTATAAAGAGATTTTTAAAACCAAAAATAGTTTCATATTAAAATAACATAACAAAAACAATGAAAAAATAAAAAAACAATAGGTCCAGTCATAAGCTGCTACCAAATCCTCTCTATATGACAAATTCACATTATAAAACACATTAATAAAACAATAAATTGATCTGGAACCGGAATCTTGTTTTTTAGATTAAACTAATATAATGAATTATATGTTACACTAAACCAATTCCACAATTATTCATGGGATTAAAGATATAAAAATGATTAATGGGTATTTGATTTTTCACTAGTTATTGTATGATATTATACTCAAAATATTTATAGTTACCTTTATAAAAAAATTTATGTATATAAAAAATATAAGAAGATAAACATATTTTATAGGTGGTTACGTTTTTATTTTCCAAAAATTAGATTGACATGTGTAGAAAATATCTTACTTTTTTTGATCTATTATTTAATTCTATCTATGATATCACATTTACCATTGTTATAATTGTTTTTTATTCTTCCTAAAAAATAGAGTGTCATATTTTTTTTCTTATAATCATCTCTAATTATAAAAAATAGTACTCAATCTCTTCCTTCGAAATAGTTAGTATCACCAAGTAATTAGTTTAGCTTTGTGTATGATTGGTTACGAATATTTATAGATTTTTAAAAATTATAATTATGCATTGAAATATAATAATAAGATATGATAAATCCTCAGGATGAGAAAAAACTGTATAAATTGAGTATTTGTACTTATTGAACCAGAGTATCCATTTTATAAATTATAATTCTTAAAAAATCATAAATAATAAAGCTAGAACATATATTAAATTCTATAAACTAGTATTTGGAATGAAATTTATTTTAATTCTAGATAGTAACAAAATAAAAAATAAATGGAATAATTGATCCACTAGAGGAATCATAATTGTCTTAGTGGTGGATAACTTTTTGTATAAGTATTGTATTCGTCCAGAGGGTAGAAGAAAGATCAACTAGTGAATAAAAATTAAACTGGTAGTAAAATATTTGTATATAGGATTGTAGAACCTCTCTGGTAGTAGAATGCGATAAATGATAGGGATAAATTTGTTCGGGATATATTAAAAATAGTATAATATGGATGAATTAGACTAGTTAAAGGTAATGTTATAGAATTAAATAAACAATCATAGAGGTTGCACAATTCAACAAAAATTAGAAGAATAAGAATATAGGTTTACAGTTTTAAAAAGTGATAGAACAATTGTTTTGTTGGTATCGTAAATATACCTGTGATAATACATAACTTCTGTTGGGAGTAGAAATCAACTAGTGGAAGTAGAACACTGAATTACAAAAATTTTATATCAATTCCAAAATAGTGAATATTCAATTAGTCAATAGATATATAGTCATAAATAAATGAAAAATGATTTTTTTCAGAAAAACAATAAATTTTCGGACAGAGGTAACATTTACATCTGTCCAGGAATCCAAAAAAGTGAATTGATATATTTTAATGTAATAAACCTAGGAATAAAGAATATATACATTAAAGTTTATTATTATTTATGATAATTTTAATGATATCTAGATATTTGGGTCATTTAGAAGTGATCAGGTTTTTATATTGGGGGTTATTGTCATCAATAATGGTGAAATATTTAGTAGGATGATTTTGCTATAGTGGTTTTAGGATTGAAATTCTATATAGATTTGTAAATATCCTTATAAAATAAATAAAAACACGTGTAGCTTAATTTCCCATTTTAAATCCATGTAATTCAGATTTATAGTAATGATGATCTAGAAATTTGGATCACTTTGAAGGGATAATATTTTTAGTATCAGGAATAATTATTATATAGAAATATGAAATATTTAGTCATATAATATTTATATAGGGGTTTTAGAATTGAACTTATATATAGATTCATGTATATCCCTATAAAAAAAATAAAAAATGCATGTAGTTTGGTGTCACAATTTAAATCAGTGTAATGATGATATAAGGTAATCCTTTATAAACTATGTAACACCCAATGTTCTAATAAATTATTATTTTTTGAATAAATTAAACTTCCTAGATAAATTAAATTACATGTAACACCACGTTAATATTTTTTATATGAAACACTAGTTTAGCTTGCATTACTCATGACATTAATATTTAAATAAACCATCATATATTATTAATATTGTTATGTAAACGTGGTAGTTATATAGAAGAAGTTAAAAATAGTTATACAAATTGTAAAAAATAAAATTTAAATGTGAAATATATTTTTTTATATAAATACATCATTTTGATTGTAAAATGTATAATTTTCAGTAAAGTCTATATATGTATAAATACTACTATTTTCCCAAAAAAATGTTTTTATATCCTTCCATGAATAATAATAAATTTAATTTTTTACACTTTTAGATATAAAATTTTACAAAATATTTGTTATATTTTAAATCATAATGTTAAAATTATGTTGGGGTTATATTATAAGATTTTTTTAATGAGTTTCATTTTTGGTGTATAGTTAAAAATTATCGAATTTTATTGAAAAATGAATTTTCATTTAATCTATTTATTAATATAAATTATTATTTTTTAATTTATAATTATTTTAGTTATTCATAATGTAATCCCTTTAAGTAATTTTAATTAATTTTATATTGTTTTCATTTATAAAATATTTGTATTATTTTGGACAATTTCTCTTTTAAAACTAATTTACACATCACTTCTGCGAGATTAAATTAAAATTAAAATATTCAACATATGTGAATGATATTTGAAAAAATTGGATATATATTTTTAATCAACATAATTTATATAATATAATAATGTAAAATTATATATTTTCTAAAATTAATAGTGAAGATATAAAATATTATTTATTGTTGTTAAAGAGGAAACCGATTTACCAGGGGGTTATACTAATAAAATATGGGTTAAAATTACCCTCATTTTTAATATCTATTTCATGGTCTTATTTTTACTTTATCAAGTCTATGATATCTATTTCATCCATTTTGGACCCTTTTTTCTTGTGAAAACATGTGGTTACAAATTTTTCTTTTATAAAATTTATTATTGTGCCACTCACCTCACATATAATAGACCATCCCCTCTTCTAACCTTTTCGCACATTAAAAATATTTTGGTTCCTCTATAAAATTCCCAAATCGCATATAAAATTTACTCCCCTATTTATATAGTCATTCATTATTTATACAAATCCAACATAGGAAGGCTTTGGTGTAAAATTAAGTAGGATACCTGATTAAGAGGTAAAATTAATCAAAAAGAATTTTAATTGTTTTTATTTATAATACATACTAAATTATTGTTATAATTTTTTGATATATTAACCAAAATATCTTTCATAAACTAGTATATTGTTATCTTTTTTTAATGACCTCCAACCATCTCCACTTCCATAAAATGGGATACAAAATCATCGTCTGTGTGTACGGTGGACAACCACATCGCAAAACGATGTCATTAATTTTTCAACTAAATACTATATTGGTTGGAAATATTAATCTTTTATATATATTATATTTATTTCATTATTATTATTTATCTATTATATCACACATACCTTCATAATCTCCATTTTGTTGCAAAATGATAACATCGCTCGTGTGTACAATAGACTACTACCTCACGAATTGATGTGTTTCATTAAAACTTTTAAAGGAAGTTAATATGGATGTTTTTTTAAAATATATTATATATATTAGATAAAAATTAATCTATAAATATAATATATCATTTAACTTCATTTCATTCAACCCTATAATAAAATGGAATCAACCTTCATGTGTATGTATGGCTTACCATCTCGATGAACGGTGTATTTCAAGTTTTATGAATATATTTTTTTCTATAAAAATAAATCAATATACAATTAATTTATATGATATATAAGAAGTTTTATCATTTGATAAAATTTCAATCTATGATCAATGTTAGATAGAAAAAAAATCAATCCGAACATGAAAAATGTGGCAGTTATTACCAGAAACGTGACCTTAATATGTCATTGTATGAAAATGGGTAATAAAAGGTAATAAGTAAATAATATATGTTATAATATATATATGAATAATTTCTTAATAAACTTATAATAAACATATATTTATTAATTAATATTTTTGAATGTGTAGGAAGGAATTCCCGACAAAAGGTATGGTATTTTTGTCTTAATTTTCCATCATTGAGATATATGTTATGTTATGCACATATATTATTTTACATGGTGTAAAAAACCTTTAAAATATGATATATTGAATTAATTATTATCATATGATTTTAAGTTTTTTTAATTTTATTCCTTTATGGGTATTGTTTTCCAATTATCCAAAGTGGTAAATATTAGTTATTGCAATCTTATTATTTACCGACATGGATTATGATAATATTTATGATGATTAAATATTATGATCCATCTATCAAAAAATCAATAAATTCTCATATACTATTGTCAGTCATGTTATTAAAATTACCATTTTTGAACTCATCTCTACATTAAATAATTGAAAAAATGATGTTTTGAAAATCCGGCTTTCTTTAGCAGTTTTTTTGGAAATATTTTTTCTTCAAAAACCATGTTTTCTAAAAAATTAAAATAATATAAAAATTATATTATTTTTTTTTAAAATTCATCTTTATCCATGTTTATTTTATAAAAAAATAGTTTTTAAGGAAATATTTATATCATTTTTAAAATAATTCTCATTTGTATTTTACCAAAAATATGAACGTAGTATTTATTTTTATATGTTATCCTTGAAACAAATAAGACATAATCATCATAATAATTTTATTTGAAGACTGCTTTATAATTTTCAATGTTAATATTAAAGGTAATTAATTTTTTATTTAATTTAAAATAAATTTTTTCATCGAAAAAAAAATATTTTCAGTATTAATAATTTTCATTAAATTTGAAAATAATTTTCCATATAAGATAATATTCATTGATGTTACCCATTAATTATATGAGATATTAACTAAATAAACCATTCTTATTCTTCATATAAATAGTTTTTTTTTATGAAAATATATTTATCAAACTCATCTCTCTTCCATTAGTTATACCATGATATAATTCTTATTAACCTCGATTTTTTCCAGGGTTATTCCATGATGAAATAATGAAATGATTATGAATCTAGACACCTTTCCATATGTCATAATTTGATGAAATGATTTTGAAACCCATTCCATTTCATGGGTTATGAAATGAACAATGTATTATGATCTTGTGGAAAACATATGTATAATATTCATTATGAGATGGGTGGGATATATCTATCCCTCCAATTAATTATGTAATGATTATTGTTATATGAGATAAAGGTAAATTGTAGGTAATCACAAGGACAAACATGGTAAATGGGATGTCATCCCAAGATCGAATTGGGTACATGTTTGGTCAGCCCAAGCCCAGAATGTTATGAATGTCTCGGTGGGTATCCATGACATTATATTTTCTATTATTATGTGACTGTCAAAAATCAATGTATTATAATGATGTAATTCCTCCATTATCATCTTATTTTATTCATTTTATATTCATATATAATGAATTAACAATATTTATTTAATGATGAAATATTGGGAATCATATCTTTGATTGGTAGTGTGTGGTTCTCAAAAGTCATTCTCATGTTCTAATACCATCCTGCTCATGTTATTATTTTATATCTCCCTTTTTTACCCTTACTAAGCATCTTCTATCGCACTATCAAATGGTTCCTTACCTCATCTTATGAAGAAATGTATTAATATGATATGTCTGTGAAGGGAGATATTTATGAAGATAATATTAGAATATGATGTAGTTTATTGATGGAAAGATAGTTTGTGTTCTCCAGGATTCTAAAGAAACAAAACTATTACCATCCCGAGGCCTGTATTTTTTTATTCAAATTAATATTTATAAAAAATGATGTAATATATTAGTATGATAATCATGTGTTGCTATAGTTGGTATCATAGGATAGATTTTTTTAACCTTTGGAAACTATGATTATAATATCTTATTGAGACACTTTTAGGACATGTCAAAGGATAAGTCAATGGGTGAGTTAAATTATAAAAAAATGATGTGGTATTTCAATAAAGCATATAATGAGTTGTTTACAAGAAATTACATCCATATCTAATTCTAAAAGAGGAAATATAATTTTTATAGATATACCCATTGGTAATAACTGTGAAAATTATAAACTTAAATTGACATTATCATCTCCTAGTTCAAGACTATGGGCCTTATTTCACACCTAGTCTTACATTCTGGGTGATAAACATTAGAAATTTACAAACTTATTACAAACCATTATGAAGGATATATATAGATGATTACTGTGAATGAACTATTATAAACCCTGGGTGTCATAGATTTTATAATATTTAACTATTTAGGCATCCTATAAGTGTTTTCTATGATTATATGTTTACTTATTATGATTATTGTTTCCTACACTATTTGTTATTATTTTACTCAATGGCTAGAACCTTAAGGAACCATGTTAATGCTATGTGATATGGACAAAAACATGACTTTACTCATACGAATAAAATGTTATGGGATATTGAATTAAAAATATCATTACTTTTAACTGGAAAAATTCTCAGGAATTGAATCACGCTGGACATCGAAATGATCAAAGGTGGGGAAAATATTCTATTGAGTACTTTATAAAGCAACATCCATCTTCCTTTTGTGGAACCACTTATCTACTATTCATTGGGATATGTGATACTACCAAAAAATATATTTTCCATTATCAGATTTTTTTCACATGAAATACTCATTTTTGATGCCACATATTTGGTTTCTGCAATATAACAATGGTGGAAACATATCATGAATATAAGGAATAAAGATTAAATTTATTACATGGATAGGAAAGAGATCTTGAAATTATTTTTGAATACTTATTTTTCATATATTCTAGATATAAAGATGATGTATTTCTTTGTTCTAATGAAATGTGACGATGAATTCATTGGTATATATAAGATTATTAGTTCATGACTTCAAAGGTATTCTTCTAGTATTATCATTCATCCTGAATATAAGGTTGATTATTTCATTAGTGACTTAATACCATGTCTCCAAAAAGAATTATCCACAAGATAATTTAGTAGATATGAATAAATTTATTGATGTGATACAAATTTAGAAATTAGTGTTAGAGATAAATATTAAATTCAAGATTTTGGTAAGAATAGAAAAATGGAATTCAATGAGAAATCTAGGAACCAAGAATATAAGAAGATGAGCATTAGTATTGGTGGTTATTTTTGTAGAACATTCTCATTATTCATATCATTATATAAATTCTTCTTTTTATACATACCTATTAGTCTCATGTTTTTGATAAGAATATAAAAATAAAATTCAATTGGAATTCTAGGAACCACATATAGAAGAATATGAGATTTAATTTATTCTCAAATTGTGTGATAATGCATTGAGGAAATTATTATAACGCGAAGTTTAAATGTTTTAGCTGTGTATGGGAAAGTCGTCGAGTTGTTGAATGAATCTTTTATAGAAATATGTTAAACTATAATAATAATAATAAATATCCATATAATTAAACTCTAACACATTAATTTCTATAAAAAAATGATTTGGTATTATAATAAAAGTTTTTAAAATATATAGGTTAATAATGGAGATTAATTCCAACTACCTCTAATGTTGAGGGGCAGTGATACATCTCATGATATCACAATTTCTGACTCGGCGTAAAATAAATATGTGGTGAAAGGTACAGTTACCATCCACACTAGAATAACTAATACCTTATTTGATGATGGATCTAGACATTATTTTGTATCTAAAAAATTTTAAACGGGTATCAAGATAACTCTTAAACAATTATATATTGAATAAGCAGTGAAATACACTAATTATATGATGATTTAATATATATTATATGTTTCCCATTTTTTTACTATTTATGGGAATGATCTTCCTAAAAATTGTATCAATTTTTCAGAGGTTGAATTAGAAGTGTTCTTAGGTATGGGTTGGATTTCTCAATATAAGTCCCACATTAATTTTCATGATTGGGAATTCAAATTTGTTTTTATAAACCAAACTATCATTATCTACCAATGGGATGATATTAATGAACCTTTAATAGAGTTCTAATAAATAGTATGGGTATTTATTCCCATTCATAAGGGGTGGTTTTCTATGATATATTGGGAGAAATATAACTTCCACGATATGTCGATTGTGTAGTATTTTTCCAATGTATTTCCAGAAGATATACCGTGACTTCCACCAAAATAAAAAATTGTGTACTCAATATAATTCATACCTGTTACCAAACTAATTTTAAATTCCCTCAATATAATTTCTATTAGTTAGTTTCATGAGTGGTAGAAAAAAATCCATGAAATCATTAAAATGGGATATAATTAGACTAGTTTGTAACATTCGGGATCAACTTTTTTTTTAAAACATATATATAAATGTGACTATGTATTGATTATCAGTAGTTAAAAAAGTTCAATATTATGAAAAATTATCGCTTCCTCCATTTTTTTATCTTAATTTATCAACCACACAATGATCAATACTTTTCCAATATTTTCCATCATTTTGGATATTGTAAATTTAGTGTGAAGAAGGAGAATGTAAAGATAAATGAACTCCTTACAAGGTATAGAAACAATGAATATATAGTGACTCCATTCATTCATAAAAATACCCACACTATCTTCATATATTTAATGAATATATTCATGAAATATTCATATGATTTTTTTTGGTACTCTTTATAGAAAATATTCTTCTAAATTTAGTGATAATGGATGTGAATGAAGAAAAATTGAGAAATAGAAAAAAGACCATAATGAAAGATAAAATACATGAAAAATTTACAATGTGTAAATTTTGGCTACAAAATTTTCCATTTATTAGGTCATATAATCTCAAGAGAGGGTATATTGGAAAATAAAAAAAAGGTAGAAGCAATTAAATGATGGTACATACCAACCATTGTGACTCAGATTTGAATTTTTCCAGGTTTACCTGGATATTATTTTTGGTTTTTGGAGAATTTCTCAAGACTATCTAACCCCTTGACAAATTTACCAATAATGTTTCATTGTTCCATTGGACACATGAATGTGAGGGAAATTTCATGGAACTAAATAGATGATTAGTCATCACAACTGTATTTAAATTAATCTATAGAGGATAAGGGCATCTAATCTATTTTGATTTATAAAACAAGGGATTGTGGTGTGGTATTTTTCATAAATACATGGTTATAGATTATTCCTCATGAAAATTTATGACTTCTGAGAAAAACTGACCACCTCCTGATTTAGTTTTAGTTGAGGTAATCCTTACATTATAGATATAGATGCATTATAATTATTAAGAAATGTGTGATATAAATAATAATAAATATATATTAATGTGTATTTTCACCTAGAAGGAGTTGAATATTATAAATAGAAGACTATTAGATTTGATTAAAGACTATGAATTCTAAATACATTAACACAATAGGAAGGTGAACAAACTGGCTAATGATTTGAGTCAAAAAGGTCATGCCAGCTTATCCATGATAAGGTCCACAAAATAATCATTATTTATTGAATTTCATGGGATAGATATGGAGTTATTATATGAGGGGGATTTATTTTATCACATCGAATTAAATTTTCAACCATATATCAATGTGAAGAATAAAGATGCATTGAAGGAAAATATATAGTAGAAAAATAGGTTTTGAAATGTTCTTCATTTTAACCTTGGTCATATTTGAAGGATAAGATTCAAAAATCATGTATGTGTACCATCCATACCAAAATCAAAGAATTATTTATTAGATGAAAGTCATGGTTGTTAATTATTTATTCATATGGGATGTACGAAGATGTATCGTGATTTAAAAGAATATTTATTGTGCAATTTAATGAAGAGAGATATCATTGAATTGTATCATGGTTCATGGTAATATATAAAGATAAGTTAGAGAGGAAAAAGTATAATGCGATGTTATAACCATTGATTATTCCTGATTGGGAATGACAAAGAATCACTATGTATTTTTTATCTGACTCCCAGAAATGTACAAAGGGAATAATTCTATATTGGTTGCCATCGATGAACTCACTATGTTAGCACACTTCATTTGCATAAAATAATACTTCTCTCTAGATCATATTAATAATATATATATTATAGATGTGGTAAGGATTCATGGAGTACCACAATCTGTTGTGTCTAATTGGGATTCACAGATTAACAAAAAAAATTAGCGAATTCTTCATCAAGGCATTAATATGGAGTGAAATTTAATTACTATATATCATCACCAATATGATAGTCAACCAAAAATAACAATTCAAAACCAAGAGGATATTAAGAGATCATGTTAATTATATTTTTAATGTGGTTGCGAACAACACCTTACTCTAGTTGAGTTTTCATACCATAGTTGATTTCACACAATCCTTGAGATGTCTACATATAGATCCATCTATAGAAATAAATGTAGAACTCCAAAAATATTGAATTATGTCTGAAAAATAAATCAATTGGGACAATAGATAACTTATTAAATTTTATAGAAGGTTAGATTCATTCAGGAAGACATCATGGTAGCTCATATTTAGCAAAAACGTTATGAAAATAATTTCCTACATGATATAGAATTTCAAGTTCAGGAAAATATGTTTTTAAAAAATTCTCCATGTAATCTTATTATGAGAACATATAAGATTATGAAACTAATCCATTAGTATATCATTCACTTGGTATTTCTTTATCATATTGGGACCATAGATTATCACATGGTTCATCCTCTAAACCTTACTCATGTCCAATATGAATAAATATAACATATTTTTAAATATTAATATTAATTTTTTTATATAAATAAAATAACTATAATAAAATACATAATTTTTTGTAATGTGTTTATAGTTTTCAAAAATAAAATTTTCTCAAAAAAATATTTTATATCATTTAATGAAAAATATAAACATTAACATTTTTAATTTTATAAAAAAATTGATAATATAAATTAAATTTTATAAAATCATAATGTCAAAATAATTTTAGGGTGAGTATTTGTTTTGTGTTTTATTTTTTAGTGAATACTGAAATGTACTATATTTTAATTGAAAACTGCCTTACCGTTTAATATATTTAAGGAGTTAAATAATATTAAAATTTAATTTTAAAGAATAATTAGTTCAAATATACCTCCATTAATAAAATAATGTTTATGAAAATAAATTTTATATTGAATTTTGATAAATAAACTTTATAAAATTTTGAACATTTTGTCTTTAAAAACTGTCATTCTCATCGTGTGTGTGTGATTGATTTTAAATAAAACATATCAACATATTTGAATTGATTTTGAAAAAATATATTCCATATTTATAATAATAATAAATTATATTATCTAATAAGTTGAACATAATTTATCACCAAAATGATGAGTGAAAATTGTAAAAATTATTTACCATAGTTAATTTAGAAATGGGATTACTATGGGATTAAACCTAAAAGATAATGGTTAAATTGGCCTAAAATTTTCTAAAATATATTTTATAGATATATTTTGACCTCATAATTTATAAGGGTATAACATGATTAATATTTTACACATTTTCATTATGAAAATTTGTGGTTGAACCTTTTTCATTTCAAAAAAATTACAGGTGTGGCAGTATGATCCCTTTTAAAATTCGACCCCTCTCCTCTCTTCATCAAACCGAAAAACAATTTTTCATAAAAAAATTACCAAAAACTATAACATCTATAATTACATCCTCCAGTAAAATAATAATTATTTTGTATTTAAATCTATCATAGGATGGATAATGGTGAAATCCTTTGGGGGATAACTGAAGAAGTGGCTGCATTCATCAATAATCATATTTTTTATATTTCTTCTTCCACATAATTCATTTATTTTTATACAATGATGCTATAATAAACTCATTATATTCCATATAAAATTTTTATATTATTATTATTAACTAGAACCATCTCCACTTCCATAAAATGTGTTATAAAGTCATTCTTATTGCTCACGGCGTACAAATGTTGTGCGAACTGATGTCATTAATTTTTATATTACCACTAGTCATAGTTGAAAATAATTAATTATTTATTTTTTATATATGGTATTTAAGATATTATTAATATTATTTTATTTTTTTATCACACAAAACATCATACTCTCCATTTTGTGCGAAGATGATAATGTCCTTCCTATGTACGACAGACTTCTACCTCGCAAAGTGATGTTGTTTGTTTAATAATTACATAAAATGTAATAAAAATGGTTATAATGAAAAATTGTGAAACATATGAAATAAAAAACATTATATAACATTATTATGCCATTTAATTTTTTTTATTTCAATCTAAAAAGAAACATGGAACAATTTTCATGTGTACGTACAACTTACCATCTCCATGAATGATTCATTTCATTTTCTCTCTATAAAATTTATAGATTACAATAAATAGAGATAAAATATATATATATTATTTTTATATAATTTAATCATTTTCATATTATTAAATAATGATCAATTTAATTAGAAGGAAAATAAAAAACAAAACATGCACAAAAACAATATATTTATATCCTAAAAATAAAACTTTAACATAGAGTAACTAATAAAGGGGTAATAAAAGTTCAAAATTAAATCATGTATGGTTTGATATATATATATATATATATTATGTATTATATTTATAATTAAATTATATTTAACATAATTGAGGTTTCAATGTGTATGTAGAAAGTCCAAACGTATGGTAAACAATTGTTTTTCTAAATTTTCACTCTATGAGACATATGTTATGTTATGAATATATCAGCTTTTAGGAAGTGTATATACATCATATTTGATATTTAATATCATTAATTTATTTTTACTGATAAAATTTTTTTCAATTAAATTTTATTACTTCAGGGTTCCAATAATTTAATTTCACAATGGTGGTAATGATTTTTTGTTAAAATATCATTTTTATCAGGATTGATTATGATTATGAATCTGATGATAAAATTTTAATAACCTTCTGTCAATAATCATTTTAATTTTCTTCTCATCATAGTATTCATGATATTAATATCAATATTTTCCCACTATTTGGTACGTAAAATAAAATTTATTTTTTTATGAAAATTCTACTTTATTTCTATCATCATAAGAGTATTTATTTTACTCCGAAACTTTGTTCTACACAAGAAATATTTTTTTAATATTATCCCATAATATTTAAATTAAAATTATACCCATGTGTTTGTTTTTATGAAATTTTTTTTAATGGAATATTCTGGTCCTTTTTCGTAAATTTCATGTTTTTTTTTGCAATATTTTTTAAAGGAATCATTGTTTTCAAAATTACACAATGAAGGAAAAATTACAATATCATTAATATTAATTACATAGAATATTAATTTATAGTTATTGAAATTTATTTAAAAAAAATATTTTAAAAAACATTTCATGAATTAAATAGTTTTCTTCAATGAGGAAATTGTATTTTCTTCATGAAATGATTTAAATAATTTTTCAAAAACAATTTCCATCTAAATTGACATCTTTTAATGTTACCCATAATTTAATATGTAAATAAACCAATGATACAATTAATAATATCTATCTAAATTTTTCATTATGAAAATATGATTATTGAACCCTTTTCTCTTCTATGGGTTGCACCACACTATATTTCATATGAAAAAAACTTCTGTTTCACAGGTTATGCGATGATGAAATGCTGAAATGATTTTTAATAATATATATTTTTAGTAAGGTATAATATGGTGAAATGTTTTTGAATCACAATTCATTTCATGGGTTATTATATGATGAATGTTATATGATATTGTGGAAAACAGATATATTATATTTGTTATGAGGTATGTTTGATTTATATAAACCTCCAATGCATTGGGTAAGGGATAATTTTATATGAGCTCATAGGGTACACAAGAGGTTATCTAAAGCTTAAAAATGGATACACTGGTGGTCATCCCATTCCAATAATAGGTACAACAGTGGTTATTTTAATCCTAACATTTTATGAATATCTTTGTTGGTATCCTTGATATAATATTTTCTATTCATACTTGTATGACACTAATATTGGTCTTATGCCTATGTTATGATTTCACATGTCATGTTCTTTGATTAGATTATAATAAATGTCTTATAAACTTCCAATATTTATTACAAGATATAATATTTTTATATTTTATATTTAGTGTATGTTCCCCAAATGTTATTCTCGTGTTCTCAAACCCCCATTTGCATGTTCTTCTTTGATAACTCCCACTTTTACCCTTACTGATCAACTTATATCACCCTTTATTATGTTTCCTTTCATCACGTTATGAAGGAAATGAATTATTTATGATACATATAAGATGAGTTCTAGTTAAGATGATCATCATAATAGATTGTCAAATTATCTGATAGATTAGTAGATTGAATTTCCATGTTTACAAGACAACAAATTGTTATTATCCTCAGAAGAATTATTTTATTTTATTTAATATTATTATAAAAATATAAAAATATTTTTTATTATTTTCTGAGGTTTCTATTAACATGTAATTCAATTTTTATCCTTGAGTTAAGAAACCATATATAGTTTAAAATATTGTAATAAATGTTTTAAAAACATCCTAAAAATGATTCACATAGTTTAAAACAATGTATGATATAATTCAATTTATATTACTATTATATGGATTTAATAGTTTATTATTCAATTTATAATAATGTTCCAAGGACTATTACTATGTTGTTTTAATTCATGAAATTATGATCATTCCATATAGTTTAAATATGTGATCGTTCAACTATATAAATTTTATTATATGGACATCTCATATGGATTAACATTTACATTAAATTAATTTATTATGAATAGGTACAATCATGAGACTTATAAAAATTGATACAAGTTAAAGAACCCATGATAATAAGAAATGTGAAAAATTAATGGGTGTAGTCTGGGACATATACAAGAATATCCCATGATAATTCTATACCAAAAAAGTATAGACTAGCTGGAGAATAGGGGAACAAAAATTAAATAATCCTTGAGATTTCTCATTGGTGAATACACATGATGAAGGTATGGGTATTACACCATGAAGAGATGCATGATTAAGAATACTACCAATGAATAAGGTGAATGATCAAATGTTCTTCCATGAATGGTGTGAAAATTATTTTTTTTGATTGTAACATGATTGATATTTATATATAATCCACCCATATATTATTGGAGATAACGTAATATTAAATTTAAAGAAAATAAAGATATCTAGTGTGAATATAATTTTAAGTATATGTTTCTAGGGCCCCAAGAACTATTGATGAACATGGGGAAGGTATATAAACATCTCCATGGGAAACTATAAAACACCATAGTACATAAATGATGGGAATTATTAAAATAATCCCAATAGAGGTGACCAAAGTTAAGGGAAATATCCCATAATATATTGGATTTCATGTATTCATTAAATATGGTACTTATAAAAAGTTTACATCATTATCGTCGATACTTATAATAATTGTCATGATTGATAATTTTTTATAAAAATAGCTTTTTATATGGATTATGGAAACATTGAATCATATAAATTTAGATAATTTGGAAAATACATATTTAGATATCATCACATGAGAGAAAATATGTTAGTATATATTTTATTAAAACGTCATTATCATTATATATTTTTGGTAACTTATGAGTAAATATGAAATTAAAATTTATAGGAGAGGGCTTCTAGAATAAGTGAATAGTTTGTGACTCATATAAGGCTCACCATCCTAGATTTAATTGATTATTTTAATTATCCTATGAACTTTCATTAGATAGGATTTTATATAATGTTACACATGGATGGTACATGAGAAAATTAAAGGGTTTTGGGTTTTAGAGAATCTCCCTCCTCCTCTAGTAATCCAAACATGTGACTTTTGGTCTATAATAATTATTTATCATCAAAATCACATGCATTCATAATATGGGGACTTATGTGTTAACTTCAAAGTATTAGTCCTTTAAAGTAATCCCTCAAAAAATGATCCACTATTTGCCTACATTAGGAAATAAAGGTGTTAAAAACCACATGATTTCCAAAGATTTGAAAAAACGATTTGTGATTTTCCTGTAAAAACATCTTTTCTATAAAATTTAGTCCACATATTATTAAAATTTTGTATTTCTTTCTTGGATACTTTTGCATTTTCAAAAATTTCCCCACACAATTATTATATTCATTGGGCATAAGAGTTATTCAATATTAAGGAAAAAATATAACTATTATATTTGGATTCACATTCATGAATGAATAAGTTCTAAATGGTCTTCTATTCATTATATATAAGTGGTATAAACCAAGGGATAAACTGAAGGATTTTCGTTAGTTATAAATAAAAATACCATCATTTTTATGAAATTACAGATATGTCAGTCGATTATTTACATATCTATAATTATTCATCCCACACATGTAAATTCATTGGCATATATTCTTTTGGGAAAAGGATGACTAAAAATAAGTTTGTACACATAGAAATTGGATATGTATAGTGATGTTATGATTTAAAAAAACCAAAAACATGGCTAAATTATTCTCAAATTTTTAAATTTTTCCATCCATTCTTAATTTTTATGTTTATCTATATTTCATCAAAAATTATAGGAAATTAATGAATGTTATTCATTCATTAATTTAATGATTTTTTTGATTGGGGTATGTCTATAATTTTAAAATTTAATACAATCTTTTGTTATCTAATTTCCACAACAATAAGAAATATTTAAATATTTTTAAAAAAGATCATCAAAACTACACATTATCTATCATAATACTTCTCGATAAATTTTACTTCTTAAATTATGTGCTTATCTTTTTGGTTGTACTTAACCTTCCATCCATGTATTTGTTTCCCTTATTAGGCCATGGGTAGGTGGAAATGTCATTAAATTGAAAATTCATCCATGAGGATATTATCTAAGAACTAAATCTTGTTTTGTATTAATCTGCTATGATTGATATATAGAATAAATCATTAGAACCCTTAATCCTTATCTACTAAATCATTCATATATCTAAAATAAAAATTTTTAGGAGAGAATATATTCTATAATGGGCCTTATAACCCTTGGTAATATTTATATAATAAAATTGAATCCTTTGTTTTTCTAGAAGAAATTTATTGCATTCCATCCATAGATAAATGTTTCTATATTATATGAGGTGGTTTGAAAATCACAGTTCACTACCTACCAAAACATTGATTTTTCCTATAGAAGAAATTCCATTGGTTCTTTGAGATAAAATATTTATTTATTATATGTTGAAGTTGGAATCAACCTTTTGGATGTCCAAATATTTGTGTTATTCCAACTCTCAGTAACTATAAGATGAATCCCTCCCAGTTCAATTTTTTTGGACAATATTGAATAATTCATATATTCATAATGATACTATTAAAGGTGACCAAAGATAAATTTTGGCTGATTTCTTACATCCATGTAAACATTAACATAAAATTTATGTATGGTTTTCTTTTTTCCAACCTCAGGTTTTAAATATAATGGATAGAAGGATAAAATAAATATTTATCTATCATACTTGTTTGATAAAATTTTCTTACATGTCAACATTAATGTATAAATTATAGAACCAATAAGGTGTCATGGGTTATTATATTAGTGTAACCGCATATTAAAATAAAATGATTCTAGTCCAATTTCATTAGATGATATCTTCTTCGGTGGATAAATTCTCACATAGATATTGAATAAAACATATTATTTTTTAATACAGGTATTCTATGTGACAGATCAATCAAAATTGTAGATCCAATTTTTCCTATGATTTACATATAACTATTTCATATCATTCGATGAGAGAGACTATACCATGTATACAACGCACATCGAAACATATGTGCTTAAGAGCCACTACATTATGGGGTATATAATATCCAAAATATTATAATGATTCCCTTATCCTAGTTCATACCACCTATGTTAAATATATAAACTATATAAATAGTGTTTATAATATAGGAGAAGCTTTTTATCATGTTAATAAAATAAAAATGATTTCATTTACCCTATAATGGGAAAATAATAAAACGAATATCATCTAGATGCATGAAAATTGGGAACAATTTTCATAAATGATATATTTTTATGATAAGGGGAATGTAGTCGACATTGGTGGAGAAATTATTAATGATCCCCACACTATATTACTATACCAAAATCCGATTTTAGTAGCAGTATTTAACGACAGTTATCTAAAATGCCACTTAATAAAATTGAATGATTTTAGCGATGATTTTTTAAAACCCACTCCGCAATATTATGAATTTTTTAAAAAATATACTTTCTCCCAATCCATTGATTCTCCCCCAAGAACCCACAATATCAAACAAGCACCCTCTACCTCAAATTCTGTCCAACGACTCCTCATTGGAGGCCTTGTGTTCCACCCCTCATGGGCGCTCCTCTTTCCCCTATTCCCCTGACATGCTTGAGACTCATTAGAGCTCACCATTACCAATTCTTTACCTCCACACCTAAAATTTCATGACCCCTCCAAACCCTCTCCTTCACCATCACTCAGCCCCCTCCCTCACCTAGATATATGACTTTCCCTAGGGTCCTCACCCTTGGCCTCACCCTTGATTTCTACATGATTTTTTTCATTTTATATTGTTATTTATTTATTATTTTTCCCCTATATTATGAATATTAACACATGATTAATTAATGTTTGGATGGTGGTACTATATACCATGTGGACATGGTTATTTCCACATGTTTATTATTTATTTTTTGTTTTTATAATCATTATCGTGCTCTTCATTTCCATTATCCTCATATTTGTTCTAATCTACTGGGTTCATTTTTCTAATGTCGTTCAGTTTTATTTTTATCAAATAAATTTAGTTTTGTTCATGTAGGTTAATTTTTTTATTTGGTTTTTTATATGGTTTAGTGGGTTTCATTTCATTTTCATTCAACATAGATTCATTCGTATTGGTATAATTTGAATTTATTTGATTTAGATATGTTTTGATGGGTGAAATGGCATTTTTTTTTGTTTGGTGTTATTTAATTGGAGTAGTGGTGGCATTGGTCTTGTAATATTTTATTTAATTTGTTTGATTCAATTAAATGTATTTAACATATGATATTTTTAGTATACGGTAGCGCATTTAATTTTTTTGTTAGGTTTGATTATATATAGTATCTATCCATTTAAATTAGAATTTAATTTACTTAATTTTTCTCAATTTATTATAATTCTATTTTGTTTTCATTGTTTCGTCTCACAATGTATTACATCTGTGATTATATTATTTATTTAATGGGGATTAATAAACATTATATTTGTTTTGATGTATTCAATTTAGTAAGATTTAATTATGTTTTTATATATTTTGGATTTTAAAAACAACTAATATGTTTTTAACCCATATATATGGGTCTTTACCATTTGATAACATTGATTTGATATCTTGAAGTGATTAAATGGATACCTAAAAATTATGGTATCTATCTGTGATGTAAAATTTACATTTTGAAATTCTGTTTAGTGTTCCTCAATTAACAGGACTTCCAACAATTCATTATGATAGATTTTTTATCTAGGTTATTTTATAACATAAATAATTATGGTAAACAAATTGAAAACAATACACCCAACTATGAAATGCTAATACACCATTCATGAGAACAATTGTTAGTGTACTCTTTTTACTACACCATTATATTTTCTTACGTTATTGGAATTTAAATCAATATTATTAGATAAATAAATTCAATAAAATGTACCTATGATTGTTTTTAAAAATCAATAATTTATAGAATTTTTCTTTTTTACTAAAAAGCGGAATTTCATAATTTAATTACATTTGTACATAAAAATTAAATTATCAAAGAAAAAAAGTTTTATAAAATTTTTATAGGGGTTTTCTCTTTAATAAATGATGTTTACAATTTGTTTCTAATAAAAATGATTTATAATGTCATGTTTCCTATATTTTTTTAATTATATTTCAATATATATGGGTTTTCATGGTGTATGTCATCATATAATATTTTTTATTTCATATTTGTGATTAAAATTTTCATTAATTAATATGTTCATTAGATTTAATACTATTTTAATGATTTATTTTAGGGATGTCACTATTCTATATATATATATCAAGGAAACACTTTTTTTATTAATTAAACTTGTTATATAAATCTAAAAAATTCATCAACTCCGTACACTTATATGATCAAAGTTATTATGTAATGGTGTGGGATAAGTGTTAAAAAATGTATGTTGGGAGTAGGGTAATTGTATAAATCATCAACCAGTGTGTCTTTTTCATGTTTTCACTATGTAAAAGGTGGTCATGATGTTTCAAGTAGGGTTTTAAATACATGTATACTAATAATTTTTTATGGAAATGTAATTAATTATTGGTTACAATTTAATTGTTAAATTTATATAAAACATTAAATAGATAATGATAGAATATTTGGACATTCTATAATAGTTAGTTACTATTCCCATAAAATTTATTTTAATTTTTCATTCCCATTACATTCTTTAAAAACACATTTATTTTTCTAATCTCTTTATTTGTTTTATTTTTAAATTATAAAAATCTTTAAGAAAAAATATTAATTGGAGAGTGATGTAAAACTACAAAGTGTTACACTGACTGGGAAGTCCATTGTTATCCACAATGCTACATTTTAAGTGATAAATTACTATTAATTGGGGTCACATCATCCCCTTTAAATCAATTGGAACCATTTTTTTGTTAGTCACATTATTTAATTCATTATTCACTCTCTTAATATTTTGTGTTTTATTCATTTTTTCATTCTTTTTTCTATTTTATTATATATTCTTATTTCTGCCAAATCAGGACACATATCATTATAGGACCCCTCATCCATAATTAATCCCATCATTGATGTGAGGTTTCTCTATTTGGATTATAATACTATAGATGTAAAAGTACTATTATAAGAAATAAATTATTGTTGACCAGTCCCACTTACCATGGAAACTAAAATAATAATTCCAATAGTTACAGCACACACAAAAACACTATGTGTAAACTATTTACTGGGTGAAAGGATGCTGCTATAAAAATAGACCCAATAAACATTGACATCATATTACCAATTCCACCAAGATGATGATAAACAACCACTCAAGGATGTGAAAATTATTTTCACCAATTCATTTATATTGTGATAATTATTGAATGGGAAATAAGTCAAGAAGGTATAACAAAAAGGCATAATGGTAATAAAGACTACCAATATTAAGAATACAAGGAAAAAACAATTTCAATAAGAAGATGAGTAAATATTTACAATGGAATTTTCAGATGAATACGTTGAGGAGGATCGAATACAACATAAATCCCCTTCCGTCCCATAACCCACATAATTCCTTTAAGAGGAATTCCCTAAAGATCAATAGATCATATGAAAATCATTATGGGGTGCAGAATTTATTTTAATTCAATTTTATTTAATTATTAATTTATTTTATTTCCATATTAATCTAATTATGTTGAAATTTTACATATAATAAATCCAACAACAATAGTGGAAATAGATTAAAAAATTATGATGATCCCACCGTGGAATAATGGGTGGAGTTGGACGTAAAAAAATTAGAGTCTTGTGGTTAATACCTTACTCACCAAAAAATACCCCAAACACAATACGAATTTAGATAAAATAATACATAATGATCACCCCTTTTTTCTTTTCCCTCCCCCACATTACATACAACTCTATATACAGTTGGCATATTATAGTTTTTTGGTTTCACTATTCATGATGTATACACATAAAAATTGAGTTAAATAATATTATGGGGTTCCTATTAATGAAACTAGTATCCCTTCTGAATGGAATTAAAAAACTATAGAAACTAGATTGTATGGAATATATTCACCAAACCACCTAAGCGGTGGCCGAAAGCTCTTTTCCCTCTCCCTCCCTCATTCTATATCTCTATTTATTTTAGTTAAGAATAAATTTCCGATGCTTAATTAATTTTTATTGTAAATTGAAAATAACATAATATTTGAGATTATATCCTTCCATTAAAATATAACATGGTGATAGTGTTCTTTATTATATACTTTTACTACCCAACCTATATAATTCCATAATCATTAATGATGTCATATCATATGATTTTCGGTTTTTAGTGTTTTTGTTGTTTTATTTTCGTTTTTTATAGACACAATGTCTACATGAATATCTAATTAATTTTTCAAACTTGAGTTTATTTTCAATACACATCAATGATTTTTTATTTGAACAAATTTATTTGACTTGTATTTTCCGAAAAACTAGTAGTTTTATAGATTTTTTAAATTCCATGACCATGACAACCAACCTAAATCTTTCCACCATACCAATAGTTATATAACCTTAGTTTGAAATCATCTTCATAATTACCTCACTCTAAAAAGAGGAATATGATTTTGTATGAAAATTGGAACTTATCATTATTCTTTTTTGAAGAATTCATATTTATGAATGACTTTTATAATTATTAAGGCACTTCAGTAGCCATAACCCATGGTACATGGATCTAACATTAATATAAAAAGTAGTCCTTCCCTTATATGAAAATGTGTTTCATGTTAATCTTAAGACACAGGTCTAGAAAAATTTTCCCCACCATCCTATTAGTATTAATATTTCTCATATGTGTTTCTTGTTTGAGAGCGTGGGAAGGACTTTCTTGAGTTTACTATGGGAATAAGGACATGATTTTTTGAAATGTATGGTGGATTCATTTTTTTGGTACATTGGAAGAGAAATAATCATGATGAAAATTAATTAAATGTATTAATTAATTTATTCACCTTAGAAATGAATATGAAAAAAAATTATATAGAAAAAAGGAAAATGTGTACATATATAAAAAAAATAGAGAATAAATAATTATTATCACTTATTATGTTTTATTTTTATGACTCATGGCATATATAAAAGGGTTTCATATGGGATATTTTTTTTTAGGTATATTGAGTTAAATATATTCCCTAAAAATAAATTGATGTTCATGTGTTATATTAAAGGGTTAAACCATATTATTTCAGAAATGGTTATTAAATATAAAACCCCAATCCCAAATCCCCTAAAATATCCTCCAAAAGGACCTCATGGTTGATTACAGTTTTACAATATCATAGTTTAAAAAAAACAACAAAAATTACAATAATATAGTGTGCACGGATTTTTGAATTATAAAATATACCTATGTAATATCTCTTTTGAGTGATGGGTAAAATGTACATATATGTGAATTATGATATGACTGGATAGTGTCTGAATTAATTTGTTGAAAAAAATTAAATTTGGGATATTAAAATGTGATAAAAATGTATTTCATAAAGGATATTTGATAATTTTTATTTGTTAGAATGATGTGGCATTCTGTAACTTTTAACTCTTGTGTGGGTTTAATTTCTAATGTAGATTACTTCCAAAAGTGAAAAATGTTAGTTTTGGGGTTTGATGAGAGGAGAAATTGTAATAATAATCCATTTAATTTCATTGTGTTAAATCTCCACAAGTAAATAATTTTTTAGAAGTACTCACTTTTTCATGTTTTATATAAAAATTTAAAAATAATTGTAAATGGAATAAAACTATGATTTTAGACATATTAAAAAATTTCGAAATAGAATTGAATAATACTACAATAAAAATTGATTTATAAATATAATATATGTGTTATATATTTTTTGAATGATTTTTACACACTTTTTGATGATTATAATGGTTTTATGGTTCTAAGGGAGATTCAATTGAAAATATAATGGTATTTTTTATAGTGACAGGTATTCCCAACAAATATAGATGAGTAAAAGAGTAGAAACTAATGTCTCCATCCATAAATAATACACTATATATGAATAAATTCTTGAGATATTATTAATGAAAAATTAGACTACACTATGAGATAACTTCATGTGATTAACTTAAAAATTCATTGGTGAGTTATATTAATAGAAAAATGTATATTAATATATAGAAATTAGATAAACCATTTGTTATTAAATTTAACCCTTTAAAAATTATTTAGGGATGCTATTTTTTATTCTGTGAGCTTCCATTAGAGTGATATGATCCACAGCCTCATAATCAAGTTTCAGTTCTCAATGCATTATTCTCCATATGAATTCAAACTCTCAATATTCTAGTTTTATATTATAACTATAATAATATAATACATTTCATTCTAATATGTGTACAAATACATTATAACATAACCCAATCCCTCTATTTTTAGGAATAACCTGGATTCATGAAAATCATGTTCACTTATATAACAATAGTTATTGGACACTCTAGGATGAACAAGAACTATCATGAAGAATGTTAAAGACTGTGATAACAATACATGTCCAATTCAGAACACATCTAAGGCTTATCTTGCCCAATGTAATATTCTATTACTTTTTTTTACTCAAATTATAAAATATTCAAAATTCCATACAATGTGTAACATAACAAGGTAAAATTCCAAATATATATCATTGGATGATAAAATACACTGAAAAAATGAGGAATATAAATCAATAAACAACCCCATATGGAAGTATTAAGAAGTCACAACAAACAGATGGAGTCATCTAATACAGAAAAAATATTTTTAAAACGATCTTAAACAAGATCCATTGGTGTATAAAATCAGAATTGTGCCACTATTTAAGGGGTTACAGGTATTTTGATTATATTAGTTTCATTATTATCCTTTAGTAATGATATTTAGTATAAGTTATTGTATTATTAATTTAGATAATATATTACAATGGTTTTTTCATATTTTATGTTAATTTTATTTCCTAAGGACCCATCCCCTCCTACACTAAATGGTTATAGAGAATCTCACCCTCAGATGTGATCCATAATATAGGATTATTATTCTCATAAATCAATTTTTTTCAATTTATTTTGTGTTTTCCCCAATTTTAATATGTAAATGGGGTTCTAAATTGTTGGTGAGATGAGAATCCATCTACATCTAGAACTTCACATTGTTTTTTTCTATTCCTTACTAAATCTATGTATCCGCCCTCCACTTGACACATTCCACATATATTGTAATGGGTTGGGATACATGTTGAACATTATACAATTGTATAAGGGGTAAAATGGTATCACTATATGTAAAATGATGTTTTATTTTCAATATGGAATTGATAATATTATAGTAATAATTAAGGTTTCCCATGCATTTTGAGTTATAGAAATTATGTAATTACTAGTAATTAATTATTTTTTAATATTTAAATAACAAATATATTTAAACCAAAAAATGGATAATGATATACTACATGGATAAACCATAAATATCAATTAACCTTTCAACCAAATTTTTATTTTATTATTGTTATTATCTTTTCAATCCCCTTTTAATTTTGAACACTGGTTATATATATATATATATATTTTAAATTAATTATTTAAAAGTTATTAATGTGAAACTACCATGAATTAATCTTTAAGAGAATACCATCTGCCACATGGAAATATTTCATGGGTTTTATGTATCTATTTATCTAGGGTTTAAAATATCCTTTGATAAGATATCATAATATGTTGTCAATAAATTAAATTAAATCACATACTATATTATTTTTCATTATCTAATGAAAACAAAGACTCATAAATTTCATTAGAGTATATGAGTTTATGGTGTATTTATTCTAGTTTGATGATAATCATGATGCCTGAATTCATAATAAAAAAAATAGATAAATATACATAGACACTATGGGAATGAAAAAATATAAATTATATTAGAAAAATACTAAATTCAAATTGAATATAGTTGGAGGTTATTATTACGGTTTGTCCATTGATGTGAATTACATTAAAAACATTCCTTATATATTCACCATACCTAGGGTTATCCTATTTGTATTTGGGATAATATTCATATAGTCTGTATTCAATGTATTTTTATTAGTAGGACATTTGTGTTTATGAAATCATTATACATTGGGTTAGTCCGTATGGAGTTTGGAGAATATCTCTCCATCCAAGGTTCCCATGATGGGTATTGAATGTATTTGTTCTATTAAAATTTCAAATTACCTTGGTTTAATTCATTTGTAAATATTAAAATATTACTTCAGTTCATGTGCCTAGGATTGGTATTGATGGAATGTGTTTTATAAGTCTCTGCCAATGACATGGGTTTTCCGATTTTGGATACAAAAAATGAAATGTTTGATGAGTTGAGATTAAAACATTTTTATACTGGGGTTGTGATGAATGAAATATTTAACAATTATTTAATCACTACGATGGTTACTGAAAAATGTGTCGAGTAAATTATTAGGAAAATATTCTATAACACAAAAAATTATTAGTTTTATGATAACTTAACATAAATTACATCAAAGGGAAATGATAAATAGAATAAAATAAGATATATATCATCTTGAAACATTAAAATACATTTCTAAGGGGATAAAAACAATCCACATGCCTTATCATTAAAAGGAGACCCATTAATCTAAGGGAGTTCCCATTACATGAATAATAGAAGTAATATTGTTAAATAAATATGAATTGATTGTAACAGTTAGTAAAAAATGTTATACCTAATATGATAATGTATATATAAAATTTAGTCACAATCACATGTGGTGAGAATAATTTTATTTAACATTTTTCTGGACCAGGGGAAAATTGGAATAAATTGTCTTTTACTAGGCCAAATTTGAAACCATATATGATTTTTATCCTTTTATCTTTGTTCCTAATTAAATTTTCATGATTTATTTTGACATTTAAAGTGAGTGAATCCTATATTTTTTATTAGAGAGAAATTTATGGTTTTTGTCATTACTCATCCCCTAGTTCCCATGTCATGACAACCACAAGCTCGCCTTCCATTGGTCAGGGGTTTGCGACTAGCACCAGAAAGGAATAAGCCTAAAAAAGAAGGTTTTTCCTCAAAACATGTACATAAAAATATAGGGAACACTACGCACATGTAAAAAACAAAAAAAGAAGAAATATACAATCAAAAATAAAATCCTCAACTCAGTGTAAAATTAAGTACTGAAAAAAGGGGTCAGAATACAAGCCTAACTAAAATGGAAGTACAGGAAAAAGAAAAAATAGCTCCTGAGGCCACCCACCAGGGATGTTAACTGATGGGTATGTACATGTCTTCACTACAGCTCTCCATGTAAATCGTTCACCTTCGTACACCATCAAGTCATGGAACCCCGAGTCATAGTCAATGATTATTGTCATATGTACAAAAAACCACAAGGTGCTAGTGAAGCACGTGCAGGGGAGAGTATAAATATAGATAGTAGGGACCCTAAGACCTCTAAAGGTCTCTTTGATTTCCACATAAGAGTAACTGAAACACATGATTTCAATCAAAAATCACAACTAAAAAAGACTTCTCACACTAGGTAAAATGTTAGTACAAAAGTAGTCATAAAGCAATATAATCTTATTCTATTAAGTGGCTCTACTACTGACCCACAAATGCTCAGTATGCGCTAAACCACACAAGATTACAAAGTGATGTCCCACAAAATATCCTTGACCGCTGAATCTCACTTGATCTGATAGGCATTGACCCACAACGGATTGTTAAGCCCTGACCCACAAAGGATCGATAGGCACTGACCAACACATGATTTATCTTCATTCTCCAAATCAAATACCGCCATTTCATTCCCTCACTTAGCATGGTTGATTGTAGGAGGATGTAATCTTCAAGTCTTCGGTTGTATATCAACCAGAATGAAGCCCCCTAAATAAGAAACCCGACGAACCGCCCTGTTATAAGGGTTCCAACGCAATAGATGGCCCGTTAATCAGATGCCCAGTCTGAAAGTTATAAGAATTTTTGTGTCGAGTGCCTAGTAGATAACAAGAACCTGAAAGAATATCACTAAAATGGGAAGGTATTACCTCAAAAACTATACATACATAGTCCTAGAAAAAAAAAATAACAATCCATGTTATATAACATCTAAACATAAAAGTGAGAACTAAAGTGGAATGGGCCAGAATAAGAGCCCAACAAAAATAATAATACATCAGAAAGGAAAAAACCTCTTGAGGTTGTTTACCAAGAATCCTACCTGAAGGGTTGGTAAGACTCCTCACTATGACTCTCTACTTCAAACTGTCACCTCTATGCACTCTTTGGTCCAAGCTCCCAAACCTCGGTCTATGTCGTTTGTCATCATCAAACACAAAAAAAAAAAGTTGCGTTCAAATCCCATGTAGGGGGTGAGTATAACAATAACTAGTAAGGACACTGAGACCCCCTGAAGGTCTCACAAAATTATGAAAAGTAAATAAAAGAATGAATGATAACAATAACAATGAAATGTTGAGACTCGGCTCAAATATGTTTTAAATCTTAAAGAATAAGATTAAATATGATTAGTCATAAAGCTAGATTATTTAATTCTATCGAGAGGCTTTTACTTCTGAACCACAAAAGGTCGCTAGGTGATGACCCATAGAGGATCACTGGATGCTGACCCACAAAGGATCACTAGGTACTGACCCATAGTCGATTTCTAGGTGGTGACCCACAGAGAATCACTATGTTCTGACCCACAGAGGATACCATGGTTCTGACCCCATATAGGATCACTATAGGCTAACCCACAGAGGATATCTAGGTGTTAACACATGGTGGATCACAATGTGATGACTCATAGAGGATATCCATGAGTTGACCCATAGAGGATTGCTACGTTATGAACCAGGGTGGATTGCTCTGTGATGACCCATAGAAGATCTATATGTGCTAACCCAAAGAGGATTTCTAGGTGCTGACCCATGGAGGATGTCTAGGTGATGACCCATGGAGGATCACTAGGTGCTTACCCACATAGGATTAATATTCCTTCATAATGTCATAACCAGCCATTGGATTTCTTCACTAAGCATGAATGGGTCTGGGAGAGTTCGAACCTCAATATATTGGTCATAACTCAACCTCCATGAAGTCTAATGAAGTAGTAACTTGATAAACCTCCATGTCAAAAGAGTTCCAACACAACATAAGTCATGTCAATCAGACACTCGGTCTGTAAGTTATAGAAATTTCAGTGCAGGGGACCCAGATGGATTTGAGTGTGATCCAACATAGCCATACTCCAACATTATGCAAATCCCAAGTGATGTATCTCAAAAGGACCATGTCATAATTAGGTTTTCAAGCACTACTTATGGTTCATCAAACTGATGTCTCGTTTAGGAGGTTGATCATTTTAAATGAAATTAATCCATAATGGGCTATGGGTCCGGTCTGACCTAGTTTGTTATGCCAAAGGATAGGCCCGACCTATCTGACTGGGCGTGGGGGTCAACTCCCCTCCCGAACAGACAAGTTGTTCTCGAGGATATCAACTTGAGTTGCCAGTTTTCATGCTCCAACTAGACAGTCTGTGTGGATTAGTCAATTATAGGAACCCTGGGGTGAGATTCCTCCCTATAACGTGGCTCGGAGCCACAACCCTCCTCATTGGCATTCCGACTTCTGTAAATATGGTCAACATCCACTGGCTTCCCTTTTCCCCATTGTGTCTTAGGGAACTGCCTCCTCCAGTCATTGGCGACGCCACACTGACGGAGCTTCCATGGGCCTATGGTAAAGCTCTAGTGGTCCATCTTCTTTTCTGACTATTCCTACGGGCCCCCTAGGATGCTTCCATAACTGTGTGGCCCCCTGTTTCATCGTGCCACTATATTTTTCAAACTTCCATGAGGAACAAAAACAATGAATGTTTTTTGGAGGGTCTGGGCCTTTTTTAGTTCAGCATGCAACCTCTACGCAAGTGTTATTACATGGAAAGAATTTAACACCATAAATGGTAGAGTAATCATTAATTTATTGAACAAAAAACCTACCTTGAACTCATTGGAAGATGCTGTAGATGAGGGAGATGAACTCGTGGTCAAAGGTGTTTGTTTTCATTCCTCATTGTCTGGTTCGAATCCTCCAACGGTTGTCGATGCTTTGTTCTATGCTAGTGGAAGATGTTTTTGGTACATTGTCAGAGTATCCTATGATGAGTGACCAAAACTCATGCCCATGATTTGTTTAAATAGAGTAAAGGGAACTGCCCAGGTTGCATTTCATTACTGTTGTTCATTAATGAAGATAAATTAATGATCCATCAAAATAATCAAACATCCAGGTTACACAACCCAAGGGTCATGTCATTAAATGAATTCCATTCAATCCTGGAATTACAATGTTTTCAATCCATCCACCTCTCAACGGTGAGAAGAGAATAAAATAACTCATGGAGTTATTTTTTTATTTTCAGTAATATCCAAAAATTAACATTTTCTCCCAACCCTTTCCGGTCGAATTTAAACTTCTCCTAAGTGAATCCTCACACTGAAAACACAATGGTGTTCTTGAATTTTCAATCCCATCACCAATTTTAAAGATAGAAATTTTTTCTCTCATGTTTACGGAATATACCTTAAAAAACAACAAAAAATTATTAACAGACACCCTCAACCTGCTCTGGTTGAGGATATGATCTTCCAAAGGAAAGCATACCCTCACGAGCTCAGTGGGGGTCTCTAAATAATTATTAGAGTCAATGTTAATGAGTTATACGATTATGAAAAATAAAATAATTTTATTTAATTATTTTATTTACAGTTATGCCATTTTTTGGATTTTTCACTAGAGGCATGCGCGGACTAAACATAATTCGCGCCTAGGAAAAACCTTCCATCCTGAACACAACAGGGCCATCCGATTTCTGATTCAGTAACCCATTTTATATTTATTCTCCTTTTTCAGTAAAACAACTCACGCACACTATTTAATGCATAACATTTTTTTCAACGGATCAATTCTGACACTTCGGGCCTTGGAATTACGTGTCATCAATTTTTTTCATTCTCATAATTAGATAAATTATAATGAAATTCAGGGTCATTAATGTCTCCCCAACATAGGGTTTTAAGTTCCCAAAATCCACAACCATGCTAGGGATACAAATGGGGGTACTGAGGACGTATCTGAGTCTCCTGATCCCATGTGCTCTCCTGCAGGTTCTTGTTATGAACTCAAACATAAACCAGAGGAATAAACCAGCCACTAAAGACCTACTCTTGTCAATCCTCTATCTGCATCGGGATCTCTGTGAACATTACCCCATCATCAATGTACATCTCTCCCTAGACGATAACATGCGATGGATCAAGAACATACCTCCTCCTCTATGATACATGGAATAAATTTTCCACCTACTGATTCTATTGGGGTAGGGATAAGCACTTCACCACCACATCTACTCTATTAAGGATTTGGAATGGTCGGAGGAATCTCATATATAGTTATTCACCACACCTAAATCTCCACAATACTCATCGGGGTGAGACCCGTAGGTAAACATGGTCTCCCTCCTCGAACTCTTAGGGACTCCATATCCTATAAACATAATACTTATTATGGCTCTATAAAGTCTTCATACACTTCTGAATGATATGCACCTTCTTAGTGGTTGCACGTACCAAATATGGTCCCATAAGTGATGACTCCCCTGGGTCTGTCTATCCGAGAGGTGATCTACATGGTCCTCTATACAAGGCCACAAATGGTAGCATGAAAATGGTGGAGTGATAAGTGTTTGTGTATGAGAACACATCCAGGGTAAAGTGATCCTCCAAACTACGGAAAAAATCAAGGACCCAAGCACATATCATTTTTTCTATTGTCTTTATGGTACACACAATCTGACCATCTGTCTGAGGGTGAATGGTGACGCTCAATCGTAGATATTTCCCAAACACCTCCTTTAATCCCTTCCACAACCAGTATGTAAAAATATCATCACAATCTGAGAAAATCGTATAGGGTACCCCATGCAATTGTACTATATTATGTAGGTTGAGGTGTCCCAATCCCTCCACTAATCCATTCTCTTGGATGGGTAGGAAGTTGGATTACATGGTGAGTTAGTCAATGATCACCTATATGGAATCATAGCCCCTAGATGTACCTGTTATCCCTATAACAATGTCCATGGAGATTCAATCCCACTTCCATTATGGCACCTCAAGTGGATAAGTTATTCCAGTGGGAACCTACTGCTCGACCATCATTTGCTGACAAGTGAGGCATCGTGAAATGAACTCTTCCACTGGTTTCTTCATCACCAGAAATAGAAACTGATGCTGGAGGACTTGATAAATCTTCACCACAACAGGATATACTGCATACTGGGATGTGTGAAATTCTATCAACACCTCCTCCCACACCATCACTAGTACCATGGTGCGCCCTTTGAAGAGGATGGTGTGCTCCCCACCATTAGAAAAAAATTCAAGAGCCCATCCTAAGGATATCTGAGAACTTTAGGCCTCACAATGAATGTCCCCATGTTGTGACTCTCCTACTCAATAATTTATTGGGGGAGTGACAGTCATGGATTGAAAGTATGCTGCGATAATTTCTATCCATAAAAGATAATTATAACATGGCTAACTACTCTATCTCCACACTCAGAAAATGTAGACCAGACCTCCTACAAAGTGCATATAATAATACATTCCCCTTACTAGGAGTGTGAACTATCTCAAAGACATAATCCTGATGGAATTCCATCCATCGTCATTGTCTCATGTTCAGTTTCATCCATCATTTCCATCTGGTTTTAGATATATGTCTATTTAAGAGAAACTAGATTGTAAGTGGGTTTGTGTTCGATCTGACCCAGTTAGACAGACCTGACTCGGTCCACTGGGGCCAGCCCGATGGTGGTGGGCTAGGCCTGCTGAGTAGCGGGTTGGGCCTAGCCCACCTGACTGGGCTCAGCCCTCCTGGCCGCAGAACCACCTGGAACAGCAAGCGATAAAACCTCCCGACCCGCTGGCTAGGATGGGGGTCCGCTCCTATCCTAAATACACCAATCGTTCACGTCCTTCATTTAGTTGTTCCAGTTGGAACTGCTCCACTTCACCGGTCTATGTGGAAATGTCACCAGCGGACCTGCGTGCAAGGGTTGACCTACCACCATGACTCAGAGTCACAACCCTCTTCAGTGGTGCACTGTCTGGCATCAATACAACTGATAATGATCGGTTTCCACTATCCAACGCAACACCAGTTGGCTTCGCGGTCTCTTTAAAGATGGTGAGAGGCTTTCACTCTATCCTCAGGCCACCGCCTCCTCCACTGTACACCTCCAATCTTCATCGGCGCTGATGCACCGACAGAGCTTCTACGATCCACCAATGAAGCTTCGGGGTTCCAATATTTTTCCTGTCTTCACCTACCACCCTCTTGGGATACTTTCTACACTGTGTGGTCCTTAGTTTCACCTTTCCTCCATATTTTACGGTCACCCACGAAGAATACAACCAACACCAAGATCGGAGGAGGGTCGGGGCCCTATTCATTCGGCTTGCGCCCTCTGTGTTACCATTATAACATGTGAATAGAATTATGACTGAAAAACTCATATTAAAACAAATAAACACCCTAACTCAAATACATTGTTAGATGGTGAAGATGAGGAAGATGGGTCCACGTTCGAAGTCTGTTTTTTTGGCATTAATTGTTATCCATATTGAATCCTCAAAGGCATTAAATCTCCATTCTACGATGGTGGGAGACCTCACCTACAATTCATCAAGAATTATCCAATGGATTCTCAAAACTCACGCCAAAATCTTGTTGAAATAAATGAAACATGAGTATAACTTATCACATAATTAATGTGGTTCATTAATGTGTTTAACTAGTGAATCCATTAATCTCTTAACGGTGTGGTTACAAAACCAAGTGTAACCGACCATTAAATGATATGACCACCCAGTGGTCCTGCCACTGTCACTCATCGGTTACAAAAAAATAAATAAAATAAGTCATGGAGTTATTTTTTTATTTTTTTGTAAATTCCAAAAATTAACTGTTTTCGTCCGACCCATGTCGGTCGAAGTTATGCTTCGCCTTAGAGAATACTGGTGCTACGAATTCAATGGTGCCCTCAGATTTTTAATCCTTACAATGGTAGAAATCCCTGCTTGCACATTTACTAAAAGTACCTTAAAAATATTAAAATTCAATTCCATTCTCTCTAGGCCTTAGTATAATGTGCCATTAATTTTTCCAACTCTTAATAATCCCAAATAATAAAAAAAATTGTCTGAAAATATTTGAGTCATTAAATTCTCCCCACTATAGGGATTTATGTCCCTAAAATCCACAATAAAATTAAAGAAACAAGTGGTGGTATTAATCACATACCTGAGCCTCCGGCTATCTTGTGCATTGCTGGAGGTTCCCATGATACCACTAAACTCACATTGAGTAATCGATTCCACAAAAATGAAGTGCTTCAATCGATCATATATCTCCCCCCCCAAACTCTGTGAACATCACCCCATCATCAATTTCTAGCACGCCCTAATCATTAACGTGTGATGGATCATGCATGAACCTCCTCCGATGTGACACATGGTAAAAATTATGCACCCAATTAATCTATGTGAGATGAGTTAGATAGTACGCCACCTACCCACTCTGGTGAAAATATGGAAAGGTCTAATGATCCTCGAAGATATCTTGCAACGCTGGAAAAATCTACACAATCCTTGTTGAGGTGAGACCCATGTAAAGACATGGTCACCCTCCTAGAAACCAAAAGTTCTCCATCACCTATAAACATAAGAATTTAGCCAGCTCTGTGTAGTCTTTATCAGCTCCTTGATGATATACATCTTCTCAGTGGTAGGTTGTTCCAGCCCTGGACTCATATGTGCTGACTCCCCTAGGTTTTTCCAGCATAGAGGTGATCTTCACAGTTGTCAGTAAAAATCCTCAAATGGGGACATTCTTATGTTGGAGTGATAACTATTGTTGTATGTGAACTCCTCTATTGGAATGTGTTCCTCCAAACTACAGCCAAAATCAAGGACTCAAACAAAATGCATGTCTTTGATTGTTTGTATTTTCCACTCTATTAGACCATCTATCCGAGGATGGAATGTGGTTCTCAAACATTTCTCGATGCAGAACTCCTCCCGTAATCCCTTCCACAACCGAGATTTAAAACAATCATCGAGTTCCAAGACTATAATTTATAGAACCCCACGATGCTACATAATCTCTGGTAAATAGGGGATTCTCAAGCCCTCTAGTGATCCCTACTCTTGGATGCATTGGAATTGGGCAGACATGTGATTCGTTCAGTGATCACCTAGATGGAATCGTGGCCCATGGACATACATTGTAGTTCTGTCATTATGTTTTTGAAGATACCATCCCACTTCCATTTATACACCACCAGTGTTTGTGTATAGCCTACTAGAACATGATGCTCCGCCTTCACACGATGACCAGTGTGGCGCCACCAATACAGATGTTGAAGGTCATGATACATCATTTCCACTCTATGATGTTCAGCCAAATAGAATGAGTGGAACTCCCTAAACAAGTCCTCTTGTAGCATCATTGGTATAATGGTACACCTACTAAATGTATGACATGCCCCCCAACTATAGAAAATAGTTTAGGATCACGTCATGAAGATATATAACCACATTATGCCTCACAGTCAACATCCCCATGTTATTCATCCTATAATCACTCAAGGGGAGGGGGTAAAATTTATAGACTAAAGATATGCTTCTCTATTTAATTCCAAGATGGATAACTATAAAATGGCTTGATGCTCTGTCATCAGACTCAGCAAATGTAGAATAAATCACATACTGAAAGAATTTTCTAATACGTTCCCTTCCCCATGAGTGTAGACTATATCAAAGTCATGGACATGGTGGAAATCTAGCCATCATCATGGTTTCAGGTTCCGGTCCTCATGTGATAAGATATAACTGGGACTAATGAGATTGGTGTAAATAGAAAACCATTCACCCAGCATGTAGTGTCACAACATCTTCAGTGCAAAGTCCACTACTGCTAAGTCTCGATCATTGGTCATGTAGTTCTACTCGTGTTGCATCAGCTACCACAAGTCGTAGGAAATAATTGCTTTCTCTTACATCAAGACAGAACCTAGTCCAGTCCCTAATTCATCATAGTAGACTACATACCCAAATCCCTCTTCTGGTAGTATCAAGATGAGGGAACTCTTCAGTCTCCACCTCAGCTCATGAAAACTCTAATGGAAACTCTCTGTCCACAAGAAATGTTGTCCCTACTTTATAAAATCATATAAGGATGCTATTACCCTGGAAATGTCAGGTACAAATTTTTGGTAGTACCCAACCATCTCAAGAAAACACCACACCTCAGTCACACTTCTGCGTGGATACAAAGAAAGAAAATCCTCTATCTTTTCTAGGTCATCTGCAACTCTAGCCGTTGATATTACTTTTCTTAATAAATTTACTTTCTGTATCCAGAACTGGCACATCAAGAGCTTTCCATAAAGATGATTCTATTTAATTTATCAAGAAATATTTGTAGATGTGTGGTGTTCTCCTCCTATGTCTTGGAGTATTCCAGGATATCGTCAATGAAGTCTACCACAATGTGATCACGAAAGGCTAGAAGATCATGTTTATGAGTCCCATGAACAGATTCGGAGTGTTGGTCATGCGGAAAAGAATAAAAAATTACCTGTATTGGTCATAATGACATCTAAAGGCTATCTTTGGTATGTCCTCACCACGTACCCTGAGCTAAGGATAGCTTGAACTAAGATCTATCTCTGAAATCCACCGTTCTCCCTTTAGTAGCTTGAAGAGGAAATTGATCCTCAATAAAGGATACTTTTTCTTCATTGTCACATGGTTCATGCAATAATAGTCCACATAAAGCCTCAAACTCCCATGTGTCTTCTTGGAGAACAAAAACATGGCTACCCAAGGAGAAACATTGGGCCTTAAGAATTCCTTCCTCTGCAAGTATTCCATATGTACCCTCATCTCATGAAGCTCCAAATGAGTCATCAGATATGTTGGTGTAGATATCAGTGTCATCCTAAGGAATAGTTCAATGTAAATGTTTACCTATCTATGATGAGGTTGTCCCAGAACATATTCTGGTAAGACATCAACATATTGGTCCACCACAATAAGATATATTAGACTCCTCTTTTCCAATACAATGAGGGTGAGTATAGGAAACTAACGAGTCATTAGATTCACCCTTCCCTGAGAATGTCCTTCCTGTACTGAAAAGATTTCCTTCTCACTAGTGAATGAAAACCTGATCTTATCCTTGAGGAAATAGGTCACTTTGCACCTATAACAATTTATCTAATCATGGTCTGTGGATAGCCAGTCCACAAACAATATGACATCATAAGGCTTCAATGCTGCTACTAGGAGATCCTAGCAGAACCTCTCACCTCCAAGTGTAATCTCACACTACTGGAACCAATGTGTAATCATCGAATCCTCTCCCATAGTATTCTCTAAATGAAAGGACTGATCCAACGACTCCATCAGAATCTCTATTCTCTAAATGAGTTCTGTGGAAATGGATAAGTGACTAGAACCCATGTTTATAAGTACTATAGCTAGGGTGGGGTAGACACGGATCATTCCACAAATCATATCTAAGGCACCATGATCATAGGCATCAACTACTTGAAGCTAAGCTCATCCTTGTCCACCAACTCTCTTAGGTCTTGGTGGACCTCCTGGAACAGGTGGTAGTAGAAACTCAAATCGATGCCCACTTCCTGCTTCCCATATAGCTCTTATTCCACGATTATTGTCGTTTGGACCTACTCGCTCAACTATATGTCTCTTCCATGGTGGTCCGTCGACTAGTTACTGATCGTCGGTATGACGGGTCAGGAAGTCACGAGGCATGTGACCCTATCCTCCGCACGTGTAGAACAATATGCTCCTCTGCTGACCTCCTCTCTCTCGTGAGCTCCACAAATCTGACCCTACATCCTGGGGACACTCTCCAAATGTTCTATCCATCATTGACCTCTACATCATGTAGCGCCCCGACCCCAGTTGCCCAGAGTCGGTGCACTATTGCGTAATATTGTCATGATCACAAAAGATCATGTCTCGAAAGACCAATTAGTTTAGTATCCTTGGAAACACTAGATACATTCATAAATGTTACATTACAACATAAAGTGAGAAACTACAATAACAAAGTCTCCATAGTCCACACTCATATCCTCTTATGACTATCCCTGCAGGTCATTCATAAAATACTTCATCACGTCCTATAAAATATTAAAACATTGAATGGGGTGAGCTCAAATGCTCAGTAAGGATAGAAATATTGCGGAAGCTTTCATAAATAAACATTAACATTTAAGGAAATGTATAACTAAAACAAAATCCTTTTTAAACTTGAACTTCAGCATAATATTGAAAAAATAAAATTAAATTGGGCCATTTACATACTCATATGGATATTCAACTAGTCGAATAATCATATGCAATATCAATAACAACTTTCATAATGATGGAATGCATAATGTCAGACTATCATAACCACATAGCCAAGGCCTCGTGCTAAGACCACAAATAAGATTTTGTCAAGGCCTCATGCCAAGACACTAGTTTGTCTCATGAGACTTGCCGATGCATCGAGGATCTATAGTGGGCTCCACCTGTCACTTATTAAGTCCAATGCATTCCTCATATGAACAGGTTTAAACATATAATAAACCATAACATAATCATATCACATAAAATATGCATAAAGGAAACATAAAATTTCCAAATTTCAATAACATGATATCAATACAACACATTTATATAATAAAACACTTTCAAAACCATTTTCAATACCAAAATAAATGAAAAATAAAATTTGATATATATGTTTCATTTTTTAAAAAAAGGTATGGCTTATAGAGGAAACCGAAACTCAAATAATGGTTATGGCGGCGGAGAAGTCGTTGTCATCGCATACGTACGACATGAAAAACATTACTTTTTGTTGTTTAGTAAAATGATTCAGATAAAAAGATTCCTTTTGAATAAACATAAAAGTCAAAGGGGTTTATACATCGTATAAAAGAAATTTGTGTATAAAAAAATATGCCTCAATGAATGGAGATTTAGACAAAGTACCTTACAAAGATCATTTTTTAAATAGAATAGATATATTATGTGTATTCACTATATTTAAACCTAATGAAATTATAAATACAGGATAGGATATAATAATATCATGACATAATTTGAAAGTAGGAGATTAACCCAAAGAATAGAAATTGGGTTAAGAAGTTCCCTTACCTTGCGTCCTGTCTTGACTCGACCGTTCTTTAACCTCCCGAATAATAAACTAGAGTTAATTTATAACTTTTTCAGAACCTTTTTCAATTTTTTTATTCCTTTTATATCACTTATTACCATGTTATGAATATTATGTAATTATTTAAGTTAATAACGGTAGTTTTGTCGATCTTTGGTACATGAGTCAAAAATAAAATTCTTATAATTACAAGTTGTTCATGTGGTGAAATATCCATTGTATCCAGAATTATATTCATGATATAGATATCATATATCTCATATATATCCAGTATATACGTTCATTTATAATATTCCATAACGTTTAGAGGTAAGAAATGAAATGCACTGTTCATGGAGACGGTAAGTCGTACGTACGCATGAATGATACTTTCATTTCTATTTTTTATTTAATGAAATCATAATGATATAAAGGTATATTATAATTCCGGTATAATATCATATATAATATCAGTTACTCCATCCTTTATACATCCCACATATGGCATTAATGATGCAAATCACTTTGCGGTGGCGGTGGTCCGCACTTCCTAAAATGAAAATATCGTGTTTACCCATAATGGAAACCATAAAGGTATGCCATAAATGAAAAATACAGAAGCTTTAGTAAAACATAAACATATTATATATCATATATAAATATAGTGACATCTTAATGGCCACCTTTGAAGATGTTATATGAGTGTTGTACAATCATCGTTTCGTGAGGCAGAAATTCGCCAGCCCCAGAAACCGTATGTTCTTTAACAATTAGATGTATGTGTGTGTATGTGTACCTCAAATAATTGTTATAACAACATCCTAGTATATTGATGATACTGTTTTTGTTACAAAAAAATGAATAAAAAGATTTTAGGGGGGTTGGAGAAGCAAAATAAAACATAAGAACACAAGATAAAACACTACCTTTAAAACGGGTTACTCTTTTTGATTTGAGCCAAAGGCTTCCTTGGGAAGAATTATGCCCAAAGTGAGGCTTCTAGGAGTAAGGTACGGAATTTGGGAGAGTATTTGGGCAGAGGATGGACGAGCTAAAAGGCTTTGAATGTGTGATTAAGGTGGTAGTGGTGGGGGCATTTTATAAGTGGAGAGGAGGGGCACTCTTGGAAAATAATGAAGTGTTACTTTATTATACAATGTTTTTCGGATTCTAAAGGTCCCAAACTTATATAATTCGAGTATAAGGTGAAAAGGGTTCGAAATATACTCATACAGTAGGTTTTTGACAAGTGTAAGCCTTGTATTTTACATTATCTTTTCATTTTATTTAAATCGTTAATTAATAAGGTAATCGCTGCATCATCATGGTGTTATAAATAATTTAATTTATTTAATGTCTAAAAATTATAAAAAAAATATCATGATGTAGGAACTCCTTTTATCTTTCTAATGAATATTTATTGTCAAAAATATGACTTTTATAACCCCATTTAAATTTTGTTTTAGTAAAACAACTTATGTTTGTGACATTTTTATTTTAACATTAAATAAATGTTATTTATGTCATTTCCAACCAAAGTGCCTCCATAGAATCCCCAAGTTGAAGGCCATGACACATCCAATAGAGGGTATTACAAGTGTAAATGTATTTTCATATTATTATAATATCATTTTTATCTTAAATATCACTAATTAACTTTAATAACGATTAATTAAACTTAAAAGTTACTATTCACCAAAAAATTATTTTATTCCCATTGAACCACATTTTACTTCCTAATAACAACCATGTATGTCGGATTTTTGAAAATCAAATCACAGAAGTTGTAATATTTCATTTAAATGAAAAATCAGTTACTTAACTATCACTTAGTGGTTTCACTATTCATCAAAAATTGAAATTTTTCAGAACAATGCCAAAAATTTCACCCTAAGCTATAATTGATATTACGAATTAAAAAATGTTGTCTATTCTATAAAATTCCCAACGTATAAGTAGAATTAATTAATTTTATAACTAATTCCCGCTGTCACAACAAATAGCGTGTTTTTAAGAAAAATATATATCACAAAATTAACAATTGTTTATATCCATTTTCAAAGTGAAATTAAATCTAATGTACTCCATTGGATAAAATGGTAAAAATATATTCTAATTATACTTTAAAACCACTCAATAGTGTAATTTATCACTATGAATTATTTTTATTAAATAAATTTGTTTTAAGTATTTTTCACTATTCATAAAAAATTGATGTTCTCAGAAAATTTCAAAAAATTCAACTTAGGATAATTTCAATATTACGAATACAAAAATGAAGTCCATTTTGAAATATAAAATTTCTATAATTTTAAAAAGTGGGTATTACTATTCATAACGGCTACTTTTGATTAGTTGTGGTGTGTTAGAACTCGAACTTGCGTACAATGCAATCTATTGCATTATTGAAAGAGAAGTGTATCATGGAAGCTCAGGGTGTTACATTCTCCCCTCCTTCAATAAATTGCGTCCTTGATATTTGAAATTTTTCTTTGAAAATTAAAGGTTGAAAATAGAAAATACTTTTGTGGAAAACCCACATCGGAAATAGGGTTAATAATAATATAACATTAAAAGAATGAAATAGAATTACAAATGTCACCCGTGATAGCCCATACTAGGATTATATGAAAATATGGATATGGAAGAAAAAAAAAACCATTAAGGCATGATGGAGAGTTTTAGAAAACTGGATTAGGAGAAAGTTAACCATAAGAAAATCACAAACTTGTGATTGGTTAAATAGTCATTGAATCCCCAGTTGGAAAAGTTAACCGGAAAGATTTTTTTTAAGTTACCTTTTATAAAGTTTATGAATTTATTTAGGAGATTTACTAAGAATGTAATGGAATATACATAATTGTCATGTAGACTTTCATTCCTTAATATATTTTTACCACAAACCCATCTTTCACTCTAAATGGTAACAGAACTCAAAAATACTCTATTTATACTAATTTTATATGGTTCCAAATATTAACACATACCATATAGATTAGTATAACTATTTTGTAATAACCAGGGACATCTTGTAGGCTAGTGGTAGGTAATAAAGGCCTATCGCACTATGGTTGTGGGTTCGATTCCTGCATCTTTGTCCGACGCGACGGGTTATGCCCCACCCTGCAGGTTGCCCTTTTCCTAAAACCATAGTATTATAATATTCCAAAAATAATCTTCATAAATGTTTTAACCTTAAACAATACTATCCAAGGTTCAATTTAATCCATTCAAACCTATATAGTTATCCAAAATACCTCTGTCCAGACTTTTTCTAAAAGGTCTCTAAATTCCAAAATCAATTGTAACATCAGATTCCCCAAACAAAGTAAAGTTTCTCTTATTGTCACATAATTAAAATATTATTACCTTCCTCATATTAAAACCTTAATGGAAAAAACAAGTATTGTAGTACAATCCTTATATATATCACATTATTCATATAACCAGAATATAATCCTTGTTTCCAAAATCACCAATACATTAATTATTCCAATTCAACTATAGTAACAGTATAAGATTGTCCTTGATCCCTTGCCTTTTTCTTAGGTATGTTTCCCTGACGCTTTTGACATTCATTTTCATAATTCCCCATTTCCCTACAATTGTAGCATTCAACATTGATAGCCTCTTTCTTTCCCTTGCAATCATGAGCCTGATGACCTTTTTCTCCACATTTATAACAAACTCTCATTCCTTTTAGGCAAGCACCGGGGTGATTCTTCCCACGATTATCACATAATGGAAAATCCTTTTTCCCCTTTTTCCCTTTATCCATCTCTTATTCCATCGTTCTCTTCTTCCCTTGCTTTACTTTGTTGTAATAAGACTTAGATAATTCCTTTTCCGTCTTGATAGAAAATGAGACAATATCTTCATATGATGAGAAGGTTTGTGAGACTAATGCTCGACGAAGAAATGCTTTTAACCCATCAAAGAAATGATCAATCTTACTTCTTGGGTTACGTATATAATCTAGAGCATGCCTCGTTAACCCTGTAATGTTAGCCTCATACATTGCGACATTCTCATCCTCCTTTTGTCTCAGACTCAAAAATTGCATTTCCATATCTGCTCGATGGTCATGTAGAAAGTATTTTTCTAAGAAAAGATCTTTGAACATTATCCATTACATAATTGATACTTCTTCATCTTCCTTTGTATTTTGAATTAATGACAACCGTTGATCGGCATCTCCAGTGAGGCGGTAGACTGCCATGACAACCTTCTCCCTTTCGCTACTCCCCAAGGCATGGAATATATTCTCTAAGGAGTTTATCCATTGCTCAGCTACTAATGGATTTGTACCCCCATTAAATGTTGGCGGTTGTTTCCTCATTAAGCGGCCCTACCTTGATCCTCCATGTTACGGATTAGGGTGATCCATATGAGTAAGGTTATTATTCATAACCTGAGTGAGTTGTCCCAGTATGGTAATAAGTTGTTCTGCACCAGTTGTATCTCCAGCTCCACAATAATTATCTTGAGCATGACGGCAATCCCTACACGAAGTGTGTGCATTGATACGGTTTCCATTCCTTCCACTAGGCACCATTTCTAAATAATGGCATAAACAAGATTAGTTTACGAATCAAAATACATAATTATATACTTGTAAAATACTTAACATAAATTGAAATATTTATGGATATAATCCATAATTATAAAAAAAGTTTTCCTTGAGGAAGTATATACTCATAACCCTTCATAGTGATTTTTAAAGAAAATAAGAATTATCCTAAGCATATCCCTCCGGAGTGTCGTAACCAAAAGTGCAGCAAGGCCCGTTGTCGTGCACCAGTTCCCGTTCGAGTCTAGCTCAAAGCGGTGTTTTCGGGTTTTACCCCTAGGTACATCTATTCCAGAGCTGCCTCTATCTGCACGTATCCAGACAGGGAAGTATTTCTCGAAAAACTCACAAAATCTCTATAATACCAAAATTCTTGGAAGTTCTTCTTTATTAATCCTTAAAGTCTATCTTTAGGCTATGTGATCTAGTCATAGTTTATCTAAATATAGCTTCCAAGGTTAGTACTGAACTTCCTCTGATACCAACTGTAACGCAGCGACCCCAGTTACCCGGAGTCGGTGCTTTACCTTATAACATTCGCATGATCACAAAAGATCATGTATCGAAAGACCGATTAGTTTATTAGCCTTGAAAACACTAGATACATTCATAAAATTTACATTACAACATAAAGTGAAAAACTAAAATAACAACGTCTCCATAGTCTACACTCATATCCACTTCTGACTATCCCTGCAGGTCATTCATAAAATACTTCTTCACATCCTGGAAAATATTAAAACATGGAAAGGGGTGAGCTCAGATGTGCAGTAAGGATAGCAATATTGTGGCAGCTTTCATAAATAAACATTAACATTTAAGGCAATGTATAACAAAAACAAAAGCCTTTTTAAACTTGAACATCAGTATAATATGGAAAAAATAAAATTAAATAATGACATTTACTTACTCACATGGATATTCTACTAGTCGAATAATCACATGCAATATCAATAACTACTTTCATAATGATGGAATGCATAATGCCATACTATCATAACCACGTAGCCAAGGCCTCTTTCCAAGAACACAAATAAGATTTGGTCAAGGCCTCGTGCCAAGACACTAGTTTGTCTCATGAGACATGCCGATGCATCGAGGAGCTATAGCGGGCTCCACCCATCACTTATTAAGTCCAATGCATTACTCATATGAACAGGTGTAAACATATCATAAACCATAACATAATCATATCACATAAAATATGCATAAAGGAAACATAACATTTCTACATTTCAATCACAATATATCAATACAACACATTTCTATAATAAAAACACTTTCAAAACCATTTTCAATACCAAAATAAAAGAAAATTAAATCTTGAAATTTATTTTTCATTTTTTAAAAAAAAATTATGGCTTTTAGAGGAAACTAAAACTCAAATAATGGTTATGGAGGTGGAGAAGTCGTTTTCACCGCATACGTATGACATGAAAAACATTCCTTTTTGTCGTTTAGTAAAATGCTTCGTATAAAAATATTCCTTTTAAATAAACGTAAAATTCAAAGGGGTTTATACACCGTATAAAAGAAATTTGTGTATAAAAAAATATGCCTCAATGAATGGAGATTGAGACAAAGTTCCTTACAATGATCATTTTTTAAATAGAATAGATATATTATGTGTATTCACTGTAAGTAAACATAATGAAATTACAAATACAGGATAGGATATAATAATATCATGACATAATTTGAAAGTAGGAGATTAACCCAAAGAAAAGAAATTGGGTTAAGAAGTTCCCTTACCTTGCATCCTATCTTGACTCGACCATACATTAACATCCTGAATAATAAACTATAGTAAATTTATAATTGCATCAGAACCTTTTTCAATTTTTTATTCCTTTTATATCACGTATTTCCATGTTTTTAACATTATGTAATTATTTAAGTTAATAACGGTAGTTTTGTTGATCATTGGTACTTGAGTCAAAAATAAAATTATTATAATTACAAGTTGTTCATGTGGTGAAATATCCATTGTATCCAGAATTATATTCATGATATAGATATCATATACCTCATATATATCCATTATATGCATTCATTTATAATATTCCATAATGTTTAGAGGTAAGAAATAAAATGCAGCATTCATGGAGACGGTAAGTCGTACGTACACATGAACGCTAATTTCATTTCTATTTTTAATTTAATGAAATAATAATGATATAAATGTATATTATAATTCCTGTATTATATCATATATAATATCATTTAGTTCATCCTTTATACATCCCACATATGGAATTAACGATTCAAATCACTTTGAGGGGGAGGTATTCCGCACTTCCTAAAATGAAAATATCGCGTTTACCCATAATGGAAACCAAAAAGGTATGCCATAAATGAAAAATAAATAATCTTAAGTAAAAATAAACATATTATATATCATATATAAATATATTTAAATCTTAATTTCCACCTTTGAATATGTTATATGAGTGTTGAACAATCATCATTTCGTGAGGCAGAAATTCTCCATCCACAGAAACCGTATGTTCTTTAACCATTAGATGTAGGTGTGTGTAAGTGTAGCTCAAATACTTGTTATAACAACATCCTAGTATATTTATGATACTGGTGTTGTTAAAAAAGAAATTAATAAATAGATTTTAGGGCGTTGGAGAAGAAAAATAAAACATAAGAACACAAGATAAAACACTACCTTTAAAACGGGTAACTCTTTTTGATTTTAGCCAAAGGCTTCCTTGGGAAGAATTATGCCCAAAGTGAGGCTTCTAGTAGTAAGGGAAGAAAGTTGGGAGAGTATTTGGGCAGAGTTTGGCCGAGACAAAAGGCTTTGAAAGTGTGAGTATGGTGGTAGTGGTGGGGGCCTTTTATAAGTGGAGAGGAGGGGCACTCTTGGAAAGTATTGAAGTGTTACTTTATTATACAATGATTTTCGGATTATAAAGGTCCCAAACTTATATAATTCGAGGATAAGGTGATAAGGGTCCAAAATCTACTCATCCAATAGATTTTGGACTAGTGTAAGCCTTGGATTTTACATTATCTTTTCATTTTATTTAAATCGTTAATTACGGAGGTAATCACTGCATCATCATGGTGTCATAAATAATTAAATTTATTTAATGTCTAGAAATTATAAAAAAATATCATGATGTATGAAATATTTTTATCTTTATAATTAATATTTATAGTAAAAAATATAACTTTTATAACCCCATTTAAATTTTTTTTAGTAAAACAACTTATGTTTGTGACATTTTTATTTTAACTTTAAATACAAGTTATTTATGTCATTTTCCTACCAAAGTGACTCCATTGGGTCCCCAAGTTGACCCATGGACTTTCTGGGTCAGACATGACACATAAAATAGGGGTACGACATGTGTAATGGTATTTTCATATTTTTATAATATCATTTTTACCTTAAATATCACTAATTACCTTTAATCATGATTAATGAAACATAAAAATTACTATTCACCAAAAAATTATTTTAATCCCATTGAACCACATTTTACTTATTAATGACAACCATGTATGTTGAATTTCTGATAATAAAATCATAGAAGTGGTAATATTTCATTTAAATGAAAAATCAGTTACTTAACTACCACTTAGTGGTTTCACTATTCTTCAAAAATTGAAGTTTTTCAGAACAATGCCAAAATTTCACCCTAAGCTATAATTGATATTCCGATTTCAAAAATAATGTCTATTTTATAAAATTCCAAACATATAAGTTGAATTAATTAATTTTATAACTAATTCCCACTGTCACATCAAATAGCATGTTTTTAAGAAAAAATATAAATCAAAAGATTGACAATTGTTTATGTCCATTTTCAAAGTGAAATTAATTCTAATGAACACCATTGGATAAAATAGTAAAAATATATTCTAATTATACTTTAAAAAATCTCAATAGTAAAATTTATCACTATAAATTATTTTGATTAAAATATTTTATTTTAAGTATTTTTCACTATTCATAAAAAATGGAAGTTTTCAGAAAATTACAAAAAATTCAACATAGGATAATTTTGATATTACGAATACAAAAATGAAGTCCATTTTGAAATATAAAGTTTTTATAATTTTAAAAAGTTGTTTTTACTATTCATAAAGTCTACTTTTGATTAGTCGCGATGTGATAGAACTCGAACTTGCGTACAATGCAAGCTATTGCATTATTGAAAGAGAAGCGTATCATGGAAGCTCGGGGTGTTACACATCCTCTGCCTATACAACATGATGTAAGTGGATCAGTTACCTGTCGTCTGGTGGTGGCTCTAACTGTTGGTGTAAGCTAAGCCAGAAATCTCTACACTAACAGTGATCACTCAAGTACTCCAGCATGCGATGGGATATTGAGTAATATCATCGATGATTTGATATCCTGGTAGAGACCCTGCTCAATGGTCCGGGTCCTAAATAACGGATCTCATACCATGTCGGTGGATTATAGAGAGAGGTCAATGAATCTCGCTGAGTAATGGGCCACTATCAGGAGGCCCTATTGTAAGTGTATCAAGTCATGAATACTTATAGATAAAAGAGTTTATGGTATGAACTCTACCTTAAAAAAGGTCATGAAGTCTTTCCAAGAGAGTGTCACTACCTCGTTTTCTCAAATGTTCGGATCCAGCATCTCCCTATTATGTCTTGAAAGTGGCTAGCAGCTTGGATCACCATATGGTATGATAGTTTCTCAATACAGAGAAAACCCCATGCCAAATACACCATCTAGTCTTATGTCGTCTATGGACTAGTCTCTCATTGAACCCATGAAGTCCTCTGTCTCTAGAACATGTGAAATTCACTCAGTTGGTGTGCATGGTCTACAAGTTGGGCTGGTGGAAAAAACATCCCTCTGGGTTTTGGTGCTGTTAGTACACCACCAGAAGGTGTTATCACCATAAGAGATCCCTACACTGATGCATCATCGCTCGGTGGGCTGTCATCGCAATCTCTCTCTAAAATCCTAGATGTCTATCTACGCGAAGGTATCTTGAAATAAATAGGTGCTCCAAAGTCAATAAATTATACATGGTGAGCTGACACAAAGAGATCAGAAAGAAAAAACCACATTTTCAAAACACGCAAACTGGTATTTTTATGTACCGAGTCAGAAATAAGAATTTAGGGTCCTGGTGTATGGATACGTCAGCCACAAACCTAACATTGGAATCCCTGAACTAAAACCCAAAATCAAGACACATAACACTATTTTTTCCTTGAGAACACAGACTCTTAGTTCTGCCGCTAGAACATACCCCTTGACACCACTTTGTCACGACCCGTCCCCCGGGGCCCATGTCGTGACATCCCCAAGCCCTCCTTCTATAGGCCAGGTGATGGAGACTAGTAATGGAATGTAATACCCAAAAAAATTGCAGGCATTTCCTCAAAACATGTAAACACACAGACAGGTAACACTGCAGAGAAGTAAAACACAACAAAAGAAGAAATGTACAACCACAACTAAAAACCTCAACTGAGTTTCAATGTATATTCTAATGAAAGGGGCTATAATACAAGCCCAACCGAAATAGAAGTACATGAAAAAAGAAAATTCACTCTTGATGTTTCCCTCCTTGGATCCAAATGAAGGGTAGGTGCAGCTCGTCACTATTGCTCCCAACATCAACCGGTCACCTCTGTATACTGAAAAGTCCATGCTCCCCGAGTCTCAGTAAAAAAATACTAATCATCTGCACATGAAACAACATGTTGCATGCAATGCCCGTGTAGGGGTGAGTATAACAATACTTATTAGGGACACTGAGACCCCCAGAGATCCCTCCAAATTCCACCAAGTAATAACCGCAATGCATGAACTCAATCATAAAGCACAAAGAAAAATGAAACTCATACCAGTTATAACATAAGTACAAAAGTAAACATGATTAGTCGTAAAGCTAGATCATCTTATTCTATAAAAAGGCTCTACTGCTGACCCACACATGATTGGTATGTGCTGATCCACATAGTACCACTGAGCGTTGACCCACAAAGGATTGATTGGCGCTAACCCACAGTGGATCTTTGCGCGATGACTGATACAAGACTTGATAGGTGATAACCCACACAAATTTGTTGAGTGCTAACCCACAACGGATTTGAGCCACTTAGGATTTATCGATAATGACTCACACTTGATCTCTCTTCATTATCGATCTCATATCTAGCCATTAGATTATCAAACATAGCTTGCTTCATTCTAGGAGGATACAATAACCAAGCCATCAGTCATATTTCATTCAAAATAAATCTCTACGAATAAACAACTTGATAAACTACCATGTTATAAGGGTTCCAATGCAACAGACGGCGCACCAATCAGACGCATGTTCTGAATGTTATAATCATTTTAGTGTGGAGGGACTAGTTGGATTAAGGTTAGATCCAACCCGGTGTTGCTACAATATTCTGCAAATCACAAGTTAGGTATCTCAAAAGGAATACCTAGTCTTAAGTGTTCTAGCTCCATAGACTATTCGTTAAACTGATGTATGGTTTAGGAGATATGACCATTAAAGTTACACCATACCGTAAGTGGGTCTCGGTCCATTCGATTGATTCGACCCAGTTCATTGGGCCTAGGCCAAAGGGGCTTGGATCAGCCTAGTCTAGCCCGCAGGCCGTAGGTTCAGCCCGGCCCACTAGGTGGGGCGCAACCTTCCCAGCTGTGAATCCACTCGAACTGCAGGCTTGCGCGAGGGTCTACTCCCCTCCCGAATGGCTCAGCCATTTAGACCATAAATTAGCGGTGCCAATTGGTGTCGGTTCGTGTGGAATGGTCACCTGCGGACCCATAGGTGTGGGTCCCCCTTCCGCCATGTCTCAGAGTTTTGACCCTTCTCCATGATACGCCGCCTGATATCAAGGCATCTGGAAAAGGTCGGTCGCCACTATTAGCAGTGGCACCAGTTGGCACTGTGGTCCCTTCCTAGCCAGCGAGATCTGGACACCGCCTCCTCCAGTATGAGGCACTACCATGCCAGTAGAGCATCCATGGGCTACTGGTGAAACTCTAATGGTCTGATTTTAATCATTTTTGTACCTACAACCCTCCTAGGATGGAATCTACCCTGTGCGGCCCTCAGTTTCACCTTGGCACCAACTTTTTTGGTCACCCATGACGAACACTACCAACATCGAGAACGACAGAGGCTCTGGGCCTTGTTTTCTCGGCCTGCACCCTCTACATTTGAACTTTAACATGGGAAGAAATCAAAGAATGAAAAAAACATGGTTAAAAAATGAATCCCCTTACCTGAAATACATTGCAAGACAATTAAGATGAGGAAGATGGTTCTTCATTCAATCCATGTTTGTTTGTTTTTGTTGATCTCTAGATTGAATCCTCAAACGCATCGAAGCTCTGTCATATGATGGTGGGAGAATTCTCTATCACTTCATCAATAATTCTCCCGTGGTTTCTTAAACAAACAATCCATCCTCTTAATCAAATAAAATAGAGGGTATTTTTACCTTTCACACAGTTAATGTGGTTCATTAATTAGTTTAATTAGTGATCCCATTAATCTTCTGTTGATGCGGTTATTCCACCAAGTGTAATCATCCCTTAAATGATCTAACAAAGTAGAGGTCCCACCACCATCGCTCCCCAATTACAAATAATGAAATAAAATCACTCATAGAATTAATTTATTAATTTTTTTAATGTCCAAAAATTAACTTTCTTGTTCGACCATTCTGTCCAATGTTAAGATTGACCAACGAGAATCCTAGAACTGTGAATTCAACGGTGCAATTTGATTTTTAATATGATCACTGGTAGGAATTACCCCATGAAAAATTACTAAGAAAATCTTTAAAAAAGATCAAAATTCTGTTTTGGCCACCCATGGCCTCGGAAAAAGTTGCCGTCATTTTTTTCAGACTCGAAATAATCCCAAATAAAAAAAATTATATTGAAGTTAATGGGAATTTATAGGTCATAAATTTAAAAAAAATATTACACCCATTCCATTTTGGTTTATGATATTTAATTTCCGAACATATAGTTCTCTATGTTTTGAGGCCATATATCTTAGGGAAATTGTGATACATTATCATTATAGTGAAATATTTTAGTCTAATGGATGTTATTTATTTTAATTTTATATATTAAATACCAATAGTGATGTAGGAATTTTATGTTCATGAAGAATAGAATAATTACGTTTATATATGCTTAAGAAAATATATCATCGACAAATGTTTCATAATGTAAATTATCTTGTGACATGAAGTATAACATCTATTATACGAACATAAAAATAATGAGCATGATGTTTTCATGACGAGAATGTATGAAAATTCAAATAATAGTGTGAGAACCCATATAAATTATGATCTCATGTTTTTCAATTCCATGAAACAGGTTCCATGGGGTTAATTGAGGTATAATAGAATATAAATTAGCACAATTTATGTGCACTTTATGTTCTTATGACATGAACTATAAGATAATTTGATTAAAATATCTCTTAGTTGAGATAGTTTTCACACATGAAATATGTTAACATGACATGAATAATGAATTAAATGTCATTGAAGGAAACATATTCTTGATATAGGGACAATTATTATTGTATTTTGTGGTCACATTTCTCCAAAAAAGGATAAATCCTCATTTATGATCATAAATTGTAGAAAAACCACAAACCGTTTAGTTTATGGTCATTGATTTAGACCAATATTATGTGATTTAGTATCTTAGGATTCGAACAATCTCTATTTATGGGGTCTTTTAGTTAATAAAAGTCAAATTGACAGAATTTGTATTTGAAAATGAATCATTTACTAGGGTTAATGACTAATGAAAAAATTGGTAGAATGAAACCCACCATGATGAAAATCTTTTTTTCCAAGATAAATTGAGCTAGATAGTGTGAATAATATATATCTTAGACAAAATAAAAAATCAATATAATATTTTTCCCCGATTTTCCTTTTTTATTACATACCTATTTATTAATCAATGTTATTATTGGACTAGTTAGAAATTACTAAATATAACTCAAAATTCCCTTATATTGGATTTAGTTATGTATGTTTTTATTGTATCTTTTAACACAAATCAAGGGATAGTGGTTGATAATGATGATGTGAAACATAGGTTCAGTTATATCAGAACTAAGTGGTGTCCCATAGTTTAATTCCATAGAATCAAAAATGTTGTCACGTATTTTATACTGTTTTAACATGAGGTATATCATAGTGGGTAATTTTATTTCCCATAATGGGGATAATTTAATATCATTATAAAATATTAAACAATGCGGTTTATTTAGAGATCTCTACTGTAACGAACCTTGTCCCTAACACATAGAGTGATGGGAAACAAAATATTGAGATAAATTTCCAAAAATAACTTAGTGGGGAAATATTACAATATTTTAGAGGTAAATAGATTTGAAAAACAAGTATATATATATATATATATATATAATATTATGGTCCTAATGATTGAGAAATAAATATATATTTGTTTTATGTCATACTATTTAGAATAAATGTAACATATCATAGAATTATTTATTTTTTATATCAAACTGTTATAAAATTTTTCTTCAGGATAACATGAAAAATATTCCATATGGGATGGTAATTCACCCCATATGATATAATGATTAACCAACATGAATTATGAATTTATAATTAATTCATGTGAATTAAAATTCATAATGGATAAAAATGAAATATATTAGACCCAAAAAGGATTCCAGGGTTGACCAATATGTCTTAACTTGTATCAAATGGAAATTTTCTTTTCTTACTATGTATAATTAATTAGGAAATTATCGTAAGAGATACAAAAAAAATTTTTGTCGAGAAGATGGAATATAGTGAAAATCAAGACATTAAGTGTTTGAGTATGGAATGATGATATGGAATATGTAGGCCATGATAACCACTGATAACATTAAAATGATGCTCAAATCATTATACAACTATAAAAATAAATTAATGATGACAATTTAAAAAGTCCATTAATCAAATTTGACTGTAATAATTTCTATGCTATGTTTAATAAGAGATTATATTATCAATAAATGTATATTGTATTAGATGAGAGTTGAATGTTCATATGAGATTTCACCTTCATGATACTAAAGAAGGTCTCGATAAATAATATTCACACATTAAAAATAACTAAGGGGGATCAATACTAATTCATATATCCAAAACATGCAGTTGTATATATGTTAATGTATGTGTCTGTAATGACATCTGTGTATTGTAGAGTTATATATTAATTAATTAGTTATCTACTTAGTGATATAAAACATAAGACAAAGTGAAATTTTAAATAGAAATGATCCTATATTTTTAGGGGTAAATTACAACTAATGTGAGTGGGAATGGACTAAAAGTATTGAATGACAACTTATTGGTATAGAGATTATGAGCCTATATATATGATGATATTTAGTATCTTGATGTAATAGGGTTCAAAACCTTGTAATTGGATGATATATTAGAAACTTTTTTCAAATGAGGATCCATTGATATTGGTATGACAAATATAAAATGTAATGATATTATGTACCCTTTCTTATGTGGGGTCAAACATAATGTAATTGGATTGAGGGTTAGACACTAAGGTATCATGGAAAAGGGGACTAAAATCGGGAATTGTATAGAAGGTAAAGGAATTGATACACATAATTTAGATATTGGAATCACGGAACATATAATTATTGATTATGGATTCATATGTAAATAGAATAAAGAACAAACCTAACAATGATTAAATGGTATAGAAATATCATAAATGACCAATAATATAGTTCTAGGGTTCAATTTTGAGGATGGAGAAAGATTTATGTTTTATTATTTATCCAAGTATATGAGATATGGCCATCAATAACTTTCTTGTGGGAATAAAAATAAATCCACACATATTTATGTAATTGAGACGTTTTTTCATACATTAGATGGATATCAACATTGGTGAGAGGTAATATGGATACAATTATTACTATACTCACTACCAAATGGAGATCCACTACAAATCAAGATATTATAGAGGTAGGGTCACAGAGATTAAAGTAATATGAAATATTATTTATTTTCAAGTAGCCATATGTGAGAAGAATAATTTCATGAATTTAACTAATAGTTTAAGGTCATTCAACGTGGACCAAATTTATTTTAGTTAGTTTGAAATTATATTTTTATATTGAAATCCATGAAGCTTATTTTATTATTATAATAATAAATTACATATTTTTTAAAATATATGGTGAGGATGATGAACTAAAAAATTAAATATATTGGTTGATATTCACTTTATTTTTTCACAAGATCTATAGTCATAGTGAGCATGGAATGAGTTTTTCCAGGGCCAGATGTTGGTTTCCATGATCCTTTTCTGTATTTCTTCCATGATATAATTTTTACATAAGAGCACAATATATCATTCTTAGAAATAAATTGAATAATTTTTAGAAGTGAATTGAATTTCTTAATCATAATGTTTTTTCTCTATCTTCACTCTTGTGAGTGGAATAAACGTAACATGAGTGTCATGCTGGAAAAAGTCATGTGACAAAACTTTTGTGATGATACTTACTATAAGGTCAAAAATATTTTTTCAAAGACATTAGTTGTATTTTAAGGATATACAATATGAATTATTTATTGTTTCAATTGTTTAAGGGAATAAATCTTGGACCAATGTTGGTGAATTTAGATTAATGTCATACTCCACGGATAAAAATGATTTATATTAGTTCAATATCATAAATCTTATACCAAATGTTTCAAAACCGTTGTTATATTGTAGTAAATAAATATTTCACATGAATAGACATCCAACAATAAATATTTTTTTATTTCATTATGTTATTATTTTAAACCTACATGTTGACGATTTTAAGCATGGATATAACAAATTCTGTATAAAACCAAAAATATATGGAAACAATATAATATTGAACATCAGAGGGAAATATAATAAAATGGGAATGAAATACAAAAAATATATTAATATTATGACAAAAATATTAAGCAATCGAATGACATGATTTTAAAACTAAGATAATACAATGAATTATTTGTTAAGTTATAATAAATTTTACTTATAATTGTGTAACATAAAAATTGAAATGGTTAGTTTATCATTTCATTTAATGTAAAAAAAATATGACTGATTAATAGTATTGTGAAAAGTACATATAGCATTCTTTTCGAAATTAAAATAAATAAATAAATATATAAATCATATAATTTATTTCAATAAATAAATGAAATTAAAATTATATATAAATTTAATTGAATAATATAAAATAAATTAAAAAGGATTTTTAAAATTTTTATCCCTATATGAATGATTTTTAAACACACTAATATTTTTATTAAATAATTAAATTTCTTATATATAAATTATAATTTTAAAAAAATGGATATTAAATTTAGAAATAATATTTTAAAATTAATCAATGGTGAATTTTGGATAATATTATGAAATAAATACTTATTCATGTGAACAGAAAGATATAGTATAAACATATTATCAGTATTATGACCCCATTTTGATGTGATTTTTTTAAAAATTCTGGTGAATTAATCCAAATACTAAAATATATTTATTTATTAAAATAAAATATTTTTAAGAATATATATAAAAATTTCCAAACCAATAATAGACATTACAAATTATAAAATGGAATGTAGGTTATAATATTAATGCCTTATAAAAACATATATTTCCATAGAAAAAGTTATATAAAAAATGATCTTCATTTTAAAAAAATAAATTTCAAAAATGAAGTTATAAATTTCATATATCCTTTTTGTATATTTTTTAAGCCCATAGTATTTAATATTCTATAAACTAGATTTCCAAATCTTGTGTCCAAAAATAAATACACAATTATCCAATATTTGTTATAAATACCCACCCATCCCCCATCCTCTTCACCCTCAAATCAATTAGCATGAATCTACTATTAATATACCTCTAAATTGTCATAATATATAGTTATAAAGGATTTACAGAATTCATTATCATCTTCTATTATTCTACCCATCGTTAAAAGAGTTCTTGATCTTTTGTCTTCATTTCCCTTTGGATATCCTTCTCAGTTACAAAAATATTTCATGTAAAATGATTGTATAATAATTATAATTCTGTTATTATAATTTAAATTACATGTTACTATTACCTATCATTATACCTCCTCCATATTTCATTTATTCATAAAATATTTCAATATTCAGAAACACCAATATCATAATCCCTACAGATGTCATGTATTTGTGATATTGGGGATGTGTTATTTCTATATAGGGGAATTTTTTTAGGGAATAATAAATATAATTTATCTCGTAAATACAATATAAGATAACTGTTGAATTAAAAATTATTTAGGCACATGTTATCCATTGGAAATCGATTCATACTGACCTAGAAATACCGGATGGAAAATTTTTACCCCTAATTCTATTCACATATGCCTATTTTTTCATATGATTTTTATGTCATTTTATTGGTATCATATAATATCAAAATAATTTATTCCATTTCTATTTCATATTGGTAAATTTTTGTGTTTAAATTTTTGTACCGTAATATACAAGTATCAATCCATTTATGAGGATATCGTCCATCGTATTATGAATAACCTATACAATCAAATTTTATTAATGAATATTAACCTTGATATAAATATTATTCTATTAGAAATTGAATGTTTGAAAATACACATATTCATTAGTATTATATAGATAAATTTTGATTGAATCTTCATGGTATGTCTGTTATTCATTGGGAAGATTTGATATTGTATTGTTTATCTATTATTTCATATGATAGACACAAGTGAATTTTTATGTGATGAGTAGAGGCTAATTTCATAAAACTCCTAAATTCATTAGTAGGAATCACGAGACAAAAAATATTTAGTAATTGGTGTGTGTATAACCTTTCATAAATAATTTCTAATACCAATTCCATGAAAGCATGGATATGTTTTCTGATATTATGATTTCAATCACTGTAGGAAAATTTATAATATCCTTGTGATATTTTATTTCAATTATTTTGTTATCCGTGATATATTACTCTCATGTTATCATTTATATATAACTAATTTACTTATATATCATATCATATAATTTATGTTTTGTTTATTACATGTAATTGTGAATTATATGCTCCCCTAACAGAGAATCTGAGATCACCCAATTATATTTCATCCCCATTTTACATGAAAACCATAAATATTAGAATGTTTTACCTAATGATTTTAAATGATAAATAAAAATTATCAATATATATTTTTAATATTCTTATGTCTTTATTTTAATGTACTATAAAAGCATATACCTAATCATTAGGGACAACTAAATAGTTAATTGTATGTATTATGGTCTTCTATATACCTTGAAATTATAATAAATATCTAGAAGTTCTTGGTTATTGGTTTTGAGCTAGAAACATTTGGTATCAATGATTGTTTATTCTAATCATTTTTAATAATATTTTGAAGAATATAATTAGCAAATGTAACCCTGTGATAAACCGTTATGAGATTATATTATTTTTTCAAATGAAAATAAAACACATGATTTGAATTCGTAAAATATACAGAAAAATTATATTCTATGTAACATAATTCATTGTGTTATTTATAAATTAATTATGTATATTTAAATATTTATAAATGGGTCCTAATGGATGTGCAAAAACATGTCAATACACAAATTTATTGTAGGTATTTCCCCCATAAACCTACCAACTAAGATGTTTTTGGAGATGAGTTGGTTATCAATAAATTAACGATGTTCACTTGGTTAATTATGAATAATTGTTCTCATATGGAATAATATATTTTTGGTTAATAAGATTCAACAATATTATAACATTTGATAAGGGGGAAAGCACCTTCCTCGACAGAAAATAACAAACAATTAGTAGAAGGAAATTAGATATTTTTTATGATATTATAAATATTGGGATGTAGTTAAATAGAGAATATTATCATGGCTATATATCATCTAGAAAGAGTTGATGATCACAAGGTTTAATTGACTCGAAACACCAAAAACAAGGAAGAGACAAAAATTATTATTGAAATATTTTTAAAAAAATATTAATTGAGAATTATTAAAAATGATATCATTGATTTAGAAAACCATGTAATGATATCAAAAATAATTTTCAAGTTTTATAAATAATAATTAAGGAATTATACTCATTATAAAAATATTAAGTAAATCTTAAAATATAAAAGGAAAATGTTTTAATTAAACCCATATATTATATGTTTTTATTTAAAATATTTAAATCAAAATGGAAGAATTTGAATTTATCCAAATCAATATCATTTTTAAGATCATCATAAAAAAATTTATATATTTTTAAATTTTTGGCATTATTTTGGAAAATATTAATTATTTAATGAATAGTTAAAATACAGATTTTTATAAATATTCTATTTCATTTCAATCAATTAAATAATATAAAATTATTAATATGTTTTGTGTATGATTTCATGTAAAATAAATATTTATTATAGATATTTATTCTAGATAATAGCATTCGTATCATTTTTATATTATATTTTAGTATATCATTATATTTGGGTTTTATAAGATGATTTTTAGGAAAAATGTGTTAATGTGAATTGTATTTCTCCTTTTAAATTAATTAACACAACCCCTAATTAGGAAATATTTTAAAAAAATAATATATTATATTTCATTGAATATTAAATTAAATTAATATTAAAATTTATACAATTCACAGGATTTACAGAAAATCATCTTTTGCTGGAACGATACACTTTTTGAAAAATATTGTTTTTTATCACATCATCACATTTACATTTAAATTTAATTTCTCCATATATTTAGATTTAATTTGGTAAAATTAATTGAATATTTGGAATAATAATAATTTATATTTTCAAATATGATTAAATTAAATTTTGACTATATTAAATAGTAATAATACTAAAAATATTTTACTGCGGTAATAGTAAAATGAAATTTTATAAGGGATAAACTAAAAATAAAAACGTTCAAATTAAAAAAAATCTTTCTAAAATAAAATATATAAGAATAAATGGAAAATATATTTTATAATTATCATTAATGATACATTTTTTATTCTAATATCACCTGAGAAAAGGTGGGTACATAACTTTATTTTCAAAAATTACAATTCTGTCACTCACCTTGCATATAAAAGCTCATTCCCTATCATATCCTCTTTACAGATTAAAATTAAATTTTCCATGAAAATAACAAAATAACTATCATTCGTAATTTGGTCCAAAAAACCTACAATTTTTTTAAACATAAATCCATCATATATTTGATTTTTATGCTACCCTAATGAGGTTGTTGGAAGAAGATGTATCATGATATACCAAACATTTTTTTTGTTCTGATTACACTTATATAAAATAATAGTCTTGTATAATTATATAATAACACTAGCATATAAAAAATTTATTTATTTTATTTTGTATATGTAATAACCATAATCCATCTACTCTTCTATAAAATGGGAAATGAAATCATTATTTGCATGCACGATGGATTATCGCTTTGCGAACTGATATTTTCATTTTTCATCATAACCTATAAAAAAATTCTATTGATGGATTTAAAGTATATATATGATATTTTTAATATTATTATACTTCTATTGGTACGATATCAAATAAAAGTTCTTTCTTTCTATTATTTGGGGGATACTATAACATCACTCTTGTGTAATCCATAATACCACCCTGCGAATTGATGTCATATATTTTTCACTAATTCTATAAATAGATGTTAACAAGGATAGTTTTAATGAATATATGTTATATAAATGAAACATTTATGATATTAATAACATATATATAATTTTAAAAATATATTATATTATTTAATTTCTTACAATTAAAAATAATAACATCATTCATGCATTGTGTGGACTACCACCTCCATAATGCGATATAATTATCTTATCATCACCACAACACTTAGATGATGCATATAATCATAATTAATTAATTAATATATTATTTATTATATTATAATAAATATTTAATGAAAAAATATTACTTATCTTTTTTCAATAATGATAATTGAAAAATATAAATGTTACTCATGCGTATGTATGTCCTTCTCTCTCTATGATAATAAAATTGATAATTTTTCATAACCACCAGTAATGATATTTTTTAAATGAATAATTAGTGTAATAAAATTAAAATTTTAATAATATTATTTTTTTATTAGAGATGTTGAAAAATGAATTCTTTGACCATATTCAACCAACCAAAGTCATTTTGGAAATATAATCCAAATATTATCAAAACATTCGATATGATGATAAATGATTAAGTTATTATATATAACATTATATTAAGTAAAATAAAATTCGTATATAAAATTAAAATGTTTTTTATAAATCAAATAATTAACATATGATTTTATATAGGAATATAATGAATATATGGGACACGTAAGACTCATGCAAAGAGAATTTGCCTCAATTTACTCTCATTGGGAGATATATTGTTGTTATGTATAAGGACCTGGGAATTTATTGCATGGATATTAATATTTTTTTTTTTAATATTAATAAAATTAAAAAAGAACACGCCCAAGGTCCATAATAGTTTAGTGCCATGGAGACCTTAACATGATCTTCTTAATTTCAGGAAGATCTTCAATGTCTCCCATAAAGATATTATCATTATGTACTATTCTTAGAAATACCCAACCTAAAATCATTCTTCATAACATGGGGAATGAAATCTCAAAAAGGGTGATCTCATATGCAGAGTATTGGAATAAAAGGGAGATACGTAATCATGACATGTGAAACAGGGTATGAGAACATAATCCTTTCAATTGAGAACATTACCCTTATTTCAATAATCATACTATTGACTCATGGAATATTGATTGGTAGTTAATAATATAAAAAAATCAATTAATGAAACGAAAATGAGCCATGATATCCAAAAATGGGAATAAAACATTGAATTTTTTCAAACAAAAAATAATAAAAAATCATGTCCAAAGTAATAAAGGGTCACTTCCAAGACTATAATAGTGGAATGAATCCCTCAAAAAACCACCATAATAGTCAATGTTCTACACCTGGAATATAATAGTAGTGAAATTACCTTAATTAATTGGTTTTAGTCTCATTTCTTATCCTATCCATCTCATGATTTATAAATGTATATCCAATGCCTTGGAGGGAGATGTAGGACCCACATTTCACTTAATGAATATAATAAATAAGTGTTACAAAGTGTAATAACAAATTCATCATATCATAACTCATGAAATGAATATTTTTACATTAAAATATCACCAAAACCATTAGAAATGAAAGTAGGTTTCATGTTTGTGCTATCATGTTATAAACCAGGAAAGAGAAACTTGTTTCATAAACATACGTTCTTTAAAAAATAAGAAATTTGGTGATATAATAAGAATATTATAATTGGATCATAACCCCCGTAATGAATAAGTAATAGAAAATTATTTCATATTTCAAGGAATATGATTTTGTTGGATGAATCACATGGATTCTTTCTTGTGTAAGATAAAATTTCATTGAAAATTACTTAATAAAAATAAATATTCATTAAATATTTGTGAAATAATTTAATATGGAAATAAACATAAAATCTTATATATGAATAATTAAAAATCATTTCAATAATTTGATAAGGAAAATATACATTCCACATTGGAATGAATTTTAAAAAAAATAAAATGTTACAAAAATACTCTCCATTAAAAATAATGTGGATAAAATGTAAATGAATATTTTAAAAATAATTTAAAAAATTTATTGTGTTAAATATCATTTCCTGTTGAAAAAATTATATAAAAAAAATCAACATTTTGTAAACATTGAAAGAATTTATTTAAAATTTGAGAAATTTTAAAATATTAATGATTTTTTAAAATTGAAATGAAATTTTAAAACATTTTAGTTAATATTGAATTATTTGAGTGGTCATGACATAAATAAATACTATCTATTCTATGTATGTTAAAAACAGGGAAACTATTTCTATTTTTTTAATGGCGAAATAAGAATATTTTGGAAAAGGAAATGATGATGAATTTCAAAAACATTTATAAAAATTGATATATGGGTAAAAATTTATTTAATAAACAATTATAAGACTGTCAAAAAAAATTGAATATAATTTATAAAAGGTGGTTTTTGATGAAAATTGGTTTTCAACTGATGGTAGAAATAATGATTATTTTTCTAAAAACATCCTTTTGAAATCCCAGGCACATAAAGATTAGTACATTAAAGGTAAAATTTAATCACATGAATTGAATATAGTAGAGTAATTTTTTTTATTTTATTCATATAAATATCTTAATATTTCTTCTTTGGAAACGTAATCATAAACAATTCTGAAAAATGAAGAGATTGTAACAAAAATTATTTATCACTTCAGTTACAATAAATTACAATACCCATGTAATAATAAAATTTTACAAAACATAAAAGATCATTATAAAAAATATATTAATGATATTAAAAGTGATTTGGTTTGTATATAATCTTCGTTAAAAAAATAGGATAATAACATAAATTATGTCTCAATGAAGGAAAATTGAGAAAAATATCACTTACCATTAGTTATATTATGAAACCTAAATCCCATGAAAGAGAGATACTAAAATATATTTATAGTACAATAACACATAAGATTATAAACTATAAAATAAGTTAGTGGTTAGTATGTACACCAAATAAAAGACACATGTTGTGAATATGGAATGTGTCTCAAGAAAATGAACTGAGACAAAAATCCTTCACATTATTTGTTGACTTCTATCATACACATTACAACCTCCTATGTAATAAATATATTTTTATTATAAATATATTATTGATCCATAATTACGTATATTATATCATATATGATTAACATATCAACATTTATTACCTATTTGTTATCAATTAGTTGTTAAAATCGTATTTGGGTATTAACTGCTTTATTTTATTTATATGATTTGATTTGTTATTTTTGGTAATCCATATTGATAAATATTCCATAATATATAGAATATTAATATTATATAATTATCATATTTATTCATAAATTATACTTTTAATAAAAATCATGAAATATTGTTTTGAGAATAATAGTTTGTTATGATCATAGAGATGGTAGGCCGTATGTACGGATGATTAATGTTTCATTTTTAAATTATCATTATGGAATGGTGGTATGTAATACCATATTATTAAATAATTATCATTATATCATAAATACAATATTATTAATTAAATAATACTTGTCCATATAACCTATGTGGTGTGTTAATGAAAAGGGAGACACACTGTTTCATACAGGTGGTAGTCCAAATATTCAAGAACAATGTTATAATATTTCGGTGAGTGGAAGGATATGAAGGAAAATTATATAACATCCATTAATAATTGTATAAAAGTAATTAATATAATAATTTTTTCATTTATGTAACATATAATTATTAATTTTATCATTAATATCTTCTAGAAAATCACGAGTTAAAAGAAATCAAATTGCTTCATGTAGCGGTAGTCTACTGTACAAAAGAGCCATGTTATCATTTCTGTGATGGATTGGAATTTAAAAAGTTATATATGATATAATTAATCAATATTTATTTCAATGTTTTAAATATAATATATATAATTTATATCTATTATTAAACCAAAACACATTAGGTAGTAATGGAAAAATGAATGACATTGGTTCACCATGCAGTAGTCCATCATACATAAGAAAAAAGATATCATAAACTATTTGATTGAAGTGGATATGGTTGCAGTTCATGAAAATAACATTAAATTATCTCATTATGAGGAATATTTTGATTTTATTATATTAGTAGGGTTTAATAATAATTTAAGGTAGTGGTGAATGAAACAAAATAAATCACATATTAAATAACATTACATCCTCTTCGGGTAACCTCCTTAGGTTTTCACCAAAATCCGTCTTAGGTTAGATTTCTGCCAAAAATAAAGAATCTATGATTATATTTATTACTTTTATAAGTGATTTTGTTGGTTATTGTCATATAAAAAATGGTTTTCTTGTATGAATAGTAGTGTAGTGGGGTGGCCATTTATAAGTGAGGTGTGTGGCATAATTATAATTTTTTTGAAATGAAAAATGTGTACCCAGGTTTCTCTCATGAACTAATCCTCCAAAAATAATTATTATATTTAATAATATATTATATGGTATACATATTTCCACAATATATATTTTATAAAAGTTTTTTGGACATTTTTATTCTTATCTGTTTAGTTTGACCCATAGGAAAACGAAATTATACCCTAACCATGATAATTAATTTTTATTGTTTTCATTATTCTTTTTGGAAAATAATTAATTTTATGTTATTAGATTATATAAAGTATACTGATTATAAATACATAATATATTTATATAAATTAGAATCACATAGGTGTTAAAAAATAAATTTAATATTAATATCGGAGACGTGATGACAAAGAAAGATTTCAAAGAGAAAATGTTGAAAAGTTAACAAGGTTATCATAATTCAACATGTAAATGATTAAAATCAACTAAAATATATTAATTTTCATAGAATTAACCTAATTTATTTTTAAAACCAATTTAAAATATTATTTTTCCTTATATAAAATTTAAATGAACATGAATTTTTTAATTAAAGTTCAGTATTATTCAATATTTATAAAAAAGTCAATGTTTTCGAAAAAAATTATATTAAATTATACCATAGATATTTTAGATATTATTAATTTAGAAAATAATATTATATTTCAAATATATATTTTTTATAATTTTTAAAATTTATTTTTAATATAAGTGCATAGAATAGAAATTTTTTTTTTTGAAAAATACAGTATTAAGAATAAAATTTGATTTATTATTATCTCATATATAGAGAACATATAAGATGAATTTTAAATGACTGTTGAATATATAATATATGTATTTAACTAAAATCATAGAGAAAACAAGTTATTTTATTTTTTTAGTTGAAACATTTTTGTTTGTAATAAAATAACAATTCATGAAAATATTTCATTATAGTAGAATATTTTTTATCTTCATTTTTAAAAAATATATCACTAATAAATTAATATTATATACATGGTTAAACCATATGCTTTCAAAATTTTCTAATCACATTCATCATACCATACTAACTTCTTGGAGAGAACTACAAAATTAAATAATAATAATATTATATTATTATTAATTCCATTTAATCTTAGTGTTGTGTGTAACACAAGATAAACTCAGTATTTTGAGTAATTTGATAAAAAAATGGTGTTAGGTATTGATGTATCATGTCACGTTTTTTTAAGAAAACACTAAGAATAGGATACATTTTCTTCAAGTACAATACAATACCATTCTATGTTAACACAAAATGAAACTCAACATCATCACTAACCTTATCCTGGCCCCATGATCTCTTGCTCCCAAGAGGGAATCATGTACCTGAAAAAGGGGTCTTGAACTTATCGAAACCTGCAAAAATATAGTGTATTTATCCCAAAAAAAGACCCAAATTGTTTGTGAGAAATGAATCCCAATAAAAAACCACCTAAGGTATATGCCAATCTATCAGCGAGTATGTGCAACAGTATTGAACTATAGTTAAATACAGTAAACAAGGAAGTACTCAAATGAAAACAATCCTACAAGTACAAGAATACATCTATAACGTTCATTATATCTATTAGAAATTCAATTACATACATTATTTAAGTATCGAAAATCATCCGAAGCTCGACATTCCACGTAGAAAATTAATAAATACAGAAGTCTCAGAAGACCGTCTAAACAAATATGTGAAGACATAAACCATGACTGTGATTTGGATTGCCAAACAGGTCACATGCCATTCCATTCCATTATCTAATTACAACATGGGTCATATCTTATAATTATATAGTTTGAATTCAAGTATAACATCTATTGTAATTCCAAAAACGTCATGTAGGTCTGTACTCAGTGGTCCTACATGGGAGCCCTGAGTGTCCCTCTAGACATTAGTATAGGTTCATGTGAGTCCATCCTCAGTACTCCTACAAGTAATCCCCTAGTTTCACTCTAGGTGTAGTATAAGATCATTTCAATTTAGTCCATCCTAGGCGGTCTTACTAGGGAACCCATGTGTAAATTTAGTCCATCCTTGATTCCGTCCATGGTGTTCTAATATGAACCCATGTGTCACCCAAGGTGTGTGGTATAATAGTCATACGAGTCCTTCTATGTTATTCTAAGATGTACTCATGTGTCACCAAATTTTATTTACAATTTAAATATTAAAATTTAATAAAACATCCTAACCAACATAATTAAGAAAAGTCACTGCATGGACAAAGGGGAAAACACAATCCCAAATCTATAGCATAATTGAAATTCCATATAATAACCGTGTTCTTTTTAAACAACCCTACAAAGGAACCGAACACATTCCCATAGTAATCCTATGTTAAAATTGTTAAACAATATTTATCCAATGGAAATGCACCAACATGGTGGTCGTTAATTAAAAAACAAATTGAATCATATTTTAATTAATTTAATTAATTTCTAGAACAACATTTGGTAATAATAAAGAAGAATTTTCTTTCAATGTGACACCCTAAACATTGATGTGTCACACAACGAAACATATATACATCTCAAAAATTAATGACAGGCACAAGACTACCTACCTCATCATTGTATGAATCTCATCATCCATCCTTGACATCTATTTCATTTTAGAATTGTGTACATCTATAAGAAAACAATATTCACTCAAATATAAATAACTCAGTCAAGAGAAAAATCACCAAATAAAAATTAGGAGGAATCAAGAAATCACTCAGAGGATTCCAACTGGTCTGATAGTGTTTGAAATGGATTTCGAATGATGAAATTGGAGAATGAATATACCATTGCACTACATGTCTATCCACAAGGAGACCCTTATTTCCAAATGATAGAATAACATGGCTACTACCCATTTTAAGAAATAAAAAAAATACATGGTGTTTATGTCTATATACATGGCGTGTATATCATTTAACTATTCATTTGGCGGCTGAAATTCACAGACATACATTCTAGGATGTGCTGACATGACTACACGGTGTGTACTATGATGTACACAGTGTGTAGTTGTTTATTACTCTATTCCTTTTTGACATTCCCACACACGAATTATTCCCATCATATACAGCCAAAAATATATGGTCTGTACCCCTATGTGAGGAAATTTGACAATATGATTCCAGTACATGTCTAGATTTCCCCTATTTTCTAAAAAAACTCAATGGGAAAATATTAAAAGAAACACATAGCTAAAAGAAAAAACTAGGTACTTACAAACATCCCCTATTAAAGGGATTTATCCCTAAATTCTGCATCTAATTGTGAAAAGGGAATATCAGAGAATAACTAGGGCCACTGAACACATATGTCAACCTCTATCTCCCAAGTCTCATTCTGTACTCACTCAGGTTTCCATATCACATGTACGATATTTACTGAAAGGCCTCATAGAACCATTTTTCCCTTATCAACATTACAAATTAGATTCTCCTCAAAGGATGCAACAACATGAAGACCAACCTCATCGGGCTGAAAAACTAGTGTTAGGTCTAAATGATAGTAGTGTAGTTGAGATACACAGAAGACATCATACAAGGAATTTTAGAAATAAGGTAAATGTAACTGATAGGAAAATAGCCTGACTATATCTACAATCTCTTATGGACTGATGCATCTCAGTGAAAGTTTACCTTCTATCATGATCTTCATGGGACCCGAACTCAGTGCGATAGGTAGGAAAACTCAATACCTATCCTCAAACACCAAAATTTTTCTAAATCGACCAACGCATGATTTATGACTAGATTGCATCATATCCATCCACTACAAAATCAACTGAACCTACTCAGTGGTCTCCTGGACAAGATGAGGTCCCAACATAGCTACTTGTGCTTCCACCAGCCAACACTTGGGTGGTAAACATGTCCTTAAATACAATTCCTCATATGGATCCATTAAATAGTATCATGTAAACTATTATTATAGGCAAACTAATCTATGGGTATGTGTCTCTCCCAAGAACCCCCAAAATCTAGGACGATTGCCTAATTCATGTCCTCCAGCACCAGAATCGTGTTCTCTAACTTGCCATTTGTCTGGGGGTGGTAAGTTGTTCTTAGATGATCCTATTTGACTAAATCCCTCTATAGAACATTCAAAAAATTATAAGTAATTAGGGTGTCCCTATCTGAAATAATAGGACATGGGACCTCGTCAAGGAGTACAATTTAACGGATGCATATCATCCCATGTTCATCTACACCAAAGGTTTTGTTGATCGAAATGAAATGTGAAATTGTCACGGGCCTGTCAGCAACAACCCATACAATTTCTTTTCTTTGAGGTGAACTTGGAAAACCTGCCACAAAATTCATTGTAACATCATTCCATTTCTCCATAGTAATGGGTTGCTCCTATAAAAGTCCTGATGGTCTTTGGTGTTCCACGTTCACCTACTAATAGGTGGAGCACCTCCTGAAAAATTATGCTATTTCCATATACATACATCACTACTAATACTGGCAATTTAAATCCAGAAACATCTTGGTGACACTAGGATGAACTTCCCATAAAGAGGAATGAAAATCCTTCATCTTCTCCTCGTGTATGTCCATGGGAACCCAAATTTATCCATGGATACACATGATCTCATCCTCACCCACCGTCCATCTAGGAGGAGGGTCCTTACCTGCCACACTCTCCTACAAAACTAGGCCTTTAGAATCTAATATCTACATCATCCTCACTTTGTCCAATATGGAAGAGGTAACAACCAAAGGTGAAAGAAAATTCTATCATTATATATCATTCTCCTCCAAATTCATCTGAGAGAACAATGTAAAAATCTCCCACTTACCACTCATCTCTTGTGCTTCCTGTGTTTGTGTTCTCCTGCTCAATGTGTCAGCCACTGCATTTCCACTTCAATGTGATTATACGAGCTCAAAATCTAAGTACTCAAGTTATTCCACCCGACTTTGATGTCTCAAATTCATAAAGTGTTTATTAAAGAGTAACTTGAGGCTTTTGTGGCCTGTGTACACCAACAAATTCTATTCCAATGAGTAATGTCTCCAACAACATAAGGATTAAACAATGAAATCAAACTTTAGATCATTCACAAGGTAGTTCCTCTCATTTGGCCTCAACTATCGAGACCCATATAAAGTAACTTGATCCCCCTACATAAGCACTACTCGGAAAACAATTCCCAAGACATCATTGTATAAGGTGTAACTCATTCCCGAATATGGATATATCTGTATTGGCACTGAAGTCAAATTCCCTTTTCAACTCATGAATGGTTGTCTCACAAGAATCTTCCAATAGAATCATCACACATTTCATAGTCATGATCTTCAGTGGTGATACCATGCAAGAAAATTCTTCTATAAAACAGATTTTGTAACTGGCTGTTCACACAAATAATTCACACCTCAAAACGTTCCTGGGATTCTTTCAGGTAAATATTGCTATCACATTATCTGGGTCCACCAATACTCTTTTATCTGAGACAATGTAACCTAGGAATTGAATTTGATCCACAAAGAAGTGGAAATTATCCAGCTTATCATATTACTAATGCTCTCTAGTAGTGTTCAAAATGATCTCATGGTGTTTGGACTGTTCTTGTCTATTGTGAGATTACAACAAGATATCATCTACGAAAACTACCACATAGAGTCTTGGTAAGGATGGAACACTCGGCTCATTAGCATATGAAAAATATTGGCACATTCGTGAGGCCAAATGTCATAACCAGGTACTCATATAAGTCATACCAACTAAAAAGTTTGTATGAGGTATGTATGTAGTTCGAACACATAACTGATGATATCCAGACCTTATTTCAATCTTAGTGAACACAGAAGCTCCTCGAAGCTGGTCAACCAAGTCATCTATATGTGGAAGGGGATATCAGTTTTTATCCATCTACTGGTTATGATTCTGATAATCCATGTATAGAATATGGTTACCATCCACAATTTTCATGAAATGCCTTAGAGAACCCTAAGGAGAAGTATTGTTTCAGATAAAACCCTTATCTTACAGATCTTCCAACTGCCTTTTGAGCTCTTGAAACTCCATCATAGCCATCCAGTAAGGAGAAATTCATACCAGTGAATCCCATTGAACTAAATCAATACTGAACTAAACCTCTCTTACCAAATGTAAACCTAAAATATCATTCAGAATAACGTTCCTAAAATGATCAACCACTAGAGGGAAATCATCTTGACATGCTTTCAAGTCATCGAGAAATAAACTCACAATCTAGGATATCATCTCGGCCAACCCACGATTGGGGGGTCTAGCTTGCTTATTTTGGAAATATCATTTAACTATATGAAGAAACCCCCCACCATATAGTGACATTAAACACACCCTACGATGATTGAAATCAATAAATGCTCAAAATGAAACCAACCAGTCCATTCCAAGAATGACATCAATGCCCATCATCGCTAAAAACATAGAGGTTCTATTGAAAGTTACTCACACCAATCTCAAGGGGTCACTCCATTGAAATGACATAAAACGTCCATTCTAATCACTACTAGAGTGTCTCGAGTCATAACATCAGATTAAATATAAATAAAGATACCAATACATTTTTTAATGACCACTGATATAAACTATGTGTAGCACCAGTATCAAAATGTGCAAAAGTTAAAACAGTGGTTACTATAATAGTACCTATGGAAGTATATGTTATGGGTTCCTACTCCTATGGTTTCAGTTTAACATCATATGTCTAGTTTTTACCATGTCCCTGAGACACTACTTGGATACCCTGAAATGGCCCACCCTACTGTTGATAAGATCCTGGAGTCTGGTTACCATGACCACGACAACCCCTTATGCATGAATGATCTGATGTATTCTAGTTACCTGATTGGTGAGATGTTTATGACCCCACACTTGATAATGGATTTTGTGTACACCCTCTCTCACTAGATATTGGTGGAAATGTATTCAGAAATGTTGTAAACTCTCTATAATGCTGCAATATCAGCACGCGATCAGGTCTATTAGGGATTTAGGTTTAGTATGCCAAATCATTATTCAGTGTGATCACCTCACCTAGCTAAATTTTTTTTTACTAGTATCTCTATGAGATAACTCCAAAATATGATAATTAATAATGGTATAAATAGTACCAAATCTTGGTGTCGAACTGCCCTAGCTCACACCCCATATTTCCATAGGTTTCACCTGGAAATCAGTTCCTAATTCAAAATAGTAGATATATAAGGAAAACTAAAGAGATTCACCTATTATTGGATTTCTAACTTAAGACCAACCTAGAATCTTCTATATTTTCATACTTTATCACCCATCAGAATAGGTGTGAATCGCTGAATCTAAGCAAAACTGACAGAATTGTCCACAACTAACAGCATTCCCTTATCTAGAGGCATGATTTCATAGGCTCGGTCAGCCCTCATCTTCTCAAGAAAATAATAATAATATAAGGTTTTAAGAAATTATTCCAATCTAATATCCCGATGATGCCATGCTTGGGTGATAAAATCCCACCATCTCATGGAATTTTCTAATAGAATATATGTCTCCATCTAGAACCTCCTCCCAAGAGGTGTCTCCAGAAGATTGAAGATAGTCTGAATTGATTCTAGCAATGATTCTGCAGCCTATGTTCCACCATAAAATAAAAAAGTAGGTATATGTTTCTTTTGGAATATATGCATCTACTCTGCCATTGATGCGGAGGCCTGTGGTTCTCCATGAAAGGTCTACATAAACCTAAAAAATCCATCATGGAAAAGTGCATCTACTTATGCACATTTTATAATAATTGGTGCCATAGGTTTCCCAAATGGAGGATCTATTGGTATCCCATAGCCTACCACCTCTGTATTATGATCATCACCACTATAACGGCGTACAACTCACGGTCATCATAGAAGCATGACACTACTAGGTCAATAAATCAACGTAGTTCAAACTCATTGTCAAGGATTTCCATTGAATAGTGCCAAAAAAATAGAAAAAGGCCCTAAATGATTGGGAAAAAGGAACAACACAGTCTGTTGAAAGAATACATGGCTTGTACCCGTAAGTTATTACATGATTATGTTCTACCATTGGCATGGGCGTGTATCAACTACTAGTACATGGTGTGTTCCATGTGCACATAACATGTACACATGTTTATCCTCCTAGACATGTACCCCCACATGGTGTGTACCAAAAGTACATAACATGCTCTGATCAAAACACCAAAACATGTATCACCTCTCACACATCGAGTTACACAGTCAAATACTTCATAGTGTGTACACAATGTACATCACGTGTGCTCAAGAAAAGTATTTCTTCCCCAAAAAAGAAGAACTCATGGTGTGTGTTCATAGAACAAAACACCATGTTGTATACGATTAAGAATATTAAGACATAGAAATATCCTTGGAACCCATGTTTTTTCAAAAACAAATTACCAAATTATGCCAAATTTTCATCCATGAAGCCTCATACTCCCCATGAATCAAATATAGGATCCCATGTATAACAAAACCTAGCACAATTGTATATGAAAGGCTGAATCATTATCTACCACATTCTGGTCCTAGAGGGCCCATACACCTTAGGAACCAAGGATTGGTGTCCATTCAATTCAAACCATAGCACGTACCAATACTCCTATCAATACATCAAACATATCTATCATAGTATCTATCACAACATAAAGCATCTCTAGAACAAAATCTATCAAAAAATAATGCATTAAGTAATTCTCCCTAAATGGAATGGAAGGTATGCCTGGTATGTTATTTCTTAAAAATGCCAATATGATGCATGAAATGGAGTACACTAATCTCATCTGGATGCAAAAAAAAAATAGATCCTAAGTAATATTAATTATAATAGAACCAAACATTTGTGTATCCCAAAAGAGAAATTGAATCAAATTTAATAACTCAAAAATAAGAAATCATTACTTAATTCAAGAAAATTTGTATATTCCTTGTACACAGGGTAGCTACTACCAAGCATAGATAATTTCCAAATTCAACATCATTTATATCGTCGCTAAATAGAAACGATAACTATAAAGGAAACAACTCTTATACCACTTTTTAACATCTCGGGTTCAGATGCCACTAACTGGTTCCCCATACTCGTTTGTACACATTCCCTCGAGCATATTTTTTCAAACGCTAGAAGATGTCGACTAGTATTGAGGGCCTATGGTGTGATAGTGGGGAAACTATGCCCTCATTAGAAAAATGTTACACATAAAAACCAAAAATAATAATAATAACAGAAGTAGTAAACAGTATGCATCTAAAGTAAACAATGAAGACTGAAATATAAGGATAACAAGAATTCATATCATATCAAAATGATGCATATTGGATGATGTTCTATAAAACCAGTGAAATTAGGATTGACTACAATCATGTATAATTCAATACCATTGTAAGGTAATGTGAAATTAAACTCATCAACATCACAAGCCTTGGTTTGGTCCCATGCACTAATATTCATAAGGGGCAATCAAGTACCTGTAAAAGAGGCCTTGCACTTACCGACACCAGCAACAATATAGTCTGTTTAGGCCAAGAAACATGACCCAAAATGTTTGTGAGAAATAAATCCCAATAACCTACAACCGAAGGTCTATTTCAATCTGTCAATGAGAATATAGAGTAGTATTGTACAATAGTGGAATGTAGTAAACAAGAGTGTACTAAAAATTAAAAAATCCTCTAAGTACTGCAATTCATTTATTAAGTTCATTATGTCCATTATTAGTTCAATTCCCTAAGATATTTAAGTATTACAATTTTTTCATAAGAAGTACATTCCCCATAACAATGTAAAAAAATAGATATCTCAGAAGACCATTTAAAAAAGTAAGTAGTGAAAGAATCCAAGATTCTGATTTGTCTTCATATATGTGTCACAAAATATTACATTGAAGTGAGACCCTAGTGTCACTCTAGGTGTAGTTGAAGATAATTTTAATTTAGTCTATCCTCGGTCATCCTACTAGGGAGACCAAGTGTCACTAATGACATATTACTTAGAAGCCTCTCAGCTTTGTCTGTGGTATTCTAAGATGAACCCATGTATCACCTAGGGTGAAAGGTAAAATAGTCATGTTGGTCCATACATGGTTTTCTAAGATGAAACCATGTGTCAGATAATCCTACTTAACATTTAATCATTCAAATTCAGTAAGTCATCTCACCATACTTAAACAAGAAAATAAACTTCATGGGAAAACGTTAAAACAGAATCCCGAATCCATAATCAAAAAAATTAAATTGTATCACAATTAAAATTACATATAATAAGAATGTTCTTATTTAACAACCCTACAAGGTAAAAAAAGGATTTCCCATAAGAATCCTTGGCCAAAATTTCTAAAAAATAATTATTCGAAGGAAACCCACCCACGAGGTGACCCTTAATCGAATAACACATCCAAAAATACATTAATTCATTTAATTAATTATCATAATTACATTAGGTAATAATAAATAAAATTTACTTTATAGGTGACAACCGAAAATTGGGTGTGTGGAACCAATAATAATATAAACATCTCTACAATTAATTTGAGTTACAAGACCACCTACCTCATTGTTGTATGACAGTCATCGTCTTTCCATGATTCCCAATTCAAGATATAATGGTGTAGATATACGAAATAATAATATTAACTCAACCTTAAATAAATTAGTTAGGAGAAAAAATCAATATAAATAGAAAATGATGAATCAAGTAGTTTCCGAGAGGATTCCAACAGATCTTTCAGTTTTTGAATCATCTTCCGAATGACAAAACAGGAGAAGGAATCAACCCCAGTGCTGCGTGTTAGTCCACCAGAAGAACAGTATATCCAAATGATATGAGAATGAGGGTAATACCACATTTAAGAAAAAAACACAAAATAAATGATCTATAAGTCTATATACACAACATGTATATCATTTTTTGTTCATTTGGTTTCTGAAATTCACCGACTTACTTTCTAGGAACTGCTGACATAAGGACATGTCATGTACTAGGAAGTAAATTTCGTGTGGTTGGTTTTCCATCTATTAATTTTTGACATTCCCACACACCATGTATTCCCATCATACATGGCCAAAACTACACAACGTGTGCTTAGGAATACATAGTGTATACCCTAATGTTAGGTTGTGTGATAGTATGATTCCCACACTTGTCTATTATTCACCTATTTTCTCAAAAAAAATCAAAGGAAAAGTATAAAAGAAGATCATACATCTATGTAAGAACTAGGATCTTATAGTATTGATCAAAACCACCATTTAAATTTATATAAAATTATCTTAGGATATCATATTGGGAATTAATTGTTCCATAAGATTGAATATATATATGATGATGTTACACAATTCTAAAACATAACTCTATATCAATAGCATGTTGAACACCTCACCAAAACAATGACGGAAAATATCATATCTTGATTTAATTTAATTTAATGTATTAATACCTGAAACCTTTACAATTTATTAGTGTATATTCTTGTAAATTGATCAAGAGACTAATTTTCTAAAATAGAATCGTAGTGCGCTAACTTCATATGGTGATAATCTAAAACCCCTAATGACCTCAACATAAATGATAAGATAACCCCTAAATGATAATAATAAATTTAATCATATATCCACAAAGTGTAACATATTTCCAATTGAAATAACCCTTTGACGAAAATATATAAAAAACCAATGGGTTTTATGTCCATAAATGGCTCTTAAAAAATTGTTAATATTTGAAAACAATAATTACAGAAAACCTAAAAGGGGTTTATTAATCTATGAATATATGATCTTACATAAACACATAAACCCATTACAGTATCCTTAAATATTTTTTGAATCATACATGAATAAATTTATTCTTCTAATAATAACAAAATCTTTTATTGATTCCTTGTTCTTATAACCAAAATACCATTGCTAAAATACATCAATAATATAATTCATCAATACAAAAACAGAGACACATAAATACATTAACATCACTAGTTGGAATATAATATTTATTTATATGTTCTTGGGGAAAACCCTTAGTTTAGACTACTGAATCAGATAATTCTAAATTTCCCTACAAATAATAAATTTAACTGCTATATAATTTTTCACTCTATGAACTTATTTTACACACAAATAACATCGTCCTTTCTATTTGAGATATTATTCTATGTTGTTCTTCCATACATCTTGACATGCTGGAAGATGAATGTTTTATTCACTATTATCATTAACACGTGATATTTTAAAAAATACCCTCTTCCTATAATTTGGCACATTAGGAATATCAGTGAAGTTCCAGTTGTAAATGATATATCATGGTCATCGATTAGTAATAATCACAATATCGATATCTCTTTTCATAATCAAATCTGTCTAATTAAAGTCAATAAATTTTCTATCATATTTTGTGTTTATGTGATTCCTTTATATTCAGTCCATTAAAACTGACCTAGAAGCATTTTGTGATCATCAATAATCAAAATTAGAAACATCATAATCATGAAAAACACTTATATGAAGTCCAAATCATGTCACATTAATTTTAATATATGACAATGTTTTTCTATAGTAGGTAAATAATAGTAATCTTCTATTTAAATCATTTATAGTGGTTCATAATCTGTTTTTAAATATCTAATGAATATCCCCTGGTTGTTTTAAACAATGTGTATAGTGAGATACATAGACGAGCAATATGTAACAACTAAGTCAATATCAATGTTTCCTTTTCACGGTTATTACCTCTCTATACCTATATAAAATATCCATATCCACCTTCAGTATCCGTTCATTGATTTATATTATTGGAAAACACTTTATCTATCATTTACACAATTTCATAGAAATTACTACAGTATGTCTCAGCCTTAGATTGATCCTTAATAGACATATTATTAGAAATAACCCTAGAGATATCCCTAATTTTTGTCACATCCTAGTTGCCAATGTTTAACTACATTTATCCTATAATACCAAATGTAGAGACCCAGTTACTTCATACCTTGATATAACATCTTTTTAGATGAATATTGATCATATTAGAAAAATCCATGACATAGGACCATGATATTTTAGTTCCTTTGGATACATGAAAGAAATTATTGTTAATTCATGAAATATATTCAATGTATTGGATAAATATACTCCAATTATATACTATTCATATCCAAACCATACATAAAATATTTCTACATAAATTGGGGAAATAAAAAAAATAAATGCTATGATGTGATGCTCAGTAAGGGTAAAGAAGGGAGATATATATGCATAATAAGAGAATAAAACTCAGAAACCCAAACCCATAGATCATAGATCATAATCATGTGTCATGATATAATGATTAGATTTTCATAGAACGTCAAACTTAATGAAAAACATGAACGTGGTTAATAAGAACCAAATTTTGGAAAATGAAATGGAAATGTGAAAAACACATTAGAATATAAAATCATTCCCATAATATCCAGTGATATTTTATAAGGATATAATAATGGAATGGGTTTACTCTATAAACCATCATAGAATTCAAGGTTCACTCCCTAGGAAATTATATTAGGAAATGTCCCTTAATAAATTAGGTTCACTCATCATTCTTTCCTAGTCTCTCTGAAGAGATATAATTCATTACCCAACATATTGTAGGGAGATATAAGTCATACCAATCTTAAAATAAATATAATTCATATGTGTTCTATATGATCATAGCTCATTCATCATATTATATTCCACGAAATAATATCTATTTCATAAGAATTCATAATATAATTACTAATTTAAAATAAATGTGTTTTGTAATCATTTCACCATTTCATCAAAGCATAACTAATTGAAAAAAGGACGGTTTCATGTGCATTCTATGATTGTGTAACATGTAGAACAAAAATGGGTTTCATAAATATATTTTCATAATAAAAATAATATTTTTAGTGAGATAACAGGAATGTTATCCTTAGATTATATCCCAAAAAAAGATAAATTACATTAAATAATTTCTTCTAATATTGAAAATTATTTTGAAATATAAATCAATTGTATCATTTTTGGAGGTATAAATAATTTCTATAATAATGAAATTTTAAATATAAAAATTCATAAACTATTTTTTATGTAATTTTTAGTGAATATAAACATGAAACCATAAATAGGATGTACTAAAATCCATCTGAAACATGTCTTGATAAAAAGATCATTCCCAATATGAAAAAAAACTTTTAAACAAATAAATCATTTTATAAATAATTTATATTAAAAAACTATGATAAAATATAATGGAATATTTGAAAAATAACATAAAACATTTCTGAGGAAAATATCCTTTCTACACTAAAAAACACATTTTAAAACATAATCCATTTTCAAAATATTTTTTAAATTGAAATAATTTATTTTAAATCAAAAAATTTACACAATATTAAGGAAAACATTTTATTTTCATAGAATATTTAATACATGTTATGTATGCTTGAAATAATTGAGTAGTTATGATATACTGAAATGTTTATCATGCCTTTTATGATAAAAATGATCATTTTCACTTATTTGTAAAAATCCAAATGTTATTTTATTGGAATGAAACATCAAAATTTCTTTATTTTTTTTGTAAAAATTCATACCTAGGTAATTATATCATTAATATTTTTTTTGATTCTTTTTAGAAATCGTGATTTCCTTAAGAAAATAATTATTCAACTAATGAATCAAATGAAGACACTTTTGCTTAATAAATTGATTAATCTATTTAGCACAGAAAGAGTGAAAAATGAACGAAAAAATATGTTCTCATGATATAATAAGTTAATAAAAAAATATATTATTTAGAGATAGATCATAAAATTTTATTATCTGAAGCATTATCATAAAACATATCAATAAATGATGAGATTATAACATTAAAAGCTTATCACATCGGTGACATTGAATAATAATCCCCATGAAATAATAATCTTACTGTAACATAAAATTACATGAAAATAAAAAAATTGATGATATTATAATTCAATTTCCCTGTACATACACTTTATAAAAAATATTGTTACATAACATAACATATGTCTAAAAGAGGATAATCCATGACAAAAATATATAACAATTTTTGTAAAATTCTAGAAATAAACCCCATGAATGATACATACACAATTATATATATAAAAAACATATAAAAAAGATTAATAATAATTTAAAAAATAAATTTATGAGTATATAACACATAAAAGTAACTGTTATTGAATATGCGACGTGTCTTAGAAAAAATAAAAGCGAGGTGAAAATCTCTTACCTTATGTTTTGACATCCATCATATTTGATTGAAACTCCTAACTAATTAATATAATTTTATTATAAATATATTATAGAGACATAATTATATATTTTAGTAAATATGATATAATTATGAACAATTATTTCTCATTTTGTAAAAGTTCATTATAAAAATCAAGTTCCAGGTAATAACTTCTTTGTCTTTCATATTTATTTTGTTATCTTATTTTCATTAGACCGTCATTTATAATAGTTACAAAATATGATGAATAATAGTAATAAAATAATTATAATATTTAAATATTAATTATACATTTATAACCAATCAGATAAGTTTTTTTTGATAAATTATTTATGTTGTGATCATAGAGATGGTAGAACATACATATGCATGAATATGATTTCATATTTTCAATGATCATTATTGTAGTAAGGTAGGTAATTTATTGCAACACCCCAGGTAAATAAAAAAAATTACATTTTTATATTTATCCCTATTTGTGAAAAAAATATTAATATTACATTAAAGGGAATGCTATGCTTGATGGCGTACCAAATACGCGACAACGAGTTCCTTTGAAATCTTACGTTTCACTATAATAATAAAATAATATTATTTTAAATGGTAGTTAATGCCTAGCCATTGTAATGGCGGGAAATAACGGAACTAACTAAAAAATGATTCTGTATGTTTGTAAAATAGTTTTACTCTTTACAATAAATGTTAGTGGATTGAAAATGCGAATGAATCCAATTTTTAAGCATAAACATTCTAATATTCATTAAAAGGTCGAATAACCGCCTTTTGATGGAGAACCTCTTTTAAATCCACTTTTTGACAATTTTAGGTGTTATATTTGACAAAATAAAATTCTTCATTATAATCAGGACATCAAAATTTACATTGTTTAAATTTTTGGTATTTTTCCGATAAAGTTCATTTTTTAATGAATAGTGAAAAATGTTCTATTTTAATTCAAAACATTTTTTTAATCTAATTTAATAATATGATTAGATTATCTTTTGAATTGGTTTTAAAGTTCAATTAGAGTATATTTTTACCATTTAATCCAATAGTGGTCGTTGGAATTAATTTCATCTTGAAATTGGACTGAAACAAGAGTCAATATTTTGATACTTATTGTTTCTTAAAAACATGCTATTTGTTTCGACAGCAGGAATTAAATATTATATTAATTAATTCAACTTATATGTTTTGAATTTTTTTAAATATACTTCATTTTTTAATTTATAATATCAAATATAGCTTCGGGTGAATTTTTGGTAATTTCTGAAAAACATCAATTTTCGATGAATAGTGAAACCACTAAGTGGTACTTATAAAAACTGATTTTTCGTTTAAATGAAAATTTTCCATATTTGTGTTTTGAATTTCAAAAATCCGACATAAATTGTTTTCATTATGAATTAAAATGTGGTTCAATGGGATTAAAATAATTTTTTTGGTGAATAGTAACTTAATAAGTTTTTAATTGCGATTAGAGGTAATTAATGTAGTTTAAGGTAAAAATAATGTTTTACTAAAATTAAAGGACCTAGAAACATGTCCTACCCTCATTGGATGTGTCATGGCCGACCAAGAAAATCCATGGGTCAACTTGGGGACCCCATGGAGCCACCTTAGTTGAAAAATGACATAAATACCTTTTTATTTAATGTTAAAGTAAAAATGACACAAACATGAGATGTTTTACTAAAACACTTTTTATATGGGGTTATACAAGTCATATTTTTTACTATAAATAGTAATTGTAAGGATAAAAATATTTCTTACATCATGATATTTTTTTTATAATTTTTAGACATTAAATAAATTATATTATTTATGACATCATGATGATGCAGCGATTACCTCATTAATAAATGAATTTAAATAAAATGAAATGATAATGTAAAATCTATGACCTACACGTGACCAAAACCAATTTTATGGGTGGATTTAGAACCCTTATCACCTTATCCTCGAAACACATCAATTTGGGACCATTAAAATCTGAAACTCATTCTAAAATAAAGTAACATTCCCTTACTTTCCAAGAGTGCCTCTCCTCTCCTCTTATAAAAGGCCCCAAGCTATACAACATTACCCACACTTCCAATGCCATTGGCTCGGCCAAACGCTGCCCATTTTGTCTCTCCACATCCCTCTCTTACTCCTTGAAGCCTCACATTGGGCAGAAGTCTTCCCAAGGAAGCCTTTGAGCTCAAATCTAAGAGAGTTACACGATTATAAGGTGATGTCTTCACTTGTGTTCTTTTGTTTTATTTTGCTTCTCCAACCCCATAAACTCTTTTTATTAATTTCGTTTGTAACAAATCCAGTATATTAAATATACTAGGATGTATATATAATAATATTTCGAGCTAAAATTACACACATCTATATCTAATGTTTAAAGAACATACTGTTTCTGTGGTTGGTGAATTTCTGCCTCACGAAATGATGATTGTTCAATCTTCTTTTAAACACCTTTAATTGTGGCCATTAAGATGTAAATATATTTATATATGATATATATTATGTTTATGTTTCCCTTATGCTTATTTTTTTTTCATTTTTGTTTTACCTTTATTGTTTCCATTGTGGGTAAACACAATAATTTCATTTTAGGAAGTGCGGACTACTGCCCCCTCAAAGTGATGGGATTCGTTAATGCCATATGTGGGACGTATAAGTTATGGATTTAAATTTATTATATATGATGTTATACTGGAATTATAATATATTTCTATTTCATTATTATTTCTTTCCATTAATTTATGAGATATAAATGAAAGTAGCGTTCATACGTACGTACAGCTTACTGTCTCCATGAACGGTGCATTTCATTTCTTATCCCCAAATGTAATGTACTATTATAAGTACATATTTATAATGGATATATACAATTTATGTTACATATAAATTATGAATATAAGTCTGTAATTAAAATATACATACCAATCATTTAGTTTTAATTCCATTAATATGACAAAGAAATGAAAGTAGTGTTCATGCGTACGTACGGCTTACCGTCTCCATGAACAGTGCATTTCATTTCTTACCTCTAAATGATTACGTAATAGTATAAATACATGTATATGTTTTATATATATGATATATATGATATCTAAATCATGAATATCATTCTGGATATAATGATCTTCTGACCACACGAACAACATGTAATTGTAAGAAGTTCACTTTCGACTTAAGAACCAAATATCGACAAAACAAACATTATTAACATAAATGATTACATAATGTTTATAAAATGGAAATAAGTGATATAAAAGGAATAATTAACATGAAAAAGTTTCTTAAGAAAACAGAAATTAACTCAAGTTTATTATTCATGATGTTAAAGAACGGCTGAGTCAAGTCGGACCCGAGGTAAGGGATCCTACTCCTCTCTTTCTTTTTAAGTACACTCTTTTATGTCGCTCCTTTTAAAACTCATCTTTAATGTTATTGGGATGTTATTTTATATTACTCTTACTGTAATTTTTATTTTAATATAATTAGAGACCCTATTTGATCTCATCAATCCATTTTTTGGAAGATTTATGTGGTGCTATTAGGCAGCCAAGTTTTTGTAAGGGATTTATCATCCCACTTTTATTCTCGTGACATTTATGCTACATTTTCCACTATTTCCTTTGAGTGGTGTATATACATCCCATTATTATACACTTTCTATAGTATAATTTCATTTATGGGTATTTACATCTTCATTTTATGACCCTTCTTCCATGGGGTGTACGTTTCAAAAGTTACCCAACTCGGTAAGGGGACCTTTCACCCTCCTATTTTTAAAAGACTTATTTTGTTATGTCTTTTAATTTACATATTATTATGATGGGATATGTTATTATATATCCATATTTATGTAAAGTTTATGTCCAAGTGATGAGATACCATTCACTCTCTCATCGACTAACTTTCTGAATTTTGAATTGTTGCAGTTAGGCTGTCGAATTTTTACAAGGGAATATCTTAACCCAATTTCGATTTCTTGGGGTTCAACTTGTACTTCTTGAACATGTAATCCTATGAATATGTGTGAATGACATTAGATTTTTTTACACTTAATATCCACTTATATTGTATTTAGTTTTATTTATCACACATAATTATATGATAGATTTATCCTTAGTTTAATGATAACCTATTTATAATGGATTTCATCTCAATTTACATTTCCATTGAGACTTCATTGTTGTTATGCACCAATTCACTCTGATTTGGTGTTTATACTATCCTTTGACATATTATATCATGAATCCCTTTATTCTCATGATATTATAAAGCTGGGATTAAAATTTATTCCTCGATTATTGGTATTCAAGAGTCTCTCAATTTGTTAAAAACTCTTTAACAAAAATATCGTTTTAAATGTTTTAAAGATTCATTATTCTAAATATTTATCTTTAATGTCCATGATTTCAAAATGGTTTTCAGTATTTATTTATATGTAAATTAATGTTTTAAAATTATAATTCCATTAAAAGATTAAATGTGGTATGGGACACTTTGATTCAAAATTATCTTTTAAATGGTTTTTGAAAGTAGATTGATTAATTCAATATCTTAGAATTACTTATTGTAATTGAAAATGAATTGTTGTTATTGAAATGTTTATATTTTCAATATTTTATGTGTAATTATGGTACTTGGACATTTTACGTGTGGTTATATGATAAACCATATGATGAGTGGTGCCGTGAATACCAGGACGGGTGGTTACGTTATAACCTCCAATGCATTGGGTATGGAAGTTGTCCGTATGGATATTCCATTAAGTATGTGTAGAAGCAGACCATATGGTTATTCCATTTAAGTATGTTTATGTCCCAAGATACCTTTATATGTTATATGTTCTTTACATGGGTTTTATGGTAATCTTTTGGTTATAAAAGGGTAAGTAATGGCCTTTTATTCAATAAAGAGTTTTTACTACTTCATAAAGGTGAAAAGTATTACTTTGGTAAAGTACTCATGGTTTACTTGTTTTTTTTTTGGAAAAACTAACAGTTTTCCTTCATTGTGTATCCTTTACGTGGCTTTTTATGCTCATCCCATGTTTTTGAAATGTTTTCCACAGGAATTAAAGATGAATAGGGTCAAAGATGGGATCAAGGAAAGACATGATATCTAAAACATAGAACTAGACATGTTTCTTTTTTGGTTTTTTTTATGTTATGGAAACTTAGTAGAAGTGTCTACTATGTAATATTTTGAGATGTAATAGTTCTGAACTAATTCTCTAAAACTCTAAACCTAAAAATGTCCTCAATGTAAATTGTTCATTTAATTGAATAATTAAGTAAGGTTTAAGGGCAGGGCCTTAAATTTGGTATCAAAGGTCGGTTTAGATAACATTATAGGTTAGGGTATCCTCTAAGCATAAGTGACATTGCCATAATGGTTAGGATTTCAGAAAGAGTCCTGGTTTTAGATAAGGTGAATGAGTAAGTATATCTTAGTGTTTACCTTCCTCATTAGTACATGATGGTTTTGTTGACATACTCACACTAACATTTCTGTTTTTAGTGAATGGATGGATCTAGCAGGCACCAAAGAGACAACAGGTTTGAAGGAAACTGTGGTGGTTCTCTGATTAAGATACTAGATAAAATGATGGATTCAATGAGGAAACTCGTGGTTGTTCTAAACCAACTATCAAGGAGACATGATCAACCACTTTATCCTTGGTATGATCTATAATGCATCATGTACAAGATGACCAATCGATGTGGAAGTTCAGGTAATAATTATAAAGGTAACCATTAGAGTTTATATGATCCTTACTTTTGAGGTAATTATGGGTTATTATATGTTATGATGGAAAATTAAAGGCATGAGATAAATTTGAGGTTAAAATATGTTATGATTATTTTTGATGATTTTATCTCGTTTTGGGGAATTTTTAAAGAATTATGTAGTTTTTGAAAAAGGACAACACGTAGACCGTGTGACAACCAGTCGTGTCAGAAAAAGATGAGGGAATCGAACCCACAACCAAAGTGCGACTGGTATTTATCGCCTACCACTGGACTACGTGATGTCCCTGGTTAGTTTGACTAATTATTTTTAGTTAGATGATTTTAGGAATCAAGAGTATGTTTATTTTGGGTTATCTATGGAAATGATTAACCTATCATCAAAGATATGTGATTACGTTAATTACATTTCAATATTAGAATTTAAGAGAAAATGATGTTATTTGGAGATAAAAGTTAATTTGTACCTTGGAAGACTATGTGACTAAGTCCTTCCAATATTTGAGTTTCAATCTTAGTTTGTTTTACTTTGAATAATTTTATGGACTAATTGTTTATAAAATGGTCCTTGTTGAACTTTGGGTTTTGTTTGACAAATTTTGGAGATTAAGAATAGATTTTCTTTTTATAAAGGGTTATCTTTTTCTGGATTATTTTATCTTGTATTAACCATTTGGGTTTTGGTTTTGGTTAATGTCTAAAGATATGGGAAGTATATAGTAATCTTTTGTGGATTAGGTGATTCTCTAGAAGTTGATTATAGTACTCTTAATGTGAACAAGTCTTCCTAAATACTCGTCTTTTGGAGAAAATATGAGTTTGTGTAAGGAATCTAATAAAATTTGAATGTCAAAATGATAAGTAAGTATGTTTCCTTTTGTTTTAGTTAAGATGAAAAATAAATTCCTCAACAAAAAGTAACTAATTTTTTTTCCATTAACTTTTCCTACTGGGGAACCCAATACCGTTTAACCCATCACAAGTTTGCAATTTTCTTATGGTTAACTTTCTCCTAGACATTTTTACTATCACTCTCCATCAGAACATGACCCTTTGTTTTTTCCTCCATGTCCATATTTTCATACAAGGAATCCTAGTATGGGTTAACTCGGGTGACCTTTGTACTTCCCATTCTTTCTTTTAAAGTGATAGTTTAATTTACTCCTTTTCCGATGTGGGACGTACAATGGATTTTTCCAGCCCAATTTTGAAATTGTGAGGACGCAATTCCCAAAAGGGGGGAAGGATGTAACACCCCAGGTAAATAGAAAATATGACATTTTTATATTTATCCCTATTTGTGAAAAAAATATTAATATTACTTTAAAGGGAACACTATTCTCGATGGCGTACCCAATACACGACAACGTGTTCCTTTGAAATCTTACGTTGCACTCTAATAATAAAATAATATTATTTTAAATATTAGTTAATGCCTAGCCATTGTAATGGCGGGAAAGAATGGAACTCACTAAAATATTATTATGTATGTTTTTCAAATATTTTTACTCTTTACAATAAATACTAGAAGATTGATAATGAGAATGAAACCAATTTTTAAGCCGAAACATTCTAATATTCTTTAAAAGGTTGATTAACCGCCTTTTGATGGAGAACCTCTTTTAAATCCACTTTATGACAATTTTAGGTGTTATATTTGAAAAAATAAAATTCTCTTTTAGAATCGGGACATCAAAATGTACATTGTTTAATTTTTGGTATTTTTCCGATAAAGTTCATTTTTTAATGAATAGTGAAAAATGTTGTATTTTAATTCAAAACCACTTTTTAATCTAAATTATTTATATGATTAGATTATATTTTTAATTGGTTTTAAAGGTCAATTAGAATATATTTTTACCATTTAATCCAATAGTGGTCGTTGGAATTAATTTCATCTTGAAATCGGACTTAAACTATAGTCAATCTTTTAAAAATTATATTTCTTAAAAACACGCTATTTGTTTTGACAGCGGGAATTAATTATTAAATTAATTAATGAAACATATATGTTTTGAATTTTGTAAAATAGGCTTAATTTTTGAATTTGTAAAATCAAATATATCTTAGGGTGAGGTTTTGGTAATTTTCTGAAAAACTTCAATTTTTGATGAATAGTGAAACCACTAAGTGGTACTTATTAAAACTGATTTTCCGTTTAAATGAAATTTTTCCATCTTTGTGTTTTTAATTTCAAAAATCTGACATAAATGGTTGTCATTAAGATGTAAAATGTGGTTCAATGTGATTAAAATAATATATTGGTGAATAGTAACTTAGTAAATTTTTAATCGCGATTAGAGATAATTAGTGTAGTTTAAGGTAAAAAATAATGTTTTAATAAAATGAAATGACCTAGAAACTTGTCCTAACCTCATTGAATGTGTCATGGCCGACAAACACAATCCATGGGTCAACTTGAGGACCCCATGGAGCCACTTTGGTTGGAAAATGACATAAATAACTTTTTATTTAATGTTAAAGTAAAAATGATACAAACATGAAAATTTTTACTAAAACAATTTTTATATGCGGTTATACATGTCCGATTTTTGACTATAAATAGTCATTGGAAAGATAAAAAAATGTACTACATCATTATATTTGTTTTGTAATTTTTAGACATTATATAAATTTAATTATTGATGACATCATGATGATGAAACGATTACCTCATAAATAAAGTATTTAAATAAAATGAAATGATAATGAAAAATCTATGACCTACACATGTCCAAAACCTGTTGGATGTCTGGATTTTGAACCCTTGACACCTTATCCTAGAAACAGATCAATTTGGGACCATTAAAATTCGATACACATTCTAAAATAATGTAACATTTCTTTACTTTCCAAAAGTTCCCCTCCTCTTCTCTTATAAAAGGCCCCCACCTCTACCACCTTACCCACACTTCCAAAGCCTTTGGCTCGGCAAAACCCTTCCCATTTTGTCTCTAAACATCCTTCTCTTACTCCTTGAAGCCTCACTGTGGGAATAAGGCTCCCCAAGGAAGCCTTTGAGATCAAATCTAAGAGAGGTACCCGATTTTAAGGTGATGTCTTCACTTGTGTTCTTTTGTTTTATTTTGCATCTCCAACCCCCAAAACTCTTTTTATACATTTCTTTTGTAAAAATACAGTATCTTAAATATACTATGATGTTTTTATAAAAATATTTCGACCTACACTTACAGACATATACATCTGATGGTTAAAGAACATAATGTTTCTGTGGTTGGCAAATTTCTGCCTCACGAAACGATGATTGTTCAATCTTCTTTTCAACACCATTAATACTGGCCATTAAGATGTCAATCTATTTATATATGATATATATTATGTTTATATTTTCCTTATGCTTCTTTATTTTTCATTTGTGGTTTACCTTTATGGGTTCCATTGTTTGTAAACACGATAATTTCATTTTAGGAAGTGCGGACTACCGCCCCCTAAAAGTGATGTGATTCGTTAATGCCATAAGTGGGACGTATAAAGGATGGATTTAAAGTTGTTATATATGATGTTATACTGAATTATTATATACCTATATATCATTATTATTTATTTCCATTAATGTATGAGATAGAAATGAAAGTAGCGTTCATGCGTACGTACGGCTTACCGTCTCCATGAACGGTGCATTTCATTTCCTATCCCCAAATGTAATGTACTATTATAAGTACTTATTTATTATGGATATATATAATGTATGTTACATATAAATGATGAATATAATTCTGGAATTAAAATATTCATACCACTCATTTAGTTTTAATTCCATTAATATGATAAAGAAATGAAAGTAGCGTTCATGCGTACGTACGGCTTACCGTCTCCATGAACGGTGCATTTCATTTATTACCTCTAAATGAATATGTAATATTATAAATACATGTATATGCTGTATATATATATGATATATATGATATCAAAATCATGAATATAATTCTGGATATAATGAGCCTTTGACCACATGAACAACATGTAATTGTAAGAAGTTTACTTTTGACTTAAGAACCAAATATCGACAAAACAAACATTATTAACATAAATGATTACATTATGTTTATAAAATGGAAATAAGTGATATAAAAGTAATAATGAACTTGAAAAAGTCTCTTAAGAAAATAAAAATTAACTCAAGATTATTAATCAGGACGTTAAAGAACGATCGAGTCAAGTCGGACCCGAGGTAAGGGATCCTACTCCTCTCTTTCTTTTTAAGTACACTATTTTATATCGCTCCTTTTAAGGCTCATATTTCATCTTATTGGGATGTTCTTTTATATTGCTCTTACGGTAATTTTTATGATCATATAATGAGAGACCCTATTTGATCTCATCAATCCATTTTTGGATGATTTATGTGGCGCCGTTAGGCTGCCGAGTTTTCATAAGGGATTTTTCCTCACACTTTTATTCTCGTGACATTTATGCTACGTTTTCCACTATTTGCTTTGAGTGTTGTATGTACTGCCCATTTATATACAATTTGTGTAGTATAATTTAATTTATGGGTATTTAAATCTTCATTATATGTCCCTTCTTCCATGGGGTGTACGTTTTGAAAGTTACCCAACTCGGTGAGGGGACCTTTCACCCTCCTCTTTTTAAAAGACTTCTTATGTTATGTCTTTTAATTTACATATTATTATTTTGGTATATGTTCTTATATATCCTTATTGATATAAATTTTATGTACAAGTGATGAGATACCATTCACTCTTTCATCGACTAATTTTCTGAGTTTTGAAGTGCCGCTGTTAGGCTGTCGAATTTTTTCAAGGCAACATCTTAACACAATTTCAATTTCATTGGGTTCAACTTGTACTTATTGAACATGTAGTCCTATGAATATGTCTGAATGAACATAGATTGTTTCACACTTAATATCCACATATATTGGGTGTATTTTTATTTCTCACACATAATTATGTGATAGATTTATACGTAGATTAAGGATACGCTCTTTATAATGGATTTCATCTCAATTTACATTTCCATTGAGACTTCGTTGTTGTTATGAACCAATTCACTCTTATTTGGTGTGTATACTGTCCTTTGACATATTATATCATGAATCCATTTATTCTCATGATATTATAAATCTTGAATTAAATGTTATTCTGTGATTATTTGTATTCAAGAGTCTCTCATTTTGTTAAAAACTCTTTATAAAAAATATCGTTTTAAATGTTTTAAAGATTCATTATTCTAAATCTTAATCTTTAATGTCCATGTTTTCAAAATGCTTTTCAGTATTTAATTATATGGACATTAATGTTTTAAAATTATAATTCCATTAAAAGCATCAAAGTGGTATGGGACACATTGATTCAAAATTCTCTTTTAAATGGTTTTTGAAAGTAGATTGATTAATTCAATATCTTGGAATTACTTATTGTGATTGAAAATGAAATGTTGTTATTGAAATGTTTATATTTTCAATATTTTATGTGTAATGATGGTACTTGGACATTTTACGAGTGGTTACATGATAAACCATATGACGGGTAGAGCCGTGAATACCAGGACGGCTGGTTACGTTATAACCTCCAATGCATTGGGTATGGATGTCGGCCGTATGGCTGTTCCATTAAGTATGTGTGGAAGCAGATCGTATGGTTATTCCATTTAAGTATGTTTATGTCCCAAGTTACCTTTATATGTTATGTGTTCTTTACATGGGTTTTATGGTAATATTTTGGTTACAAAAGGGTAAGTAATGATCATTTATTATGTGAAGAATTTTTATTACATCATAAAGGTGAAAAGTATTACTTTGGTAAATTACTCATGGTTTACTTGTTGTTTTTGAAAAACTAATAGTTTTCCTTCTTTGTGTATCCTTTACTGGGATTTTTAGGCTCATCCCAAGTTTTTGAAATGTTTTCCGCAGGACTTATAGATGAATAGGGTCAAGGATGGGATTAAATAAAAACATGATATCGAAAACATGGAACTAGACATGATTCTTTATAAGTTTTTTTTATGTTATGGAAACTTAGTAGAAGTTTCTACTATGTAATCTTTTGAGATGTAATATTTTTGACCTAATTCTCTAAAACTCTAAACCTGAAAATTTCCTCAATATGAATTATTCATTTAATTCAATAATTAAGTAAGGTTTAAGGATGGGGCCTTATATTTATATTATTTTAATAAATATAATAATATAATAAATAACACATTATTTCGTTTTATATATTTATCCATATCATTCATGTGGTTTGGTGATGAAAATAGAGTCGCACCACTTCATGAATGTATTAGTCCACACATACATGAATAACGTTATCATCGGTCAATGAGCTAATAAGTATGAATGGAAATAATATATTATCATTTTAAATGGATTTATATTTCATTACTATCATATTTATTTGATTTATATAACATATAATCAATAACTATCTCCTTATTATCATTCATGTTAATCGTTAGTGAAAGATAATCACATCATTTCTAATGGGGGTATTATGTCATACACATGAGTGACATTTTCATATCACCTAGGGAATGGAAATTAAAATTTTTTATATTATATAACGAATAAAAATGTATAATTATTTTAGAAATATAAAATATATAATTTATATACGTTGTCTTACCCAACCATGAGAGGTGATAATGATAAAATGAACACCAACATTTCGTAAGGGCGTAGTCATCCGTACAGACAAACACTGATTTTATAAAAAATATGATTGATTTAGAGAGTGTTTAAAGGCATTATGTTAACATAAAAAATATCAGTACATGGAATTTAATAAGGTTTTTATATACATGTAGTTTAATTTTAATTTAATTACGTGATGGAAGAAATAAAATAAAAATTCTAATTGAATAACATTACCACTTCTTTGAGGAATCCTCATTTGGTTTGCACTAAAAAAACATCATAGCATGTATTTTTTTTCCAAAAAAACGATTCTTGGGTGAGTTTAGGTAATTTATTCCGTTATTGTTTTAGGTATTTTCCAAACCAAATTTTTTTTGTTGAGAAATTAATAGAGGATAGTTGGATGAATTTTATAAGTGATGTGAGTGGTACAATTTTAATGCATTGAAATGAAAAAGGTGTAATTATGTTTTTATCATTCAAAAAATGATCCAAAAATGAATTATTACAGATAATTTGAAGTTATTTGGTCCAAATAATACTAAAAAATAAATTTAATATGTGTTTTTAGGTTATTTTAATACTTATCATTTTAGTTTAAACCCCAGTGAAACCATTCTCTACCTTAACAGTGGTAATTAATTTTTATTGTTTTTACTATTAATGTTGAGGGAAAATTATTTTGACCAAATTAGATAATATAAATAATTTTTATCCTGAATATTGAATTAATTTTTCAAATTTTCATTAATATATGTGACAAAACTTTAATATAAAATTTATTATGTAGACATGATGATAAAGAATGTTTTCAATGTGAAAATGTTTAATATTTTACATAGTTTTTATATCGAAATTCAATATGAACATTAAAAAATGAACTAAATTTGGGTATAAAATATAAAACTAAAATAATTATATTTTAAACTAGAATAAAATATTATTTAACATTATAAATAATTTAAACGAAAAAAAAATCAAATAAAATATAGTATTTTTCGATATTCATCAAAAAATTATACTTTTCATAAAATTTTAAACAATTCACCCATAAATAATTTTGATATGATGATTTAAAAAATATAAATTATAGTTTCATATAAATTTTATTTAATTTTCAAAAATATATATTAATATAGGTCTGTAAAAAGATGAAAAAAAATTTTTATAGAAATATACATTTTAAAACTAAAATTTGATTTATTTGTATCACATATATAGAAGAAACATAGGATGAATGATATTATTTTATTCCCTATATAATATACAAATTTAAATAAAATAATACAATAAAAGTTTTTTTTTATTTTATTATGTAGAAACACATTTATTTTCATAAAAAAAGTTATTCAAAAATAGATTTAATTTAATTTTAAAAAAAATATTTTAATTCATAATTAATTTGTCACAAAATAATTCATTTTATATACATTGGTAAAATATATATTTTCATTATTTTCTTAATCCCACAAATACAATCCATTTCAACAGTTTTGAGATAACAATAATTTATAATAATAATATTTTTATAGTGTGCAACATTTTGTTTAAAATCAATTTTTCATAAAATGAAAGAAAAAACTAGTGTTTTGTATAATGTAAGATAAACTTGATGTTTTGTGTAATTAAAAATATGAAAAATATTAAATTGAATTGGAAAAAATACAAAAAAAATTATGGTGTTACATTCAAAACCTATATTCTTTTATATGGTGTATATACGACCACTTTGATATTTTATATCACAAAATAATTTAATATCGTTATATTTAAATGTTTTATTTAAATTTAATGTTTCATGGGGATTATGTTTGAAATGATTCCAAATAGTTAAAGGACTTTCATTTTAAAAATCATCTTTTAAAGTTTCATTAAAACAAATTTTAGTCTATATCTATGTTTCTTAATAGACTTTATGAATGTAATTATATAAATAAGATATATTTATAAAGGAAATATATTTTATTTATTTCATAGGTTTTAAAAAGGAAAATAATTATATGTTTTTATGTAACTTTTTACCAAAACAACAAAATAAATTATCTATTTTAATACATACATTGAAAACATTTTTTATAGATTCAATTACCATTATTAAATATTTGATTCTTTTACAAGAATCCACGTTTTATTTAAAAACATATTCCCCAGTTTATGGAATTTGTTTATAGAAAAATAGTTTTTAAAAGAATTTTTTATTTTGTTATTGAGATGATTTTATTTAAATAAAAGGTTGTTTTTAAATCAGAAAGTGTTTTATCTAAGAGTTTAATTTTTTGGAAAATGATTTATGATGAAAAGTGAAATCATAAAATGTTTTATCCATGATATAGTACTGTAGAATAATATGGGAAATTAGTGATCCCAAAAAAAGTATATGATTAGTGCACCAGGATAGCGCTAGTAGAGCCCAATATTTCTTATATAATAGGTGTTCCTCAATAATAAAGGTTTCACTTGATATATAATATATGATGGGTACACCTAGATAGTTCTTGGTAATCCCAATATAGATAATATGAATGTTGTACACTGGTAGCGCTCTAATTATTTGGTTAATTTCATCTATCATAATAATAACATCATAGGAAGTTACAAAAGGGTTTCTCATTTATATTTAACTAGTATCTAATTACATCTGGCATAATTTTATAATGGGTTATTAAGGGGTTTTTATATGTTACTAAAAGGTGGTTTTATTTTCTTATTATTGGTTTTAATGATTTTATTATTGAAAATAGTTTGTTTTTTTTATGTAAACATTATTTTTTTTTATTCTCTTAATAAACATTGTGATTTTTATAAATTGTTTTTTAGATTTTATGTGTTTTCAATAGAAAAAGGAACATAATCATTTCATGTCCCATACTCATGCTTTCTTGATTATCACCCATTTTAGAATCTTTTTCATAGGGTTTAAGGATGGGTAAGAGAAATGTATATTATAGGTGAAATTTTTTTATGATTTTATATTAAAATAATTCAAGTTTAACTTTAAAAGTTTTATATTGTGGGAAAATTAATAATGACAATATGTTTCTACTTTTTATTGTATGTTTTTGATTTATATGTGTTATTTCCATATTCTATAAAACTATAAACTAGAAAATATCATGAAATGTAGGAGAATGAAATCATTAAACACAACTGAAGATTATGTATTGTTTTTTCTATGTCCTTATAGTTTCTATCTTATGATTTTTTTGTGTAACAATAGAGGATAGGGTTATTATATTATCACGGACAAGAAATATATTATTATATAGTCAAGTTGAAATGATAGGTCATTTAAATATTAGCATGTGGGGTTATGTAAATTTTTTATGTCTGGGATAGTTTTTTGTAGAGGAAGAATGGAATATATAGTGGGAATGTATTGATAAGAAAATATCATTCCAAATAAGTATCCTGAGAGGGGAGATTTTAAAAAAGGAACATTTTATTGTAGTGATGTCTTACTTCACAGAAGCTATTAATGGTGGAGGTATCCATGCTAATGAGTGTTGAGATTTACTAGAGAAGAACTTTTTAGAAGGGGTGAATTACATTAGACAACATATCTTATCATTTAGTGGATCATATGAAAATGAGGTAGAAAAAGGATGTGTCATTTAAATAGATAAGACATTTTATGTTATTGTATGTCTGGAACAAGATATGGTTACCCATTCTATTTAACATTTGAAGGTCATGTTTATTGATTTTGGTCTCTGGTAAAGAGTACCAGTGAGAAGTGTTATCTTGATTCCAGGGAATGTGATAAATTATTTAATATTTGTATAGATAAATATTTCCTTATGTTTTTTCAACTAACAATTGAGATTTTTTTTTTCAATTTAATGAATAGGATGAAGATTCAATAGCTTCATATGAAGAAAAACTGACTTCACTATCTAGGTATGAGATATATTTTTTCTAGGACCCTGATAGTAAAATTAATAGATTTTAGTCATTGTTGCAACTATGAAGACCTAACTATAGTTGTCCAGAGCCAGTTCCATATTTTATTACTTTAGAATAATTATAAGAATGTCTTATCAAGAAGGAACAAAGTAGTTTAGTAGTTTTATAAATCCAGATACATATATATGTTCAAAATTACAACATGAAATGAAATAAAATATAAAAATTCATTTTAAAAAATACATAACTCCTAGGATACCCCTACATGTTATTCATAATTTAATTCATCAGATCCTATGTAAATAAAAATAAGAAAATGGTGAGTTCATTCAATTAGTTAGGGTAATATATACATCAGAATATATTATAAACATAAACATTATACATGGTGAATAACTAAACACACATGACTTTAAAAATTAACTTGAACATAATATGGAATAAGTATGTTTTGAAAACAAATTACCATTATAAAGAATATTCAGGTGTATTATAATAGTCGAATAACCTCATGTAATATCAATTACATGTTTTATAATGAGGTAAATTTATAATATCACACATTATGAGATATACAATTAAGGCCTCGACATAGAAATCTAAAAAAATTAATTCCTCGATGAAAACTGTATCTAAAAATGGGCAAGGCCTTTTTAAAGTCCATATATGTTTTGTCTCATGACAACTATTGATGCATCAAGTGTATATAATGGTCTCCACCCATCAACTACTAAGTCTAATTCATTCCTCATATGAAATGGGTTAACTTAATAAATATGAAAATTTATTTTGAAATGAATATATGAAATGCAAATAACTTTCCCCAAACATAAACACTAACCCCTCAGAGTAATATGGTGAATGGTTTCAAGATATCACATCCATAGTCAAACTAATAATAAAAAAATAAACTAAATACGTTAGATGAAATCATAAAATATTATTATCAATTATATATAATATTCAATAAGTGTGTTTAATAGATAATGTTACTCTTATAAAATCATTAAGTAATTGTTGAGATAAATATTCTTTTACTTTGAATAGAAGAGTTCCTCTTGAAAAATCATTTTATAAAACCAGAATATAATTAATATAATTTTATGATAATAGAATGAGTTATTTTATAAAAATACTGGTGTCTAAAAATTGAATATTAAGTGTACATTTACATAGGTAAAAATTAGAGAAGTTCACATTAAACGAGGTAGTATTTAGGGAAGACTTTTTGAATGATCCTTTGAAATCTTGTAAGTAAACATAAAATAAATAAATATTATGGTTCATAAAAATATATAGATAATTATAACAAAATTTATTATGAGTAAATAGGAATAAATAATAATTTTATTGAGGTAAGTATTGAATAAGAATAACTTGAATGAAAATGGATGTTTAGGTAGAAAGTGCTTATCATATGTCTAAATTTATTCTGCAGTTGACCGTAATGTCGTAGATAAAAAAATTATATCCTTTAATTAACTAACTGAAATCCATATACATATATATATATATATATATCTTATTCATTATTTTTTATTATGTACATTTTTTCCTTTATTGATATGTTTTATGATTGAATTTTTTCATTTTGGAGTGCTCATTTCATCGATTTCATTATCGATTCACTTTATTATATGTAATAATGGTTTTCGGGAATGGTTTTAATTATAAATAATTGAAAATATATATTATTTATTTAAAATATAGAAGATTAAATTAAGATATATATTACTTCCTTACTTTTTATTTAAATGATTTATTAGATAGAACATTAGTGATAACCATTTAGATTATTTCAGTGATATCTCTATTATTACACTATAGTTTGTTTTATGAATTAATATTATGTATATTTAATGGTCAAAAGAACATATAATAGGTTTTATTAAACATATTATAGTTTGTTTCAATAATAATAATGGTTTGATGACCAGCCTAGAAGGAGAAAACGATGAATTAATGTTCGTCGTTCATAAAGGTAGTAAATATGCACCTCCCGGATGATTATTAAATTATTAAAATGAAAGACATAGAGATATTAATTTGAGGATGTATAATAAATTAAATTACTATAATTCCAATATATATGTTATAATAGAGTTTTCATGATTATTTGTAACGATTATGTGAGGAGAAGATAAGAAATTAAAATAAATTGGAAATAAAATGATTGTAAAGAGGAAGAGGGTTTACCTCTTGAAATCTACTAATTGAGAACCTCCTTAAAAGAATGGTTTTTGTTCTTTTGGAATGTTAAAGACCTCCTAGACGTGGGGAGGTAATAGGTAAAAGTATGTGGAAAAACCATTAGAAGCTTGAAGTCATAGATGAGTGAATAGAAGAGGGAGTGAGGGGTGACTTTTAAAGTGGGGGAAAAGTGTGATTTTGGAATATCTTATTAATTGTTTTGTACTTTTCTTGAAGGCAAACAATAGTGCTTATTCAGGTGAACCTAAATAGTCATAAGTGAATTTTAGTTAGAACCAAGTGTTCATACATATATACGACTCGAGGAATAGTGTATTTATCGTATAATGTATTTATACTGTAAATTATTTTATTTTAATATTCACCAAAATCATGTATTTCAGAAAATTACAAAAAATAACCATAAACATTTTTTTGACATGTAGAATTAAAAAATTTACACCTTTATACCAAAATAATTTTCTACATATATGAATATTATTTTTTAAATAAAATCATTCTTTACTTGAAAAATACAAATTTTCATTTTAAAACTAATATTATAAAAAATTCAAAAATTATATATGGTTCCATTAAATTATCCTAAAATTATTGGATAAAAATATATTTATTTAGGAATAAATTTTGTGGAAATTAATTTTATTTAAAATCAATTTATTAAATTATAATTTTAATTAAATATTTGATACTCACAAAAATAAAAACATTTAATTATTAATGTTTTGAATATTCACTCTCAGTTATATGGTGGAAAAATTTTCTTTATACTTATATCGATGAGTTTAATATTCATAAGGTTACATTAATATTCAGAAGGGTAAGTCACTATTCACCAAAAAGTATAGATGATCCTATCAAACTATAAATATCTTACTGATTGAAACCGTGTATGTTAGTCTTTCAAAAAATAATCTCACAGAAGCTAAAAAATTATATCTAATGGTCGTGTTATAACTATATCATATATATATCAAAGTGTTTCTTTCACAAATACATAATTTTGGATTCATTCTATAATATGTTTTTTTTAAAACTTTTGGTGGTACATTCTTCCCCCCCTTTCCAAAATTTCATCCTCAAAATTACCATAATGTTGCCTCCTAAAAATATTTGGGTAGGCCTTCATAATAAGATCCTTAATATCTCAATTTATCTCATCAAATTTATGATTTTTTTCAATGTATCATTACTATCTGAGTCATCTAATTCCTTAACACCTTTGTAATGTTTCTAGAATAGATATAGGCTCTTCATAGTAAGATGAGTCTAGTTCCAATTCGATACCTCTAAAATTGAGGACATGTGTTGGGTATATCATATACTATCCCTATAATGAGACCTGGAACACATTGTGTACCAAATAAAGGCAAGGAATAATTTGAAAACAATAATCCACAGCTATAATTCTCTCCATAATTTCAAATGAGTTGTTTTATCTGGTGCTCAATTTACATCTCTTTCCAAATTGTATAATACCCTTCCATAGAGGTACATTCATTAAAATGAGATATCCCTCTTATATTTCCAAATACGTCTTTTGATTATCAACATAGATCAATTTCCTAATTTATGCTTCCTTGATATGGTTTTGAATAGTATTTAACTTTTCTATTGTTTCCTCCACAAGATCTAGGCCCACAAGCATCCTTTCACCAACTGCATCTCAATATGATAGTGAATGACATCTATTTCAAAAAAATGCTTCATATGGTGCCATTTAAATACTAGAATGGAAACCTTATTATAGGAAAACATTACTGACGGTAAATACTGATCCCACATACCATTAATGTCATGTGAGAATGATCTGAACATCTCTACTAATGGATTGATGGCCTTTTTTGACTACACACCTGTTTTGGGGGTGATAATCAGTACTCTAATGAAGCTCAGTATCCAAATATTTATGAATACTATTTCAAAATTTCAATGTGAATTTTGGGTCGGGTTTAAACACTATTGAAATAATTGATCCATTAATTCTTCCAACTTCACTAATATAGAGTTGTCCATGGTGCTTATGTGGAAAATCTACCCTTATAGTGAGGAAATGTACTGATTTCATAAGTCGATCAACAATTACCCATATTGAAACATTCTTTCTTGGGGTTTTGGGTAATCCAGTGAAAAATCCCTAGTTATGTCATCCCATTTCCATGATGGAATTGGTAGAGATTTCATGAATCATCTAGGATGTTATCTTTTAGCCTTCACCTGTTGACAGACTAAACATCATGTTACATATTCATTAATTTCCCTCTTCATGTTATCCCATCTAAAATTTTCCTTCTCATCTAAATAAATATTAGTGCTACCAGGATGTATCTGGAAATTCAAACTATGGAAATCACAAAATTACTTCATTTTTAGATCTAGTAGAGACGGAACACCAATCCTCTTCCAAAAATTCATAATTCAATCATCATATAAGAATTCTGACAATTTCTCATCATTTACACATTAATTTTCTTTGTAATATTCTCGTCATGAAGTTGAGAACTTTTAATCATTTCAAATAAAGATCGTTTGGAAACCAATTGAAAATGTAATGACATTTCACTATCTTTAACGATTCCCATATCCATCCTCACATGATCGATGAACATACGATACATTTCAATTATCATTTTGTTTAGAAATCCATGATATTTTCTACTAAATTCATCAGCTACCTTATTCATCAGTATTTGGCGGTAGTGTACATACCAATTATAATCGTTGAGAAGCTCGAGTCATCACCTTTGCCTCATTTTGAGATATTTTTGTGAGAATATGTATTTCATGATATTGTTATCAATATATATCTCACATATTTAACCATAGAGATAATGTCTACATAACTTCAGAGAAAATATTGTAGTTTCTTACTCAATATCATGAGTTTGAATGTTTTGTTCATGAATTATAAGCTACCATGATGCATATGCAATAAATCTATCATTATGTATTAGGATACCACCATGTCATTTCTTTACTGCCTCATTTTAGATCATTAATCCACCATTCAACAATGGTATAGTCTAGGTCATAGGAATCAATAATATCCTCTTCAATTATTCAAAAATATCTTCACATTATATTTTCTATACAAACATATCCCCTTTAAAAGTATACATGATTAAAGTGTTGGCTAATTGAGTGAAGTTCCGAACAAAATGATGATAATAACCTTATAAACCAATACATCTATATACCTTAGTTATGTTCATTTGAGTTTTTCATTCCTAAGATAACATTGTATGTGCAGGATCCACTATGATTCCATCCTTAGTGAAAATATTAACATGAAAAGAATCTATTTAAAGCAAGAATTCACACTTGATAAATATTCCATATAACTTGCTTCTTCAAAGAGTATTCAGAATAATGCGCAAGTGATTCTCATGATCTTAATAGATTTTGGAGTATACCATGATATATTCAATAAATACAAAAAAATCATCATGATATTTATTGAACACTCAGTTCATTAGATCCTTGAAAATAGAGGGTGCATTAGTTATTCCAAAAGGAATTACTTTAAACTCGTTATTAATATAACAAGTTTGAAATGATATCTTTGGAATAACATAATTCCTCACACTCAACTGGTCATATCCAATGATATTTTCATTTTTCAAAAAAATATCATGCACGAAGAAGTTGATCAAATAAATAATCAATTCAAGGAATGAGATACTTGTTCATTATTATAGTAGAATTGATCACCCTATAGTCATCACACAACCTCATAGATCCATGTTTCATCGTAATGAAAAGAACATGGGCTAAAAATGGATAAAAACATGCGTGAATAAATACATTATCACTCAATTCCTCTAGTTGTTTATTAATTTATACAAAATACACAATGGAAATTCTATAAGGAGTCTTTGATACCGGCCTCGAATTAGGAATTAAATCGATGGAGAACACAACTTCCAACTCTAGAGGGTATCTAGGTAAACCCACTAGAAAAACATTAATATATCCTTACACAATAGGTATATTCTCAATATGACTATTTATTTCCTCACCCAATAATATTGAATTCTCATCCTCTCTAAGAATATCATTAAGTAGAGCTACTGGGGTTCAATCTAGATAAGGAATAGATGATGACGTTTCTTCCCTAAAGATAGGGGATTCTACATCTTTCACAAAAAATTGTAACTTCCTTATTCTTACAGTAGATTTTTTCTTCATAATTTGAAATCCATTAAATTATGAGGATTATATTAAATTCTACCATGGGAATGATGATAAGGTTAGAAACTAATGCACATTTATGAGTTATAAAGGGGATTGATCGACAGATGTTTTTTTCAATGATACCACCCATATGATTTTTTTTGACAAATGCTTTATTAAATCACATTAGAAATATCTAATTTTCTTAGAAAACCTTGAAGATATAAATGAATGTGATCATGTAGAATAAAATAATTCATTTTCTATGTTTGATGAAACAATTAATGTACATACCACCACATCATTAGGAATTTCAATCACAACAGTTGTGATCGCATAAGCTTGGCCTTGATCCCTTAGCCTTTTCTGATGCCTATTTCCTTTACACATTGGACATTCATTAACATAGTTACCCATCTCCCTACAATTAGTATATTGAACATTGGTATCTTCTTTATTTCCCTTCAAATTACCAACATGATGTCATTTATTTCAAAATATTTAGAACATGGATAATACTTTTATAAAGGCACTGGGGTGTTTCCATCTACAAGTATCACATGTTGGAAAATTAACCTTTTATTCTTCCCTTTGTCCATTATATCCTAGATCACCAACTATTTCTATTTTCTCCTTTAATGTCATAATACATAAATAATTATTTCAAAATCTAGATAGAAAATGAAATAATGGCTTCATATGATGAAAGACACAGGGGGACATGATCCTTTTAAATATATGGTTTTAAACCATCAAAGAATTAATCAATCTTGCTCCTCAGATTACGTATATAGTCATCAACATTCCTTGATAACATTGTACAGTTGGATTCATACTTTGCAACATTTTCTTCCTTTTTATATTAGAGACAGAAGAGTTGACTCTTTATATCAGCTTGTTGTTGATGAGGAATGTATTTATTTAACAAATTTTCCTAAAAATGCCTCTATTAGATTTATTTTATTTCTTCATCCTCATTTGTGTTTTTAATTAATTAACACAACTTATATTAACCTCTCGATAGATGGTAAACCACCATGAGAACCTTATCTCTTCCATTAAATCCTAAAATAATATATATTTTCCCTAGAGAAAATATCCTCTACTCTGCTATGAATGGGATTTTAGTCCCATTTAATGGTGGAGGTTGTTGTCTCATAATGTAGTTTAACATTTCTCATCCATATTGGGGATCAATATTCTCCATACAACTAATGTTATTGTTCATAAGTTGATTCAGTTTTCCATTATAGTTATTTGTTACTCAACAACAATCATAAATTTATTACCAATACCATTATCTTGTATAAGATGGAAATTTGTACATGGGATAAGTGAATTGATAAAATTTCCATTCAATCCCCTAGGAACCATTAATATATAATGGAACACACTAAATTAGGGTATGAATTATAATGTAACGTCTCAACATTAAAAATACCTAAGAAAATTTAAAACCTATGAATAGATAATATCACAATCATAAAAACCATTTCTTTGTGAAAAAATATACGTTTAAACACTTTAAAATGGTTCGGGAAGAAAATATGATTTATCCAAAGAAGACCCCCCCAAAGTTTCCAACACGGTGCATTGTAAGGCCCATTAATGAGTACCATGTTACCCCTGGTCAGGCTCGAAACACATTATCAGTGTTGTTACTCATAGGTATCTCTATTCTATAACAACATCCACTTGTAGTATCTAGACATGGATATATTTTCTATAAATATTTACTTAATATATTCCTTACAAAAATTCTAATATGTTCCTGTATACAAATCAACAAATTCAATCTTAGGGTTTTGTTCCCTAATCTTCATTTTCTAAATCATGTTTCATATTTTAGACTACACTTCCATTGATACCAACTGTAAAGACTAGACCCCATTTTCCCATATCCAGATACTTGTTTCGTTACATTAGCATAACAAAAAATGTTCGTATCCGGAAATAAAAACATAGTTTAGTAGTTTTAGAAAACTAGATTCATACATAAGTTCAAAATTAAAACCTTAAATAAAATACAATAGGGAAATTTTTTTTAGAACATCCATAACTTTTAGGTTACACCTGGACGTCATTCATAATTTACTTCTTCAAATCCTTCAAAAATAAAACATAAGAAAGATATGAGATTTGATGCTCAGTAAGGGTAATAAATACAAAAAAATAAATAATAAACCTAAACATTATAAATTGTGAATAACTAAAAACACATAACTTTAAAAATGAACATGAACATAATATAGAAGGAATAAGGAATGAATAAATAATTCCACAATAGAGATTAATTCTGGGCATTCTTCTAGTATAATAATATCATAGACTATCCATTACATGTTTTATAATGAGGTAAACGAATAATTTCCATCATATTGAAATATACCACCAAGGAATTGGCCAAGACATCCGAAAAATGATTAAGGACTAGACCAAAACCAGATCTGAAAATGGGAATGGCGTTGGCCAAGTCTATACATATTTTTTCTCATTAGAACTACCAATGCATCAAGGGGATATAGAGGTCCACACCCCTCACAAAAAAATTCCAATTCATTCCTCATGTGAATGGTTATAAACATTATAAAAATATACATTAATATTGAAGAAAAACATTTGAAATATAAATCACTTCCCCCAAACAAATGCACTAACCATTCATAATACTATAGTGGATGATTTCAAGATAACTCATCTATATTCAATGTAATCATAAACCATTCAATAAAATATGGTAGATGATATCATATAATATTATTCCCAATTATACATAATATTCAATATGAGTTTTGAAATAGAAAAAATTACTCATATAAATGCACCGAGTAATTCTTGAGATAAAAATTCTTTTACATTGAAACGAAGATCTATTTTGGAGTAATATTTTTGTAAAACAATAATTGAAATAAAATTTTTTTCTTATTATAATATTAATAATTTTAGAAAAATAATTTTGGCTAAAAATAGATTATTGAGTCTACTGGATCAGAGGTATAAATTTGTGAAGTTCCCTTGAAACATGATGGTATTTTAGGAAGAATTTTTGAATGATCCTTTTAAACAATTTAACTACCAAATAATAAAGATTGATTATGGTTGGAACAAATATAAATATAATTCACACATAATTTATTATAATTAAAATAGTATAAATAATAATTTCATTGAGTTATGTATTAAATAAGTGTAACCTGAATGAAAAAGGAGGATCAGGTTGATATTCCTTACCTTATGTTCGAATTTATTCTGCACTTGAGCTTAATAAGAAGGATAAAGAAATTAAATCCATTAAATAAATAATTAATAACCTTATATAAATTTATTTTATTCATTAAATATTTATTAAGTTCATTTATTTCCTTATTGATAAGTTCTAAGATTGAATTCCATCGTTCTAGAGTGTACATTTCTTTGATTTCATGATCGGTTCGCTTGATTATAAGTAATGGAGTTTATGTGGAATCAATATATTTCACCAGAATTAAACATATATATTATTTACTAATGTTAAGAAGTCTAAATGGTTATATATATCACTTGGTTAAATGGTATGAATATTATTTATTCATTAGAATATTATTGATAACAATTTAGATTATTTTTGTGATATCTTGATTGTTACAAACTAGTTTATTGTATGAATTATTATTATGTCTATATAGTGCTTACATAACATTAAATAGGTTTTATTAAAAAATATTATATTATGTTTCAAACATAAAAATGGTTTCATGGCCCTAATTGAAGGATAAATTTTGGAACGATTGTTCGTCATCCAAGAAAATTAAAAATATGCACCTCTCGGACGATGATTTTGATTATAAAATTAAGGAGGGAGAGAAAATAGTTTGGGAAATGATATTCCATTAACATGATATAATTATAGTATATAGATTATACAAGAGTTATCAATATAATTTTTTTAGAGGAGGTGGGGATAAGATAAGAAAATAAAATAAATTGAAAATGAAATTAAAGTTAAAAGGAAGAGGGTTTACCTCTTGAAATGTCCTCCTTGAGAACTACCTTAATGGAAGGGGTTTTCGTCTTTCGAAAAGACCAATATCTCCTAGATGTTTTTCGGGATTACGTAATTTTATTTCTAAATAATTTTGAAATGCATCAAGGATTATAATAATAAAGAAGGAAGGGAGTAAGGGAAGGATTTTATAGTGGATGAGAGTGTTGATTTTTGAATATATTATTCATTAATTATTTATTTATCTCAAACCCACCAACAGTGTTGATTAATATGACCCAAAATAGAAATAAGATAATTTTACTTCAAAATAATGGTTCTTAAATCATTTATGACTGAAGGAATATTTTACATAATTAAAAATGTATTTATACTACAAATAAACGTATTTTTCTATTCACCAAAAATTAAAGTTTTTTAGAAAAAACTGAAAAACCTAGAACAACCATTTTTTATAGTGTAAAAGTAAAAAATTAATTCCATTTACAAAAATAATTTTCTATATATTTGAAAAATATTTTTTTTAATAAAATCATTATTTGACTGATAAATACAGATTTTAATTTTAAGACTGATATTATCAGACTTTCAAAAATTAACTGAGTTCTCATAAAATTATACTAAAATTATAGGAAAAAAATATTTATTTTGGAATACATTTCATTAAAATGAATTTTATTTTAAATGAATTTATTAATTTATAATATTAATCAAATATGTATTACTAACAAAAATACCATGACATAATTATTTATTTTTTATATATTTACTCTCATTTATATGGTATAAAAATTGTATTTTTAATTAAATGGGTGAAGTGACTATTTATAATGATACATTAAAATTCATAAGGGCGTGTTATTATTATTAAGGGTATGTTACTATTCAATAAAAATGTAAGATGATCATATCAAACTGTAAATATCATACTGATCGCAACCGTGTCTGTCAGTTTTTAGAAATTCAGACCCCAAAAGTGAAAACATTATATATAACATCCAGGTTATAACTATATTTAATAAATATAAATGAGTTAGTTTTTTATAGACCATGTTTTTGATTCGTACTATTAATTTTCTTTAAAAAATGATGGTTTGTTACAGAAACGATGTTTATAAATTTATTTAGCCTCATTATAATTAATAAATTATGAGAATGAGGTTCGTTGTGATAAGAAACATGAGATCAATTTTTCCAAAACATATATTACTTTATATGAACAAAAAATAAAAGGTAAAGCTTGTATGAAATAGAGAATAAAACAGTTAGTATTTTAGAGGAAAAACCCCAAAATGTTCACATTGTGGTAAAATAAATTTCAGTGAATGTTTTATAGGAGGTGGAATGTTTTTATGTTTTTCCAGTTTAGTCCCATGGTGCATGAATGTAAAAAAATGCAACTAACAATCAATTAATATGGTAAATGATAACAATAAAATGGTGATGTCGTTTTGTGGTAATGATTTGGGATATTATGTTAACTTATATTCGATCATAGTTCTATAGGATAAAAACAATCATGATCAGAAACTAAAAAGTGTATTAATATTATATGCTACTACTATAGATCATTTTGGACTATAAAATGAAGCAGAAATATGTGTGATAATTTTTTTATTCTAATTATTAAAATTCCATTTTTTAATCAAGATCATCACACTATATCATTTATGATAAATTTTTACAGGAAATTGGAATATCACTACCTATAAAGATGATAAAATTTTTTCTAAATCATCAGGTGGAAATATTAATGGTACCAGGATTTACAGGAGTATCCAAATTGATATTTGTGGAATTGAATTTGTTGTAAATCCTACTAAACTATGAATATTGGAGTTTCATATCATTAATAGTATAGATTATATTATAGTTTATCATGCTAACATGTATTTTAGAGTTTAGATATTTTTACCCAATGATTTTATACATTTCTGAAATTATCATGAAGCTATGAAATTGATTAGAGATAAATGGGAAATTTTACAATCTCATATTTTTTAAAATAAATAATCTTTTCATATTTGTTAGGATTCAGTAGAGAAATAATGTATGGATTAATTTCATTATGAATTTTTTTGTGTTATTACTAATCAATTGGTTTATTTTTCATTTGACTTAGTGACTGATGATTAGACTATTTCAAATCATATTTTTCGAATGGATCATGTTGTAAATTATGAATTGTAAGAGAAGTTGTAGTAATTATTAAATAATGGATTCATTAAAAAAATAAATTTATCAAGGAGTTCATGATTACTATGTGATAAAAAGAAATATGGTTCCATGAGACTTTAACATGGTAATACACAATTGAATAAAAATTTCAATAGGAATATGTACCATTTGAATCATACCGATGATGTTTTTTGAACAAATCTAGAGAGATCACTATTATAAGATAGTGGATATATGGTTTAGGTACCATCAACTAAATGTGAAGGTGGATTATATTTTTGAAGATAAAATTTCATATATTAAATGGGCATTATATTTTTGGTTATTACCTTTGGGTTTTCCAATGAACTTTATGTACTTATAGAATTATAAATAGAATTTTCGATGAGCCCCAAGATATGTTTTTGGTTGTGTTTATAAATGATAGTTTGATATATTCTAAAAGTATTATGGAAAACGAAAGACACATATTTAATTTTTTTAAAACCATCATATGAAAATAAAATATATGTAAAATTATGTTTATTTGATTTTGGGATACAAAAAAATTATTTCCTTGTGAACATTATTTCTACCAATGGTATAAATATTATACTTAATAAATATTTTCTTCTAGGAATGTATAAAACCCACAAATATCATAGAAATTGTTAGTTTTCTGGGATTAAATTTTCACTACCATTGATGTATTGAAAATATTTCTTGTATTTCTAGTCCAATGAAAATTTTAACTCAAAAGAAAGTAAAAATAAATAGGTAGAAGGAATGTGATGATTCATTTTAGAAAATATAAATAAGATGATTGAATACAACTATTCTATCCTTACCATTTAAAAATGGCTAAATTCTCTTATATAGTCATATATTATTGAATTGATTGGGTTCTTTAATTATTCATAGTGATTATGTAAATTTTTATCCTTCATGTTAGTTGAAACCTCAAGTGTAAAAATACAATACACATGATCTGGATTTATTGTTGTGGGTTTTACTTTAATATTTTAAATTCATCATTTGTATGGAGTATTGTTTAAATTATATAATAGTAAAAAAATTGGTTTATATTCACTCAAAAATAATTGAACATGATAGATAGATTATGATAATAAATGATCCAGGAATATGATTTCATTATTCAATCACATCATAGAAAGGAAAATAGAGTGGTTAAGGATTCGAGTTGGTAAAATAATTGTATATTAACCACTTTATATTCAGAACATGACATATTGTTTAATAATTTTCTAAATTCTACACTAGATTCCATGGATATAAGAACATACTTTGTTTTGTTTCTACATTTAGTGAAATCGAATTTGTCAGATATAATTTATCATGCTATGAATGAGGATTATGATTTTTAAGAAAATTTAGGATCAATTAAGAATTTTATGTTTCAAGAGTTATATATTCATTAATAATGTTCCATAAGATTTGGGAAATAATTATGTGTTATTTGTTATTTCTAGTTGACGAGAGAGTTATTGAGTAATGCTCAAAGTTCTCCATTTCACAATCATATTAGAATAAAAAATTTACACAAATACATTCAGGAATATAATTTATGGGATATTATAAAAATAGATATTGCTGAATTTTCCATGAAATGATTGAATTATCAGTAAGAAAATTTTAAATGACAACTATTGACAGGAATGCTTCAAGATTTTGTAATTTTGGAGTGGAAATAAGAAGATATATCAATTGATTTCATGGTGGGATTTCCAAATACATCTTCTGGTAATAATGAAATTTTTTTATTGTTGATTGATTTACAAATTTTTTACGTTTTCTTTCCCATTCATGACATAATTCCTTCAGATAATAATTTTCAACCATATATAATGGATATAATTTAGTAACATGGAGTAACTATCTCGATTTTTTTATATTGTGATCCTAGTTTCACATATTGTTTTTTGAATGTAGTTCCAATGTAATTGGTAACATATTAAATTTTAGTACAACATTTCGTCCTCAGTATGAAGGATAGTATTAGAGAATCATTTAGAACATGAATATAAGATTCATTATTTTTGAATGGGTTACTAGGGAATTTGGTCTCATCTTATTTATTTGGTTGAGTTTTCTTATGACAAAAATTTGGATTCCAATATATTGACATAATAATTTGTGGCAATACATGGAATGAATTCAAGGATTCCAACTTTTTGGAATGATGTAGAAATAAATGATGTTGATGGGAACATATTTAGTAGAGGAAGAAGTTGATAACTTACAATTAATTTATAATAATATGAGGAACACTCAAAGGTGGAAGAAAGTTTATGTGGAAAACTGGGGGAAAGGCCACTCCTTTGGTGTAGGTGATATTTCCTGTGTCAAGGGATCTCTCTATAATTTTTTTTTGTTTTGGTGAAAAGTCGATGTTAACCTTATAGTTAATTAGACAATATGAAATCATAGATATAGATGGATATTTTTCCTATGGATTGGCATTACTACTGACTTTATCCTACTTAGACAACATTTTTCATGATTTAATTTTATGAAAATATGTGCTAGATTTATATCATGTTTTGAGCCATTATGTCGTTTTTTGGAAGATAATATAAAATATCAAGAATATCATATTAAAATTGCTGACCATAAATTTCATGTTTTTTTTGAATAAATTAATTAACAATGATAATGTTTTGGGTAAAAACTTTGTGGTTAAATAGGCAACATAGGAATTAAAAATTACAATGAGAGAATGATACCCCCTTTTGTTTAAAATTTGAATAAAAAAGTGATGCATAAATTTTAAGAAGATTGGAAGAATATAAAAAATCATGTAATTATATAATAAATCATTTTCATTTTTATGAATATGAAATTTTTATTCAGGTTCATTATAAAAATGTTTAGTAATATTTTTAATCTAAAATGAAATAGTTTTAATTAAACACTTTTCATATTTGTTTTTATCAAAAATGTTAATGTAAAAATTAATGAAATTTAATTTGAAAGAATTTATAACATTTTCTGATCATCATATCAAAAATAAATTATGAATATATTTTGGGCTTTTTCATAAAATATATATTTTTTCAGTGAATAGTGAAAATAAAGGTTTTCTGTAAAAATATAATTTATTTTTTTCATATTAAGTCATTTAAGTGTCCTATTATGTTTTGAATATTGTCTCAGTTTAGAAAATTATAAATTAATTTTATTTATTCAATAAATTATTTGGAATCTTCATTTTATTTTATTTTAGTATAATATTATTTTATGGTTGAAAAATATAATTTCTGAGATAAATAACTTAATGTGCATAATGGATATAATTTAAAATTAATTAAACAAATAATAATTTAGAATTATATTAATGAAACGTATCAGTTATATATCATTAAATATTAATTTAAATAAATGTGTTGATTTGTTCTAGTCATAGATTTTGTATAAAATCATCTTTTTCTGGAAAAATAATATTCATGAAAATTGGATTTTTCATTAGTTATATGGTTTTTATTTTAAATTGAAGTCTTAAAAATATATTAACTGGAATTTTTAGAATGTATTTTATATATGGAATCATGATAATTTATATTTTATAATAATTTCAACATAATTTTTATAAATAATGTACAGTTAAAATCATATAATTGTTTTACCTCCATTAAGGTAAAAACAGATTTAACAAGGGATAAACTAAAAATATTAACATTTAAATTAATTAAAAACTAGAATATTTGTAATAGAAGTGTTAATAAATTAAAATGTCTATTTCTCAATAATTCTTGATTTTCTAGCTTCTTTTTTTGTGAAAATAATGGACACATATTTTACTTTTAAAAAATTACTGGTGTCCTACTCAACTCACTTTTAGAATTCCACCACCATTCTTTATTCATCATACTTTCAAAGACATTTTTCTTTTCCAATCAATTCCAAAATATCTTCCTTACATCCCTACACATAGACTATAAAATTATTCTATCATATAAATTTTTTAATTAGTCTTTTGGTGCTAACGTGAGTAGGTTTTTATACGAAGAGGTATCATGCATCCTTGGGCATTTTAAATTTTATTATTCATTACAATCCTTAAAATGTTGTTAAATTATTCTTATATATCTGAGCACATAAAACCTCACAGTTGACATCCTCGAGCTACGCCTCCCTAACTATTTGTAAGAGTGGAGGGGTGAGAACCATCGACTAAAGGTAAGTTGTATCATCTCTGTCGATGATGGATATCTACAACACAGATAACTACTTTTCCACCTCACTCAACAGCTATGAGATTGAAATTCTTCTAAGATAATCCGCCACCTTGTTCTTATTCCCGGGAGTATAGATGATCATGAATTCATAGTCCTAGAGGAACTATAACCAACGCCATTGCCTCAAATTCTGATCCTTCTTTGAGAATTTGTACTTTAGGCTCTTGTGGCTAGAGTAGAAAAAAAATACTAGCCCATAACGTAGTGCTGCCACATCTTCAATGCGATGACCACCGCTGCCAACTCTAGATCTTGGGTCTCATAGTTCATCTCATGTAGCCTAAGATGGCACAAACCATAATAAATCACTACATATCTCTGCATCAAGACACATCCAATCCTGGTTCATAATGTGTTGCAGAAAACTACATACACGACACCCTCCTCCGACAATATCTAGATTTGGGAACTCGTCAAACGTTGTCTCAACTGGTCAAATGCCCACTATAACTTCTTTGTCCATTTGAAGGTTTTCCCTTCCAGGTGAAGGTTTTCATCTGTTCTAATATTCATGTGAAATCATAAATGAATCTCTGGTAATCTTTTACCTGCCCAATAAAGTTGTGCACTGTTGTCATGCTCCGAGGTGGATCCCATGCTAACACTTCCACCACCATTGCTGAGTCAAAAGCTACACCATCTTCTGAGATGACATGTCCAAAAAATTGGAATTCATTAATCTAGAACAAGCACGTAGAGATAATCCAATAAATCTTGTTCTCCCAGAGTACGTTTAAAACCATCCGTAGGTGTCTCGCATTCTCCTCCTCTGACACCGAGTACACAAGGATGTCGCCGATGGAGACCACTACGAACTGGTCTATGTATCGCTGGAGTATATGGTTCATCAGTCCCATGAACACTAGGAGGGAGTTTTTCATTCTAAAAGGCATCAACAAGTAATCACAGTTACTGTAGAGGCATCTGAATATCGTCATCTGTATATCCTCATCCTATATCCATAACTGGTGATAACCTGATCGAAGGTCAACCTTCGAGATCCAATGAGCCCCTCTGAGCTGATCGAAGAGGTCATCGATTCTCAACATTGGATACTTGTTCTTCCTTTATACCTAATTCATGCGATGGTAATCCATGAACAACTGCAAACACCCATTTTCCTTCTTGGAACACAAGACTAGGGCCTCCTAGGGTGAAATGCTGGGTATCATGAAACACTTTGCTCTAAAAATCCTCTAACATCACCATTATCTTGCTAAGCTATACATGAGCAATCTGATATACTAATGATGAAATTGGTGTCTTCCCAGGGTGTAAATCAATGCATAAGTCAATTTCCAAGGGGGGAGGTTGTCCTGGAACTTGTTTGGGAATGATGTCCATGTACTCTGTCACTACTGCTGGGAACTGGGAGCACATAACATCTACGGATCTGAGGTCATGGACAGCCAATTCATGAGTGATCAGCTTCACCCTTCTATTCACGAGCTCGTTCTATGCATCCTGGGTCTCCTTTTCTCCAACAAAGGAAATCCCCTTCCAAAAAATGTGGACACACAACACTATTCACCTAAAATAGTAAAGCTATCCACTGACTGAAGATAACCAATCCATACTGAGAATGATTTCACAATTCCTTGACACTACCACGAAGAGGTTCCAACTGAAACTCTTGCCTCAAAGTGTAGTATCACATTTTCTGCAAATGTGCGTTATCATCGAGCCTCCTCTCATAGGTGTCTCTAATCGTAAGGATCGAGTCAACGACTCAACCGAAATATCAATGTTTTGCAAAAGACATGAGATGATGAAGTAATGAATGGAATTTTCGTCTATAATTATGGAAGGTGATGTAGAAAAGAAACAGATCATGCCTGGAATCATCCCTGGAGTCCATGGGTTGTATTCATCGACAACATGAAATTATCCCCGCCCTTGTCCCCCAGCTCCCTGAGCCTTTTGCAGACCCCCTAGGGTGGTGGTGGAAGTAAATATAAGTGTCTTCCACCACCTGCAGCTCTCCATGATCCTCTACCACTTCCACCACCTGACGGGTCTCCGTGATCCACTCTCTGCCTCTACCTCAGTTTTCTATCCAATGCCTCCCAATGAGTAGCTTGATGAGTCGGAAAATCTCTAGAAAGATGTCCCCTACCATAATATGAGTAGCACCACTTTTCCCGGGGTTGACTGGATCAAGCCTGAAAACCATGGACTGTCGATCTCATGTCCTGAATCCTCCTAGGATGTCCCCCATGCCTTGATCATTGTGCCTGACATCATCTCCCTACGATCGAGGTCTCCATGCCTGTCTGCCTGCTACTGACTTCCGTCGGATATCTCTGCTCCGCTAAGAGGATCTCGATCACAATGGCCCACTCGATCACTACAACACAAGTCAGAATGCATAGAGGCATGATGCTAGCTCGAATGTCTCAATGTAGACCTTGCTCGAATGTCCATGTTCTGAGGTACTAATCCTTGACCATATCCATCGAGTACCGAACGAGGTTGGTGAACGTTGATGAATAGTCAGCTACTATCAAACTGCCCTACTAGAGTTGATGAAGCTCTTTGATGCACACTTCTCTCAGCTTAACCAGAGAGATCTCCTTCCTGAAAAGTCAGTCAAGCATCGTACATGAAAGAGTCTCCTCATATAATGTCTGTGTGGTCAGAATCTATCATTGTTCTACCAAACCCTGAAGAGGGCTCACTCCTAGGATCGCCATCTAGTCTGCTGGTGTCCTCACTAGACAGAAAACACTAGTCAACACCTCAATCCAGTCCTCAACCTCCTGAGGTTCAGGCTCACCTCAAAACATAATGGGTCGCTATCTCTGGAACTCATGGAGAGTGCTCAGCCTGGGCTCCACGTCGATTTTACTTCAGGTACCACAAGCTGCTCCACTGGTGGTCATATGGAAGGTGAACCACCAGGTGGAAACACCTGGGGAACTGGTCCCCATATCGAATCCTCATCACTGAGGGGGTCATCCTCATGATCACACTACTAAATCACAGATGGAATGCAGCACGAAGGCATCCTATATGGAAACATGATGTACCATGGTTAATGAGTATGTCTTGATAGATAACGCAAATGAAAAGGAAAATTAAACCCATTCCTATATGATTCATTTCCCATCCTTTTATTTCCCCACAACTACAGTTTTTTTGTACAGAGTCAAAAAGAAGGTTATCAGACTCCTGGTGTATGAATACATCGATCGCCTCCACTGACACTAGAGTCTCTGGCCAGAAAGACGAGCTCCAAACACTTAACACTACAATACCAAACAAATATCAATGACTCTTGTTCCAAAGGATGAACTGACAACCTATGATACCACTCTGTCATGACCCATCCCAATAGGTCTAACAACGCAACTCCCCATGCCTGCCTCCAATAGGCCAGGGGCTAGTGACTAGCACCGAGTATGCATATTAATAATATAGAAGGCATTTCCTATGTACCTCTAAACACACACACACACACACATCCTTGCCCAAAATGTTGAAATGTAAAAAAAACACTAAGGGAAAAAATCCAGGCATACAACTTAACCAATCTAACTGAGTAAGACATAAAGAAAAGTACTAAAAGTAAACCGGGCCAGAATACAAGCCCACCAAAAGAAAGAGTCTAAATAATACAAAGTCTAACATATAAACACAAAAGGTACTAGGAATGATACTCATAGCTATAGGAACACCGCGTCCTGTAGTAAACTCAGAATGGACGGTCCAGTACTAGTCTGACCTACACACTATTGAAAGGCTTCTCGTCTGCACAAGACAAGACACGTTAGGGCAAATCCCGTGTAGGGGTGAGTATAATAATACTCCATAGAGTACCCTGAAAACCACAAAGAAATATAGAATGGAAATGTATGGTCATATCTACATGTTATATGTATACATAACATATAATAAGACAACACAATTCAGATATACTCAAATCCAAAACTCATAGTCTAGGGAAAAGTCACGCAACATCTTACCATTGATTGGGAATCAGTTCGATGATTCCAAAAATCACTCTTATGGGAGAAATAACTCTAGAAGTATGATAGATATAATGTCGTTAGTCCGAGAAGTACTGTATGTCGAGATAGGTCATGAGAGATAGACACACTCATTCCTAGAGAACACGCTCTTGAGTGGGGAAAATATCTTGATACACAGATGAGGATCACTGCCAGGTCCTTGTAAGATACCATGACTCATCCGATTTCACCTTCTAAGTAGTGGATCAATGCATTGTGGGGATGGTCACATCGATACCTGACTCTTACTAGGGTCGTGAATGGATATAGGATCTCGCTTAGGACCTATCATAGGGATAAATAACTCTATATTGGAAAGTCGTGCAAAAGGGATCTTATTCATGTAGTATTAAATGATACTTGAACATCAGGGGAACAATAATAAGGGGAATTAACCCAAACAAAACATGTCTAAGATATAGTGGACAAGAACATCAAGCCATGTACTAAAAAGTACATGTGGTGTAGATAGGTCACGCTCTATGTCCTCTGACCCTTGGTACTTCTCTTGTATCACAGCGTGTGTCATAATGTTTGTCTTATGAAACGTAACTAATCGGCATGTAGAAAGGATCACACACCATGTCAAAGTATCTGGGGTCCACTCTATGTATCTTTTCATGTGCCCGTACATGACTTTAAACCATGTACTCCAACCCATGTAACCGGCACAAAGGGTGACCCGCGTTACTGGCCTTTCCAGGACGTGTGGTGGAGTACATAGCCGTGTAATCCACCCCATGTCCTTGTATCCTCTGGATACACACTGATTCCCATGTTTTCAACTCTACCATGCCACGTAGGGTCTACACGCCATGTTCCAAAGATGTGTATTTCATATCGTGTCTGTGTACATCCCAATAATACATGCCGATCTTCATGGAAGTTCCAACACGCCATGTGATCGGGCTCACATGCCATGTGATACCTGTCTAACACCCAAAACCCTTGATTCTACCGCTGATACCACACAGTGTGGTCATCGAGATTCACACTGTGTATTTCGTAATTCTCTAGTAACGAAGCTTCTCACTGTTGCACCTCCTATGAGGCTCCGATATTTATTACGATGATCTATTTTCCACGAAACTACATATTATATGTCACCTAACATTCCGATGTCATCTCCATTATTTTCGGGCCTCCGATCAGCCCTAAAAATTCACATCAATCCTCTCGTGCAATGAACGCTCAATGAAAAATCTCTAGCGATCCGAGATGATTTGTCGTCTTCATTTTTCGTCACACCTTTATTGAGTCGTTGTGATGTCATGTCTCTAGTTTTGGATCGTTTCATTTCCAAACAGATGCGCAACGATTTGTTGTTCATCACCCCACAATGAACACGAATAACATGGTGTAAGAAGAGGGGTATAAATCCAAACCAAAAAAGTGGAACAAACATATACAATAATTCATCATCGTTTTGATCATTTTTTGATAGAATAATTAAACAGAAGGACCCTGAACATGGATTTTAACATCATGGATTAATCCCCAAAATCATCCGAATAAAAAAAACCCTCCCATTAGAACGCATGATCGGCAGATCAACCAGTTCGTGGGTAGATCCGTATTCATCATTTAATCATAGAATTAGGAAGATCTAAATCAAAATAACAAACCCCTGCCTCTAGGAGGGATCTTTCACTGACGATGGGTTCGTGCTATCATCATCGCCGAGATCGATAAATATCATTGGCACTTTGATTCAATACTTTGATTCATCTTTGTTCATCACCGAGAGTTTTCTCCAATTCACTTAGAATTCTCCACAGTTTCTCTCCACCATCTCTTAGAGAGAAATATTCAATTAACCCATAAAAATGAGGGAACACATTTTGGCGTTTTGTTACACTGACTCATTGTCATTACGATGTGGCATTAAGGAGTCATAAATTCTGTTTCAGAGTGATTATGGCATGGAAATAATTATTGTATCAGCTTCCCCATCATTTCACTACAACGGATGTTTCCAAATAAAATAAATAAACTTTGTGAATTAATTTCATTAATTTTATTTTAATTTACTAAAAAAATCCAAAAATTATCTTTTTACCTCATCTTGCACCAGTCGCAGTTACACCAATTCTTAGGTAAAGTCACCATCCTGGACCCTATGATGCCCTTTTATTTTTAATCTAGTCATCCGTTCGGAAAATGCCACAACCGTGCGAACCCGCTAGCTTAATTATCTTTAAATATTATAAACCACCATTCTGGTATGATCGGGCCACAGTTTGATTTAACATCTACATGCTTGGTCTCATTATAATTCCATATAATAATTAAAAATAATACACAGAAAATCTGAGAAATTAAATTTTTGGTGCTTATTATAATTATTATTGGTGCAATGATATGATAATAAGGGTTTAAACTCCACATTTATGATGTTAAGACCATCACTTCTTGTTTGCATCCTCTTGCATATGAGGAGGAGTTCATGAGGTGTTATGGGTCTTCATCTTAGAATTAGTGGTTTTGGGGATAATGTTACAAGGAAAAAACCAATTATGTAGATTATAAGGATGTAAAATAGAATTGACACACCCATATGAATGAACCAAAAGATAATTCAAGAGTGTTATAGGGGAAATCATGTAGAAGGCCATAAATCTAGACATGAATTGTGAAAGATACCCTCTTGTAAGGGTTAACTGTGTGAAAGATACTTTCAAATTTAATTCTCATTTTTAAAGATTGAGGATATGATGTTTAATATAACATTCCAAAGAATATGTGTTAAAATGTTATGATTTTTGTGAAAATGTGTACTTTTTTTAGTTTAAAATTATATTTTAAGGACATCATTTTTTATTGTTAAATGTTATATTATAAGGAGTTTATATCATGAAATTTTTTATATTGAAATATATATTTAATTTCATATATGATATGGTAATGAAATCATAACTATGAACCCATAGATGAATTAATGGCATGAAATTCATACAAAATTTTATGATTTTTGAAAGACAATAAAAATTAGACTCATATACAAGAATTGTTTTACATACATTATGATATTTTTTAGGAACATAGAATGTAGTTTAATATCATATTAGAGGGACATTATATAATGAAATTTCATGGTCTTCGCATAAGGTCCACGTACCATATATCATAGGGTTATTAGAAAGGGTCTGAATTACAATGATATTAGAGTTATGGAATGAAGAATACCAAATAAGTCATGAATTTATAGTTGAAATATAATTTATGAAATCTTATATTAGTAGTACAACTATTGAAATATCTATCAATAGAAATTAACAGAAATACATAACTGGAGTAGACCGTATGTACTATGTAACACCCCCCCCCATTATGGTTTCAGATTTAAAGGCTTAATTTTGGGCATTATTATTATCTTCAAGGTTAACACCATTTCTCCTTGAATAAAATACTACTGAGTATGTTAATTTTTGATCATTTGGGTCGCAAAAATTTAGTGAGATAAAAAAATTTAATGTTCCATAACCACCTTCCAATGAGGGTTTTTTGTTCATCTAGATAATCTAATAACTATCCTTCTTCAGAAATAAAAATCATAATGTTATTCTAGAGTGAGGGTACCTAGATAGTGATATTTAGCACAACCTACATCCTATAAATTGTAGAATATAAGGAATATTGGGCAGGGGTACATATAATATAATGATAATTGGATAGTTTATTTATTATTTTTTCAATACATAAATTATTATCTTATTCAATAAATTTTAAGTATAACAGACATGGTAATTTTGAAGGCCCTTACCTATTTATTGGCATTCTTGTGATTTAGGGAAGAGTGGTTAGAAAAGATCCTATATTTCTAATACCACTTTCTCAATCATATGGATAAAATATTTAATATTATATATGAGGAAATAATGAGAAATTAAAAATGATATTTGATTTTAAAAAATAGGTCATCATGTTCGATTTAACCTCCATCAGGGGAATTTCATTAACCAACTAAAAGTAAAATTTTATTATGGTGATAATGAACATGAACTATAAAATAGTCCTAGAGGGTATATTTTCATGAAATCTATTCAAAAAAAATGAATGTATAGAATTACATAATATTCTGTATATATATTTGGTGTTCATGACTGAATTTTGTGTCAAATTGTATGAGTGAATATTCATTAAAAAATCCATTTATTCATGAACCATGGAAGGAAAATTTTATATTATACTCTGGAATTGTTGTGATAATTTAGTCAATGTTTTATGAACACTACATGTGTTTAGATAATATGATATCTTATCTTCGAGTGTCTCTACTCGATCAATGTTGTAGAGAAGTAATGGATAAAAAATATGATGGTTGTTTATATTAAGAGAATATATGGAATCATTGAGGATGATATTTTCCAATAAACTATGGATATTATCCTTTTCAAATCAACACTATGATAATACTCTATTTTAAATATAGTCGACCATTGTGAAAATCAGACTAACCATTTGTTCATCTGATGAGGATGTGGAATATGATAGAGGAAAAGTGAGCTGAACTTACATACATCTTTTGAATCCTAATTGATGAAAGGCTTCACCACACTACAACATGATGTATATATGACCATTTCAAATTGATTGGTATTGTTGTGAGTCATGACTATGTTGGATAGTTCATCTTCTTAGTAATAATTTGAAAAATATGAACATTACAACCACATTATTATATGTTATCAACACATACATGATAATATCTATTAGTTTTATAGTCTTAAATGATATCAAAACCCATTATAGAATAAAACCCATAATATGTTATATATTGTACATTTTTTGCATGAAAACGTTTTATATTTAATAGAAAATCTTCACTCAAGACATGTGACCGAAAATCGAAATTTGACATCATTATTATTTATATTATTTCATAAAACTAGTAAAATTCATTAAAAATATTTAATAAACACATAATTACCATTAAGGTGAACAAAGAAAATGAAATTTATTTGGCCTTGAAAAATAGGAAAACTAATGGATATAAAAATTTTCATGAACTGATAGATTAATCTCAAATGAAATTCTGAAAATTATAATCCATCATATGGTCTAATTAATTAATCATAATAGAGTATGTAAAATTTGATCATAAAGAAATATTAAATGTAAGGAAAATGAGTAAAATGTAATTATGAAGGGTTTCTTGGGAAATCATAATATCTCATAATCAATCATACAATAACCCTAAATGGAATATCATATTATATTATTTCTATTATATTTTATTTGGGGAGTAAATAATTACTAAATGCATTGGGGGTTTATTATTTTATTCCCAAAATTTATCTTATATAATTTCTAAAAATCACATCATGAATAAAACTTATAAGAGTTGGAATCTTGATACACGATCATAAGATTTAATATTTACCCATGAAAAGAAAATGAATTAACTTAAATCGGTTAAAATATTTCTTAATGTGAGGAATATGAAATATAATCATACAATACAAATGAATAATGATTAAATATATGATGGGGATGAATATTATTTAACAACATTAAAATGATATTTATGAGAAATATAATGATAGGGACTATAAATCAAAATAGAAAACAATAATTATGAATAAATTACAAATATTTTAAAATTTTAATTAAGAAAATAACCTGAAATGGGAAATGTGATAGAAATGAAAATCCCCATAAAATGAGAGGATATTGAGTCATGAGTCCCCTTACATGAATTCTCGACTGACTTGATATTTCTTACAACATTCTAAATAATAAAATAATTTTTATTATTTACATTATTAAAAATCATTTCATGTTTATTTCATTTTAATTATTCATTAAATCCATTTTACCTTGTATTTTCAATTTATTTTATTAATCATTTTTGTATTGGTCTTCTTTGAGGTTGTTAGGTTTATAATTCCAAAATTTATTTGTTTTAATGTTAATGGTCAATGATCCTTGTACAATAGTCCCATAAGCTCCTTAATATGGAAGGAATATATTTTATGTCATTATAGATGTAAAGGAGTTAAATTATTTATTACATAGATTTAATTTTCAATTCTTCATCAGTATTATTATTTTATATTTTAAAATGAATTTGATTAATTTTTGGTAAATTCATTATTATATTGAGTATTTTGTCATTAAGGATTAATAAACATGAAATTCAATTCATTTTTACATTATATTAAATCAAACAATCAATTTTTAGGAATACCAATGAATGTATTACATCAATAATAAATTTTTATCAATTTTTAGGGTGGTGTAATACCGCCACCAGTGAATGAGGATTTTTTATGTGTTTAAAAAAAGATAAAAATTGAAAAATATTTTAGTGTATTAATTTTTTTAGAATAATTCTATGAAAATAATAAAATTAAATTTAAAGGATTCACAAATTATGTCAATGGTAAGAGGATAGTAGAAAATAAGAAACATGGAATTTGAAACACATAATTTGACATATTAATGGCTTTAGAAAGTGGTTCCTTGAGAGGGAATGTGTGATATATGATCAATAAGGGATGAAAAATGTTTTAGTAAAATGGGAATCTTATCATATTATTAATATCATATAAGTCTAAAAATATATTTATTTTAAAATAATCTTATACAACAAAGGAATTTCTTAGTTCTGTACACTTGCATTGTCCTTTTAATCTCATTCTTAGGATTACATCTTAGTCATTTTGAAGAGATATTTCTGGCGGTAATAGAGTTTTGAAATCATGTTATGTGAATTTGAAAGATGTATTTGTATAGAATATATTTATGTAAAATATTATTTATGTTTGTTTTTTAACGGTTATTATGAATAAAAATTTATATACAAGATTCGATGGAATTGTTGAAAATATTTTGTCTTTAAGGGTAAGGAATTTAATGTTATAAAGAAAAAATGATCATAAATATATTACTATAGATATTTTTTTACCATTATAGATTAAAATATGAAATAAGATATGATTATTTGGATTTTTAATTAATATATAAATATTTATAAAAAAATTCTAATTTATATAGACTTTTAGGGTTATTAATCAAATTTATTTTTTAATACATCCTAATAATTATGGAATTCATGTTTAAAATTTTATATCAGTTATTTTACATTATATTAATACTATATTGTTTATAAATGAAATAGATTTTCAAAATATTATCATAAATTCATCATTTGTTTCCTTTTACAATGTTGCACACTGACTACGTCACCATCCATAAATATTTTCTTATTTATAGTGACAAAATTACATTATATTAACATGATAATTTTTATATGATAATATTAGTAAATAATAAAATTATAAATTTTAATTTTTTCTCTATAATTTTATATATCGTTTTAGATAAAAATATAATAATACCTAGAAAAATTCTATCCAAATTCGATTGATTATTTTTTGAAGGAGTTCAGATATTTTTCAAAATCTATAAAAGATATAAATTTTCATTTTGATTTTGAAAATTTATATTTTATTTATAATTATAATATTTTATTTGTTCCATACATTTGTGGAAACATATCTACTTAGGATCTATTGTAGCGGTGAATCCACCATTTCGTTCATATGGTCTCTCGTGTGCCTCCCTATATGCCTTAGGCTACCAACTAGAGTGAACGTCTAATGATTGTATAATGGGGATACTATACCATCAAAATTAGATTAGAACAATGTTATAATAATAAATAGAACAATAAACTTGTATAAAAATAATTATAAATAATGGACATTGGTGTGGAAGATAATAATAACTCATAAAATGGTCAAAGATGAAAATAGAATCATGAATGCATATAAAGATGGAGATATATAATATAAGAATAAATCATAAATAGCTGATATAATATGACACGATACATTGACAATAGAAGTGGAAAAATATCTCCAAGGTAAATATCCATGAGCATCCTAAGCTCTAGCTCAGTCTTATGCGCATGTCTCCTCGGTACAAGAACAATAACACATGCATAATCAAACAAACTATGTCCTGCATCAATGAGGACGATTTCATTACCAAAGTGGAATGGATTCTTGGACTGTTTGTAAGATATGATCAATGTTCCAATAATAATGGCATCTAAAGATATCCGGTATACAATTATAAAATAAAATAGTCTGTGTTATAACGAATAAAAATGGAATAAATAAATAAATGTAAACATGTTGGGATTAGGTTCCTCAAGGAAACCTTCTCGGCCATACATACTTTGGCATATGTCATAATAATTATGAGTATAAACATTGATATATATAGGTATATGTATTTATATATATGAAATACATATATAGGAACATTTATAGGCATATATATATGTATTATTACACATTACTTGAGAAAAAACTCAGGCATCCATGCATAATACTGCTCATAATAATAATAAGATTCATAAAAATATTAAAGGGTCTCCATGAATGAGGATTGTAATCAATATAGTAAGCCAAGATTATTATATTGAATAACAATGAGGAGTTTCATAGCTAACCTTCTAATTATTTGGTTGTGTAACATCTTTCTAGGGATCCCATGTGACATGAACACCAATCTAAAATCCATTACGAAGGTGGTGTGACATGTTATAGACAATGACACTACTCAGCATACCTTTGGTAATTATGTTGAATAATTTAATCATTCTTTCCAAATAATACATTATCCTAATGTTCCATAATGATGAAACAAGAATCACTCAAGGTGTAGTGTATCCTTTTAATTATACACAATTAATGATTTATTATGAGTTCATGTTCCCATTAAAGACATTAATACCATTCAATTACAAAAACAAAATTTTTCCATGACCATAATCATTACATTTATTATTTAATTAAAATTATATTTTCTTTCTTATCTATAATAATTCCAAATTAAATTAAATAAATTCTTTTTTATTTCCCTATTTTAAAAAAGGATACGACACACCAATAAACATAATTTATTATAAACAGTGGAAGGATATCGTATTAAGATCATCTAACTCATTTATATTTTCCCTTCTATAAGGGATTAATTCCTTATATCTATATGATAACTAGGTGTGAAAAATATAAGACATTATAAATCAAACATTTTTAGAAATATCCAAAAGGGTGATTTAATTACCTATGAAAAACATATGACATGAGAAAATAGAGGTCTCACCTAAATTAGTTGTTAATATTTGGGAAAAATAACCTTAAATTATATAATTTTACTCACCAAAAATATTTAATTTAATGACTTAGGTTCAACATAATTAATTTACATTCCAAGGATTACTCATAGGGAATTCGTTGTGCAATATAATAGTGTAATTTATAATATAAAAATTCATTAAGATAAAATACATAGACCACCTACCTTATACCATGGATGATTATCCTTTTCAATATAAAGATTATTTTGATCTGGTTCATGAGAAAATAATGAAGCATACAAACACCCTGAAAATAAGATGAAATATTTCGTACAATGATGACACTAATTATGGTGAATGAAACTGAGAAATAAGAAAGGAGGAGTTGTAGATTCACTAATATACTTCCAAATTGATGAAATAAATTTTATATAGAGGCTTGATAGTGATGTTACCATCATTCCTAGAGGAGTATAGGAGGATACCCATCAAGGGGATTCTACTACACGTAGATGTGACAAAAAGAAGGGGAAACCCCTTTAATAAGTAAGGGGGAAATATTAAATTTTTCTTTTTTTAAAAGTCTCAGTCTTTGGACACATAGTTTTGAAAAAAATGAAACAACCGTGAATGATTCAATACCAAAATCCATAAATTTTAGTAATGGGGAGCATGATTGGGTTGCAGGGTTTGACAAACCAAGTAGCTAACCATGCGTAAGTAAAGTAAACTATCAAAGAAATTTGGGTTAGGTGTAAATCATGGTAAAACCATGTGAAACCCTTGAAAGTCACACCACGAACACATGCCCCAATCCACACAACCTCCTAGTAAACTAACATGGTTTAGAAAAACTTTGTTATTAAAGAAATGATTCCACCCAATTAAATTAATTATGTCCCCAATATGCGTCTCACAAAGATTTTCCAAAAACTATATCCATTAGATATCGACACCACTAAGACTCAATCGAAATCTTGGGAAACCTCATGTGCCATATTAATCATACAAAATCACAACATTTAAGTGTTTAATGTTTTTTTTAATACTAAATATCAATTTTTTGGATAGAACCATCCACCAAATCAGGAAAATCAAATTTTTTTCAGAACATTCCAGCTAGAAAAAAATGTAGTTTGTTACAACCTCACCTTCATGGAACATAACATCCTAGAGAATCAGTGGAGAAAATGAGATAATCAACCGACCATCTCAGGTCATGATGATTCATTAATATGAGTGTGTTTCCATTTCAAACGCCCAAAATACCACTAATATGTCCTTTATGAATACAATAAATAAGCTTTGGAAACACGATTCAACACAAGATTTTAAAAATAATATATTGATATGGTTCATACCAGGACTATCTTACCTAATACACAATCTCTTCATCATCTCTACTATTAAAATGTCTATGAAGATATCCAATAAAGGTTCTAGAATCTACAAGCCATATTTGAACTACGTTATCTAAACAATTATAATTTTATATTTCAGCATTCCCTTGGTGTTTTACTGATTCTTTTGTAATCATCATTATCTTAATATAATGTATGACTACTCATAAAAATTAAACATATTAGTTGATCTGAATTTTTATGAAAATCCTCATCCAACATTACACTAAACTCTCTATATCCCAATGATGTATGATGAATTAGTTCCTCACTGACACATTTAATGATACATGTCTAAAAAACTCAGGCCACGCCCAACCAACTATTAAAAAATTGTTTGGATTACATTACAAGAGTATCCAAAGATGAAACATGATGAATTTTCTCTCCTCATGGACATGGGTTTATGATCGATCCAATACACTAAGTTCATCACCCTTACAAATTCCTATTTGAGCTCAATTAATGTCTAGGGTATCATTTGAATAATCAACTATAATTGACGGATTTCATAACATTTAATCAATATAATAGAGTATATATGTGAGATGTTAGTAGACAGATGAAACATCCAGACATCAAAAAACTAAATGATCCCAATGTCTTTAATGTTAAGCAACTGGATAGTGTCCTTGTGTTTGAAAGGGATTTTCTACTCTATAACCCAATTATCACTTAGGAATAACCATTCCATTTTGAAGAACCATTCTTCCAAAACAAAACTCCCATATATTGTATTAATTGAAATCAGTGGGTGTAATAAATTTATTACCCATTGTATAACTAATTCTCCCCCAGTGTACCTTGAATGATGTCACAATTGGTGACATTATAGTCTCTAAACAAATAGTTCACTAAATGGATACCAAATATATCAATGACCTCATGAGACAATCCTCTCACAACCAAGATGATGTTCCCATCATGTTTCCCAATCAACCACATTAGACTACATGAAAGAATAAGTTAAACCACCACAAGTCGAATTCCATTAAAAGTGATTTTTGATCATTATAATTCATAATTATTAATTGATCATGATTCCATTTCAACATTAGGAATTATTTGACAACTAAATAATGACCTTCGGTGTCTATCCCTATCCAATGGTGTTTTCAAATGTTTTGTACATTCCCATCCTTATCAATGTTGTACATCGTCCTAATAACTGACATGTTTAATATGACATTAAAGAACCAAGGGAATAATAATGTAGTAGTGATCATTTTCAAATGGTCATACTTGGTTGTGTACCTTTTACTAAGCAGGATACACAAATTTTTTTCCATAAGATTCTCCCCACCGTTGGAGTGTCCTAATTATCATAAATTGATAAAACAAAACCATCCCCCAAAAAAATCTCCATATACCATTGACCATGTCTCCCAAACATATCAGACTATGCTATAGAAAGAGTTAAACTGAATGAAGAGAATATATAGCCTCTTACAAGCAGTCTAGACCAGAATTACTCTTGATGAACATATGACACACTCTATGGATCACTCACACTCACCATTAACATCAAGAATAATTTCAAAATAAATATACCAGCATGTCAAAACATCCAATCCACTTTTCAATGTAATCCAAAAAAATGAACTAGTATGATTTCATCTAACTGTTGGCCATTCAACCACATTGAAGACTAGTGACTCCAACATAATATCTCTTTATTGAAATGATTATAAATGAACTCACAATAATTCTTGACAAATTTTCTACTTGAGGTGTACCTTGTGTTTCAATGTATACCACCATATGGTTTAATTAAAAAAAGTTCATTCCAATGATAATATACATAAGATTATAGGACCTATAAATTCAGTATTTGATGGCCTTACAAAATTATTTATACAAGAGTTGTATTATCTTACAAGAATGGAAATATGGCTAATTAACTCCCATGTTTTACATAACCAAAGAAGAAGGAAGGTGTCGTGACCTATGAAGCCAATGTCCTTTCCCTGGCCATTTCTATCCCACTAAAACAGATCACATCATGATACTCATGCCTGTATCAAGGGAAAAATTATTGACCAACCTCCCATTAATCATGGTATTCATTTTAGGATCTAGGAGTCATACTCAGGATAAACATAACCTGAACAAATTCCTTTATTTGGAATTACTCATTGGTGTTTCTAAAAACATAGAACCCTCAATGTACTACCCGCACCAAGAAATACCCATTTAGAAGAATAGATCATCTAACATTGAATCTAGAGTCAACCGATAACTGATAAATATGATCTACAAGCTATATCATAAGTTAGTGGAAACATATATAAAACAACCATATTTCAATTCATGGAAGACCATAAAAATATTTAAACTATAAATAACTCGATGTTTGATCTATGAGCACCAAATTAATGGTTTTCATTGAGATAATTCAATTTATTTACATTTTATATTTGAAAAATTTTTGGTATCATTTTTAATTCCATGTACCAGTTATACGGAAAAATGTACATAGAAAATTTATTTAGCTAACCTGAAATGCACAGAAGATTGTTTTATCAAGATTCTTTTACGAATTATTTCTTTAACTGGAATAATGACATAATTAGGAAATTTATCACATCAACACTATTTTAAAAATATTTACTTATTAATAATATTTAAAAAGTATCATATTTAACAAATTTCCATTCCAATATATAGAGAAATAAACCCTTTATGTTGTAATTTACATTTTAATCAACAAACATATCATATAACTATATCCTGAATATAGATAACAAGAACTTTATAAATTAAAAAGTGTACTTTTCATGTATGGTTCCACAATACATCTATATGTAATTCCAGATACACAAGTACATGAACCTAATTAATCATCTGTTCAAATCATAAAAATACACCCATTGGTTAATTACTATAGAATATCTAAATAATGGTGACCTATGATGGTCCTATTAATTATTTATGGTTTCAACCAAATTCAACCCTTACAATTTTTAATATTAAAGTCATGAAAAAATGTTAATGATTATATTTAATAATAATTTAAATCCATGAACAACCTACTTAGGTAGATTTAGGTCTATCTCATACGAAACATTCCCCAACTAACCTAATTGTGTCAAGTTGTGCATTTATGAATTTAGTTGTACATGTCATCGGGACTATGTGATATAGTTAAATGATTTTATATAGGAAACCATTTCCCAAAAGTTTTACATATTTTATATGCATATCATTTCTATGGTTCAGTTAAATAAATTACCATTTCAATGTTATAAAGATAAATTCCCATATATATTTAAATTGGTATTCATATATCTATAACCATGTTTCGACTTTAATTTTGGAATATGTAATTTTTTAATGTAAACATTTATTTATATGGGTTACACTTCCTAGTTTATAAGATAACAAAAACCATATAAATTAATATTGGTTTCCCTTATAATAACAACTATAAATGTTTCTTCCTATGTGATCAATGGTCCATGACTCAAACATGTCCAAATTGGTTGGTTAAAATGAAATTCCACCATCAATAAATAAAGGAAAAAATCACTTGGATTGACGCATAGATTTTATCTAACTAACCTATTATAGCATTTATAATAAGGAATGATAACACATGTGTAAAAAAATAAAAATTCTTAAATAATCATAGAGGAATAAAAAATAAACATGAATCCTACTAGGTATGTAGAGAAACCCATAGGCATTTTACACAAATAATCCTGCAAAACATGACTCAATTATCTTAGAATTATATTGTACATTCAAGAACTATAAAAAATTAATACACCCAGAAAACAATCATAGTAAGAAACTACCCAATCAAGAACCCCAAATGAATGGGATAACACCTAATCCGCATATCACCATATCATAAAATATAAGAATGTAACCTGCATTGCATAGAATAATAATTGCATGTGAATCCATATGTTCCTATAATATTGCATTAACTACTACCTCCTTACTATACTAGAAATGGATAAATTATTTTTCATGTAATAAATTAATAATAGTGGAACAAAATCATTCCCTTAATTTTAAATCATTATCAACATGTAAAATAATAACCCCAAACAACAACACCATCCCTGAACACATGGAATATTTTCTATGTGGTGGTTGATCCCTCTGAAACATAGATATTTACAAAATATATTCTCTTTCCCAGTCTTATATCTACTTATTTCCATACAGTAAGAGAAAATGAAAAGAAACACTTATGACACAACTTCTTAATATACCATGTCAGGATCCACCTAAATGGTTCCTCGAGCTTGTCGTTAATAGCGACAAGGTATGCCTCCACGAGTGCCAAGGGATTCGGAATATAAGTGAGGCTATAATGATGGTATAATGGATATAAAATAACCTCATAATAAATTAATAACAATGGTATAATAACAAATACATAAATCAATTGACAGTGGATAAAATTTAAATAATGTTTAATGTAGTGGAGGATAATAATAAATGATCAAAAAGAAATTAAAAAAAATCATGCATTCATGTCTAGGTGTTGATACGGAATCTAAGAAGTAACCCAAAAATAGGATATAAAATATAGAACATTTCATAATAAATGGAAGTGAAAAAAATTCCATATGTCTAACTCCCTGATAATCCTGAGCTCTAGCTAAGTACTATGTTCTTAACTCCCATGTAAAATCACATTAACCCATACATAATCTAATGGTAGTTGTCCTACAACCATGGGGTCTGTTTGGGTACCCTAGTGCTACAGAAGACCAAACATGGTGTGGTATATATTCAATATGCCTCCCTAAATGGTTCATAAAGAAACCAATTTTTGAATATAAAATACAATTGTGTGTGGTAGGGAGAATAATGAAAGAATAAATATAAAAAAAAGAAATCATGTCAGGATGAGGTCCTTTAAGCACACCTATCTGAACGTACCAACTTCGGAAAAATATAGAATACCATCGAGTGTAAATATATATATATATATGGATTGATTTTTTAATATATTCACTATAATATATATTACATTTATATCATTATATATGGATATTATTCATTATCCAATACCCCCCGGGTAACTATAGAGACTTTGTAGAATAATACTCATAATTATAATAAAGATCATCCTAGATGGGGATCATAATCTATATAGGACATCATAGAGAGTATCATGAATAAAAATGAGTATGTTAAAACGCATCCTCATTATTATGGGGGCATGTAACATGATTCCCAATAACCTAAGTGATGTGAACATCATGAAAATATCCTCAACCAAGGTTATAACAACCCTGAATATGCAATTCCAGATATAATGCAAAAAATATTAACATTACATTTCTGACATTGATTATGATAAATATGATCCAAATTTTTCCATCAAAAAATAAATTGTAGAAAGGAAATGTTGAATTACTTAAGTACCTCAGGACCTTTTATATTTATTATATTAGATAATTATGAAAAATTCTTAGAATCTTGAGTTCCTAAACAATTGTCTCATATAGATCAACATTATCTTTCAAAATACCCGTCTTTCACAATATTTCATCAACGTACTTGATGTGAAATTATTCTAGACACAATTCATTTAAAATAAATCATTGTAACCAAATGAAAATAAAAACAATAAGGGTTATCTCATATTCTCATTATGTTTAAAAATACAATATATCAATAATCACATAAGCATATCATCTGTGTAAGGGTGTGAGAACATGAAGTAAACATTTTAAAATATAAACACTTCATATCATGGATTCAAAATACTGATACATGGGTTAATTATTTGAAGTTCATAGGATATTACTTATAATATAATCAAAGAACATAAGACATGATAGCTTAATATTGATATGAAACATGAATGTGTGGTATAAATATAGACATATAATATTGAAAAAGTGTAAAAATTGAAATAGTTTCAATTATTAAGATAAGATATTAAACAAGGACCATTCATAATATTATGGGAATTAAACCATGTCCACATATAATTTTATCAACATGAATGATAGATATATTCACAATGATGTGAAAATGTAATCATGTTTACACATAACATTATGGACATCTAATTCGGACCACAGAAAACATTTATTAACATCTAATCATGTTCATTCAAACATTTTGAACATGTAATATGGTTCATAGATAACATTTTTTAACATGGAATTAGGTTCATAAATTACATTTTTTTACATACAATATGTTTCACACATAACATTATGATGAAGTAATTAGGTTCGTGCATAACATTTTTGAACATGAATTTTGGTTCACACATAACATTTTAAACCACGAGTTATCCATCATTAAATAATTAATTGAAAGGAGATATAGGACCCAATTGTAACATAATAAATATCATTCATATGTATTCCATAAGAACAAATACTTACTTATTTCATTATAATCCATATAAACAAATTAGTTTCATAAACATTTTTTAATCACATAACTCATGGAAAAGAAAAGAGATTAATAAAAATTATGTAATCATAAACACAGAAATTGTGGATAGTATCCGTGAGTAATATCCCTAATAAATCATCAGTAAAATCCAATAATTTCATCTTATAATGAATATAATGTAGAAATATAGCTTGAAATAATTTTTGAGGAAAATAAACTTTATCTGTTGAAATCATTTTTTTAAAATTCCATGAAATTATACAAGAAAAATATTTGTTTGATGATAACCATTTATGACTATTAATGATGGTTTATGGTATTAAAGAGTCATAAAAATGGGAAAATCCAACAATGATTAATATGTTAAAAAACACAACATATGTATTTTTTTGGAAAATTCCTAAAGATCATCATTTAGAAAACGAACAAAAATATTCCTTTCTAACCAATTTTTTAAAAGTCAAACCTGAGTAAATAAATTAAATCAAACAATCAAAAGAGAATAAAAAATTCATTTTTGGAAACAATTGTAGAAAATAAAAACATGGATCAAAATTGTAATTTTAAGGGAAACATTAAGAGTGGATATTTTTTTACATATAATACCTTATCAATAACATATCATTGAATTCATCGTTTATAAAATTAATAGATTATGTGTACTCCTAGTAAATCCACAACAATGAAGTTGACATACATGATAAGTGAATAAAAAATAATACCACATATAATTATAGCATGACATAATAAATGAAGTATAAGGGTAACACAAAGAATAGAAATTAGGTTAATAATTTCCATACCACATTGTAATCATTCAAATCACATTCCCCTTGACGGTATTGATTATAAAATTAATCACTGAATAACGTGATGTTAATCAGATTAATGAAACTATATATTTAGTTTCAGTATATACACCATAGAAAAGAATCAGCAGGTTAATAATTAATTTAACTTATAAAATCAAATTTGTGTTGAGAAACCCATTCCTTAGGAATCCCTATATTTTTATGTACATTAACATTATCATGAATATCAAATCCATGAAGGATCCCATAAAGAAATTGGAAATGGAATTTGTTTGAGGCCAGTAGCATATTTCTATAAGGAGAGTGTGGAGGAGAGGGTTTGGAAGATATTTTATCATATTCAAGGAATTTCTAGGAGAAATGGGGTTTGATTTAAAATTGTGGAGGGGTGTTGTGTAGTAATTAAATAATTATTGTTTCATATTTATAGACATCCAACGTGATGTTTAACTAATTAATGAAAATTAGATTGATAATAAATGTTTTAATGTATTGTTATGGTTGATAAACACATCATAAAACCATTTAATGTATTAGTTGTTAGGTATTATTATATTTTATACTTTTAAACATAACATATTTTATTATTTTACATATAATGCGGTAATGTTTTTTAACACAAATAATTTTTTATGACGTTAAAATAAATAGACAATAAAACCTAATTTTTACATTCCAATTAAAAATATATAATCCATTTTATAAAAAAAATCACAAAATTTTAAAATTTTCATTTAAAATTAATCATATAGAGGAGACGAGATTTCATATTTTTAAACTGAAAATGTTCAAAGGTCTAAAATATTTTTATATAAAAATTATAAATGAAAATTATTCCAGTGAATTAAATTGGATTAAAAGATGTATTTGTGATATTAATTGACTTTATAAATAATTAAAAATATAATTAAAACTTCATTTATTTTAAAAAAAAATTTGTTTTCAATTAAAATTTAGTATTTATCATTATTCATTACGAAAATTAAACTTCTCAAAAAATACCAAAGATTCACCCTAATCATATTTTAAAATTAATATAAAAAATTATGTTTTTTGTTAAAAATAAATTTTATTTATGTGTCAATATTTTGTTTTATAAAATGTTCCCCATTAAAAGGAGGAAAAATTGCCTTTATAAAAATATAGTTTTTTATTCTTAAAATTGGATTTATTAGGATATTTTTCCAATCAAACATATTGGATTTGTTTAATTTTTTTTATTTAATATAAAAAAAATATTAATTTAATTAATATATTTCATTTTTAGTGATTAATTTTATATATTATGATTAAAACTATTCTGGGCATAAAAATATCAATATATTTACTAAAGTAGGCATTTCAATCCTTACATGTCACCACAACAGCCCTCCACATTGATCCTCCCCATCAATGTTTTCCTTACACCCCTCAATATTTTCAAACGCTCGTGATTAGGGTTCCAAAAGATTTCCATACCCTCCTCCACCTACCACATGCTCTGTCTCCTCCTGTATACCCACTGTTTCCCTTTACATGTTTCACCTATGGCTCTCTACTTTGGTTCTAAGGGATCTCAGACGCGATATCCCTCCCCTATTTTAACAAATCCCACAAAACACCTATGTCATCCTCTTACAGATGCCAATCCTCTTCGACTTCGGTTCCTCCAAGAAATTACCCTCATCTCATCATACAGTTCATGTCTAGCAACACATGCTTTATGCTCCAACTATCTTCTTTGAGAAAATACTTTATACATTTAAAACCAATCTCAGCCCATTGCATCAGACCCCCTGCGACTCGTGATATCTATCGGTTCTTCCTATCATACCCACAACATTTGTTCTATTTTATCCTCCACGCCTTTCAACCCCGTGAATAATTTCATCACAATCAATATACTTCCGTGTCTGCAGTAGTCGTATCTTTCTACTAAAGTCCTTCTGTTGAAAGGATTATCGCCTTAAAACAATTCTCAGATTCTCTTCATCTTCTCGAGAACATCCACTATCCTTCAACATAACATGATTCTATTCCTTCGATGAAATTTGGACGGGTCATTCCGTATATAGTAAATTGTTCTTTCATACTTGTATATACATCTAATTTTTTGAATTTTTATATTTATCCACAATATTATTTATCATTATCCAGTAATATATTCTTCCATTCAACAAAAACAACATTTTAGAGAAGTTATTTATGGTCTATGTCTCAGTGGAGAAACGTTTGATGCGTTTATTTTTTTTGAATAATTGAAAATTTGTGGAATACAACAGATGTTTATAGCTACATCATTTTGATTGAAGGGATTTTCCAAACTAGTGATCTTTTAAAAGGAATGTGATTAATTTTTTATAATAATTTGGATTAGTGGGTCATTTTATTTTGATGCATGTTCTACCAAATTCAATGTTATCCAAGAATGGTAAATTGCTTGTATGTTGCAAGATCATTGTATTGGTGCCCAATGTTCTCACATGTCTTATATAATTTAAGTTTATATATCAACATATCTTGTTTTTGAATTCTATGGTAATACAACATCACGGTAATACTCTTAATATCATTTTCTATTAATTCATTTTATACTTTTAAATTTCATTTTTATCACACTTTCTGTTATTTTACATTCTTTCATTTTATATCATATAGTATACCTTATTTTTAGGTATTCCTAGATCATCATTGTATGCCTCATAATCGTTATGTTTAAGATTTTCAACTATCACAATTATTTGAATGTATATTTTATTTAGATGGGATTCGAGTTATTGTTGCTAGTTATCATCACCCATGAAAAAGTCGAACCGATTATTGGTGGCTATTTGTTTTATACTTCTAATTATCTATAATTACTTAGAATGAGTGTATTTCATGTTAATTTTCAATATGTATTCGTATTGTCGTATTTTATTATATAGTTTATATTTTTATTTATTTCAGTTGAAATAATTCCAAATTACTAAATGCATTGAAACTATACACTAATTAAATAATAGAGTGATATCAAATCCTCTTACTGAAACTACATATGAAATTTTCATATTTTCATGATTAGAATAATGATTTCATGTCACATATGGTAATCATATCAATTTATTGGAAATATTAACCATTCATAGTTATTATATTGATATTATTCTTTTCTTAGTGACTTTGTAGTTGATAGTTCCTAAATTTAAATAGTCATAATTGATTGGATGACATATAATTTTTCTACGAAATTCTCATTCACCTTCATACTAATACATCATTATTGATTGAAGGACATGCATACAACATTAATAGTTACCATATGTGTTTTTATGTGACATTAATATGTCGGTGTATTTTATTGGTACGTTCTCATTCCGGAGGATTCATGGATTCATTGAATCAACTGTGAAACATTTTGGAAATCTAGATATACATATGAATTCTATAGTTGAATGTTTTATCCTATCACAAGAAGATTTGTCTCTGAATGGTTTGGTAGAAGGTTATTATATCATATGAATACGTTTGTGGTTAATCAATAAACATTGAATTTTTATAGGCTGTACCAATTGTAACTTCACATACAAGAATTGTGAAATTTTAAAAAATCTTTAGTTTCTCCGTTGAAACTAAATTCAAATTTGTTTTGAAGCTGAATGATCCAATATAATTATGAATTTAATATATATATATATATATTAGTTTCTTCAAGACTTTATTCCATTGATTTTCTTCCAGAAATAAATAATTCTAATTGTTTTTTTGTTTGGCTACTAGAAGTTATTATGTTTATCGTCATATTTCATCCATGGTTGGAGTTTCTTCTTTTGACATAATATTATTTTCCATGAACATTTTCAATATGTAGAAACAAGTTGTTCATAGTTGAATATAATGGGATGGATGCATTTTTAAGACAACATCTGGTTTCTCAAATTTCACAAAAATTTAAAGATGTTGAATTGGAGTTCAAGTAACCGATCATGCCAACCAAATCATTAACCACTACAATAAATAAATGGGTTTCCGCCAATACAATATGCACTATCCATGTCCCCTACTCAGAGATGACCATTGATGTTCCCAAGAATAGATTAGTAACAAAGGATATAGTATTCGACCACCCATAGAATGTTTCATTATATATTCTTCCATTTATTTTCAGGTATTTCCTCACTTATTGTCTTCTATGGTATGAACATATACCTTTTCATTTATTTTTCTCTTTGGATCATTCGTCTCATTAACGTTTTCTTCATTGGAACAAAATCCAAAATCAATAAGATGAATATAAAATAGTTTTTTTCAAATGATGTGAGACTTCTCAATCACCTAATGTTTTTATTTTAAATTTTCAAATATTTTTTAAATTCAAACATGAACAATCCTCTAATATTTATATCTTATTTTTATTATGTATACCTCGAATAGATATAAAATGATATATGAAATGTCATTATATGTTTCTATATTTTATTTTTGTGTCTCATTGGAGAACTGTTCGATGTGTTTATTGTTTTTGAAGAAATGAAAAGTTTTGGAATTCCCCGTGGATGTTTATAGCTACATCATTTTTATTGAAAGGATTTTCCAAACCTGGGATCTTTTCAAAGGCATGTTCTTAATTGCAGATAATATATTGATTCAATGGGTCATTTTATTTTGATGCATGTTATACTAAATTCAATTTGATCCATGATTTGTAAATTGTTTTTATGTTGTAAGATCATTGTAATGGTGCCCAATGTGCTTACATGTCTTATTTATTTAAGGTTTTTTTATCAACATATAAATGTTTTAATGAAATTGTATCACAACATCAATGTAATTATCCTAATATCTGTTTCTATTAAATCAATTTTAATTTGTAAATTTCATATTTTTTATCGTAACGATAATTTTACAATTTTTATTTTTTACCAAATAGTATACTTTATTTTCAGTTATTTTTTGATCATTGTCATAAGCCTCATAATCAATATGTTTGAGATTTTTAATTGTCATCAGGATTTGAATGAATCTGTTATTTGGAGGGGATTCTTGTTATTGTTGCAGGTTATTGTGGCCTCTGAAAAAGTTGAATCGATTATTGTTGGCTATCTGTTTTATACATCTAATTACCAATACTTCCATAGAATGAGTGGATTGTAGTTTAATTTTCAATATGTATTCATATAGTCCTATTTTATTATACTATTTATATATTTATTTATATCAGTAGAAATAATTCAAATTACTAAAACCTATGAAGATGTAAACTAATTAAATAAGAGAGTGATCTCATACCCTCTTACTAAAACTACATATATAAATATCATATTTTCATGCCAGGAATAATGATTTCTTGTAACATATAGTAATCATATCAATTTATTAGAAATAAGAACCATGAAAAATTATTATAGGGAGATTATTAGTCTCATTGTGACTTTCATGTTGATAGTGACATAACAGAAATAGACAACATTGATTGGATGACAGATAATTTTTTTTATGATATTCTAATTCACCTTGATACTAATACATCTTTCATGATTGAAGAACATGCATACAACATTAGCAGTTACCATCTTTGTTTTTATGTGACATTAATATGTTTTTGTCTTTTATTGGTTTGTTCTAAATTAGGAATATTCAAGGATTCATTGAATCAATTGTTAAACATTTTTGATAAGTAGATATACATATGAATTCTACAGTTGGGTATTATCTCCAGTCACCAGAAGATTTTACTATGAATGTTTTTGGAGAAGTTTATGAAATCAGATGACTATATTTGTGGTTAAACAATTCACATAGAATTTCTTATAGGCTTAACCAGTTGCAACTTCAAATAAAAAATTGTGAAATATTAAAAAAATTAGTTTCACCTTTGAAACTAAATTCAAAATTGTATTGAAGCTAAATGATTCAATAAAATTTTGAATATCATATTTCTATTAGTTGATACATGACATTATTCTAGTGTATTAACTCCTTAAATAAATAATTCTAATTGTGTTTTTGTTGGGATATAATAAATTATGATGTTTTTAGTCATATTTCTTCCATGGATGGAGTGTCTAATTTAGAAATAAGATTAGATTCCATGAATCATTCTCAATATGCTGAAATAATTAGTTCATAAGAGAATATAATTGGATTGCTGCATTTTTAAGACCACATATGGTTTCTCAAATTTCCCAAAAATTCATAGATTTTGAACTGGACTTCAAGCAATCGGTCATCCCAACAAAATCATCTACCACTACATGAAATAAAAGGGTTGTCTCCCATAAAATTTTCATATTCCATGTCCCCTAACCAGAGATGACCATTGATTATTCTAATAATAGATAAGTAACAAAGGCCATGGTATTCAACTCTCTAGAGGATGTTTCATTACACATTCTTCCATTTATTTTTATGTATGTCATCCATTATTTTCTTCTATGGTGTGAACTTATACTATTTCATTTATTCTCCTCTTCTGATCTTTCTTCTCATTATCATTTTCTGCATTGGAAGAAACTCCTTTATCAATAATATGGGAATAAAATAGTTTTTTTCAAATGATGTGAAACTTCTCATTTACCTAGTGTTATTATATTAAGGTTTCATGTCTTTTCTAACTCCAAACATGAAAAATAATTTAATATTAACAACATGTTTTTATTATGTATACTCAGCACAGATATAAAATGAAGTATGATAAGTCATTATATGTTATTGTATTTTATTTCTATGTCTCAGTAGTGAACTGTTTGATGTGTTTATTGTTTTTGATGAAATGAAAAGTTGTGGAATACCCCCAGATGTTTATAGTTACATCATTTTTATTCATGGCATTTTCCAAAATAAGGATATTGCAAAAGGTATGTTCTTAATTTCATATAATAGTTTGGATTACTGGGTCATTTTATTTTGATGGATTTTCTACCAAATTCAATGTTATCCTTGATTTGTAAATTGTATGTATGTTGCATGATCATTGTAATGGGACCCAATGTGTTGACATGACTTATTTAATTTTGGTTTATTTATTACAATATCCATTTTTTGAATGCAATGGTAACATAGCTTCAAGTTAATTCTCCCAATATATTTTTATTTTAATTAAATTTAAATTTGTAAATTTCAAGTTTTTTTAATTCCTTTATCTTATATTTTTTATTTTTTAACATATAGTTTATTGTATTCTCACATTTTTTGGATCATCATCATATGCCTCATAATCGGTATGTTTGAGATTTTTAGTTTTCATCATGATTTTAATGAATCTATTATTTAGAGGGGTTTCAAGTTATTGATGTAGGTTATTATGGCCCATGAAACATTTGAACCTATTACAGGTGGCTATCTGTTTTATACTTATAATTATCAATTCTTCCATAGAATGAGTGGCTTGCATGTTAATTTTTTATATATATTATAATAGTCATATTTTATTATAAAGTTTATATTTTTATTTATTTCAGTAGAAATAATCCCAAATTACTAAAAGATATTAAATTATAATCTAATTTAATAACGGAAGGATCTCATATCCTCTTACTGAAACTAAATATGAAATTTTTATATTTACATGGAATGAATATTGATTTCAAGTCAGAGATGGTAATAATATCATTTGATTGGTAATAATGACCATGCACAATTATTTTAGGGAGATTATTCATTTCTTAGTGACATTCCAGTTGATAGTGCTATATTTTAAATAGTTATCACTGATTTGATGAAAAATAATTTTCCTATGATATTCTCATTCACCCTGATAATAATACATCATTCTTGATTGAAGGACATGCATACAACATTAATAGTTACAACATTTATTTTTTTGTGACATTAATTGGTTGTTGTATTTTATTAGTATGTTCTCAATCAGAATGATTAAAGGATTTATAGAACCAAATGTGAAATATTTTATAAAACTAGATATACTTATGATTTATACAATTGGGTATTTTCTCCAGTCACTAGAATATTTGTCTCTGAATGGTTTTTTGGAAGGTTATGAAATCAGATGAATATTTTTGTGGTAAACAATTCACAATGATTTTTTATAGGATGAACCAGTTGCAACATAAAATACAAAATTGTGAAATGTTATAAAATCATTAGTTTTTCAAATGAATCTAAATTCAAAATTGTTTTGAATATGAAAGATTAAATAAAATTGTTAATATATATATATATATTAGTTGCAACATGACTCTATTTCATTCTATTTCATCCTGAAATACATATTTCTAATTGGGTTTTTTTGGAAACTAGAACTTATGATGTCTATAGTCATATTTCTTCCAAGGTTGGAGTTGTTGATTTTTACTTAAGATTAGTTTCCATGCATATTTCTAAATATGTTACAACAATTAATTCCTAGAAAAATATAAATGGATTGCTACATTTTTATGATCACATCTTGTATCTCAAATTTCCCAAAAAATTAAGGAGGTTGAACTGGAGTTCAAGTAGCCAGTCATGTCAGCCAAATCATCAACCACTATAAGAAAAAAATGGGTTTCCACCAATACAATATTCACTTCCCATGTCTCCTATCTGGATATGAATATTGATGTTCCCATGAATAGTGTTGTAATAATGGCCTTGGTATTCAAATAACCCGAGAATGTTTCTTTACATATTCTTCCACTTATTTGTTTGTATTTAATAACTTGTTTTCATCTATGGTATAAACATAAACATTTCCATTTTTTCCACATCTGATATTTCTTCTCTTTATGGTTTTCTACATTAGAACAAACTCTATAATCAATAAGAATATTATAAAATAGTTTTTTTTCAAATTATGTGAGACTTCTCATTTACCTATTATTCTTATGTTAAATTTTCATGTCCTTTTTATCATCAAACATGAAGAATCGTTTAATATTGATAACATGTTTTATTGTGTAAACATAGTATAGATATAGAATGATGTATGACATGTCATTATATGTTTATGTATTTTATTTCTCAATCTTAGCGGTGATCTGTCTAATGAGTTTATTGTTTTTGGAGAATTGTAAATTTTTGGAATACCCTGGATGTTTATAAATACATCATTTTGATTGAAGGTCATTTTCAAACCAGGGATCCTGCAAAATGTATGTGCATAGTTGTAGGTAATATTTTGGATTAGTTGGTTATTTTATTTTGATTCATGTTTTACCAAATTCAATGTTATCCATGATTTGTAAATTGTTTGTATGTTATAATATCATTGTAATTATGCCCAATGTGTTGTTATGTCTTATTTAATTTTTTTTATCACCATATCTAGTTTTGGAATGCAACAATAAAAAAACATCAAGGAAATTCTCCTAATTCCTATTTCTATTAATTCAAATTAAATTTTTAAATTTTAAGTTTTTTATTATATCCATTATTTTACATTTTTCATTTTATAATATATTTTTTACTATATTTTCAGGTATTTTTGGATCATCATTATATGCCTCAAAATCAACCTATTTGAGATTTTCATCTATCGACATTATTTAAATGAATTTTTTATTTGGAGGGGATTCAAGTTATTGTTTCAGGTTATTGTGGACCATGAAAAAGTTGAACCGGTTATTTTTTTATACTTATAATTACCAATACTTCCATAGAATGAGTGGATTGTAGTTTAATTTTATATATGTATTCAAATATTAATATTTTATTATACTGTTTATATTTTTTATTATTTCAGTTCAAATAAGTCCAAATTACTAAAAGCTATGAAACTATAAACTATTTAAATAAGAAAGGGATATCAAATACACATATTGAAACTTCATATAAAATATTCTTATTTTCATGGTAGGATTATTGATCTCACTTCACAAATAGAAATCATATCAATTGATCGGCAATAAGAACCATGTACAATTGTTATAGAGATATTATACATTTCGTAGTGACTTTCTAGTTGATAATGCCATAATTTAAATTGTCATAATTGATTAGATGAGTGATAAATTTCCTACGATATTATCATTAACCATTATACTAATAAATCGTTCTTGATTTAAGCACATGCATTCCATAGTAATAGTTACCATCTTTGTTTTTATGTGACATTAATCGGTTCTTTTCTTTTATTGGTATGTTATCAATCTGGAAGATTCAAGGATTCATTTAATCAACTATGAAATTTTTTGGAAAAGTATATATACTTATGAATTCTAAATCTGGGTATTTTCTCTTGTGACCAGAATATTTGTCCCTGAATAGTTTTGGCGAAGGTAATAAAATTAGATGAATATGTCTGGGGTTAAACAATTATCAATTAATTTTTTATAGGCTGAATCTGTTACAACTTCAACTAAAAAATTGTTAAATATTAAAAAATCTTTAGTATCACCTTTGAAACTAAATTCAATATTTTTTTTAGGCTGAATTATTCAATCAAATTCAATATATAATATATATATTAGTTACTACATGTCATTATTCAATTGTATTTCACCCAAAAATAAATAAATCGAATTATGTTTTTGTTTGGCTACTTGAAGTTATGATGTTTATATTCATATTTCTTCCAATACTGGGGTTACTGCTTTTTACATAATAATAGTTTTCATGAACCTTTCTCAATATGCTGAAACAAGTAGTTCATATCCGAATATAAATGGATTGTTTCATTTTTAAGACTACATCAGGTTTCTCAAATTTATAAAAAAATAAAAGATTTTTAAGTGGAGTTCTTTTTCCACCCAAATCATAATCCACTCATATAAATAAAATGGTTTCCACCAGTATAATATGCACATTCCTTTTCCCCTACCCTGAGATGACAATTGAAGTTCCCAAGAATAGATTATTAATAAAGGCACTGGTATTCAACTCACCAGAGAATGTTTTATTACATATTCATCCATTTATTTATATGTATGTCATCACATATTGTCTTATGTGTTATGAACTTAATATTTTTGCATTTATTTTCCTCTTCTGATTTTTCTTTTCATTCATGTTTTCTTCATTTGAACAAACTCTATTATCAATAAGATGAGTATAAAATATTTTTTTTCAAATGATGTGAGATTTCCCATTAACCTACTATTCTTATGTTAAAATTTGATTTCTTTTTTAACTTCAAACATGAACAATCCTTTAATATTTATAACATGCCATTATTATGTATACATTTCATATATATAAAATGATATAAGGCATCTCATTTTATGTATCTGTATTTTATTTTATGTGTTTTTATCCAAAATGTTATATTAGTATGCCCATCTATTTGACTATACTGTTTATGGTGGATACAGTGTATACATAACAAATGTATTCTATTTCAGTTTTTTTAGTTAAGACACAAAACATGCATTCTATTTTAATTTTTTTGTTTCAATTTTTATTAGTAGTTATTTTTTTATTGAATTAGTTTTCATATGCGATGATTTATTATCAATGGATAATTCCATTTTTTATTTTAGATTAATAGTTAAATTTTTATGTTTTTTTGTTAATGGAGTTGTTTAAGTTTTTATTAATATTTTTATTTTCCGTAATTTATTTATATATTTATCTAGGATAGAATATCTTCTGTAGTCCAGGATACTAAACAATGATTTTTTTTGAAAGGTTTTACAAGAAGGTTCATATTCAAATGGTCATCGACGGGTTCCCCTTTATTGTTGATGTTGAATCGTTGTTTTTTTTCTAAAAGGCAGCAGACCCACTTTCATCCATCATGGATTACCTCTTCAATTATCAATTTTTCCATATATGAATTGCCGATATCATTGACATATTTTAAACTCACCCATCATTGAGAAAAACTTTTAAAAACCTTTTCCCTACATTTATAAAAATTAAACTCTCTAACCATATATGAAATATGTTTATAGTTGCATGTGCAAAGATTCTTAATATCGTATTGTGAGGTCAAAAACGTCATTCACATGAATACCCCTTTCTTATGCTTGTGTTACTTGGATGATATTTTTATTGCTATCCAAAATTCTAATTCGCTGCTTACAGATCATTGCAGCAACTCAATTCCACACATGGATGCCTTCTTTCGATGGCTAGCTCAAGCGTAACACAGACGGGGAATCGAGGAGGAATCCAGGTCAACCTAGATTTGGAGTGGTGTTCCGGAATAATAATGGTGATGTTGTTGAAAATCAACATGGACCCTATGAATTTTCCACTACACTAGAAGCAGAGATGAAGGGATTGATTTCTGATGGGAAATATCATTTTTTGTGGAATGGATAATAGAAAAATGTAAATTTTCTTTTTTCATATTGTTGTAACCATTGCTATTTTTATATTCTAAGATCCTAATCTCATTTTGTTTAAAAAAACTAATTAATATTTTTAATATGTTAATTATTAAAAATATTAATGTAGTGTTTCTTTCCTACATACAATGTTTTAGTGTTTACTATAACATTATTCTGGATAAATACAAGAGTTGATTATTTTATTTTTTTCTCAGTTATTAGTTTCTTGTACTTGTACAACGTATATCATGTGATAAATTTTTGGGAAAAATTGACCATCTACTCTATTTGAGTAGTGGTTGAGGACTTTAATTTTATTATTTTATTTTTTTAAGTCATCTAAATATTTATATTATTTGAGTATGGGATCATATTTTTATCGATGATTTATCCTTCAAATGCTTTTTCAATTTCATTAATTGAATTTTATTCAATTATTTTCATTCACATTTATTTTCTTCATGGGGTATCTCATATTTTAATATCAAATAAAAATAATTTTTCTTAAAAATTAAAATCTTGTATATTTATTTCACCTATACTTATTTAGGATTCTATGGGTGATGTTTCAATATTTCATACAGGGCATGATGATATTGATGCTGCAGTCTAGTTTCTAACTAAAGAAACTCAAAAAAATGGAAGAAATTTTTTAAGTGCATTTTTGATATATTTTAAAGAATTATATAAATATTATAGATTCAAATCCTGATATATACTATTTTTCATTGAGGATTAGTATTTTTAAACTCATATTATTGTTTCTACTCTTAATATATATTCTCTTTCATTGAGGATAGTGTTGGATTAACTCCTACTATATTATATCTATCAACTCCTACTATATATATAGTTTTCCCTGCTAATTCATTTTCAGAAAACATTGATCCACTTATTATAGTTGGAAATGTTGTCCATGATGTTATGTTTTATTTTTTATGACATACCACATCAAGTAGTTTTTTAATACAGTATTTCTTAAAATAATTTGTTACATTCCGATGTCATTTTCTATTTATGTTGATCAAAATTTAAACATGACATAATATTTCTATTTTTAGGTTACCAAACCATATGTTTCACACAAACAGTGTTCTCTACATTGATATTGATGTGATTGTTTCTCTTCTTTGATCGGACTAGATCATGTACTCTCTTTGAGAAGTGTATCATGAGTTTAATTTAAGCATTGTATTTTTTTATGAGCGTTGAAAATTTTATTTTATTTTGGTAGTGGATCATGAATTTATATGGAGTTCTGGATCATTTTATAGAGAATTGGAATCATATCATTGTGCGAATTCACGGGAATGTATGATTTTTTTATAAAATTACATTCATTATGATAAATTTATTTTTTCAAATCTAATTAATTGGTAACTAATGAAATGATTTTGTAAAAAGTTTTAAAATATATTTTCCAAATTTATATAATCTCCTCCATCACCTTCTTTGAAATGCATATGTAAAATTTTTTGTGTTAAATTAATAATTTTTTGGAGTACCATTAAGAGTAGTGTTTTGTGAAAAAAATTCTACTGAAGTGATTTAATTTATTTTAAAAAATATATACTGAAATATTTTGTGGTGTAATTCTATACTCACCTTAAAATGAGTAACTCCCACAAAATTCATTACATGCATAAAAATAAATAATGATACATATATCGCATTACATATTTGTTTTCTAACATATCTTCCTCAATTTGAAGGTTTTTTAGAAAAAAAATACCCCAATGGGTTATCCTGTTTCACAGAACGTTACATATATGATCTAGAATCTATACTGGTTGTTCTTTGCAAGAATTGTATTATTGCAATGGTATGGATTCTATGTTTAGTATTTGTTAAGGATTAGTATTTCTTAAAGATATATACATGGAAAACATAATAATCTTGAGATATTTTTAGTGGAAGAGTCTACCAATGAGCTACTATCATGATATGATCAATAATTTAAAAAAAAATCCTCAAAACTTTGGTATTCCATATCGAAAAATAAAAGATTGAAAAATGAATTTTTTTTAGAAAACCTACATCATAAAAAGGTTCGATCGAACTCCCTCTTAAAAAATATGAGATTTAAAATTCCCAGATCACATCAAAACTAGTGTCACAACCTGTCTTATAGGGCCCATGTTGTGACTATCACAAGCCTGCCATCCATAGGCCAGGGGTTGGTGACTATCACTAGAAATGAATATCCTAAAAAGGGAAAGAATTTCCAATAATCCTATACACACATAGACTATTTATAGAATTAATGAAAACCAAAATGTAGAACTGCTGATAGTAAATGTGTGAACCAAAAGTAAAATAGGTCCAGTATACAAACCAAACCGAAAAAAGTACAACAAAATGGAAAAAATGTGCTATAATGGTCATCGACCAAGGATCTTACATGATTGTTAAGTACATATTGTCCTATATCATCATTTCCACTCATCACGTCTATCACTCTCATCCAAGAACCATCTATACCTGGCTCCTCATGTTTTAGTCGAGCTATCCATCGTCTGCACAAGATACAACAAGGGGCAGGCGAAGCCCGTGCAGAGGTGAGTTTAACAATTTCCAGTAGGGACCCTGAGACCCCAAAGGTCTTCCAAAATTACAAAAATGAAAAAAAACAAAGAATGATATCATTTTTAACACCCCAAGATTCCATGGTACTATTCTCTTTGAATAATACAGTAGTGTGTGTTGTAAGAAACTTTGAGATTCTAACACACACCACATCCAATCAAAGTAGCCGTTATGAATAGTAATAACTAAATCGGAAATTTTAAAAATTTTATCTCTTAAAATGGAATTAATTTTTGTCTTCTGAATAACGAATTTAGTCTACGGTGAAATTTTGGTACTTTTCGGATAACTTTTATATTTTTATGAATAGTGAAAATTACTAAATTTTAATTAAAAACGTCTTTTTTAATCAAAATAATTAATAGTGATAAATTATGAATTTGAGTGGTTTAAAAGTATATTTAGAATATATTTTTACCATTTAATACAATTTTGGTCATTGGATCTAATTTTATAATTAAACCAGACATAAACAAGTATCAATCTTTTGATAGTTATATTATATTAGAAACACGCTTTTTTCAGCGGGGATTATTTTTAAATTAATTTCTTCCACTTCTGTGTTTTGAATTTGGGAAAATCGATTCCATAATTGGAATTAGGATGTCTGAATTTTGAAAATAGGTAACTTTTATTTTTTGACATTTTGAATAATTACTTCGGTAAATATTATATTTACCATGGTTAAAGGGTATATCCGGTAAATAAGGGTTAATAAATAATATTATAATAATAATAACTTACCATAAAACGTGTCTTAACCTTCTTGGTGGAAATATTTCCGACCATGGGCTTCTTTGGGTCGATTTTGGGACCCCATGGCACCACATGTAGATGATAGGGACACTTTATATTAATTATGTTAAAGTAAATACAAAAATGACATAAGCCTATATCTTTTAGAAAAAAAAATTTTACATAGTGTTATATATGTTATATTTTAGATTATAATTATTCATTATAAATATAAAAAACTTCCTAAATAATTTTATTTTATTTATAATTTTTAGATATTGAAAAAGTAAAAATATATATGACACAATAATGATGCAGTATTTTCCATATTAAGGAATGAATCAAAAAAATTGAAATAATAAATGTTAAAATAAATATAATGTGAATGTTTTTTTGACATACACAAATTTTATTTTTTATTATGACATATTAGTATTTCTTAAATGAATTTTTTTCGAATTAATAATTTTGTTAAGACTTTAACAAAAATGAATTATTGAGTCGTGTCAAAATTGACATAAATGAGTTTTTAAAACAAATATTATATTGTTAATTTATATTATATTCCTAAAAATATAAGGTTAGGCCAAAGGACTTATATCATTATTGTTGTTTTATTAATGGACCACATTGGGGTCGCTTGGATGTATATAGTATTTTTATTAACTATATAATATAAAAATACAAAGTGACATGGTAAGTGTCAAACTAATTAACTAAGAGTTAAAACTAAAAGATAAGGTTAATATAATGACCCAAACCTATCTAAAATATATTTTTTGAAAGGATTTAGACCCATACCCAAGATAGACTTTTAATTATCAACTTTGGATCCATTAGAAACTGAATATGATTTTATTATAAAATAATAATTTATATTTTTTCTAAAGAGACCCTCACCCCTCTTATAAAAGGACCCTCCCCCTTATCATTAATTTACACATTCAAATCAATTTGGGTCGGCCAAACTCTATCCAAATATCCTCCCAACATCCCTCTCTTCATCCTAGAGGGCTTAGTTTGACCAGAAAGCCAACCTAAGGAACCATTTTTATCAAATAAAAAGGAAGAACCCGAAGAAGAGGAGGTGAACCTACCATCAACCAAGGAAAAGTACAAAGTAATGGGTTTGAATCTCACTCTTTTTTCCCATGAGACTCATACCATATTGCCACTATTACGTTTTGTGTGTTTTATGGACTTCCGATAATTGTATTATTTGTGTAATACACTTTAATTTATCTTTATTTACATATTCATTGTATGATACCTCTATCATGGGTTGTATGTTTCGTTTGTTACCAAGTTGGTAAGGGTTTATTTCACAATCTCTTCATTATCCGAGTTTTTTTATACATAATTATATATTGGGACCTCTTTATCATCCACATCCATGTTTCTTAAAAATATATTTCAAAACATTATTACTATTTTACTGAATATGGGTTAAAGTCATTTATACCCTTATTTGACATTTTATAAGAAGTTTATAAGTAATATTTCTGTCTTTTTCCAAACAAGGTCCTTTTTAACCTTTTAGACAAAATTAAGGTATGAATGTCTTTTTTTTAACTTATACGGTGGGTGGGGCTATTTTCTAACATTATTAACTCGTCGAAGCTTCCCTTTCACGATTATAATAATATTTTCAAAGTAAAAGTTTTATTTTATAATTATGTGACTCTTTAATGATTTAAAATTAGAAAGAGATATTTCTCTAAAAGGGGCTTTGATTTAATCTATGACAACATCCTTTGATGGATTTTATGTTTATTTGAAGTTGATTTATTATGATACAAAACTTCCATATTGTGTTTAAGGTATTGTGATTTGTTTGACTGTGGATGTTCTATTTTTATTCCATTCATGTTTTATGGTTAAAGTATTGATATTTTGTGTGCTAGTTTTAATACAAATGTTTATTATAGGTTTAAATCATTTCATATGAGAAATTTATTGGACTAAGTAAGTGACGGGTGGAGCATGCTATAGCTCCTCGATGCATCGGTAGGTCTAATGAGACAACTAGAAGTGGAACTGGCCGAGGCCCTTTCCCAATTTGATTTATTGTTTTGGCCGAGGCCTTAATCATTTTAGATGTCTTGGCTGAGGCCTTGAAAAAATGTTTCAGAATGTCTATAATTATATGTTACCTCATTATGGAAATAATATTGATGGTTCATGTGGTCCATCGACTTGTAGAATACCCATGATTATGTTTTATTATGGAATTACTTACTCAGATCATATTCATTCTATAAAATAATTCTTGTTTATTATTTGTAAAGTCATGTGGTTTCAATTATTTACCATGCTTAATATTTATTTCTTTCTACTATATTACATACCCTTACTGAGCATTTTATCTCACCCCTTTCAATGTTTTATTTTTTCTATGATATGAAGAAGTTAGTTGTGAGTGACCTGCAGGCATAATCTAGGAGTCTTGGATACATCTAATGAAATATATTACTGTTGTATTTCTATTCATGCTGTAATGTTGAACAAATGTATGAATCTTGTTTCTATGGCTATTAAACTGATTGGTCTTTCAAGACATGATTACCTTGTGATCATGCCAATGTTATGTAATAATGCACCGAAACTGGGTAACTAGGGTCGGGGCGTTATAGTTGGTATCCGAGGAAGTTTAGTATAAACCTTGATAGATAGATTTAGATATACTCTGATTCGAGCACATAGCCCTGAGATAGACTATGAGGATTAGTAGAGAAGAACTTCCTAGAATTTTAGTATAGTAGAGATTTTGTGAGTTTTGCAAGCAATACATCTTTTTCTGGATACAAGCAGGTAGAGGCGGCTATGGAACATATGTGCCTAGGGATAAAAACCAAAAACACCGCTTTGATCTAAAATGGAACGGGAAGTGGTGCATGACAACGGGCCTTGCTACAATCTTGGCTACGACACTCCTGGGGGATATGCATAGGATTATTCTCATTCTCTTTACAAACCATTATGAAGGGTTTATGAGTATATACTTCCTCAAAGAAAACATTTTTATGATTATGGATTATATTCATAAACTGTTCAATTTATGTTAGGTATTTTACAGGTTTGGAATTATGTATTTTAAGTCATAAACTAATCTAGTTTATGCCATTATTTTGAAATGGAACCTAGTGGAAGTAATGGAAATCATATCAACGCATGTAATAAATGTAGGTATTTCCCTCATACTTGAGATAATTATAGTGGATCATGTGATGCAACTGGTGTTGATCCGCTAATCACCATATTGGGACAACTCACTCAGGTTATGAATAATAAACATACCCATATGGAGAACCCCGATCCACATCATGGAAGATCAATGTTAGATCGCTTCATGAGGACAAAACCACTAACATTCAATGGTAGAATAAATCACATAGTATATAAGAAATGGATAAAATCCTTAGAGAAAATATTCCATTCCTTGGGGGGTAGTGAAAGGGAAAATGATGTCATGGAAGTTTATCACCTCACTGGAGATGCTGACCTATGGTGGTCATTGATACAAAACATGAAAGAAGATGATGAAGTATCAGATATGGAATGGAGGGAGTTTAATGAGCTGTTCTTAGAAAAATACTTTTGTCGAGACCATCGAGTAGATATGGAAAGGAAATTTCTGAGTCTGAGGCAGAAAAATGATGAGAATGTCACAAATTATGAGGCTACATTACAAGGTTAGAAAGGCATGCTGCTGATTAAATAAATAACCTAAGGAATAAGATTGATTGTTCCTTTTATGGGTTAAAACCATTTCTACGTTGAGAATTAGTATCAAAATATTTCTCATCATACGAAAATATTGTCTCTTGTGCAGTCAAGACAGAAAAGGAATTCTCTATGTCTTATGACTTTAAATCAATGCAAGAGAAGAAGAGATCTGTTGAACACTCGGTGAAAGGAAATAAGGAAACAAGGAAGAAGGGAAGAATTGAATTTACACCCTATGCCAATTGCGGAAGGAAGCACCCTGGTGCCTGTCTAAAAGGAAAAGGAGTGTGCTACAAATGTGGACAGAAGGACCATCTAGCTGGTAATTATAAAGGAATGAAAGACAGAACCAATGTTGAATACTATAATAGTAAAGAAATGTGGCATTATGCAAATGAATTTCCTAATCTCCAAGAAAACATACCTTAGAAATTTCCAGGAGAACAAGGCCAAGCTTATATTGTTACTACAGTTGAATTTGAATAATTATTGTATTTGTGTTTTTGGATTCAAGAACTATATTCTGGTTATAAGAATAATGTGATATATATAAGGATTTTACTGCAATTTTATTTGATTGAGGACATGAGGATATATGGTTCTATGAAAAGTGACTTAATATTATGCTACACTTTTTGTAAAATACATGGTTTAAGGAAAGGTAATAATTAATATGGTCCTAGTAATGAGGTAGTGATTTTGGAATGATACATGATTGATTTGGATAAATTATATTGGATATTCTTGAATACCATGAAACTGATTAATGATTTTTATATTCCATTATTGTTGTAGTTTACAAATTTTTTAATAGATGGAGTATATCAAGTATTATATAAGGAATAAGGGATCATGAATGTAATAAATAAGGTTTTAGGGTAATTCAGGATGTTGTAGTGTTTTAAAAGAATACACAATGAAGGTGTTCATATGTTATTACACAGAAAAAATTATCTTCATTGTGTTTACCTTACTTATAAATTTTGTACTTGGATAGAAGTATTTTGGATAATTCTAGTTTGAGATTATTTTTGGATATTTATAAAAAGGACAACCTATAGGTCGGGCGATAACCCTTCGCGTCGGACAAAGCTGCAGCAATCGAACCGACAACCATAGTGCGACATGCCTTTATTACATACCACTAGCCTACAGGAAGTCCCTGGTTATAAAAAAATATTTTCTTTTATTATAATGGTATGTATTAATGATTGTAACCTTATACTATTAGGATAAATATGATATTTTTGAGTTCTATTGTCTTAGGGAGTGAAAGATGAGTTTGTGGTATAAATTAGTTGAAGGATGAAAACTCTACATGTCATGTTGTATATATATATCTATCTTATTCTATGAAGAAATTAATTCTATAGGGAAGGGATATTAAGACCAAAAATTTGTTATCCTAATACTTTATGTCTTGTTAAACTGATGATATTTTATATCATCGTAGATTGATGGCTTTGAGGCCCTCAATTATACACATGTTTGTGATTGATGACCTCATTCACTCCCAATAAATATTTACATTTTTCCTCCAATTATGTGTCTTTAATTTCCACAAATGTTCCCCAAATTGATATCATAATTTGGTGGTGACCCTTTCATTTCACTTTTCCTCTTATTAAGACTAATTTTTATTAACCCAATTTCCGATGTGGGTTTCCACACAAAGATATTTCATATTTTCAACCTTTTATTTTCGATTTTTTTTTCAAATTGTGAGGGAAAAATTTATTGAAGGAGGGGAGAATGTAACACCCCAAGCTTCCACATTACTCTTCTCTTTGAATAATACACTAGTGTGTGTTGTACGCATCTTCGAGATTCTAACACACACCACAACAAATCAAAGTAGCAGTTATGAATAGTAATACCTACTTTTTGAAATTTAATAAATTTTATCTCTCAAAATAGACTTCATTTTTGGATTCAGAATGTCGAATTTAGCCTAGGGTGAAATTTTGGAACTTTTCGGATAACTTTTATATTTTTATGAATAGTGCAAATTACTAAATTTTAATTAAAAACAATTTTTTAATCAATATAATAAATAGGGTTAAATTATGAATTTGAGTGGTTTTAAAGTATATTTAGAATATATTTTTACCATTTAATACAATGCTGGTAATTGGACAAAAGTTCCCAATTAAACCAGACATAAACAAGTATCAATCCTTTGATAGTTATTATATCTTAAAAACACGCTTTTTGTTTTGATAGCGGGAAATAATTTAAATTAATTTCTTCCATTTCTATTTTTTGAATATAGAAAAATGGATTCCATATTTGGAATCATTATATCCAAATTGTTTAAATAGGTAACTTTTATATTTAGACTTTTTGAATTATTATTTTGGTAAATATTTTATTTACCATGGTTAATGGGTAAATCCGGTAAATAAGGGTTAAAAATTAATATTATAATAAAGTTAAATTACCCTAAAACGTGTCTTAACGTTATTTGTGGATAAATGTCCGACCATGGGAAACATTGGGTCAATTTTGGGACCCCATGGAGCCACTTGATGATGATAGGGACACTTTATATTAATTAAGTTAAAGTAAATACAAAAATGTCATAAGCTTATATATTTTAGAAAAACAAATTTTACATTGGGTTATATATGTTATATTTTTAATTATATATATTCATTAAAAATCCAAAAGACATACTACATAATGGTATTTAATTTATAATTTTTAGACATTGAAAAAGTAAAAATATATATGACACAATAAAGAAGCAGAATTATCCTTATTAATGAAGGAATCAAATAATTGATATTATAAATGCTAAAATAAATATAATGTGAATGTTTTGATGACATACGCGATTTTAATTGGTTAATTTGACAAGTTATAATTAATTAAATGAATTTGGTTCGAATTAATAATGTTGTTATGACTCTAACAAAAATCAATTATTGAGTAGTGTCAAAATTGACATAAATGAGTTTTTAAAACAAATATTATATTATTAATTTATATTCTATTCCTAAAAATCAAAGGTTCATCCAAAGGACTTATATTATTATTGGTGTATCATTAATGGACCACTTTGTGGTCACTTAGATATATATAGTGTGATTAATATCTATATAATATAAAAATTCAAAGTTACATGGTAAGTGTCAAACTAATTAACTAAGAGTTAAAACTAAATGATGGGGTTAATATAATGACCCAAACCTGTCTAAAATCTATTGGTGGAAACTTTTTTGACCCATCCCCACCATAGACTTTGAATAATCCACTTTGGATCCATTAGAAACCAAATATTATTTCATTATAAAATAATACATTAAGTTTTTCCTAAATAGCCCCTCACCCCTCTTATAAATGGAAACTCCCCCTTCTCATTAATTAACACCATCATAGACATTTGGCTCGACCAAACTATCCCCAAATATCGTAAAAAATTCCATCACTTCATCCGAGAGGCCATAGTTTGATCAAAAAGCCAACTTAAGGAGCCCTTATGATCAAATCAAAAGGAAGAACCTGAGGAAGAGGAGGTTAACCTACCATCAACCAAGGAAAAGTAAAGGTTAGGGGTTTTTATCTCACCCCTTATTCCTGTGAGATTCGTACCATATTTCCACTATTACCTTTTGTGTTGTGTATGTATTGCCCATATTTGTATTATTTGTGTAATACACTTTTATTTATGTGTATGTACATATTCATTGTATGATACCTCTATCATGGGTTGTATGTTTCGTATGTTACCAAGTTGGTAAGGGTTTATTTCACATACTCTTCATTATTCGAGGTTGTTTATATGTAATTATTTACTGGGTCATCTTTATCATCCACATCCATGTTTCTTAAAAATGTATTTCAAAACATTCTTACTATTTTATAAAATATGGGTTAAATTCAATTATACCTTTGTTTGTCTTTTTATAAGATGTTGATAAAAGAATCTTTCTGTCACATTCCATACAAGGCCCTTTTTAGCCTTTTAAACAAAATTAAGGTAAGAATTTCTTTTTTTAACTTTTACGGTGGGTGCGGCTATTTTCTAACATTATAAACTCGTCGAAGCTTTCCTTACAAGCTTATAAGAATATTTTCAAAGTAAATGTTTTATTTTATAATTATGTGACTCTTAAATGATTTCAAAATAAAAATAGATATTTTTCAAAAAAGGGTTTTGATTTAATCTATGTCAACATCCTTTGATGGATTTTAAGTTTATTTGAACCTGATTTATTATGATACAAAACTTATATATTGTATTGATGTTTTTGTGATATTTTTGACTGTGGATGTGATATTTCTATACCATTCATGATTTATGGTTAAAGTATTGACATTTCTTATCATAGTTTTAATACGAATGTTTATGATATGTTTAAACCTTTTCATATGAGAATGTATTGGACTTAGTAAGTGATGGGTGTAGCCCACTATAGATCCTCGATGCATCGGTAGGTCTCATGAGACAACTAGACCTGGAATTGACCGATTCCCTTTCCCAATTTGATTTATGGTTTTGGTCGAGGCCTTAATCATTATAGACATCTTGAATGAGGCCTTGAAAAAATGTTTCAGAATTTCTAGCATTATACATTCCCTCATCATGGAAATAATATTGATGGTTCATGAGGTCATTCGACTAGTAGAATACCCATGATTATGTTTTATTATGGAATTACTTACTCAGCTCATATTCATTCCATAAAAGTATTCATGTTTATTTTTGGTAAAGTCATGTGGTTTCAATTATATAACATGATTAATATTTATGTCATTTTACACTGTATTACTTACCCTTAATGAGTGTTTGAGCTCCCCCTTTCAATGTTTTATTTTTCCCAGGATATGAAGAAGTTAGTTATAAGTGACCTGCAGGCATAATCTAGGAGGCTTGGATGCTTCTAATGAAATATATTTTTATTGTATTTCTCTTTAACCTGTAAAGTTGACCATTTGTATGAATATTGTTTCCAAGGGTACTAAAATGATCGGTATTTCGAGACATGATTTCCTTGTGATCATGACAATGTTATGTAATAATGCATCGAATCTGGGTAACTAGGGTCGAGGAATTACATCATTCAGAAAACATAATTTAATATAATAATCACACCTTGTATACTCTTTAGTAAACATGAATAGGGATAATTATTTTTGAGCTAGTTCATTTTATTCTGTTGAGAAGTTCTGCTGGTGATCATTAAAAGGTCGATGTACTACCGATCCACAAAGGGTACCTCTAATGTTGATCCATAGAGGGTATCACTACTACTATTCCCCAAAGTGTCTCACTGATTCTGATCCATAGAGGGTCCCTCTATTTATGACCTCTTATGGTCGAATTTTCGCTGATCCACAGAGGGCCCCTCTTCATTTGACAGAGAGCCATAGGATTGCCGCACTTGGGGTGCTTAACTTTCAAAAATTCTATTTCTCATAGAATCTCTTGAAACACAACTAACACAAAGTCCCATGATGATGTAACCCAATGGACCGTCTTGTCTTAATAGTTCCAATGTGACAGACAACATGCCAATCAGACACCTGGTAGATATGATATTGGCAAAAAGTTAAATAGGGACTGATTGTATTTTAGTCTAATCCATCCCAGATGTACCCCAACATCCACCAAAAATAAATTAATGTATCTCAAAATGACCTCATTTGCATAATGGTCCTCATGCATTAAACAACGCATCAATCAGATGCCCGGTTTATGAGTTATGTTAGATTTAGTGAATCGGGGTCGGTCAAGTCTGGGTCCGGCCCAACAGTCATGTCCTGCCTGCCTGGAAAACATGTCCCACATGTGGGACAATTGAGCTGAACCAGATGCTAGGTGTTCAGTTTCTCCCAGTTGGCGGCGCCTGCATAGCACCACAATGTCTTCTGAAAGAGCCAAAATGAGCTGGGTGGGGCGCCAACTGTGCAGCCTGAGCATGCAACTCCATCTCCTTTGTGGCGCATCAGCGACGTGCCTTCCACAGGCCATGACCACAGTCGTCGGTCGCCTACATATCCACGTAGGTGGTGCCGCGTCAGCTTCTACTTCCGCGGGCCATCATATTTTCTCTGGTGGTCCATTCTCTTTCTCGTATATGCCAACGGGCCTCCTAGGTCAATGCCTTCACTACAAGCTCCTTGGATTCCCCATTACACAATGATTCTCAATCAGGCATGATGAATGTAAAAATCCTAAGAGTTGCAGAGGGTTCAGTCCTTGTTCGTATTGGCCCGCTCCAACCGTGTTACCATTTTATTGTATTGGTGTAATAATAATCATTATAAGATTATGAAAACACCAAAGTGTAACCCCAAAAAAAATCCAAAAATTAAGAATAAATCACGGATCAACCCATTTTTCGGTTATACACATTCATAAAATTATTCATTAATGGGAAAAGGGGGATATGAAACACAAAAATCCCTTAATTGGATTAGGTGGAACTATTGCGGATGAAGGAAGGAATCCATGTTTTATGCAGTTCGTCAGTTACTGGTTTGACTTCTTCAATGGTCGTTGATCGATCACCATTATTCATTAGAGGGTGTCTTCATTGGCATTTTGTTAGAGCTTCCTCCCATGTTTTGTGAATTTTATTTCAAATAGTTTGATTAATAAAAGAAATAATCCCCATGTTTTTCTCATTGTCATATTTTATTAATGACCCTTAATTAATGAACAAATTAAGCACATGACAAGTGCAGTTACATAAACAAGGTAACAGTTCATTAAATAACTCTCATTTTAATGACCTTCGATACATTTTAGTTCTGTCAACCATCACTCAACGATTGGAGAATGAATAAAATAACTCAAATATTTTTTTTCATCGAAAAGTAGAAAAACCAACTTTTCCATTTTTCCCTTGTGGGCCAATGTTAAGGCTCACCTATGTGAATTATGGTGCTACAAATTCTATGGTTCCCTCCTATTTTCAATCCGAGCACCGATTCAAAATATGAAAAATCCCACTCGCATGTTTACAGAATGTACCTTAAAAAATTAAAAAAAATTGATCCGAACTCTCCATGCCTCCGAATTAGGTGCCATCAAATTTTTCAATCTCAAAATAATTCTATATAATTAAAAAATTAATACCAAATTTCTAGGACTTTACATTCTCCCCACCTTAGGGGTTTACATCCCCAAAAGACATAACAGAATCTATGAAAATAAATGGGGGTACTGAGCATTATACTGAGCCTCCCGCTCCCATGTGCTCTCCTAGAAGTTCACGTGTTGCAACAGAACTCGAACTAGAGGGATCAATCGTCCATGCAGGACTTCCTCTTATCAATCCTCTCTCTCCACTAGGAACTCTGTAAAAGTCATCCATTTGTCAATTTCTAGCATTCTGCAGTCAATGACATGTGATTGATCATGCACGTATCTCCTCAGCTATAAACAGTGGAGAATGTTGTGCAACTTATACATCTGTAGGGGAAGAGCTAATAGGTACACCACCTCTCTAACCGCGCTACGAATCTGAAATGGCATGATTAACCACGGAGATATATTAGTTCCCTGACCAAATCTTTGCAATCTTCATTGGGGTGAGACCCATAAGCAGACATTTTCTCCCTCCTTAAACACGAAGGGTCTCAGTCTCTTGTCAGAATTAGAATGCATCATACTTTGTGCACTCTTCATCTGCACCTGGATGATTTACATCTTTTCAGTGGTAGCCCGACCAAATATGGGCACATAAGGGCTGACTCCCATAGGTCTATCCAATATAGAGGTTATTGACATGGTCACCCATACAACGCCTCAAATGGTGCCATGTCAATGGTAGAATGATAACTCTTTTTATATGCAAACTCAACCGGTGGCAAGTGGTCCTCCCAACTATGGCCAAAATCAAGGATGCAATCATGAAGAATTCCCTCTTGATTTTTTATGGTACGATATGTCTTACAATTTGTCTAAGGGTGAAATGGGATACTCAAGCATAGTTGAGTCCTGAGTGCCTCCTATAATCCCTTCCTCAATCGAGATGTAAAATGAGCATCATGATCTGAAACGATCGTCAAGGGTACCCTATGGAGAAGTACTTTCTGGTGGACATAGAGGGGTTCCAAGCCCTCTAGTAAACCCAACTAACAATTGGGAGGAAAATGGGATGAATTTGCGAGTCATTCAATAATCACCCAGATTGAGTCATGGCCCATAGTTTTACATGGTTACCCAATTACGAAGTCTAGGGAGATACCATCCCACCTATAATCTGGTACCTATAGTTGTTGTGTTAATCCTTCTGGAACTATATTCTTGGCCTTCAATTTCTAACAAGTGAGACATCGTGAAATAAAAAATACCACAACATTCTTTATTTGTGTCCACCAGTACTGATATTAGTGGTCTTGGTACATCTACACAACTCCAGAATGTACCTCCAATTTATATGAGTGGAAATCCCTCAATACCACTCCCACAATGTCACAGGTACCATGGTAAATCCTCTAAAAAGGATGATTTTCTCCCCACCTATCAAAAATCCATCAGGAGCATGTCCTATGGATATTTGATCCCATCAGGCCTCATAGTCAATGTCCCCAAGATCTACCTCAGTAATGCATAGATGGAGTGGGTGAGTTACAGTCATAGACTAGAGGTAGGATGTTCCATCACAACCCATGACGAATATCTGCAACATGGATAGATGTTATATCGCCTCACTCTACAGTTGTAGACCAGACCTCTTACTGAGTGCGGCAGCTACTACATTTTCTTTCCCAAGAGTGTAGACTATTTCAAAGTCATAGTCCTCGAGGAACTCCATATATCCCAACTATCATAGGTTCAGGTCCATCTGTGAAAAGCTATAACTGAGACTCCTGTGATCAGAGTAGATATTAAACCATTCACCCATCACAGAGTGCTACAACATCTTCAATGTAAAGGCTATTAATTCTAACTCCAGGTTATGGTTCACATAGTTTATCCCATTTTTCCACAGTTTTCATTAGAAATATGCAATCACCACTGGCTCCTGCATCAGGAAACATCAATGTCCGGACCCTAATGCATCATAATAGAATACATATCCATGTCCCTCATCTGGTATCCTCAATATGGGGGAACTCTTCATTCTCTATCTCAGCTCCTGGAATCTATGTTAGCATCTATCTATCCAAACAAACGATAACCCCTTATATGTCAAAGTTGAAAATGGTGATGATACTATAGAAAAGTCAAGCACAAAGCTCTGGTAGTACATACAAATTCCCATGAAACACTACAACTCATTCATACTCTTAGTTGGATCCCTATCAGAAACTGCCTCTATAATTACTGGATCCACTACTACTCCAGCCTCAGAGATAATGTCTCATCAAATGTAGAATTCTTGTATCCAGAACTATCACATAGAGAGATTTCTACAAATATGGTTCTCTTAGAGTGTATCAAGGTCTCTCTGAATATTTGTGGCCTACTCCTCCTCCGACACCGAGTACATAAATATGTATTCAATGAAAACCACCATGAAGTGATCGAGGATTGGCTGGAAGATCCTATTCACGAGTCTCATGAATACTACCAAAGCATTTCTCATGCTGAAATGCATCACCAAGAAATCATAGTGGCCATACTAGAATTTAAAATATGTCTTTGGTATGACCTCATTTCGTACCATGAGAAGATGATTGCCTAATATGAGGTCTATCATTGAAAACCCTCGTTCTCCCTTTAGATAGTCGAAGAGATCATAAATCCTCAGTAGAGGGTACTTATTCTTCACGGTCAACATGTTCTTATGCCGAGAGACCACAAAATGGCTCAAATTCCATCTTCATTCTTGGAAAACAAAATCGGGTTTTCCCATAGAGATTCAATGGGTCATACGAACCCCTTCCTCTACAAGTCCTCTAACTATACCCTCAACCCACAATGCTATATGAGATCCATCCAATATGATTTCATAAATATCATTTTCGTATTAGGGTAATGATCAATGTATAAGTCTTCCTATCTTTGATGAGGTAGTCTATAAACATCTTCAGAGAAGACATCCACATAGTGGTCCACCAAAACAAGAAAGAACATACCCGTCTCGTCCACTACACCGATGGTGAGGCTATCCAATTGATAAGTGATCAACTGCACCCTCCTCTAGGAAAGTACATCCTATGTTGTAAACGTTTCCTTCTCATCAATGAAGGAAAAATTGATCCCATCCCTGCAGAAACACTACACTTTGTTCCTAAAACAATCGATCTGAAAATGGACTATGGATAACCAGTCCATACTCAAGATAACATCGTAAGTCATATATTCTTTAACAAAGAGATCCCAACCAAATTTCTCACCTCCTAGATTATTCTCATACTACCTTCACCATTTTGTAATCATTGAATCCTCTCCCTTGTGAGTCTCTAATCGTAAGGATTAGGCCAACAGCTCCATCAACTTTTTTGTCACCAAACGAGATTCGTGGAAATGAAATAATGACAAGAACCAATGTATATAAGAACTACAGCTAGGGTGGAGTGGACACAAATCATACCTCAAATAATATCTAGAGCACCATGGTTATAGGCCTCTACCGGATGAAGCTGATTTCAACCCTGAGGTCGAGGTGGACCACCTGGGGCGGTGGTGTTAGTCCCTCGATAATCTTCTGATCATTTGTACGGTAGGTCGAGCCGTCACAAGCCATGCAACCCTTCCCACCACACGAGTAGCATAGTCAGCTCCTCTACTGACCTCCTCTTCCTTGTGAGCTCTACACCTCCAATCATAAATCCTAGGGTCATCCTACAAATGGAATGGACCACTTAGTATTCCCTATTATCTTCCTACTTTCTCCTATAGATGACACGAATGCATGTTGTATGGTGGCGGCTCTCACCGTCTGTGCCTGCTCAGCTTGGAATCCCTCCACCAATATTTATCTCTCTAGCACTCCACCCTATATTGGTATACTGAGAGATATCATCAACGGTCTAATATTCCATCAGATTACTTACCCAATGGTCTGATCCCTGATGAAATGGTCTCGTACCATGTATGTGGATTAGCGAAAGAGGTCAATGAACCTCACCGAGTACAACATAAATGTTAGGTTGCCCTGTTGTAATGGCAGTACCACTTGAATATTCATAGACCAGACATTCGCAAGTATGAACAATTTTCGGATGTGGATCTGAAATTCTATCCTAGAAAGAGTTGTCTCCTAATTTGTTTGAATCGTGAGGCTCTATTGGGACCACTTTGTGTATGATGATTGTATTTGTTGTCAACCGTCGTCAATACTTGTCAAAATGAAGAAGGAGATGAAGAAGGACTAAAAATTTCATGAAGATTGACTGAAGTGAGAATTACAGTAGAATATTAATGGAATCCTACCATTGTATATCAAATTTGATGAATACACTATGAATATCAATTAAGATGATTGTTGTACTAATCCTATGTTCAAATAACTTGTGAAAAATGTGAAACATTGTTTACAACAATGAATAATGAATAATATCATCCATTTGAGGATTATTGGAGCATAATGATTAATTATCATCTATATGAACATGATTGAAGAGGAATGAGGATATGAAGTGGATAATGATGTTTGAAGAAGATGTGTGTGGAAGGGCTTGGCATTCTAAGATGTTCATAAATTACCCAGTTCCTTGACATCAGATCTTGTTTCACTATTCTTAAATCCCAATACATGTATCAAAGGTGATACATTTGCTGCAACATTGAAGGTGTTGGAAAAAGCCTCAAGCATATACTATTTTATGAATATATATGATTGTAGTTCTTTGGAATTAACAATCCAAAAACAATTAAGGATTTGAAGTGAAGATGAAGAATTATGTTGGATTTCATATTTCAAAAAGAAGGGAAAAATAATACATTGATTTGTTGATATGTATTTTACAAATATCATAAGCTGTGATAACATGTGATTCAATCCTTATGGAGGAATGGGGGAGAATAGATGATTCCATTCATATACAGTTTTGATTGGAAAGAATGGCGTTGCAGGGAGATAGTGGAGTTTCAGTACTTACCGTTGAAAATCTGACAATGCTAAAGTTGATCAATCAATTGATACATATCGCAATGATGGTTCTTTTGATGAAAGCTGAAAAAAGGTTATGGGATGCAGTGAAGAGAGAAATGAAAATGGAACAGACAATCTGGAGGTGTCATAAAAGAAATTTTTTTGGTGGCACTGTTTTCTAGTGTTTACCCGATTTTTGGGCCTGAAAATTGAGAGATGAAGAAAAGTGTTTTAGGAAATGGAAGGAAAGATCCATGAAAGTAAAAGGTGGAAAAAAAGTGTGGCATGCATGTTTATTTGTCACTCAATTCATATTTCAATATCAACTTATCAAAATATTTCACTGGAAATAAAGTGGCATGCTAGTGGGAGAGTGGCATGCAAGTGATTGAGCGACGTGCAAGTGATGGACTAGTGTGCAAGTGATGGAGAGGTGTGAAAGTGATGGAGAAGCGTTCAATTTTGAATGGGGTGAACGTCTTTGTGGTTCACAATTCACCTAAATTCTTATAAATAGACTGCTACACTTCTCATATTTTGATGATCAAGAACAAATTTGAGCTCTGATCACGCAAGTAGTAGAATGTGGCACACAAACTGAAGTGGTGCACAGGTTGAGAGTTATTTATAAGGAGCCATGTAGGGAGGCGCTCAAGCATAGTGGCTCTCAAGAAGATTGGAAAGAAATAAAAGTGGCATGCAAGCAGAAATTGTGTGCAAGTTTTAAGAGGCGCGCAAGAATGGAGTTGTGTACAACAAATGTGTTTTGTATATCCCTGAAGTGGAGCGCATATTGTGAGTCGGGCACAATTTTGGAACAAATGTATTTAGTGGCACACATACAGGGAGCCACACAAGTATTGTGGAATTAATGTAAGGATTTGTGCGAAAGCTGTGAGTTGTTATAGAAGTTATTACTAGCTTCCGATCAACTGTAAAAATGCTAAGTTGAGATAGAATTCACTGTTTTAACATTCACAAAGCAAAAATGTGATTCTATAAATAATTAGTAGAATATCTCAATGTAGATGGTTTTTCACTTAAAGAGAATGTGTAAATAAGATTAGTATTAAATGTAGCTGGTTTTTCATTGAAAGAGAAGAAGACCATGAGTGTGCATCTTATAGGTTTTCTGTCTAGAAAGAAGAGAAGAAGAAGAAGAAAATAGTTTTCCACCTGTAGCCTACAGTTATTTAGTGAAAATTAATTAAGGTCATGTTATGTGATCTGATGATCAGTTTCTAAGTAGTCACATTGGTATATGGGATTCTATCCAAGAAGAGATAAGAAGGTTTAGTGCAGATGGTTATTTCACTATGAATAAGAAAGAAGATGTATAGTGCAGTTTGTGTTACACTAGAGACAAAGATAATGATAGAAGGAAAAATTTCGGGCTTACATCATTGAAATTAATCAAGTGAAGATCACTAATGAAGATCAAGAGAAGAACCTACCATATCAATAAGAAAAATACATTGTCTCTATGGGTAGTATAAATAACCACCTAGAGGTTACAAGTTGGACTAGGCTATCACCAGTCTAGGGAAGAGAATTGTTTCCCACCCCCACCAAAGTGTAGGGACTTAGACTGGATTTCGGATTTCTTTCATAGAAACTCTATTGTAATATCATATAACATTATAGTAGAGAATCCATGCACTGGTCATTTCCATTCCTGGAAAGGATATAACTACTTTTATTGGGTGTTGAACATTGTAAACATATCTTGTTCATATTTTTAATGCTTTATATTATTGCAAGGGACATCTAAAATAGAATAAGAGAATCAAGATCCTAATAGGTCAAGAGATATAATGACAAAATGTAATAATTGGTTTAAAAGTACTCAACACTGAATCAGCCCCCCCCCCTCAGTGTTAGGAATATCCCAAAATGGACCTCTCTGGATCCACCATCTCTCAGATGTGCCCAGAAAGATACTAAAATTATGGATCACTATCTAGTCTTCTGATGTCTCGACCAAGAATAAAAATCATGGCACAACCTCTAACCATTCTTCCATGACTAGGGATCTATCTCGCCTAGAAACCTAGATGGATTATCTCTAGAACTTGTTCACCATACCCATTTGTGCGTGCATGGTTTGCTGGTGGGACTGGTGGAAATATATTCTCTACGAGTGATGGTGTTGCCGGTACACCACCCAAAGGTGTTATCACTATTAAAGGGCCCTGCATCGATGCCTCAACACTTGGTGTGCCATTATCATGATCTCTCAATGGAATCCTAGATAGCTATCTATGTGGTTGAATCCTGTAAGGAATTCGATGTTCTATGATCAATAAGTTATACCTAGTGAGCTGTCTCAAAAGAGATGAAAAGAAAAACATTTATTAAAACATACGCAAATATTTTTTTCTTGTATCGAGTTGGAAATTAGAACAAAGGGTCTCATTGTATAGATTCGTTGGCCACCACACCTACAATGGAAACCCTGAACGATAATCCAAACTCAAGGAACATAATAATATTGCTCTATTGAAAACATAGACTCTTAGTTCTTCTAGTAGAACTGACAGTCCTATGGTAACACTTTGTCATGACCTATCCCCTAGGGCCCATGCCGTGTCTACCCCAAGACCACCCTCCATAGCCCGTGGGTTGTTTACAAGAACTAAATAGGCATATCTCGAAAGGGATTGAATATTATTTAAACAAGTAAACATAGATAATATGTACATAACAAATGAAAACCATAGAGTAGAACTGATGATAGTAAATGTGTGATGTGAAAGTAAAGTAGGGATAGTATACAATCCAAAATGAAAAAAAAGTACATCAAAAAGGAAAAAAATATGCTCTGAAGGTCCTCCACCAAGAATCCAACTTGATGGGTAGGTACAGTTCACCGTCTATCATCTCTGTAGCTCACCACATCTATCAATCACCTCTGAGCACTATCTAGCCCTGGCTCCCCAAGCCTCAGTCAAGATGTCTGTTGTCTGAAAATGACACAACAAGGTGTGGGTTAAGCCCACGAATGGGTGATTATAACAATACCCAGTAGGGACCTTGAGACCCCCGAAGGTCTTCCAATATGTCTACAAAGTATAACCCCGAAAGAATGATTTCAAAAACAAAGTATAAACTAAAATACTTTTCACATCATGTATAAAACCTAGAGGAAATGAATTAAGATTATTGGTATTAAGATAGATAATTTTATTTTTTTGAGAGGTTCTGCTGGAGATCCATGAAGGGTCAGTGTACTTCTGATCCACAGAGGGTCGCTCTACTACCGATCCACAGAGGGCCACACTACTAATGATCCATAGAGGGTCTCTCTCATACAGATCAACATAGGGTCTCTCTATTATTGATCCACATATGGTTTCACTGCTACCGATCCATGGAGGGTCACTCTCATGATGATCCACAGAGGTTCTCTCTTCATGTGACAACCAACAACAAGATTTTTGTATGTGACGTGTTTGAGTTCTGGAGGTTCTGGTCCCCATTTCATCAATTGTACCTAAACCTCATTGAATTACCCGAAATAGGTTTCCCAATTTCTTGCCTTGTTGTAAGAGTTCCAACGCGATAGAAAATGTGTCAATCAGATGCCCGGTCTGTAAGATATAGGAAAAAAAGGTAATTAGGCCCAGTTTGGAATTGAGCCCAATAAATCCCGAAAATAATCCAAATTTTCCCAAAATTTATTTGGAGTAACCCATAAATACTTCATCATTGTAAGGGTTCTCATGCCCCATACATCACATCAATCATACATTCGGTATGCGAGTTACATTAGATTTAGTGAAATAGGACCGGTGGTGTCCGGGTCTGATAGGGGTCCAACCCAGCTTGGGGGTTTGGCCAACCTAGAAATCTAAGACCACATGTGGGTCGATGGAGTAGAACCAGACATTGGGTGTCTAGTTTCTCCCTCTAGCCGGCACCCATGGGGTGCCTCCCTATCTTACGAAATGGATGGCACGAGCCGGAAGATGCGCCTGCTTAGTGGCCCGAGCAGGCTGCTCTATCCCCCTCGTGATGCGTTCGCGACTCCCCTTACACCTGTCATGGATTTCCGACCACAAATACAACCACAATGGCACATGTGGGTTCTAATTCTCCATGTGGACGACATGGAACAGACGCTACCATTGGTTCTCGGCACCACAATGCCGGTGGTGTCGCGACGGCGGCTGATTCCACAGGCCACCATAAATTATCTAATGGTCCGTTTTCCATCCTGTTTGTGCCTATGGGCCTCCGAGTCACCACCTTCATAGAAATCCCCTTAGATTCACTATTAATTCACATTTCATTATCTCTCAAAAATAATGCACAAAACCCATGATCGTCGAAGGTTTCATGCCTTGTTCGGATTGGCTCGTTCCCTCTGAATCATCATTTTAACTAGGGGGAATAATAATCATTATATGATTAAGAAAAATCAAAATGTGTAACCCCACAATAACCTCCCAAAATTAATAATGAATTGCAGATCAACCCACTATTTGGTTTATCCTCATTCTTCATATTATTAATGAAATTGAAAAGATGGATAGAAAAAACACAAATACCCTGCCTGGATTCTGTGAACAGTATTGTAGACGAAGGAAGGAATCCACATTAGAAGATGTTTGTCAATGTCTAGATAGAGTTCTCAAACGACCGTAAATTTATCACCATTATTCATTGGATGGTCACCTAATCAACCTTCTGTCAGAGCTTCCTTCCATAGTTTGTGAATTCTTATGCCAACAGTTTGATTAATAAAATAATTAATCCACACGTTCTGTTCATTATTATGGTTCATTAAGAAAAAATAATTAATGAACCAATTAAACACATGATTGGTGTTCTTACCTAAAAAATGTAACACGTCATTAAATGACTCTCATTTAATGACAATTATTACATTTTGGTCCTGCTAACTACCTCACAATAGTTATATAAGGAATAAAATAACTCCAATATTTATTTTATAATTTTGTTTGTGATGTCCAAAAATTAACATTTCCATATGACTCTTTCCAGATGATGTTATGCTTTGCCAAAGCGAATTCTGACATTGTTAATTCAATAGTGTTCTTGGATTTTTAAAATGAGAACCAGTTAAAATGATTGAAATACCACTCAAATGTTTATTTAATGTACATTTAAAAAAGTTAAAAAAATCTGTTCTAGGATCACCGGTCCTTGAAATCAGGTGGCGTCAAATTTCACAGTCTCATTATAATTCTATATAATTGATAAAATATAAAAAATTTCCAGGTTATTATAACTATGATTTCGATTATATGAATGTGATAATATGGGCTCGTAAGAGATTTATAAGTATCATGTTCTGATGGAGAATTATAGAGAATATGGTTATTATAATGTTAACTATCACAAAACCATAATTCAGTGATGGGTATAAGGAAATTGATTTGTTAATAACAAAATTAAAGTGATAAAAAAAAATCAATATCATATTCATAGAGTTTAGGAATTATATTACATCCCAATATATAAACATGATTAAATATACGTACATAAAAATTAGAGTGTCATCTTTTAATAGATTTCCACCACAAAATGATATTTTTGTCTAAATAGTCTGTATGGATTTTCTTTATACATGAAACACTTGAAACAACTTCAATATATCACTAAATCCATAAAAAATTACAATATATTCCTCCAATATTTATAGATTAATGAAAAACAATATGTTTTGTACCAGATGTAATATTCAAAAAAGTATAAAAAATTATATTATGGGAAACTTCATTATTATTCAATATTCTATTGTAATATGAAATTTTAAACATATATCATTAGATATATATCATTTCATAAAATTCCTCAAAAATAATATTTATTAAGATTGAATCCTAAAAATTTGAAGGATTTGATCAAATAGTATTCCTAGAAAATTATTAACATTTATCTCCAAATAAAATCAATCAATATTAATGTCTCATACCAAAAATATAATCTCTTTAATCACATAATATTCAAGACATGCTATCCATTTCCATAAATTACCTGACTCAACCTATAATAAAATAATAATTGATTCCAAATAATAAATCAAACTTAATTCCAAATGTAAAAGACCATAGTATTCAATTTACCATAATCATATAACGTTACTAAAATTGAGAAAATTATCAGAAATAAAATTAATCACATATTCACCAAATCATTTCCAATGTAAGGGTTATCTATAGAACCTATTTTAAAAAAATAAATAAAAATTTAATCAAAAATATATTTTCATAAAAATGAAAAAAAAATACTAACTAGGACATCACATAGGGTAGCAGTGGGTGATACATTCATAACTCCCTTCGGTTCTGGGTACAATTCCTGCAACAATGCTGGATGTGAAATATTGTCACCCATCTTGTAGTTTTTCATTTTACATAAATTTATTTTTATAATCATTATGAAATTATTGAAATGTGTGAAACATTTAAAAAATAACATCAGTATTTGTTAAACTGAAAATTTATATCATACATTTCATTTTTCATCACAAACTTTAACTACCCATAATTAATTCAAAATTAAGTTTCTCCAAAAATATAATTATTCAACAAAAAATCTAGTATCATATTAGATAAACTGGGGTTTATAAGACACTAAAATCACAATTAAACTTAAAATTATAAACCCATTATGATATCCTTAGATTTTACGATTATAAAAAAAGATAACAACCTAATATCATAAAATTTATAAACCCTAATATCATACTTACTATAATAGCCTAAAATAAACACTTTTAGGTCTGGTGATAAAAAATAAAAACATCATTTCTGACATTGATATAGATAAATTTGACCCAATTTTTTTTCCAAAAAAATGTACAAAATTTAATGGAAATATTTTATCTCTTAATTATATAAGGATATTTTTTGTTTAGAATTTAATTGAATTAGGAAAAAATCTTAACAACATGGGTTTATAATATACTGGCTCTTGAAGTTAAAAATTCTCTCTCACTATCACCAAAATTAATAATAGGTCATCCTAATTATCAACATGAAATCATTCTAGATACAGTGGCGTAAATCCCACCTATACCAACACCACATTCCCATCAATTTAAAAAAAAATTTGGAAAAAGATACTATAGCAACAGTTATGTAGAACTGTTGGTATATTCATCTTTTTTTAGTTTTCCCTACTATTTAAGAAAAAAAATTTGTATAGTGATAATTATGTTTTTTTTCAATGTTTTGGTTAATATGTTGGGTATTTTTCAGAATATGGTTTTCCCAAGGGTTGTAAACCGTTGGGATAACATTACTTTCCATACAATTTTTAAAACTGTTGGGAATGAAAATACCCAAATATCAATGCCTCCTGGGATCTCAAACTTCATAAATGTAAAATTATTTTCTCAAAATTATAGTTCAACACTCCATCTAAAATATTTTTCCCTAAAACTCAATCATCTATAAGAATTGTCCCAAAATCTCGATGTGAATGCTACTTCTAAGCATGACAGGTCTGGTTTCTAATGATTTGTCCCTCCGCTTTAAATCGGTAAGTGTGAGTACATTTATTTTAGATTTTGTCATTCCATTTGGCTGTAATGTAGTGTTTATTATGATCCCATTATGAACATAATCTATATATCATTTTAGATTGAGGTTTGATCCCTACTTCCCAAACTTCTCTCGAGGGTGCTAACTCTAATTTCTAACAAGGCATCAGTCTTTGATTCAAGTAATTTTTTTTCTTCCATTTTAAATTGGTATGTGTGCCTTCATTTATTATTATTTTTTAATTATTTTTACTATAGTGTACTATGTATTATGATCCCATTATGAACACAAGAAATATTTCATTTTAGGTTGCAGTTTTTTTGTGATTTATCTGTATAGAAAATTTTTGATTGATATTGAAGAGGTCAATATGATTCTATGTTAATTTATCCTTGTTATTTATAAATGTAAGTTCTATTGAAATGATTTCATTGGTGTCAGAGGAAAATTTTAGGATGGATATGAACAAACATAAAGTATTATGGGCTGCCTCATGAAGCATGTTCTTAGAGCCCCTTCACCCCCATGCCAGCGCGAAGCACCTACTTTGCGATGCTGCTGTGGATCAAGGAGGCGGGATGCATTGTGAATCCCTTTGAAGTTCATGAATGTATCATGGGGTGAGGAGGTGAGATGCTCCGTGAACCACTTTAATATTCATAAACATTTCGTTGAGCGAGAAGGTAGGGTGCTCCATGAACTGATTTGTCATTCGTGAACCCTTCGCTAAGTGAGGAGGCGGGATGCTCCATGAACAAATTGGACATTCACAAACCTGCTGTGGAGCGAGCTCCATCTTCACGCCTAGCAGGTTCTACTTCACAGTGCCTCTCCCCTCTAATTACTCAGCTCACCACCTTCATACGGAGTGTTACGTTGCCCCTTGGGTAGCTGATCACTCCCATTTCATGGAGCTCCCAAGCTCTGTAAAGTGATTACCTTACCACCATTTGCGATGGAGGGAGCACCTTCGGGTATCTCGGGGATTCTCGAGAAGCCTTCCTTCGCAAATATGCTCTATGAGTCCATGATCCATGAGCTACTTCCTTCGCACTGATACTTTGCGAGTCCATACTCGGCGAGCAGCTTCCTTCGCAAAGCTGCTCTACATGTCCCTGCTCTGCAGGCATCTCCCTTTGCAAGGATGCTCTCTGAGTCTATGTCCTGGTAGCAGCTTTCCTTCATAATGATTTTTCGAGAGACCCCTTACTCCACGAACCCCATTTTCTCAATGAAGTTCCTTTATGAAGAAAAATCTTTTGTGAGGCTCTTTCCTTCTCTAACGTCACTGACCCCCATGTAAAATGGAGAGTCAATCTATGAACTTTTTGGGAAGGGTTGATGGAATTTTCCATTGCACCCTTATGTACAACCACATTCCACATATGGAATAACGTGGTTTTTGATACTCCTCTATACACCATTAAACACCTTGAGTTGATATATTCTTCTTGGATCATTTCCCAGGTCGTGATTTGAGAGATCATCATCAATTCCTTGAGCACCTTGACTTGATTCATTCCTCCTGCAACTCATCTGAACCCCATCAAAAGGAAAATAGGCCAGGTTGAACGTAAAAAGGATGCTCTTGCATAAGTCCCAACACCAGCCATTACTAGGAAACTTCTTCCTAACAGTGCATTCTACATGACTCTAAACTATAGTACAACATATGTTCCAAAAATAGGGTGCCTCTTGTTCCAAACCAGAGATTCCAATAGTCCTCTATGTATGACTATAAACTTTAGTACACCCTGTTTGACATATATATGATACCTATTACTCTAAATAATATATTCCTTAAGCTCCATGCCTGGGGGGCCAATAGCCCTCTCTACATGACTATAAACTATAGTACACCATGTGTAACAAACATAGGATGCCTCTTACACCAAATAAGAGATGCTTTATATGCCATGAATGATATGCCATCTGTCCTCTCTACATGACTATAAACTATAGTACTCATTATGGAAAAACATAGGATTCCTCTTGCCCCAAAAAAGATAAGCCTTATTCTCTAAGCATAAGATGCCAACAATCCTATATATACGACTTTAAAAAATAGTACACCTTATGTTCCAAACAGAGGATGCCTCATGCTCTGATCAAGATATCCCTCATTATCCATGCATAAGATGCCAATAGTTTTCTCTATGTGACATTAAAATGTATCATGCCCTATCATTCAAAAATAGGATGCCTCTTGTTGCAAATAAAAGATGGATTATTTGAAAAGCATATGATACCTCATTCCATGATTACAGTGGCTTAATTTTAAGATCAATGGAATCTGTTCAGACATTCCATAACTCCACCTCACGCATAGTGTGTTATTAATTCGGATCATCATCCACTTCCATGAATGAATGGACCCCCTAACTGCCTGGTCCCTTGCTACATCAGCTCACCTACCAGCCTGTGCCAATGTACTAGAAGACTTTGGACAACACTTTGAGCAAGGTCTTGTGTTTTGAACATGGTCTACCGTCGACCCTCATTTGTTTGTCCCCGTTTTAGGATAATGCGATATGGATGTTGTGTTTTGAACATGGACAATAGTTATTCTTCATTGCCACACCACCATCACCGCTTTCCAAATGTCAGGCCCAGGATTCACACTTTTCATCTCCCATTGTTTGGACTGATTCCAATGCCCTTGTAATAATCCATATTGTGCAATATCATATAGGTGAAGGCCTCAACCCACCAATGGGTTGAGATTCCCTCATGGCTAGACATGAGGAAGACATTACGAGAAACTTCCTTACATAAGACCCATTCTCCATTGTCGCTCCCTAGCGGACCCTAGCATCGTCCTTGTGTAATCACCATTCACCATCACTGGTCCATAGTGGCACTCATGCATCTTCCTTGCCTAAGCCCCATGAACCATCCTCGATTCATAGCATCCTCCGGAAGCTTCCTTGCATAATCACAATCCATTGCCACCCCATAGAGGCATCCCAAAAACATCTTTGTGTAATCCCCATCACCCATTTTCACTCCATAGTGGCACACGAGCAACATACATGCATAATCTCATCCACATCCACGCCATAGAGGCACATGGGAAACGATCTTATGTAATCCCCATTCACCATTTCTACTCCATAGATGAACCCGGGCAACCTCCCTACATAATCCCCTTCTGTTACCGGCCCATATCGGCAACCGGGCAGCTTCCTTCCATAATCCCCATCCACCATTACCGCCCCATAGCGGAACCCAGGAAGCTTCCATGAATAAGCCCCATCATTTTCCACTCCAAAGCGGCACACAAGCATATTCCCTACATAATCCACATTCACCATTGCCACTCCATAGTGACACAAGGGCACCTTTAATGCATTAGCTCCATCTGTTGTTTCTCCATTCCAGCACTCGGGATGCCTCCTAGCATAAGCCCTATTCACCATTTCTGCTCCATAGCAGCACCTGAGGAGATTCCATGCATAAGCCCCATCCATTGTTTCTCTGTAGTGGCACTGGGGTAGCTTCATTGTGTTAGACCCATTCATCGTGGTCGATCTATAGAGGAACCCGGGCAGCTTCCTTACAAAATCTCTAATCCACTTCCAACAGATGCACCTTCAACGAAGTGATAATTAGGCCTCCGCTGCCTCTTGATTCTCACACTGTGCCTGACTCACATGTTCTTAGAGTAAGCATTGGCGATGACATCCTTTATGGGCAGCCTTGTGTGTAAGACCTAAACACCACACATAAACTATGAGGTCTTTGATCCTTATCAGGGCAAGGTACGTAGAAATCCTACCTAAGGTTCAAGCCCATCATCGGTTGGACCTAACCATATTTACTTTGGTTCACCAAAATCTATTTAACTACGTGGAATCTGATCAATGTCAAGATAAGGTATGTAGGAAGCCTCCTGAGGTTCAATCCCAACAACCATTGGTTCCGACCCCATTCGTGTTGGTTCCCACTCCACATGAACTACATGGAATTTGATCCTTGCCGAGGCATGAAATTTAGGAAGACTCCCTGAGGTTCAAGCCCAAAAACCATTGTTCTCATCCATCTTCACGTCGGTTCACTTAAATATTTTGAACTTTTTGGACATTGATCCTTTCTAATGCATGGTACGTTGGAAGCCTCCCTATGGTTCATGACCAACAACCATTAGTCTCGACTATTGTTATGTAAGTTTACTAAAAACCAACTTGAAATATGTGGTAATAGATCCTTTCCAAGAAAATGTATGTAGGAATCCTCCATGAGGTTCAATCCCACCATCCATTGGTTATGATCTCCTTCACGACGAACCACCATTATCCTGCATGACATTAAACTGCATGACCCCTTTTTATCATGTAAGACATTAAATTGTATCCATTCGAACTACATGCACCTTAATACCTATATCTTATATAGGTAATGTGGGATTCCTCTACGAGGTTCATCCCCATTCAGCGGTAAGCTGTTTTCAACCCCATTCTACGGTAAGATGTTGAAGTCTCCCAATCGACAGTAAGTCACTGATTTTCCCAATAGATGATAAGCCTTCATCAGATGAAGTACATGGATTGGGATTTTTTGTTACAGGGATACATAAGAAGCCTCCCTGAGGTTCAATCCTAGCACCCTTGTTTTAACCTGATATCTCCCCTTATCGCCTGTGTTTCAGGAAGGCCAAGACACATCCTGGAGGTTCTATATACTCCAAATCCTATCCATGCATCCATTCTCATGGGTCGCCTCCTCTGTTGTCCCATCATTCATAACAATGTGGACTTTGATTTCGTGCCACCGGGACACAAAGTAGTTCTCTTCGAGGTTCAATCCCAACATCACCTTCACCCTTATGTTGACTCCATCTCATTGTATGTGCACTCCTCTTAACCATCCATTATCCATTCCTGATTCTTACCTGAGCCGCCACATCCTAGAGGGATCATTCCACCTTGTTCCCCATTCCCGTTAACAACAATAGGGTAGCTAACCAAAATTTATCCATAACATCAGTGTTCCCTCTAGGGGTGGTCCCCATCTGATCCACTCTTGATAGTGTTCCAATCAGTCTGATTCTTCTCCACTAGACAAAAAATATGCGGCATACGTTGTGTTAAACATAGAAAGCTGAGGAACCACCATTATCCTGCATGAAATTAAACTGCATGACCCCTTTTTATCTTGTAAGACATTAAATTGTATCCATTTGAACTTCATGCACCTTAATACCTATATCTTATATAGGTAATGTGGGATTCCTCTACGAGGTTCATCCCCATTCAGCGGTAAGCTGTTTTCAACCCCATTCTGCGGTAAGATGTTGAAGTCTCCCAATCGACAGTAAGTCACTGATTTTCCCAATAGATGATAAGCCTTCATCAGATGAAGTACATGGATTGGGATTTTTTGTTACAGGGATACATAAGAAGCCTCCATGAGGTTCAATCCTAGCACCCTTGTTTTAACCTGATATCTCCCCTTATCGCCTGTGTTTCAGGAAGGCCAAGACACATCCTGGAGGTTCTATATCCTCCAAATCCTATCCATGCATCCATTCTCATGGGTCGCCTCCTCTGTTGTCCCATCATTCATAACAATGTGGACTTTGATTTCGTGCCACCGGGACACAAAGTAGTTCTCTTCGAGGTTCAATCCCAACATCACCTTCACCCTTATGTTGACTCCATCTCATTGTAAATGCACTCCTCGTAACCATCCATTATCCATTCCTGATTCTTACCTGAGCCGCCACATCCTAGAGGGATCATTCCACCTTGTTCCCCATTCCCGTTAACAACAATAGGGTAGCTAACCAAAATTTATCCATAACATCAGTGTTCCCTCTAGGGGTGGTCCCCATCTGATCCACTCTTGATAGTGTTCCAATCAGTCTGATTCTTCTCCACTAGACAAAAAATATGCGGCATACGTTGTGTTAAACATAGAAATATGAGGAACACCTCATATACATGCCTATGGAATATAATTCCATGCATTTGATGTCATATGCCTTGGTCTTCTACACCCTCAAAAATCCATAAAATAAGGGGAAAACCTCTCGATGTCCAAGTGTTCCGGCCTCCAGACATGCAAGTGATGTCCAACAGGACTACTCCCCCAACCGAAGTTTGCAGCCCAGATCAGACCCCTTGGAATGTCCCGACATAAGCAGTGTAACTAACCCGCATCCTTAAAAAAAGGGAACTGGGAAGAGTTTCATGAACAACGTCTTAGTCTGTAAGGGAGACTCGGACTAGGTGATGAGTTCTGAGGAGGAATCCTTGGAAGGAGGAACCTAAATCCCATCATCTTATTTCGATCAACGAGAAAATGACCCTAAACCAGGAAAAGATGATTCTCGCCTTTGGAAAGTGGAAATTTGGTGCAACAGCTACGCGTCCTCCACAGTCAGATGTGTTCTCCCTGGAGAACGTGTCATAAATGGTTGGGTAGAAATAAATATAGTTATATAATATTTTATGCTTATAGTAACAAATAGATGCCCGAGAATTTTGATTGTACCGCTAAATGTTTTCTTTCAAATATCACACTCTAATTTTAATTTATTGATACCCACACTATAAGTCATTCAATGAAGTGGTGCTTCTACCTAAACCACTATAGTGGGTTTGGGGTCATTTTCATGTGAGAATGGTTATAAGCCTGAAATTTACTCTATTACCTGATCATTTATTCCTACTCCATCAAGAGGTTCAATCATACACCTGTAATATTTTTTGAGATTCAAAATATGTGTTAGGAATTCATGTCACAATTTTCATAGGTTTTTATAAATCATTATAAAAGTATTTATATCATTTTCTATTTTAGGATGGAACCCATAATAAAGGAGTATAACCATCATAGAACTAACGACAGTTTTTCATGCCTACACATTATTTACTTTCAGATATATATCTCACGAAAAAATAGCATGGTCATGTGCACGTAATTATTCACTTCTTGTTGATAGTATTGGACGTCTGTGGAGGTGAACTTGAGGTGTTGTTGTTCACTTGCTTGGATTATATAGTTTTTATTTTATTTTGGGCATTACGAATCAATATTATAGTGTTTTAGTATTCTTAATATTAGTTGATAATTATATAGTGATAGGATTGTGTTGGATATGTGATTCATGAACCCATCTATAGTGGTCATTATAGAATAATAGGGTTGTGAAATTGTTCTTCTTGATTATCAGTGTTACCTAGACCCCCTTGGACACCCCTACCCACTTGGAAAACACCCCCACCACCATGGACATCCCCACACCCCCGGGACAGCCCCCAAAACCCCTAGACACTCCCCAACCCCCTGCACACCCCTACCCCATTGGACAGCCACCCCAACCCCTGGGACAAACCCCCTCCCCCCAAAAGCCCTTGGACACCCTCACCCCCTTGGACAGTACCCCACCATCGTGGATAGCCCCCAACATCCTAGACAGACCCCACTCCCTACACACAACCACACCCCTCAACACCTCAACCCCCTGGGAAACCCTTTCCACCCCCGTGGACACCCCCGACCTCCCTGTATAGTCCCCCCCACCCCTGTGGACTACCCACCCACCCCACTAGACACCATGTACCCCCTAGATAGCCCCACAACCACCATGGATAGAACACCCACCCCCTATACACCCCCTACCCACTTGGAAAGTCCCTCCCACCCCAGTGGACAACCCCAAGCCCCCCCTGGATAGCCCCGCCACCCCTGTGGACATCCCCCTGGGTACCCCTACCCCATGTAGAGCTCTACACCGATGTGGACTGCCCGTCCACACCCTAGACACCTTGTACCCCCAAGATAGCCAAACCATTCCCTGTGGATTGCCTGCCTACCCTCATGGACACCATGTACCCCCATGGAAATCCCCAGCACCCCCGTGGACAGCCTGCCCACACCAGGACACCTCGTACCCTCTAGACAGCCCCCACCCACTGTACAACCCTACCACCCCCATGGAAAGCCTTCCCACCCCCTGGACACCCCTTACCCCCTGGACTGCCCCCACCCCATGGATACCCCACCCACACCCTAGACACCACTTATCCACCCTAGATAGCCCAACCACCCTAGTGGAATTTCCAACCACCCTGAGACACCTCGTATCCACTAGATACCCCCCACCCCCTAGACCCCCCCCCCCGCCCGACCCCTCTAGATAGCCCCACCACCCCCATAGACAGCCCACCCACCCCCTGGACACCTCATACACCCCCTTGACTACCCTAACCCATGTGGAAAGCCCACCCACCGCCTGGATACCATGTACCCCCATTGACAACCCTTACAACCTTATGGATATCCCACCCACCCCCTAGACACCTCGTACCCCCTATACAGCCCCCCCCCCCCCCACACACACACACACAAAGAAAGCCCCCCCCCCTGAACCCCATTAGACAGCCCTGCCACCCTCATGGATAGCCTCCCCACCCCCTACACATCATGTACCCCCCTTTTATAGCCCCCACCCTCGTGGACAGCTCTCCCTCCCGCTGGACGCCTTGTACCCCACCCCCCATGACAGCCCAGCCACTGCTGTGGAAAGCCCACCCACCCCCTTGGACACCTCGTTCCCCCCTAGACAGCCCCACACACCTAGAAAGCCACCCTCAGACCCCCCATGGATAGCCTCTCCACCCCCTTGGATAGCCCGCTCTCCCCTTGGACACCCCATACCCCCTAGACAGCCACCCATCTTGGTGGACAACCCGCCCACCCCCTGAACACCTCGTACCCCTTGGATAGCCCATCCACCCTCGTACAAGGTCGCCCACCCCCTGGATACCTCGTACCACATTGGACAATCCCCTAATCACCTGAAAATCCCCCTGACCCCCCTGGATAGCTCCGCTACACCTCATGGATAGCCCACCCACCCCCTGGACACCCCGTACCCCCTGGACAACCCCCACCCTCATAAACAGCATGCCAACCCCCTGGACTTCACATACCCCTGGAAAGCCCCGCCACTCCGTGGATAGTCCGCCCACCCCATGAACGCCTCATACTCCGCCCTAGACATCCCCCACCTTCTAGACCCCCCCCCCCCCCCCCCCGACCCCATTTGATAGCCTTGCCACCCCTGTGGATAGCCTGTACCCCCTGGACAGTCTTTCCACGCCGGTGGACAGCCCATACCCCTGGACAGTCCCGCTCCATCGTTGAAACATCAATATTATTGAACAAATTTTGACGAAATGATTTATAATAATTTTTATAGAATGGATAAAAGCTGGATGTACGAAACTGATCAGATCTAAAATTATTTTCAAAATAATTTGGAGAGATTTTTAGATTTTTCATTTCACAATGCTTTAGATCGTGGTCACATACACTACCCATATTACAATTGTATTCGAAGACCTTGGTAGAGCCATAAAAAAGTCATCTACCACATAAAAAAATATGGTTTTCATTAAAACTACTATGTTTGGTATCAAAATGTGGAGAAAATATAATCTCAAATTGCTGATGATCCAAATGAGAGGAATGGATTTGATAATTTTTTATATGATCGGTTTTTATTTTTTCTTCATCACAAAATAGAAAGCATTCCAACCCAAGAATATTTTGATATGAGAACACATGATGCGTCTAATGAAAATTATGATGTTGTTAGGGTGAAAAAAAATTATTGATACTACCATGACTCTAGTATATCGACAATAAGGATAATTGAAAAAGATTGAATTTTTAATCTGATTGTTTCAGGGGAAAATATGTATGGGATTTATAATACTTTCATCTATTACATTTTACATTCTTAAATGACTTACTTCTAGATGATGATGATATTACCTTAAACCACTATATGGCATGGAAGTTAGTTGAGGAACATTGATTTTCAAGAAACAAAATTTATGAGTTTGTTCATCCAACATAAGGATTTGCAAGGTAGATATTTGATGCTCAATATCCTGATTTTTCATCATACAAGCTCAATGTGAGGTTGGATCTTATATGGGATGGTTTTATTCTCTTTGGGAATATGCTTAAATTTCACATCACCTGGCCAGTTTTAGTACGCATTTATTATTGTCCCCATATGGTTGTGTATGATGAAACCTTTCACACTCATGAGTATACTCATATCTATCTCTTGTGATCCCTACAATGATATAGAAATATACATTCATCTTTTAATAAAAGAGTAGAAAATTTTTTGGGATGTGGGTGTGCACACATACAAAGCATGTTTGAAAGGCATATTTCAGATACATACTGCACTTATGTGGATGATCAATGATTTTCCGGATTATGCAATGATTTCTGGATAGGGAATGAACTGAAAACTATCATTTCCAATTTTTATGAAGAATACAAGATCCAAAAGACTGAATCATATTTGTAGTTTCAGATTTATGGGATATAGACGAATTTGGAACATGGACCATCCATATAGAAATAATCATTGAAGATTTGACTATACCATGGTGATCAATAATCCTACTTAGTGTATATCTAGAACTGATGTGATTAATTAATTAAAAGAGTTCAATTTTTTATTCGGGAAGTGTCAAATGAAATTTTTTTGAGAAATACTATTTCCACTAAAACCTGTTAAAATTTGAAGAAGATAATTATCTTCTTCGATTTTCCTTATTGGTCAACCTATTTTTTTACTTTAATTTTTAAACCCAATGAACATTGAAAAAAAATGTGTGAAATTTTTCATTAGATTATTTTAAATGTTAAGGGATATACCAAAACATATTTATGGTCTCGGCATGTCTTGGTGGAATAGGGCATCAGAACCGAATTGAATTGTGTGTGTATCAGTGAAAATAAATGGAATGTTACATGTGCTTCTTGTGTTATGACACCTATAGAAAAAAAGAAATTTCTGGATGTACTTGAGACTATTAATGATCCTGATTTCTATTTAAGAAGCATATTGAAACAGGTCAACAGAAGATACTTGAAGCAAAAATCATTGAAGACTCATGATTATCTCATCCTTCTACGTGAGTTCATTTCAGCAAAAATTCGTCAGAATTTTTCCAATAATGTAAGGGTAGTAATTATTTGGCTGTTCAATATGTTTAGGGATCATTCTTCTAATATTTTTTCCAATTATTTCTTGAAAAAAATGTTTGCAGATACCACATTTAGGTTGTCCGAGTTGGAAAAAATATTTCCTCCATTATTTTTCACATGCATGCTATATCTGACTGACCATATTCCAACTGAAATAGAACTCGAAGGACCAATTTCTTTTCATTGGATGTATCCAACTGAATGAAATATGAACACCTTAATGTCTTATGTCCATAATAGGAATCATCCAGAAGGATATATCATGAACAATTAAATGGATCAAGAATGAATGGATTTTTACCCTATGTATTTGTCTGATCTTACTATAAGATTGAACAGACCAATAAGAAATGAAGAAGAATAATTTAAGTAAATTTAACCATGTTTTCCATCACTTCCTCAAATAGGAGGAATTCATGGATCATATACATTGATTACATTAATCCATGATGTGTGGGGGATGGAACATAGCCTAGTGTTGTTCAACTATGATTTGTTCGATTACTATATCTTGTATATAAATTCAATATTTATATATATTATATATATATATATGTTAGTCAATTATTATTTCTATATATAGGGATAATTAAGCGATGACAAATACAAATCATCATTCTTTATATTTAAGAATGAGGGAGAATTTGCAAGGAAAAAAGTTCTCTAGTTGGTAAAAATTGATGGTAATATCATTATTATTTAAAATAATTTAAAAAATATTTAATTAATTTTAATATTCATTTCTATTTCTAGTAATGAGTTTTCCTGCTGACTCTGTCTATGAGGAAATAAGATTGTTTGCTTTTGGTCCCAATATAGTGGTTTGTGACCTTAAATCAATTGTTATCATTGGGTACATATTAATTATCACCGAACGAGTAAAGAACATGTCATCCCAACATGATTTAATATGGTTACTTCCACAACAGACTGTTATGAATGTCCATAAAATATTAGACTGCAATTTGAAAGTGAAGGTTATTATGGAGTGGTTGAAAAATAATAATATTAGATTATTATTCTCAAGGACGAGTCACGATGAAGAAATGACTCTGGTTTGATTTGATGAAAAGGCATGGTTCATTTATTAATGATTGGGTATTTCGAGTAATTGAAATGACTCACACTCTTACTACCAATGAGCCATATGTATTTCCAATAAAGGAAAACAATTTTTTTATGTCAAATACCATCTTCTACTTGATTTTGGTGTTATTATTGAAGTAATTCCAAGACATATTTTTGATGGTGGTGATGATGGAATTGACACCATCCCTACATCCATTGGAAATGATCCATTTATAACTTTTGATGACTCAAATACCACATTTTTCAGAGTTGACAGGGGTCCTGAAGTTGTGGTAGAAAATATATAAAATCATCCATTCATATTCTCGATTATTTTGGTTTACCTTGACTTGGGTTGTTATGGTTTGTACTATTCAAATGTATTTAATATTTATTACAAAAATGTTGTACATGAATTGACTGTTATGTGAATGTTCAATGATTATTGGTTGAAATTGTATTTGAATTACATTTTCTGATTTGGAATTGAACTATATTCAATCCTAAGGGAACAATGTTTCTTACTTGGTGGACATTTCAATTCCTTAAGTGTGATTTTTATAATATAATAATAACTATAATACCTCTCTTTAAAAATTTTCCAGGTAATGAATGTGATGGTTTTTATTCTTCCAAAAAACATGTATAAAAACTTGCATAATCTTCATGGGATATAAAAATTATGTTTTCCTTAATTTCAATAACTTCATTACCCCTTATAATTCTAGATGAATCAATGTTCCATGATTTTGAGAGATTTATAACACATAGTAAATAAAAATACAACTAAAAATTAAATTTCATTATTACATATTGTAAGATTTATTGACCTCATTATATTTATGTTCAAGCTCAATTTTTTTGTTACACATTAGTTGACATTTTCTAATTACTTCCACATGTGTTTTCAAATGCTGGAAATGAATCCTATTGAAGAGAGGTGAAGAAAATAGATAATAGACTACAATCGTCGCATGAATGAGATGGGAATTCCACCATAAGTGCCTATAGTGAATATTTTATTTCTAATATATATATTTAAATAATATATAATTTCATTTGATTAATTTTTCATTCAAAATTTATGAAGTATCCATCTATTAGGTGATAGTTATTTTATGAGCATCGTAGTAGTGGTCCCAGTAATCAGGGAGTTCATACATGGGGGGTGGTGAAAAATCAAGACGATCTGGTCGGTGTACTTGATTAGACCATGCCCCTTCCATGGACATACCATCCATCCCACATCCTGATCTCAGTGTGTTGTTTGGGACATAGTTGATATTATTCATCCATTTTTTCACCACACATTAAATTTGATCCTCCTCACTTGTCTGTACCATATCTGCTGACGATTCCCTCTCACCATCTAACATTCATCCATCCATCCCTATCATCTTCTTTTACTTCTTATTCCTTCTCTGCGGTCTTTTATTTTTCATCTTCTTCGACTCCTGCTCCACTAGAGTCTGTCACTGAAGAGAATACATTGGATCCCACTCCACCAGTACATGGTGTTACTTCGATTTCTACCGATCCAGTGGTTCTCATTGATCAGACTACCACATGTATACTTATACATCCCTAACAATTTTTTACACAATAATTTATTTTCCTTATAATATGTATTTATTAAATAATTTTTTATTTCCTAATAGATGCATCTACCTATAAGAGGTGGGGGCGGGGGATTACAAGAATTCGTGCGGTGTGAAACCACAAAAATTGTTTATGGTGGACTACAATGAAGATAGTCAAATGACTGAAAAATCAGGGCAGCAATGTTGGAGTTTTTTGGAAACGCTTGTAAAATACTCTGACATCATTCCAGTCATCACTATCTCAAAGATATAGTTGCAAAAATAAATTCAAGAATAAATCTTGGCAAGAGATATGGGAGAAAATCCATTGTATTTAATTCAATATATTACTTTTTTTATTTACATGAATAAATATTTTGGTTTTAGATTCAGTTTACATTCCCCTTATGTGATGGTCCACAAACTGCACGTCTAAAAGATTTACATGAGCTCTAGAGAGATTATAAGAACAAGTTGTTTTTTGGCTAGAATACTAGAGTGGTCTTATAGTTGAAGGCACTTTTTGTCGTGCATGATTTTCTATTAGAACTATATCGAAAGATAATTAATCACTGGGCAACTAGCCAATTTAATGTATTAGTCACATTAGATATATTTAAATGAAAATTTTCATGTTTTTTATTAATAATAAATAGTGAATTTTATTTTGGAATAATTCAGAAGAAATATAAAAACATTGATGCAAAAAAATACCTCTATACATTGGGATGTACTACGATGTCGGATCATGAGAGGCAACGGGTATGACAGTTTATACATTTTCTTTATTACTTGCACTTCCTATTGCTTCCCCCATAATTTATTCAATTTCTAAAGTAGTTATATAATTTTAGTTATGAAATTTATTGTTGGTATATTATATTTAATTATGGTTTACCATATTCAATGTTATTTTAGAGGCATAAATTTAGTATAGAAGGATGTGTGCCTTGAGAACAACTTTTTTGCTCGAGTTGAAGTAAGAATGATGGAAGTGCGGTTAATTAACTGACTCAACTGCGTATTTTAAGATTTACTATGTAATATAATATTATAATCTGTATTTATTAACATTATAATATATTTATATTTTTAATAGGCTTCTTTATAGGACCTTGATGCCATGAAACCTAATAATTTTGGTCCAAATGATCACTTACATCAGGTGTTGGGAAATGAGCACCTTGGTAGAGTACACTGATAACCTAGGAAGATTATAGTTCCGCGAGGTACTGTCACTCCCTAGGTACTAGTTATAGTGCCGATGAATTCCTGATGGTTAAGGAACGTGCAGAATAGGCTGAAAAAATGGCCACAAAGAGGGCATAACACTCTGCTAGGGTAGACAATGCATTTATGAAACTGATGGAAGTTTTATGTCCAACACATTAACCGTAGTCCATCACAACTTGTGATGAATATATTTCAGTGATTTGTTGTTTATATGTTGTACCAGGAGGCGGTTATAATGGAGGTTGTGGCGATGGCATGGAGGAGGGCGTTGAGGATTCCTAGGAGAAGGAGGAGGGCGAGGATGAGGGTGATGAGGAGGTCGAGGATGTGTATGAGGGCGAGGAGGAGGGCGTTGAGGAGGTCATGGATGATGATGGAGATGACTATGAGGATGAGGGTGAGGCTGATGATTACAATGATGATTGTGATGGTGATGAGGGATAGATTGATCAGCTATATTTTTGACTGATATTACTGAACATTGATGTTTATTGTTTCATTGTGCTAGAATATATGTGTGATTAGGTAGGTCATATTATAATTAATGTTTTATCTATAAACAATGAAACGTGATCTGATGATTTTCTATGATTGATTCACCCCTCCCCTAGACAATACGTCCCACCCCCGTGGATAGCCCGACCACCCCATGGACCCCCCATACCCCCTAGACATCCCCGCCACCCTCATGGATAGCCCACCCACCCCCTAGATAGCCCCACCGCCCGTGGCTACACCCCCCCCCCCCCCACCGTGTATAGCCTGACCACCCCTGTGGATGGACCCCCACCCATGTGGAAAGACCCCCACACTCATGGACTACCCACCCACCCCCTAGACAAACCAAACCCCCTGAATAGCCCTGCCACCCCCGGGGATAGCCTGCCATCACCCCTGGAGATCTCATCCCCCCAACACCGTGGATATCCCACCCACCCCCATGAACACCCCTACCCCTGGAAAGACCCTCCACCCCAATGGATAGCCCTCCCACACCTTGGACACCTCGTACCCTCTAGATATCCCCACCCAAACCCTGGAAAGCCCATCGCCCGTGGAAACCCCCCCCCCCCCCACCCACCCACGTGGACACACCGCCCACCCCCCTGGACAACCGAACCCCCAAGACAACCCCACCACCATCGTGGACAGCTCTCCCACCTGGACACCTTGTACCAATTGGACTGTCCCGCCCAACCCCCTGCACTGCCCGCCCCCTCCAAGGACACCTCATACACCCCCGGACAGCCCCCCTAGAATGCCCCCACCCCCTGGACAACCCCGACCCCCATGTACAACCTTTCTACCCTCATGGAAAGCCTGTCCAACCAATGGAAAATCCCCCCCACCCCACCACTATGGACAGCCCCCCTGAACACACCCTACTCCCTGGATAGCCCCGCCACCCTTGTGGATAGCCTGCCAACCCCCTGAACACACCATACCCTCCTGGATAGTCCCACCCACCCCCTAAACACCCTTTACCCCCCCCCCCCCTAATCTCCCCCCATGGATAGCACCCTCACCTCCTTGGACACCCCGTACCCCCATGGATAACCCCACCACCCTTATAGACATCCCACCTTCAACCATGGATGCACCGTACCCCCATGGATAGCCCCCCCCCCCCCAATCCTCTGTGGGAAGCTGTGGACCCTCATGGACACCTCATATCCCCCAGGTTTCCCCGTCGCTGTAGCGGACAACCCACCCACCACCTAGACACCATGTACCCCCATGGACACCCCCACCCACCCATGTGGACAGCCCTCCCACCCCTGAACACCTTCTACCCCCTGAATAGCCCCTAGTGGATAGCCCCGACCAACCCCTTAGACACCCTCTACCCCCTGGACAACCCCACCACCCCCGTGGATAGCCCCCACCCCTGTGGATAAAAGTGATTCATAAAACTCAAAGATCCCATTAATCATAGCTACCCACATCGTTGACTCCTGGAATCGTTGATCACCAATAAAATTTAATGGAAGATATTTTAGACAATCCCATGCATAATCAATGATGCGAGATTAACATGAATATTCCACTTCTATAAGAGTTTGTGTGGAGGCCAAGACTAAGAAGACAATAGCTGGATCCTAAGAATGACTACCTGAGATATCCCCTTATTGAAGTTTTGATTCTTTTTTTGTAGTATCATTCTAATGAATTATGAAAAAACTAAAAAATTAGTAAAATAAACTGATCTCAAAAACAACGAACACACAATAAAATATCCCAAAAAGATACATCTTAAACAATTCTTCATAAAACTATTTCAAAATCACATAATATAGACTTCAATCTATTTAAAAATCCTCAATGGTTTATAAAAATCCCTTTTAAGGATCCATTTCAAAAATCATATAGTATTTCATTCCCATAGTAAAAATGTAATCCATTTCCGAATAACCAATTCCCCCATCATACCTTACACACCAAAAGCATTCATTTTTTCCTAATGAATCACATTCTATTGAAATAAACAAAATTCCAAAAACATATTAAAAATTCCAATGATCATAAAATCAATGAAATTCATTCCATTAAAACCATTATAGCCCCCACCCCAAGACACCCCTACCCCCTAGACAGCCTCACCACCCCCGTGGACAGCCCTCACCCCCTAGAATTCCCTCACCCTTGGGGATCGTCTGACCACCCCCGACCCATCAGGGACACTCCCTACCACCCCCCCCCTGTGGACACACCCAAACCCAGTGGACACCCCAATACCAGTAGACATCCCCACCCTAGTGGACAGCCCACCCAACCCATTGGACAACCCCTACACCTAGATATCCCTTCCACCCCCGCAGACAGCCCGCCCACCCCATGGACACCTCGTACCCCCATGGACAGCATCCCACTCCTGTGTACAGCCCGCCCATCCCATGGACACCCCCACCACCCCCGGACACCCCCATCCCCCCGGACACCCCCATGGACACCCCCAACCCACAAGGATAGCCCACATCCCCCTGGACACCGTCACCCCTTTGGACAGCCCCACCCCACCCTCGTGGACACACCCTACCCCCGTGGACGTCCCGCCAACTCCATGGACACCCCTACCCCCTGGATAGCCCCAACCCCTGGACGCCAGCCAGACACCACCCCACCATCTAGGCACACTCACCTAATGGACACCCCCACCCCCATGGACACCCCCTCCTCCACCCGGAAACCCCCACCACTAGACACCCCCTACCCCCTTGGACAGCCCCCACCCCGGGAAACCCCCCCGCCCTCCACCACCTCAGACACCACCAAACCACCTGGAAACCCCCACCCCCTAGACACCCTCACCCCAAGGACATCCCTTTACCCACTAGATATCCCCCCAACACCCTAGATCCCCCCCACCACCTGGACACCTCACCCACCCCCTGGACACCCCCACCCCCATGGACATCCCACCACTACTAGGAAACCCCCATCCATATGGATATCCCCCACCCACTAGACACACCCCCAACCCACTTGATGACCTCCACCCCTCCTAGACAGCACCCCACCTCTTGGAAACCCACACCCCTAGATACAACCACCCCATGGACAACCCCCCTGGATAGCCTCATCCTCATGGATACCATCCCCCTCCTTGGATTCCCCCCCAACCCCCTAGACCACCCCCCCCCCTCCATGGACACCACCCAACCCCCTAGACACCCCCCATGGACACCACCCAACCCCCTACTCGCATGGAAGGCCCCCTACGACAACACCCCACCCTCTAGACACCCCCCTGGTTAGCCCCCCCCCCCCCCCACCCACCACCGTAGAACCCCCCTCCCCCACCACCATAGATACCCAATCCCACCTGACACCCCACCACCATGGACACCTCCTACCCCTTGGATAACCACCCCAACCTCCTAAACAGCACCAACCCCCTAAATAGCACCCAACCCCCCTAAATTCTGAATTTATTTTATATCTTAATTAATTAACTTATTAACTATGTTTTACTAGTATATGTGTATACTTATTGTATGGGTATACATGTTTTATGTGAATACTTTCTGTTATTACCTTGAATTATGTGTTAATCTTGTATGTTTGTAGAGGGTAATTAAGTATAGAATTGGAGGTATTAAGAATTTTTTATGAATTTTTTGTTGTATGAATTTTGTGGGAATTCATACAGAATTTTAAATGTATTCTATTGGTATTGAGAATGGTGAATATATTCAGAATTGTGCATGTATTGTGCATGTATTCAGAATTCTGTGGATATTCTTATTAGACCGCCCCTGACACCATGTATGTATTTTGTAGGTAATAGAATAGATTTTCAATGGTGTATAAATTCTACAGGCCTGCTGGTGGAAGCTGGTGGAATTACTGGAGGTGAATGGGGGGGGGGGGCTGGCTTATTGTTGTGGGTACAAAAAGGATATACCAATGGTTTAAAAACTGTTGTTACATGTATTTCTACATGATATTTACCAATTGTTTCTTGGAAACTGTTGGTAAAGGCCATACCAATAGTTTTTAAACATTTGGTATGGAGATGGTTTTAGATATTACCAATGGCTCAAAACTATTGGTAATCATTTATATAAATAGTTTCAATTAACTGTTGGTACATAATTAATTTCTCAAACATATCCAAATAGTTCTCATAGAACTGTTGGGATATTCCTATCCCCATGACTCAAGACCCAATGGTTTGGGCAACCATTTTTATGTTGTATACCAACGGTTTTCTAGCCGTTACCAACGGTTAAAACATTTTGTACAGATGAAATTTCTAGTATTGAGAAAATTATTTTAACATATTCTCTTATATCATGGGGGTTATAAAATATAAGAATGAAATTCTCAAATGATCAGTAGGGTTAAAAGTTTGAGATATCAATAATCACAAATGAATAACCTGAGCCTATGATTGTGAGAACAAGAACTTTAAATTTGAAAATATATACCCTACATATCATAGATTCAAAATATTGAATCATTTGTATTTAATAAGATATCAATCATTAAAATAATAAAATAAAATAATACATGAGACTGTAAAATTGATATAAAACATGAATATTTGGCAGAAACATAATAATATAAAGTTGTGGACATATATAAATAGAAATAGGTTCACTCATTATGTTGAGGACATAAAAAACGTCCTTTTAGAAACATATATACATGATACTGGGTCCTATAATAATATTACAGAAATAAAAAACAAGATCATGTATAAAATTGGGAATGTTTAATTATGATCAACCCTAACATTATGAATTTGTAATCGGGTTCACACATAAAATTTTAGAACATAAAATCAGGTTCATTGATAAAATTTTGATCATGTAATCAGGTTCATGCATAACATTTTTCAACTTGTAATCTGGTACCCACATAACATTGTGAACATGTAATCAAGTTCACACGTAACATTTTGGAATATTTTATCTTTTTTATACATAACATTTGTTATCATGTGATGAGGTTCACCTATAATATTGTGAACATGTAATTAGGTTCACACGTAACATATTTGAACATTTAATCAGCCTCACACATAACATTTTTACTCATAATTTTAGAATCATTACTCAATTCATTAGATGGAGTATTGGTCCCACCCACCACAGAATAAAAATAATATAACTATTTTCCATAAGAACATAAATAATTCATCGCTTCCAAACTCGGGTAAATAAATGAGTTTCATAACCAATGTTTTCATAACAACTAACAGAAATGAAATGGTATTCATAAACATAATTCCATCATAAACATAAACCAATAATAAAAACAATATGGATGATATCCTTGAATAATATCTCAATTAAATCATTAGTAACATCGAGTAATATAATCATAGGTGGAATCTAATTTTGAAAGATCACATGAAATAATTCTTGATGAAAATTTCATTTAATATTTTGAAATTTTCATTAAAATTACAAGTAATTAAAAAAACATTTCCTTGAAAATTTTATAATATTGTAAAGAAATATTCGAGTAATTAAAAAATTATGGTAGCAGGTAAATATGCTCATGCTTTATAAGTTAAAAAAATTATAACATATTTATTTTATTCAAAAAAAGTCAAAAATAACCCCACTTCAAAAATGAAAAAAAAAGAATATATTTAAACCATTTTTTAAATTGTCAAACATGAATAAAAATGAATTTAAAAATAAAAATAGAATATTAAAATATTGAAAAACATTTTATAAAATAATGGAAAATAATAAAAGGTTATTTTAAGGTAAATTTTAATATTATAATTCTGTTAAAATAAAATACCCTATAAATATCATTTCAATAATGTGAGAATTTATAAAATTAATTGTTTAAGTGTATTCATTATAAATTCACATAATAAGTGGAAATTAAACATAAGATAATCAAAAATAATCCCACACATAATCATAGAATGAAATATTTGTTGAATTATATTGTTAACCTTTAAAATTTAATTTGGGTTAAGAATTCCCGTACCACATTGTAATCAGTTGAATCATATGCCACATAAGGTTGTTAATTATTAAATAAGTCATTTAATAACATCGAGATAATGAGATAATTGATATTATATGTTAAAGGTAAGTATATACACCTCAAAAAATAAATATGTGGTGAATAATTTATATATATCCTAGTATAAAAACTTATATGAGATACCATTATGACATGTTTCCCCTTTGTCTTGTGCTCATTATCCTCCACTTGAATATGACCTCCTTGATGGACCCCAGAAAGTCCACATAAATTATATTTTGATGATTACATCAACAAGTGGACGTGGTGAAGGTGGGTAGGATAGGGGTTTTAAAGATTTAAGGATATTCATGGAACATGTGGTGAATTGGTGTGGTGATGGGTGGTATTTATCCTTGAGGTGGGGTGGTTTTAGGTGATTAAATAATGATTATTTTATATTTGAAGCCATCCAGTTTGATGATTTATTAATTAAATAAGTATTATATTGGTTATTAATTTTTTAAAGAGGGTTTTTGTTGATATAAAAATAAAAACCATTTAAATTGTTTGTTTTTAGGTATTTTATGATTTTATTTTTTTAACTTCTACACGTTTCATTATTATACTTATTTTTCGGTAAATATATTTTTTATAATGGTAAATTTTTTTGAATAAAAAATTGAATTGACATTAAAAAATAATTTAGAACTCATTATTAAAAATAATTAATACATTTTAACCAATTCAATTAAAAAAATGAAAAATTATTTTTGAAATTAATCCCATTGAAGATACGATAAAATAGGTTTTTAATGTGAAAATATTCCAAGGGTTCATATGTTTCTATTTCCAAATTAAACCTAAAAATAATTATATTGACCTAAATTGTATTAATTGATCTATAATTAAAATAATTATACAATAAAAAAAATTATAAATGTAATTTAACATTAAAAATTATTTATGAAAACTGATAATTTTCAATTAAAATTCAGAATTTATCAATATTCATAAAAAATATGCATTTAGATATATTAAAAAATTCACACTAAGATAATTTTTAATTATGTTATGAAAAATTAAGTTTGAATTTTCAAATAAAATTTATAAATGTGTGAATGGTTTTTTAAAGAAAGTGTGATATTAAAAAGAAAAAAAATTGCATTTTATAAAAATATAGATTTTTATTCATAAAAATGGATATATTGTTTCTTAATCCTTTAAAAATATTTAGATGAATTGAAAAAAAAAATTAATATATGAGATATAAATTAAATTAATATATATCAATAATAATAAATACTTTAAATTATGTTGATAAAATCCAACTATGTTCATCAAAATAGTTATTTATATAAACACATCCTTTATGATAAATTGGATTTTTTTAATTTATAATTATATGGTAATCAATGATTTAATTTTATAAAAATATGTAAACTATATTTTTTTCAATTTTAGTACTATCATAAATTCCATCCATTCCAATATATTGTAGATATTTTTATAAAATAATTATTTGGAGTGTGTTGAAGCTCAGTGTTTTTTGAAAATTGAGTTGTTGAATATATTAAATTTATGTAGAAAATTCATACCATAAAATCATGGGGTGTAAAATTTGGTGTCTCACTTTATGTAATACTTCCATAGTTAGGGCTCCTTTATAAGGTATGTAGAGTAATGTTATTCGACTTTCCTTATGATTACTCATCTTGTCATTATGAAATGAGTCAACTTGAACCTATCAAGGTGCAGTTGATCCTTTTTAATGTAATTAATTTTACATTTATTAGTAGGACATGTGATCACCCAATTCATTAATACCATTAAGTTATAAATAATTAATATTTCTTTGACCATACACATTAAATTTTCTAATTTAATAAAAATTAATATTACGTACATATTTATTGGTATTACATTTCCATTGAAATAACCCCATTCCATTTCCCCATTTTATTAGAGGAGATATCATACCCCAAAATCATATTTCTTGTAAGTGGGAGAAAATAAATCATATTCTGATCATCTAACTCATTTAAATTGTACCTTATAATAGGTATTTGTTAAATGTATCCAAAATATATCTAGTATTGAGAAATATATGCCATGATAAGTCAAAAATTTTAAGAAACAAACCTGGGTGAGATTTAATTGCGGGATAAAAATGTACCCATTGACATATAGATTATGAACCCATATGGGTGGTTCGTATTTGATAAAAAAACCATAAATGGTTCAATTTATCAAACCATTCCTATTAAATTTAATGCTTTAAGTTCTAGATAATTTATTTCATATCATAAAGATGACTCACATAGAATCCATCATGCAATACAATAGAAAAATTTACAAACTAATAACTAATTTATGAAAAATTCATAGACTAAATAGCTCATTCCATGTATTCTTCAATCATACTATATCAATAATTGTGTTGATTATTTTTAAGAGAAAATTATGAAACAGACATACTCAAAAAAAAATTAGTGAATTTCCTTATACAAAAATACTACAAAATATAGTGAAATAAAATGATAAAAGAGGAAGGAGGTGATGTACAATCATCAACACACATCCAATGATATGAATATAACTCAAAAGGGAGGTCATATGGTGAACATATCATGATTCATAGTGTATGATATGGGGATCTCCATGAGTTGGTTGTGGCAGCATTAGGATATAATGAATAGATGGGGAACCCAGTTAATGAATTTCTGGGATTTTTTTCCTTTTTAAATTTTTTAGGAGTCCTGTGGTCTGGCCACCCTATTTAGATAATATTTTTCCAACCATGCTGGATTCACATCAAAAATAAATCCCTTTTAAAAATTGATTTCATGGTTGTGATGCACATTTGGAAAAACCACACATCAAATAGTGTGTAACTTATTGTTATGTTTCACGTAGTGTGTGTGATTTGCACACAGTATGGGAAAACCAAGGGTATCATTTGATGGTCACCCCATGAACAACTTCACCAAGAAACACATCCTACCAATACACTCCCACAATTTAGAAATTCCATAATCTTCATGAAATTGGATAGCATGGTTTACCCGTAGTGTTAAACTAACCATGAGAAAAATGAGCAGTTCATGCTTCCATTCAAAAATAATAGATCCTTTGGTAACCCATGGCCCCTAAAATTTTATAAAATATAGACAATCCTAATAAGACACAATAAACATCCCAAAACCCCCTCTATGTATTATAATGATCATATTTTCATTCTGAATCCAAATTAATGGATTGACCCATCCATAAAAAAGGGTAAAAGAAAATTCATTCAAAAAAATCCACCTATCCCCAAACATAGGATGTAACAGTTCTAAATTGTAAAATTTAATTCAATATAAATATATATTTACAAGATGTATGGTTACACATGAACCTAAATTAATATTTTAAATGTAATTTAAGTGTGTCACTCGGACTCTGATCAACTTTAATTCATATATTGAATCTGTAAATTGATTTCATGGGTATTTTTAGTATGTTTCAATGTTCTATATTTTTCATTATTATTTTAGAAACATATATAAAAATGGTTTTTACGGTTTTATTTGAACATGAATAGATTTATTTTTAAAGGAATTTTACTTAATTAATCAATCTCTAATCAAATCGAAATTCAATATTGAAGATTTTGAAAATAATTCAATGTATATAATATTATTTATAATTCAATATATTATTAAAGTATTATACAATATTATAGATATTTATATAATTAAAATTATTTTAAATTCAAATACATAATTGTTATATGAAATTTTAAGTCAAATGTTGAACTCAACGTTCAAACAAATTTATTTTAAAATGTACTCTTACAGTAAATTATTTTAAAATTATAAAGACATTAATTAGAATTTAAATATCATTTATAAGAGTTATTAATTATTTTTTATCATAAACTAGGATTAAACAACATATTTACCATTTAGTCACAATTTTTTTATAAATTTAAAAAAAATACATTCCATCTAAATTTTAATTAATGATTATTTTTTATCATTTTATTAAAATTGTATCCTTAAATTTAAATAATAAAATTTAAAATAAATCCCAAAATATATTAAAATACCATTTTTAACATAATTAATATTTCATTTTGAGTTGAAATTCACATTATTATTTTTTACCAAGGCATAATTATTTAGAGGACTATAATAATTATAATATATATCAATATATATCTAGGAATTCAATTTATAATTCAATTTTTATTATATTTAATATTTTAACAAATATTTAAATAGATTAAAATAAGAAATCAATTGAACCAAATTTTTCAAAACCATTAATAAAATATATATTTTTCAATAATTACCCATAATAATTTTAAATGTATAGTGAGTTTATATTTGATCATTTATCATTTATAGTGACATGAATTAATCAGAAATAACATTTATTATAAATATTTCTTAAATAAATATAAACTCATAACTTCAATATTAATAAAATATAAACTAATATGTCATATAAAATACTTTTGGGTCACATTGTACATCTACAAGATATTGTAATGGACTTTCTTAATCAGAATTTATGACACCGTATGGCACATGTGGTTGAATCGGGTAATAAAACCAATCATTTTGACAACACACTCCCCATTAATTTGTTCCATTACCCACTCAAAAGAATTTTCGGCATTAAGATGAGCTATTAGAAAATATTTTGGAATGTATAGACTTGTGATGAGATCATGGTATTATACCTTATTATTGATGAAAACCTTAGAGGGGATAAGAAATTATATAAATATTGTCTCGGAATATTGAATAAAGATAACTCCTAGACAAATCTAATATATTTAGGGTCCTCTATTGTCTTCCACGTGGGATTTTTGTATTAATTCTCAGTTTATGTTTCCCATGTTCTGGAGGATTCATTTATAGAGATGAAATCCATTCTAAAATGCCCTATATAAAATGAAATATCTCAAGAGTCGACTCAGACACAATAATGTTTATTTGAGAATTCCATTTGGTTTCATTATGAGGGATGAACCTGTTGTAGTTCAAATAAAAAATTACAATAAATTTTTTATCCACCTATTCAATATGAATTGATTGAGAATATAATTTAATAAAAAAATTCAAGTGACCAATCAAACCTTATACTGCAGAAAATAACAATGAATCTTTTGTACTATAATGATCTTATTAATATAATTAATATAAAATTAGTTATAAAATCCATAAAAATTCATCATTTATTATATGAGATAATATAGATCATTATTCTTACCTCCATAATTATGCTTTTAAAACAATGTAATCATGGTATCACACTGGTAAGATCATATAGAGGATAACCGTTATATATTCTATGGTTGGAATCAAGACAATTAGAGAAATTGATATTTCATGAGGCTATAAAATGTAATTTGTAAATCCTCATCCCAATATTAATTACCTAGTAATTTAAGAACATCTTAAAATTTACACACTTATCAAATATGCTTTCAAGGATGTATATATAAATAAGGCTTTCTTAGAGTCCTAAAAATTATTGGATATTTCATATAGTGGGAATGTCTGGGATTAACTTTTTCTTCTCATGTATATAATAAATTACTGGATAACTAATTGAAAATTAATTATAGATTTAATTTTTAACGTATGTTTCATCATATTCATCTCCAGGGTGTAATATAGTAACCTAGTAGACACCACCTAAAGGTTAGTATGTAGGTCACAATACTATAATGATCGGAATACTATGTAATCTAAATTTCACTCCATTTCATTTCATAATAGGGTTTTTAATATATAATAAATCTCTAATTAGTTGTTTTTTTATTAACGTTTATATAGAAAATAATCACCCAATTGAAATACACACATTCGGGTTCCCAAAGGAGTAACTGCCCTAATATAGTTCACTAGTACCCTAACTGATATGAGTCCCACATATCTCATGAATGCCTCATTGTATTCCGAAGGTAGTTAAATATAATGAGGGTTCGTATTTACTCATGTGAGGGTTATACCATTTTATATAGGTATCCATAGAACCCAAAATAATAAACACAATGCCTATATCTATTTTATGTTAATCCAATATATGAAAACAACACAGATATAATCCACACATAAATAAATAAGAACTCCAAAGTAATAACAAAATGGGTTGCAATAATTTCAAGAAAAAATATATAAACAATGGTCAACCAAATTTCTACCATGTATAATATATTAAAAAGATATTAATAATGAATAGATGATATAAAAACTATGTCTCAAGTCCCATCATGATCTCATCTCTACCTCTAATAGATCTCTAACAAATTCTATATTAGAGATGTAAGAATACCTATTCCAAAAAACAATGAGTATTTCAATAGAACTAATGTTCACAAGTCACCCATGATGGGTGTGATTATAAATCATTATTCCTCCCCCCAATAGTTTAACTAAAAATATCCTATATGATAATGTGAGATCCCAATGCTAGTTGAAAAAAAATATATTAAAAATGAAAGGTTATAATAATAAATTACTTCACACATATAGGTGCTCCCCTTTCACTATGTGAGTCATATACTTTCTTCATCCAATGTTGGGGTCAATATGATCATATCACATAATAATTTATTATGCATTCTATCACATTCCATTGTTATTGTGTATAATGTCCCATCAGATTATCATGAACAATAGACGAGAAATAAATCCCAAAAATAAAAAAATTCACATTCTAATCACACCCATTTTTTAAAATAATCTCATCATGGTTAGTCCATTGCACTCTTATGTGAAATAAAAATCAATTTAGAATTTTTCCTGAATAATATCATTCCTTTAGAAGTATTATATCATAGGTTGGACATGTCACTCCCAAAAAATAAAAACAATTAAATAAGAAAATAATCAATCTCCATAGGAATCATCAGTATGATTGTGCATTCTCCCCCATTAAAATTATCATCAAGACAATGTGGGAATTATTTTCCGTTGTTTTTTTGGTTACACATCCAATTATAATCATAATTATACCATTTATCATGATGTCTTATCATAATTTTTATAATAATACAAGAAAGAAAAATCATTCATGGGTAAGTCATCCATTATCCCACAATATTACACTAGTGTTGGGATATCTCATCCCATACACATCCACCCATAAAAGAATCGCATCCCCATCAATTGAAGCATCTCAAAAATTGATGTTTTCCCACATAAATTGAAAAAGTCTATGGGAATAACATTCTATATCTAGTGTCATGAGGTGAATGAGAAATACATCACAAACTATGTATAGTATCAACAAATTAGGCAAGTCATCCCACACCATAGATGTCATTAACAAAAGTGCTCTATTTATCGCATACCATACGAATATCATATAATGGTAATTTGACCCCTCATTAGAAAAAAATTGGAATTTCTCTCAATTGGTTATAAACAATGGGATAATTGAATAACATCCCAGAATATAACAAAACATATTAGGGAATAATAATAGCATCTAAAAATCTAAATATGGATGCGATGACAAGGATGATAAAATATCAAATCACCCAATGTTTATGACAGGTTGTTCCTTACATGACTATCCAATTTCCTAAATCAAAACAATGTATAACAAACTAGGTTAACATAATCCCATAGGTGAAGGAAAACATGCCATGCTGATTAATAATATAAGACAAAAGGGATAATAGGGTACCACTAATTATAACAAGGTATCACTATTGATAAAAAGTGTTCACTAATGACCCACTTTGGACCAGACTAGGGTACCCACATAGAAACCACACATATCTTAATAAATTGAGGCTATGGGAATATATTTACGGTGCACAATATGATTCTTTACAAAATGTATATGACCCCTGGACACATATGTGATAATGCTTGTTAGTTTAATATTACCAAATCGGCATCAATGCCAATAGTATAAAATTTAATTAAAATTTATAGTGAAACATATCTCTCATAGAACACACCTTCTCATAATTGGTAGAACAAACATAATAGGTAGTTCCTCATAGTAGCCTCCCCTAATTTCATATTTATTATATGTATCCTTAGGGTATAAAACTTAATAAATGTCAATTTATTATATAATAAATTAATGGAATCCCCTTTACGTATATAATATAATATACAATACACTTCAATTAAATTTGATGACAATTATTCGTCTAGGTAGCACGAAATAGTGCAACAAGGGTCCAACATAGGTCTAGAAGTCTAAAACAAACACTTAAGGATCATAGGAAATAATTTTATTTAATTTAATTTCAATAACACATGATTTGAGATACATTCATATCACACATCAATGAATTCTATAATAAACCATAGGGGGACGTTCAGGTACCACCTACCCAAAATAGAGTTGTCCATTTTTTCTAACCCATTCTAATCTAAATAGAACATCATCCATCAAAAAATGATCTAAATCACCCAATAACAACATAAATTAATACTGAAAAATATATTATTAATTTTAAAATAACTAATTTCATAATAAATTTATTACTTACAATAAATTCTTTTCTCATTGGATAATGTATGAATGCCAAAACATCAAGAAACGATGTGACCACCACTACGACCATACCCTTGACCCCATATCTGATAAAATAGTTAACACTCAATATCTAATTACTAACAAAATAAATTTAAATATTATATAAAACCCAAAATATATTATCGTAGTGGATTATCCAATGAATAACCATAATAAATATTCATCATACATCCTTTCAAGATATCCTTTAGACATGAATAACTAAAAATCCATCATTTTCACCTGATTCCTACATGATTATATATAATCAATACAATAACCATACCACCAAATAACTATATTTAAAGAATAATATTAGGATAAATAAATATGTCAACATAGGGAGAAAATTATCCTGGATTGACCAATGAAAACCATCTATGGTGTCCATATTCCATGTAAGGGATAGGAAGAATATGAGAAGAGTGCCCTCCTATCAGAATGTTAAAAAATACAAGGATAAAGGAACACAATGGGGTTTTAATATTAAAATCTAGTAATATAAAATTTTAATCATTAAAAAATAAAACATAAATGTTCCATGTACCCGATCTAAAAAAAGAAGATTCTTAGTGCACTCTCAGCTACTAGTTGCTAAGAATAGTTCACTCAGTGTAGTTACCTAGAGAGTAGGTTCCTCTATGTCATCCATTAGGAACCGTGTTCCATCCAAACAAGATATTGGTAATTTTGTATCTACTAAAACAAAACATTGGCCTTCTATACAAAAGTTACCCCCCAATAACATCTTATTAAATATTTAAAGAAAATAAAAATCATAATTCTTGGTTAAATTAAATATTTCATACAAACCTATGGTTTGAAACTCATTGGATTATGACTTCCATTAGTTTTAAAAACATGAACCCATATAGGTAATTTAAACCTCCCCGTCACAACACTCCTCCTCTATGAGTAGTCTATTTTGCATCTATCAAGAATTGGATCTGTCCCCAAAATTGAATGCATCGTATGAAACAATATCTCCCTCTAACTTAGATAATGCTGGATTCACACCCAAAAAAAACATCCCATTAACCAATATTCCTCATACTCCATCTAGTCCCTCATGATGGATATTTTATAAATAGTTCATATTGATTCATATTTGAACCATATCATTCCGTCTTTCAAGAATATTCTAGGTAGTTCCACATGACATTAACCAACCTGATAAGACCCTTTGAACAAGAAATCATGACAACGTATAATTTTAAAATTTTCACAATGATGCCTCACAACCAAAAAACGTTCATTTATTTCAATTTCATGGATTTAATACACCCACAATGGATGTCATATATCTAAACCACATCATTTCTCATTCAACAACAAAAATAAGGACCACAAAAAAAATTCATGTCTCAAACTCATATCACCCTTATTAAGATATGACCCTTCTTAGAATGGTTTTCAATGTTACATAGAGTTTCATACTCGTCATGATTATCGATATCAAAAAACGTTCACCTACAACATATCAAACATCCAAATCCCCATGGGTTAGTCCCTGAATAGATAAACCCACCATAACAACATAATCAAATTCCAGTGTCTCATTTTCTCTCATAAACATGATATAAATTTACACATAGTTTTCTTTTTTAGAAGTAAAAATGTAATAACTTCACCACTAACAGTGAAATTCATTATACTCTTTATAGTTGAAAGAGAACATAAACCATCTGAACATGGTTCAGTATAGAAAAAATACAATAATAGATCCTTAATGCATAATTTCTGACATTTTATAACTACATACTAACATCTCCATATCACATAACCAGTTGAACAATGTTACACATGATACCATTCATATAACTTCTAATAAAACCCACAAACAACCCACATATATGGCTTATATAATTGTTGTACTCCATGAATATGGTAACTGAAAACTATCGACTTCCACACAAACAATCATACTCACCATATTCATGAAAAAAAAACAATTATATCTCTCAAAAAATGTGAATTTTAAATAATATTATGCTACATACATTATCAATGAATATTTATATTATTACTAAATATTAGGTTCCAAACATCCAATAAATTTTGAATCCCCATCCAAAGAATCACTAATTGAGATGATCATCTAAATACAATGATGTAACACTAAATACATTAATGACATAAATTCTTCCGACAACATAAAAGAGGCCATACATATCATATGTGTGTCAATGAACGGATAATAAAATTCTATGGTTAGAATCCCTTGGATAAGACCAGGGGTAACACAAAATTATATCCTCAAATCCTACGTAATCACATATATAACAGTGGTTATTTATAATCCATAAAAATTTCATTACGTATCTCTAAGATGTATTGTATAAAAATTAGATCTAGAAATTATCATAGTTATTAGGTAACTCACAAGGTCATATAACTCATATGGTTCATAATGGACAAAACATTCATCCTTATTAGCCTATGAAGAAATTAGTATAGTTTTTAAAGGAATATCTATTCACTGATAACGCAACTCTTTATGCCAACAAAATTAGAATATGAAATTATATAATTTATAAAAACACGTAAAGTATGGGTGTTATTTTTTCCACAAACCAAATGAAGGAGTATCATGACTATATGATGTCTAAGTGGTCGAATCTTGTAGATCATGTAACCTATTAAGGGACGCATGACCATATGACCCTAGGACAATCATTTATAAGGGTCATGCACTACACCTGATCTATACATGATCCTGAAAAGCCCCAATTTTAAATTATAATTTTCTTGTGATGATGTTTATAAATGTTCAAAGGATCATATGTAGTCTGGTTGATGAGCTCCTCTGATCTTGCGACACACCAGGAGATAGATTCATGACAATCATTTGAAGCCCAATGAAAAATAAGGATATAATGAAACAAATTTGGAGGGTTTATGGAGTCAATGTTACAATGTTTTTCATGAAAATATGTAATGTGAATAGTGTTATAACAATTTATAATGTGTAGGATATTTGAAATTTTATATTGATCACACAAAGGCCCCCTTGAAGGTATACATGAAAATGTAAAATCCTCTTCAAAAGGATCAATTTTCAGGAAATTACCTATAGATATATCAACCCTATCTTTCATAGTCCTTTTGACATATCGATTTTATCATGTGATTCCTTGATGAAAACAAAATGATCAGGTCTTGTAAAATAGTGTATAGAATGTTTGAAACTGAATAAGCCTCTAATGAAGTGAATATAAATTGGTTTTCATGATAATTGTTTATGTGACTTATGAACATGAAAAGGATAATCAACAAGCTATACTAATATTAAGAGAGGTGCCTCACAAGAGATCTTGATCTTGGTAAAGGCCTATGAGAATACATTTAAATAACATGAATACCCCCATTCAAGTATTCGCCAATCATGAAAAATCTGATCTGCATGCTTGTTGATCTCTTTAATATTTTCAAACATGTCAACTGAGTGGGTAAAGGTCATTTGACATGTCATATTTATTATGATAAATCCATTTGATGATAAGGGTTCTAATAAATATAGAAATGAAATAGTTTTATCATTGTATATTATTATCAGGCCACTCCTTGAATGACCCATGACAAGATCATGTAAAGTGATTGAAAAAATGTAACTCCATATACTCCATCCCATATCAATGATATTAGTCATATATAAGGTGAAATATACCCATTATGGAAAGGGATATAAATTCACCCCCCTATGACCAAAAAAAGATAGACCTTCACAACACATGTTAGGGAGGAAAATATTATAATCCTTAGAGAAGAAATCAATGATATCACAAGGGTATTTGACTAGGGAAATTTTGGTGATCAATCATGTGGATTACATGTCATGAATATGATCATCACTTGACCACCCAATAAATCACTCGAATGACTTTTGGAACACAGGACAGGTCATGAGAATGAATTTTTTATGTTGACATGGTCACATGGAGCCTAAAACTAGAGAATGAATGGAAAATAATAATGCATATTTCCAATAAAGTCAAAAAAATAATGAAGAATTAAATGAATATGGAAACACACTTTTTTCATGTGAATGTTTCACCTTCATTGAATGACCTGTACAAATGATGTGATAACACCTAAACATGTCATCCATGTATTAAAAGGTCTTCCAGACAAGCAATCCATATCTTTTGAAGTAACCTTGACATGTAATTAATGTATTTTTATGTCCTCTATAAATTTTAGAGAATTATTGTCATGTACTATGGAAATTTAATCCACGTACTACGCTATCCTCATGACATGTCATCCAAATCATGTGAAGTCCTCTGTACATGTCATCCCTGACTTAAAAGGACCTATAAACATTACAACATTATCTTGATAATTCATTAAAACATGTCATCCATGCCTTGTGAAGTCATCTAGACATATCGAATGAGTTATGCGATGAATTCTATATATTCCATATAGATATCATGATATCCTCCTAACATGTCATCCATGGTCATGAGGCACCCTGGGGTATCTATGTGTATATCATGAAAAGACCATCATATGTTTCAATCAGTTTATGAAAAAATACATTGAATATTCCAGTAATATAACGTGATTGCCCCCTAAAATGTATTCATCCATCTTACAAATCACCCTATGACATGTTATCCTTGTCGAACAAACACCCTAAAACATGTTGGATAATCACTTTGGAGATGTCCGACATCCCATCAGGACATGTTAGGAATAAAACCTCTGAAAAGTCACGCATGATATGATGTTACCCTAGGACATGATAACGTTTTCCATTAGACATATGCATACTTTCCCCAAACTAAAAAATGATAAATTTGATTCATGTACATGTAGGTTATTTAGGATTACATCATAAGGATCGATTTCTAATGTGCATCCACCTTGGTGTAAGTCCCACAATGTATCACACACTCTAACCCATGGGACCCAAACTCTCATATGGTTTCACTAAGATTCCATATGCATAAATGGTTTGAAAAGATAACTAAATCATAAGGAATATAATTCTTATTAATAAAAGGATACACATGACACCTTCCTAAATCCCAAGATCTATATGAAACACTCCAAAATGGAATCCCCAATGCAAAAGTCCCATACCAATATTTAGTGAGTTCAATCACATATTATAACTTTTTTATCACACTGAGTAAGGATCACATGGGATTATGGATTCCTAATGAGCATATCACCCAAATCATAAATAAATCCCCCCTTATAGGGAATTCTGGCTATGTAAGCACCATTAATTCAGATTATATTATTTTTCACACACAAGTGAATCCCCCTTAGTGTATTTCCTAAAGGGATTCCTATAATGGAAAACCCAGGATTGATAATACTCACTGGACCTAATTATATTTCACCTCACTTAGTGATTTGAGGATAGATTGAACTATGATGTCTATATTTCTTGTTATGAACATGACACATAATACACTTTCCAAGGGATGATGATTCATACATGGTTCCATAGTTACCTCATTTATATTCTTTATGTATGACATTAACCTGCACGATATTATCAAACAACATGGGTTTTTATTCCATCTATACAGAGGATACATAGGAATCCCCATGAATTTTCAATCCCATCCTCAAAATATTTATCACCTTCCAAAATGTTAATAAACTCAAGAGTTCCTGGTCTTATGGATAAAATATATAAGTAGATACACATTACTATGAAATAAGGGGAAACAAATAAACAAAAGAGATAAACATATATGGTCTTTTTAATACATCCCCCATTGCATGAAAAATGATTTGACCGCAGATCATTTTATTAGGCTAGCTAGTCTAACATAAGGGCTTGGAATATATTATCGAACATATATTAAATCTATAATAGATTAGAGAAGTGGTCAATAATTGAAACCAAAATGGTGTGATGTACCTAAAATACCATCATGTCAACCAATTCTTGTTTCTAATATCAATTGGGTTTGATACCCTAGATGATTTACTACTTTTGAAAATGATGCATATTCCTTGTTTTGGATGTGGGATCCATTGGAAGTTCCATAGGGATGAAAACGGTGAATCAAGCATATATGATTTTGTAGCCATACATTAACCCACACAATAAACCCCCATAAAAGATAATAAAATGTTGATCCCAACATGAAATAATTTATCTATGTCATCCCCTTTATGGTCTAAAAGGGATAAACTTTCCAATTTCCATCAGAACATTTTGTTTAAACCATTCGTCATATTGTGAGTGAAAAAAAAACATTGAACCTGAGTTGAATCTATAAAATGATGGAAAAAATTTAGTTAATAAGAAATAGAGATATTTTTTGTGTATCCTCATAAAATGGAAACAGTATTATTGGAATGAAATCCAACAATACTTAGCTTACTGTAAAATTGTCCATTCTCTTAATGAAAATTCTATGCGTGTAAAATGAAGGGGTATGGAATATAAAAGGGAAAATATGTTACATGTACATTACTTATAGAGCATGGATGTCACTTGCAATGATGAATGAAAAATTTAACATTTTCCTTGTTGATTTCATGAAAAAATATATTGTTTACTCAAATAAAACCTTTAACCGAGATCATATTTTTATTGAGAAATTGTTCTGGAACCTCAAACACAATTGCATCCTCTGTGAGTTATAAAACAACCATAGCCACACAAAAACTTTAGTTGTGGGTGGTAAGCACAATCATTTGAGAATTCCAACAAAATGGTAGGATTATCACCCATGAGGATTCAAATGACAGTCTCCATATTCTAAATACAAAAGACCATTTCATTTAGGGAAAGAGGTGGTTAAACCTATTGCACATGTCACCACCTCCAATCACATTGTAATCTTATCCCTGGAATTTATAAATAACAAATTCCGTGACTGAGTATGTTAGATTAATGATTCAAATAAGACTCCATTTTGGATGAGGATATATTATGGATGCTTGTTGTCATCCACGTTTAATAGTTTCATCCAAATAGTTCCCCACAATCTCCTAATGATAGAACCATATGAAACATTTTCCCCTTGGACACTCATGATAAGGTAATGAGGAAGTCATTTAGAGAATAAAAAACTATATATAAATGGGTTTGAAGATGGAATTACACCTCTAAAAACAATGTCCATCCATATATATTGATGGTATCTATTGGGACGTCTCATACCCTTTCTTATTTATATCATATATACTTGCATATTCTAGTAATAATCATGGTGGGAAAAAAATCCATATCTACACACACGAATTCCATCATCAAATTCGGATGGAAGAAAAAGGAAATAAGTGGTCATATATTCAAATTTCAATCAATGATATAATCTAGTATATTTTTTAGACTGAAAATGTGCAATTCTACATTCCCAAACTCACATTTCTAAATTGCTAAAACATTCTAAAAATAGATGAAGAGCTTCGTCAAAAAATCACTACACTAATATAGATAATGGTAAAAGAAAATATTCTTATCACAACCACAATATTAGTGCATCACCATGGTCAGTAAGAAAAATGTTGATACTCTTGAGGGAGTTCAGATTATTTCTCCCATCTGAGAGGATTATTGGAATATTATGGTAATGTTCAATAAATAGAACTTGGATCATATTCTCTTTCAAATCAGGGATCAAAAATTCAATTTGTAACATGCCTCAAGGGTGGAACACATTCTAATCAAAAAAATATAAGAGGCATACTCTAGAGGAATACGATCAAGCTCATATCCATGTTCCAATCGTCGCTCACCATGTGATTGGAAAATGACATGAGGCATCTCATATTACTGTAAAAAAAGACGTGTGACATACTCTAAATGAACATGAACACGATCATATTCCTATAACAATCATTGGTTTTCATGAAAATATGGGAATAAAATTAGTTTATTCTCATATCATTGTTGATGAAGCTACATGTCATATTCAAGTATCCCCCTAATTCCAGGAACAAATCTCTAAAACCATTGATGAATGACTAGACTCGTATCCTTTATAGGCTAGATAGATGTTGGATCATATACCTTCTCCAATATCAAAGTTCCATCGGTATAATCTGACATGGAATGCATATTTGAACTTTCTCATATCCCTACTTCAAGAAATATTCACCTATATATTCCAATAAGAATCCATAAATATGCTATAATTCGTACTGATAATATATATGTTATCTAGAATACAATAGAATATTCTCAATAGTGAGATCATATTCCAGCAACACTATATGATTTTCAACATATTAAGACATCTATTTTATAGAAGTGTCTTTCTCCTGATCAACCCCATAAGGAAACATATTCTGGCCATAATGAAAATTGAGGATTCTAAACATGATTTTCTCATTTCTAGTGTTGTTGAAGCTGTTCAATGCATATCTACAACACATCAAGGGTCTATAAACACTTTATGTGAGTTTTAAGGTTATCATTGCCTCAATATACCTCCTCGTGGTATATAGAGTTGTATCATAGGGACTCTATTATAGAAATCCCTAGTAGTCATCCTCCCCAATGTGATATATCTATCATAAAATGAAATCTTAACATTTTCTATAACCCCTTATATAGAGTGGTTCTAAAAAACATACGTCTTCATTTAGAATAGTTCTTGAAACATTTTATTTTAATATATATATTTTCCTTTCAAAAACCATCAAGAATTATCATGAGAAAAAATGATACCCATAGATGAAAACTAAAAGGTCTGACGAAATGGGGGCCTATAAATCTGATGAAGATGAGGAAGAAATTGATATATAGAGTTGTTTTTCTTGAAACAACATCATGACCATATTCTGAGGCCCTTCCACTTATGACTATGATATCCCAAATGAGATAGATAAGGATTGAATTCCATACCTATGAAAAAAAATGTTGAAAAATCATCATTAGATTAATTCCAGTCACCTCCCCTATCCAGAATAGGATGGTCACCTTCAGACCATTAAGATACTCTATTATCAGTTAGAAATGGATACATTTTCCGTAGTCCAGAACCCAGGGTTCGAGGAGAATGAGAAATTATTTTATGGTGCTTTTTTACATAACATAAAAACTATTCACCAAATAATTTCTAAAGACTTTTCAAATATACATATTTGAGGATTGGGAAAATATATATCATTTTATTTCAATATGTATCCATAATAGTATAACTCCTTGGATATAACATCTTATAATTTCATTTCCTTAGGATAAGTCAGAGGACTTATTATTTCACATTCCATTTGGTAAATATGTTGAAATAACCCCTCTTAAAAGATATAGAGAAACTAAAAATAAAGGGATAGTTCTTATAACATACACTAATGATAGGCCCATTAAAAATGTGAATTCATTTCAGAAGCAGAAAATGATGTTATGGAACAAATGAAAACCTCCCTTAGAAAATGAGTCCTATCATGATCATCAATTTCACCTATCTCAAATATGATCATAATTGAAAAAAATAAAATGTTTCATAACCTAAGATACTATATAATCCATAAATTAATAAACCCATCCCTCATGTATGGGGGAATATTTTACTCAAACTCTACCCCATTGGTGATGTATCCATAAGAATATTCTAGAAATATTGTATGACTCTATAAAAAAACCAAACCCTGGGGGATAAGAGAATTTTTTCCTCAACCTCTATCACCATATTTTTTAGACCTCGATAGGGTCATTGAGAAATTAGTGGTGGTTCAATAAAAATAGTAGCCCACTGGGATAAGGGAATTTATATATCAATTTATATTTATAGAGTCATCAAATTCCTGACTACAATCATAAAATCCTGAATAACCGGATTACAAATTTCCAATAGTTTCCCTAAATTATCACTAACTGACATGACTAGGGTAATTTCCTCATTATCATCTCCTTAGAAGGAATCATTTTTCTCCATTTTGATGGGTAAATCTTGATGATCAAAATCCAATCAGTTTATCCTCCCATAAGTGAAACCTTTTCTATTCAAGGACCATTTAGTAAACAGGACCAAAATCTACCATAGGTCTACTATTCAAATCCCCTGATTTGAAGAACATATGGAAAATGAAATCAATCTTCATAGGGATTTTTAGCTAAAATTTACCAACACATCATATGATTAGAGAAATGAGCCTGATGAATCACTCTATGTAAAAGTAAGTGGTGAAAAAACATATTTCATTGATATAAAGGGAAACTACAATTTCCCAAAAAAAAATTAACACATTTCATGACCATCATCATAATAGAAGATGTGTTTCTTATTGAAATTGTTGAGGAATAAAATATAATAAATAATCCTTGAGTGGATGGTGATCTAGATAGAACAACTTGGTATACACATACACTGAATCAAATGAAAAATCAAATCCTGGATCCCCCGAACAATGAATATCCACCTATATGGAGGAACATAAATAACGATAAAGGGATTGGCTAGTCTATATTCCACTCATCACCCAGAAAAGGAGATATTCCCTTCACTGGGGAATGACTGGCCCGATATAAGAATGATAAATGAAATATCAGAGATATCAATGAGGAGCTACTCAAAAAAACATTCCCAATGTGTATTATCATTATCTAGAGAATAATAAACCTCCTCCTAAACATCATGAAAGAGATTATCTTCCTATAAGAGTATCATTTGAACAAAAATCTATCTCTAGATCTAGGATGTCATTTTATATAATCAATGATGTAAAATATGATAAAAAAAACATCCCTATATTATGCTGATTACATATCCCATGATAGGGAGATCATTTTTTAATATCATGGATCAAGAATAAACAAGATACAAAATAGGGAATCTTTATCAATCCACATGCATCCTTGTAGATTAAAGGAGGCCTCAAAAGTTTTACCTGTATAACTAGTAAACACTATTAAATAACCTAATGCTAAAATGGAAGCCATGGAATGGATACACCCACCCTTACAACTTGGGAATAATCGAAATCTTAAATCAGTGGATGAAACATTTCCCACACCAATTTTTTTAATCCAACATTCTCAACATTTTAGAGTGTGGGAGATACTAGAAAACATATCATGAACTTCATGTCTCGATGCGTACTAATGATGGAATGTCAAGACTAGAATATGGTTACAAAGATGAAATTATTTACGAAGTATATGATAGGGACAACTAGTTTCTAGAAGAAAAGTCTCTTAAAAGGATCCAATTTTTTATGGTAAGGCATTCCTCATCATTTACATTATCATTTTATATCTACAGTAAGGATTATGAAAAAATTTTTCCTCAAAAATTGAAATCATTATGAAAATGAGAGTGTTTCAAAAATCATGTGTATATGGAATTGTTTATCCAATTCACTAATCATTACTCTCTTGAAAAAGGATATAATGTTAATTTGTGCTGACAAAAATTGGGATGAGCTTAAAAAACATATGATCTTTATTAAGTATCTAGGTAGATCTGTTAGTTTACAAAAGAAGAGAAATTCCTAGATGACATGATTTAGTGGACTCAATGTAAATCTCATCCATTCACATAAAGTAAGGAAAAATTATTGGTAAGGTATAAATATCCATTATTATCCTCCAACCAGAAGTAATTCACATTCAATCATGAGTAAGGCTCCCAAATCACCCAGCACTTCCCATTGAGTGTAATCAACCACAAAATCACCCTAGAACAGATGAATATGGAGATTAATATTTATCATGATTTGAGGTACATTAGAATATGTTATACTCTATCTGAGTTAATTAGGTCTGTGGTTACTTTTTTAGACCTGGAAAATATTCCACTAAAGTCACTGCTACCTATGAACGCCAATGAGGTTAACCTCACTAATTTTATTGACGTCTTACACTTCCATAAAACACTATGTCACATCATTTGGGAAAGGTTTTTCTAAAAATTCATTCTCTGAATCATTTTCAACACTGGACAGGTGATGCTGAATAATTACTTAGAACTGGTGACATATTCATTTCAACCAACTAGAAAAATGAGTGTGACTAACAAGAGGTTCTAGCCAAGGGTGGTTATAATTTGTTAAATAGATGACTGAGTAAAAAAATGATTGAGCTCATGACACTCTGAGATCATAGATTCAGAATCCCAAAATGGTTCTATATCATAGGGATAAATCACTGAATGAACCTCCATAGGTGGATGTAATCACTAGACACATGAACTGAAATAATAGGATGAATAATATCCAACACCGAAAAGAATTATAACTCTTGAATACATCATTCCATCAACATCAAAAGAAAGGGAACCACCCCACCAAATGGAATCTTCACCAAATGAAGAGAATATTATTTTGTTATGATAACATGGTGGAAAAAATAAATCAATTATATGATGAAGAATACACATCATTTTATGAGACCCTTGTATTTTATAAGGGATTTGGATGTTGATGAATCAATAAAAAATTATACAAGGGAGAAAGTGGTAATGGTTGAACCCAATATTTCCACCATATCACCATGAAGGACATATATGAAGCTAAGTACAATGGGTGAGAGATCCAAAAATAAAAAGGTAAACATGGAAATGTCTATGTTCCCTTTAGTGGTGATACAAGACCAACAATATTGCATGAATGACTAGAGAAGGTGCAATTTTCTAATCAGGGTAGACAAAATGGGTTGGTCGATGCATACGTTGCCCCCAGTAGAAGTTTCCCTCTCAAAATTGGCTCAATATCCTATTCCATCCTCTTCAAACTCCTCAAATACTAAGTCACATAATAGAGATAAACACAACCAATGGATGAAAAAATCTCTGGAAAAAAATTTGACATTTTGTAATAGTTTTATTTTGTCCCAACAAAAATCTCAATGAATAATGCACCCATTCTTTCAAAATAACATAGAGATTAACTCATTGAAACCTTCTAGAGACCACATGAGTTTTAGATAAAAGTAACTGAAATCGAGGATTAGTGATTGGAGTCTATTACATAATACTTCTATATCACCATGACATTACAAAAACAAGACCAATAAGAATTTATCTAGGCATATATAATACCCCAATATGATTTAGGTAAACATGAAAATGTAAGCATCTAATGGTATTTGATTAATGATGGTTATAGAATATACTGTATTCTAATTCTAACCCATTGATGTTTGGGATATTGAAATGTTGACATATCACCAAAAATGTTTTCCATTTAAGGGACCAATATGAGTGATTAAAGGCGTCTTGGTAGGATGATACTCATGTCCTAGTTTGGGGATCTAACATATGACTCATAGTTCATCGTTTTCGAGTAATGCATAGTATATAATTTACTACTCAAAAGGACTTATATTCATATAAAGATAATATAATTTTCAACATTTAGTCAATGTTTTTAATATCCGATCATTGGAAAGGTGAATATACTAAATAGTTATAGTACATCCTTTCATTCTTACAAATCCATATTATCTAAAGTGGGTATCCATTATAGGGACCGAAAACCAATGGGGGAAGATGATAATATGAAATTATTATCCACCAATGGGTTCGGTAGAACCAATGAACATTCGTGTATTATGTTTTATGATAATTATATTATACCCATAACCCTAATTGAGGTAGTTGACTTTTTCCAAAAATTCCTTGCTTCTCTTATCCCTAGTGACAACATGAGAGAAAATTATTATATTCAAAATATATTTGTCACAACTATGGCTGTTCATGATGAAAATATATATTTCCATGGCCTATCATGCCTATAAAATTATAGATATTCAATCATAATACCTACTATATTGGAGAATTATTCTACATATTTATAGATGGACTACGAATAGGATGACCTTAAGAACATCCCACCCACATTTGAGTATGGTGTCCCCAACACCGTCGATGAGCATAAGTGGGTTAATCTAGGAATATAAGTAGATCTAAAGTATATGTTTATTAGTGTCTCTATGATTCTAGGGGATAAAAATATGTGTATTTCATTCCTATGGAAGATAACATTTGTGGTCAATTTGAATTATATTTTAATTCATAGACTGAACCATGATTTTGCGGCACATCACCTTGGATTACCCGATGACTATTGTTGTATCAATAAGGAATCAAAGGGGATGAAACATTATCACAATACTAATATTGAATCACTAGCCAACAAATTAATCAATGAAAACTTTTTTGTAAATTGATAAACACAAAATTCCATACCTACATCATACCTATGAAGAAAAAAATTTGGACGAACAATTTTTTTATCTATTTCATAGAACAAAAAAATAACTACACTAAGATTGATTTCCCATTTATGATATTACAAACTTTAATTGATGTAATTGATTTCTCATATTCCCATTACATTATAGATGTCTATTCAGGGTATTATAAAATAATGATATACCCTTGAAGGCAAGTAATCCACCACATTCAGATCACCTTAGGGGATAAATTATTATTAGGTCATTCCATTTTGATTACAGAATTATAGTGCTACCTATAAATAGATCATGAATCTTGTCCTTAAAACATTATTAGGTTAAAAAAAATGTTACTTCAATGCATTTGGGGTCAAATATAAATACTGATGTGATCACCTGATATATATTCAATAGATATTATGCATGTTTTGACAGTATTTTTGATGAAAAATCCCATAAATTTTCATTTTAGGGTAATTTCATAGAAAATAAATGACTTTTTAGTATTCCACCTTGGTATCAAGCTAAAAAATGAAAATACTAGTGAAATCATAAAAATTTTACCCCTCGCAATATCAATGAATTGATGGGGATACAGGGGCACATCACTTACATTCACTAAATCATAGCTACCTAGATTAGAAAATTTCTCCCCATCACTATGTCAATGAAGTAGAGAGTGACCTACCAATTGGATGATGTATACCATGAATCCATTAAGAATCTCATGTAGTACTTTCCAAAATTAACAATATTGATTCCATTGGTATAATGAAAGAATATTATCTTATTTGTGACTGATATGGAAGGATAACTTAGTTATCTCCTAATAAATAAAAATGATTCCTTGAATGAAATAATTATCTAAAAAATTAGATGAATGATTCTAAGTACATGAACCCCGTATTTCGATGTCATGAAGAACAACCTCACACTCATCGTTTCAGTGAAAATTTTGAGGCATTACTTGTGGCACCATGATGGGCACTTACTATATCATATCAACAGGCTCAAGTATATCATTTTCCCATCAATGTTGAATGGTAATTTGGAATTATGAGTATTTATTGTATAACAATATTAAATATAATTTATTTTTAAAATGTTATTTAAATGAAAATAACAGATACCACTCCTGACCTAGTAAAGCACAAAAGTGTAATATAAATATCTTGATGAAGAGGTTTTATGTGCCCCTGAAACATATCAACATGGGAGATGTATTGTGATAGCACCTCTTAATGTCCAATCAATATGATACATAAAACCCAAATCCCAATCATGTTATTATAGGTATGGAATTTTCCTCTAAGAAAAAATCAATTTTTCTATTCTCCTTCTCACTCTCTAAGGGGTGAACTAATAATTATGAAAAATTCTAAGACCCTATTACCATCTTGAAAATATCCATAATGTTTTAGATAGACTAATTTAAATTTAATGAGGATTTTTAGATAGTGATAAAAAAATATCAATGGTGATTAGACCATAAAAATGAATAATAGGCCCCTATCATTGGTCACATCTGAGGACTGAAGGTAGAGTTACCAGTTTTACCAAAATTGCATCAGTATCTCCCCCAGAAAATGATTATGTTGATGCATTGCCTAATGAAGGTATACTTTGAGCAAATACTGATCATGATAGGGTGGTCTTCTGTATCATGCACTAACATAAGATATCATCATTCATCATATAAAACTTAGAGGAAATCAGTCATATCTACACTCCCCTGGAGTACGTTGAATAGACATCCACCCTTGGGAGGATCGTGCACATGGTCGGTTATCTTTTAAATGAGAACCTCCCACTAGATCAATCCTAAAGGGAACAAACATGAAACTTATCAATGAAATTTAACCTAATGGATTGGTTGAATGAGGAAAAATCATTCTAAAAATAAGGCTCATAATGAATACTCTACAGATTTATAGTGTAAGTAAAAATTATCACCCGCATGGAATATGTCCATATAGGCTCTTGTGACCCACTTCAGTCTGCGGAAAATCTCTACCAGTACATTTGGAGGCTTGGTTACCATTAAAAAACAATGTTATAATAATATGTATAATTGACCATGAAATCCCATTCGTTCCAAATCATTAATCTTTCATCTATCTACACCTATAATTTCTATATAACTCGATTTATTCAATGTCATTTCATATGGGGAATGAATGTTGTGGGACCATATCCCCCAGATACAACTATATAATTTAAGCACATCCATTCTTCTAAAACATCCTTTCCAAACAGATAATATAAATACCCTTAATTGAATTTGAATTGAATAATATCATTTAATTTTTTAAATACAATATATTATATGGATTTGTATCCCCTCAAATGATATTGATAAAGTAAACACAAATATGTATTATAATGATTTGAACAATTTATAATAGAATAAAAATGTCAAATTTAACTATTAAACATTATATCATACGATAAAAAAATAAAGAAATAGATCCATTCAATATGAATATATCAAATATACCCAAGAAGATAGTGGATAAAGATTCAATTTAATTTATAAACTAGCTTTGTTATGCTTGATGGGCCTACCACACCACCACTAGAAATTATACACATGAAACATTGTACTCAATCGTATATGGAATCGATGTATTATTCCTTATAGAATTGAATTTTACCTCACTATGAATAGTAATATATTGAAAAAAATTATATGATGAAAATTAAATAATCTAAAAAGATGAGTTGGAAAAATTGATGTGAAATATTTACATACAGTACTCCAATTTAGTGTCCACCAAAATCAGCTAACACATGAATTCAACAGAAACGTGAAACTCAAAATTATCCCTAAAGGATAACTAGTATTGTCTCTCAATACCCCAATGATACGGTTGAAGAATCCCTTAAGGATGGATCCCAAATAGGAAGGTCCTTACATCATACATAATTTATATTCTAATAAACATTAATCATTGGCCATAAAGGATGGGTAACATGTTACACATCCTCCAATGTATGTTCTCTCAAAAAAAACCTAAAATCATTAAAGAATCTATCATGTTTGTTTCAGGATATTAATCAATATGATTTTTCGTAGTTGCAAAATGTTAAACTACACAATTAATCCTAGTTTTAGGATGATAAGCATCACAATACATCTATGTCAAATGTCAATAAACTACAAAATATGTCCTTACCAGGTGATGTTAAACTATAGAGAAAGAGTCATTTAAGATATAATTTAGTATGAAAAAATCCAATGTTCTTAATTGTGTGACCTTAATTTACAAGACTCCATTCATCCATACAATATGAAGTTAAACTACATGGTTGAAATACCTCTAATTCGAAATTAATGTGTTCCCAAAACTACATAACTATTGATTATCATTTAAAAGAGATACATAGATATTAATAGACAATATATCTTAGTATATCAACTACATGATAATAATTCTCATTTCCTTAATTTTGATATCCTCTTTGTGGTGCATAAAACCTTTTCTATTTTTTGTTTCTCACAATGATCCCAACGCACATGGTTTTAGGAAATTTGGTAAGGGATACCCTCCATGATTACAACATACTAGTTCATGATATGGTTTTCAGGGTCCTAAACACAATAAAATAAATGGAACCCTATAATTTCTATCCATATGAAATTAAACATCATGGTTGACGTCTATTTCTTGACATAAAAAAGTGCAATACTGTGGACATCAACTGAGAGTACCACTATCCTTTATGTTTTTCACCCACCGAACCTCATATCTAGAACCGTGTGTGTACTTATTCCATTAATCAATACATATGTATTGATGCTCATATTTCCAATATATGTTTCAACCACAATAATATATGTGAATAATTCCCCACTCTGTTTATGTTTCAAACTTGAAGGGAGTTTACACTGTCAAAAAAATACATCTAGTTTCATTTCATCCATAAAAGGACATGTAGTGAATCTTATATCTTTAATAATGGTTCTATCTACAATAATAAAAAATGAAAAATTCCCTTCTATATGTATCAATCATAACCTTTTTGTTATTTTCCCTTTCACGAACTACATGTGGCTTGATTACTCCTATAATAGGATTTTTAGTGGAACTGAAATCTCCAATATCAAGTCTAGCCACAATAATCAACTGGAATAATGCCCCTTTGAATATGGGTCTGAAATTTTTGGAGAGTTTCTCATTCAAGAACTATATGTGGTTTTATTTCTTCCACCAAAAGATATTTAGTGACGCATGAATATACAATCCTGTTTCCAGTTATTATAATCCAATGGAATAAATCCTCCTATTCATATAGGTCAGATATATGTTGAATGTTTCCCCTTAAAATAGTCTTTTCTGATAGATTCCGACAATTATATTATTAGTATTGATACCCAGATCTCCAATCACAGGTCAAGAGAAAATTACCATTTGGAACAATTCCCCCATCTACATCTATGTTATACTTGTGTGGTGAGTTTCTCATTAAATAAATACACGTATCATGAATCTTATCATCACATGGTACATAGTGATTTGTAGATATACATTTGTGGGTCTAACTAGAATATAGATGATAAAAATTCACCCATACTGCATATGGGTTAGAGCTATGCAACAAGCACTTTAAGAACTTTGTTTTTTATGAATCATATCATTTTAATATGCATAGATATTCTCGAATATCCTTTATTAGGTAAATCTATAATTATAAAATAAAAAATGTCCCACCTATTCATATGGGTCAGACCTACATAGAGAGTTTCATATCCAAAAATTAATTCTGGATTGATTCCTACCAATATATGACCATAGGGAAACAAATATATCTAATCATGAGTATATCTACAAAAAAAATGGGAAAAATCCCCCATGGGAATATGAGTTATAACTATGTAGAGAGTTTCCTCTCCATGTACTACATGTGGCATGATTCCTACTATAACATGATACATAGTAACGCCCATATCTCCATTCACGGTTATATACACAATACTCAATTTCCAAAATTCACCCCTTCTATATACAGGTTATACCTATACGTATAGTGTCCCTTATAATAACTATGCATGGATTGAATAACGCAATAACATGATACATATGGTTTCTCAACTATCCAATTACGGGTCTAGATACAACATTCAATTGGAAAAATTCCCCCCAATGAGTATGGGTTAGAGATAAGTATAGAGTTTCCCAATTAAGAACAACATGATTCTATATTCATTCCGTCATAGGATACATAGTGACACCAATATCTCTAATATGGTGCCCATTTGAAATAATCAATAGGAATAATTCAACCTATGTGTGTGGTTATTACTTGCGTATGGATATTACAAACAATATCTACATGTTTATTGATTTATACCATTATAGAATATATAGTGACACTCATATATTCAATACAGTATTTAGTAACAATATATATAATTATAATGATACACCCCTCAATTATGGGATTATCCGATGTGGGAAACAATTTTATGTCCTTAACTCATGACATTAAACAATAAGGAAAAAATATTTTTCACATGTTGATATATTTCATGACATATACATCCCCACTGCTTGATGTTAATGTGTAATGATCATCACCCATCATCATTACATATCAATATTGTTGGTATCACCTATTTTGATAATCCCAAATCATGCTTAACATTGATTATGATGTATTAAACCTTTGCATTAATCTTATTATTCTATGCTTAAACGTATTTTATTCTAAACAGTTCCTATTCTTACTCTCATAACTTTACTGTAACAGCTTACAGTAGTATTTACATAAGTTTGGTATTGTTAGCCAACAGTCAGAGTATTATTTTCAAAGTCACAGTTACAGTTAACTGTCACCTTAAGTTACTGTTGCACTAAGTTCACAGTTACAAGGTTACAGTCGAAGACTAATACAAGCTTACAGTTACGAGTCTACTGCTATCTATTGTCAAAGCTCACAGACGAAGGTTACAGTTACAAGACTTCTGCTCAAAGTTTTCTCTGCTCAAGTTCACAGTCGAACAAGCCTACAGTCATAAGTCTACAGTCAAGGTTACAGTTAGACAGCTTCTGTCTACTAAGTCCACAGATGATCGAAGTCTACAGTTGACAAAGGTTACAGCTCTACAAATTTGATGTTACAAGTCTACAGATAGAAAGGCTACAGTTACATGGAGTAAAAGCTACCATTGCAAGCCTACAGACAGCAAACCCTTTGTTGAAGTCAGCAGTCAGTTGGAAGTCCACAGTTGGAAGACCAGAGTTGAAGTCAACAGTGACATACATTCTCGACTCACTATTTTAATTTCATTATTTCCTACATTTAATCTATCTAACGGTCATATCACACATTTTAATGTTTTGTCAAATATCTGATAAAGGTTGTCGGATGTCAGGAACCCGTACCTCGTACCTGCTGAAAAGAAATCTTTTCTGTCCCCTGATGGGAGATAAATACGAGAAGACTACATACCAGAAATAGAGGCGCGAACGTGTGAAGAATAAAAACAACGAGAAGTGAACCAGAAAAGTGTGGTGCATCCAATATACCAAAAAACGACACAAGCACAAGAGGAACACAGAGAAGCTCATAGACAATCAAGCATACTCGAGGAATGTTCTGTGCATACAAGAAGAACTTCATCGACTACATTCTCACCACCTGTGAACCTGGAGCTTACGACACTCTGTTTCTCAACAGAAACAAGAAGAGGACTCAGACTTACTTCTAATCAAATTCAAAGGAGTCCAAAGCTATACTGAAATCACCAGAACAATCTCTAAACTCTACATCTCTTGTTCTGTGATTTATTACCATTCATTTCAAGCAGTGTGTGTTATCTGCTATATCTAACACACACACTGACTCCTGTACTTTCACTGGAGGATCTGTAAATCCTCAGCAAATCTTTTTGCATCCCATTTCCCACTGTGGATAGTGGTAGAGGTCTTGTGACCTGGACAGCTTGCTGCTGTTGTTTGTTTTCCCACGAAGAACTGTGGTAGAGGTCTTGTGACCTGGACAGTGTGTTCACTGTTGTTAACCCCGATCCAGGGTGTGGATCATTCTTATATAAAATTTTGAGAGGACTAAGTCTCGGCTTGAGACTGAACCTCTTGGTTAATTCTGTGTGTTTATAGTTATACTCTATATCCATACTATACATATTTATTTCATTTTCCGCTGCTATTACTTTGAAATATAATCTATCTTCAAAGCTACTTTGATAATTAAATTAGCAAGTGTTTATATTTGTTATAAATTAGTAAGTTAGTTTCAAAAGTTAATTTAATCAGAAGATTAAGTTAACTGAGAATTAATCAATCTTTGAGAAACTAATTGAACCTTTATAATCTATATAAATTCAATACAGTTTAATTTGTTTTTGAAATTGGGGGATTTTGATAGAAATTGTTTTTAACAGAAATTTTAATTGGAACTCAATTCACCCCCCTCTTGAGTGTCCACTCCGACCAACATTTGGTATCAGAGGTTGTGTTTAGCTCTGTTATACTTGCTCAAAGTTTTATTTTAACTCTCTGTTTTTAAACTGTGATTGTAGTTTTATCTAAAAGATCTTAAATTTCTGTTAGTTCTAAATTTTATCTCTTTAAAATATTTTCTAGAATTTCCTTATGGATAATAGACTAGAAGGTGCTGCTACTAACAGGCCACCCTTCTTTAATGGTGTGAATTATGCCCAATGGAAGCTCAAAATGAAAATTCATTTGGAAAGTATGGGTTTTGATATTTGGACTTCTATAGAGTCTCAATACAAGATTCCAGAAACTGAAAGAATAACTTGGGATGAACCTACTAAAGAAGCTTACAATAATAATTGTAAGGCTGTGAATGCTCTCTACTGTGCTCTAGGAGATGAGGAATTCAATAGAATTTCTGCATGTAAAACTGCTTTTGAAATCTGGGACACCTTAGCTGTTTCTCATGAAGGAACAACTAATGTCAAGGAAATGCGGTTAAACACTTATAATATCAAATATGATAACTTTAAGATGAAAGCTGATGAACCTATTTCTGATATGTATCTCAGGTTTAATGAGATAGTCAACACAATGAGCTCACTCGGGAAGATTGTTCCAGCAAAGGAGCAAATCATGAGATTATTGAGATGTCTGCCTGACAGATGGAGAGGCACATCCGTTTCAATTAGAGAATCCTGTGATATTGGAACATTGCCTGTCAAGGAGTTAATTGGTAAGCTGATGATGTATGAAGAAGAGCTAAAGGTGAATAAAGAGGAAGATGAGGAACCAAAACGAAAATCTGTAGCTTTTAAGTCTACTGCATCAAAGAGCAAAGACAAGGAGAAAGTGCATATACCAACTGAAAGCTCATCTAGTGAAGACTTAGATTCTGACAGTGTTGCCGAGATGGCACAAATAGCAAGGAGATTCAAGAAGTTCTATAGGAAGAAGAAGTTCTTCAGAAAACCAAACTACAAGGGTAAGTATGATAGACAAGGTAAGTGGAAGAAAGATTGGAAGAAAACTGATAAAGAAGAAGACATAGTTTGCTATGAATGTAAAAGGAAAGGACACATCAAAGCTGACTGTCCTAAGTTAAAATTCAAGAAGAAATATGAGTACAAGGACAAGAATTATAAGAAAGCTATGAAGGCCACCTGGAGTGCTTCAGAAGACAGCACAAGTGAATCAGAGTCCAGTGATTCTGAAAGAAATCGTGCTAATATGTGTTTCATGACAAACACATCTGAGGTAACCTTAGACACTCCCACTCTAAACTCTTATTATTCTGAAGGTGAAGCAGAATCTGGTTCTGATTCTGAAAATATGTCTAAAGATGAATTGACTGAATACTGTAATATGCTGGAAGAAACGTGTAATGAACTAAAGGATAAATATAAGTCTTTAAAGAAACAGCATGCTCTTACTGCAAGTGTCAAGTCTGCACTTGATGTAGAAAAAGAGAAAAATGTTCAATTATTAAAGGAGAATACAGAACTGAAACTATCTAATGAACAACTTAGAAAGGACTTAGAAACATTCACAAATGGAAAAGACACTCTAACCCAACTACTAGGAAAGCAAGTTGCGCCTAAGTATGCTACTGGATTGGGATACCAACCTGGACAAAGACAGCTTACTAAAACCCGATTTATTTCCAAGTCTGGAAAAAATCCAGCTAGTTCCAGTTTTGGAAATTCGTATGCCTCAACTGGTTATTTAAATAGTTGTAGATCAAGTAAAGTATATCTCTCTAAATCTGTTGCATCTATTAATTGTATGGGACCCATAAAACAAATCTGGGTACCTAAATCCTTGATTGCTAACATATCTGGACCCAAGAAAATCTGGGTACCAAAGTCATTTCTTGTCTAATCTGTTTTGTAGGAAATCTGTTTGAAAAGCAATTACAAGAAGGTATGGTACTTAGACAGTGGATGTTCAAGACACATGTCTGGGGACTATTCGTGCTTCAAAAGCTTAATAAAGGTTGATGGAGGATATGTCACTTTTGGTGATAACTCAAAAGGAAAAATCATCGGCCTAGGCCAGATTGGTAACACTGACTCAGTATTAATTTCCAAAGTTTTATTTGTTGATGGAATTAAGTACAACCTACTTAGCATTTCTCAATTGTGTGATGATGGCTTTAATGTCAAGTTTGAAAACAATTCTTGTGATGTTTATAATTCCAAAAATGCTTTAATATTTTCTGCCTTAAGAAATGAAAATGTTTATGCTGTTGACTTAAACACTTTAGCTAAACATAATGTTACTTGCTTAAATGCTTTTCATAAAGAGTCTTGGCTGTGGCATAGGAGATTAGGACACTGAAACATTCACTCACTTAGAAAACTCTCTAAGAAACACCTAGTTAGAGACTTACCTAAGCTTGAATTCCCAAATGACAAAGTGTGTAATCCCTGTCAAAAGGGAAAACAACACAAAGTTTCTTTTAAACCAAAGAAAGAAGTTTCAACTTCTCAACCACTTGAACTGGTTCACATGGATTTGTTTGGACCATCAATAATTTCAAGTCTAAATGGGAAGCACTATGTTTATGTTCTTGTAGATGACTTTTCTAGATATACTTGGGTATATTTTCTAGCTCACAAAAGTGAAGCCTGCTCTTCCTTTGTTAAATACTCTAAGTCTGTAGAAAATATTAGTGGACTTAAGATTAAGACCCTGAGGAGTGATCATGGCCGTGAGTTTGAGAATCAAGAATTTGAATCTTACTGCTCACACAATGGCTATGCTCACAATTTTTCTGCTCCTAGGACACCCCAACAGAATGGTGTAGTGGAATGAAGAAACAGAACCCTGCAAGAAATTGCTAGAACTATGCTTAATGAATATGACCTGCCAATTTACTTTTGGGCTGAAGCTGTTAATACAGCTTGTTATGTCATTAATAGAGTCTTGATCAGACCTGTTTTAAAGAAAACCCCTTATGAGTTGTGGAATAATAGGAAGCCTAAGGTTAATTACTTTAGAGTTTTTGGTTGCAAAGTCTTTATTCTGAATACTAAAGATAATCTTGATAAATTTGCTCCAAAAAGCGATGAAGGAATTTTCCTAGGTTACTCTATGTCTAGTAAAGCCTATAGAGTGTTCAATAAGAAAACCAAATGTGTGGAAGAATCTGTTCACATCAAGTTTGATGAGACTGATCCACATGAGTCTAAAACTTCTCTTGAAGATGTTGAAGAAGACATATCTGTTCTGGACCTAAATGACAAATCTAAAGAACCTGTAATAAAAACATCCAGTTCTGGACTTTTTCCAGAATCTTCCTCTGTGGAACCCGAACCTATAGATGAACCTGAAATCTCTAGTCCAACCTTTACCAAATCAACTACGATTCTAAAGAATCATCCTTTAGATGCTGTTGTTGGTAATCTTGATAGAGGAACACAAACTAGAGCCTCTCTAAGAAATCAGGTTGAACATCAAGCTTTTCTTTCACAGCTTGAACCCAAAAATGTCAATGATGCTATCAGTGATGAATTCTGGGTAATGGCTATGCAAGAAGAACTAAATCAGTTTGAAAGAAACAAAGTTTGGGAATTAGTGGAAAGACCTAAAGACACTCTTACCATAGGCACTAAATGGGTGTTTAGAAACAAAGTTGATGAGTTTGGTAATATAATCAGAAACAAAGCTAGGCTAGTTGCACAAGGGTATAGTCAGGAAGAAGGAATAGACTATGAGGAAACCTTTGCACCTGTGGCTAGACTAGAGGACATTAGGATATTACTTGCTTATGCTGCTCATCTGAATTTCAAACTATATCAAATGGATGTTAAAAGTGCTTTTCTAAATGGATATATAATTGAGGATGTATTTGTGGAACAACCTCCTGGTTTTACAAATCCCCATTTTTCTAATCATGTTTTTAAACTATCTAATGCTTTATATGGTTTAAAGCAAGCTCCAAGAGCTTGGTATGATAGGCTCAGCTCTTTTCTTATTTCAAAAGGATTTACTAAAGGGATAGCTAATCCTACTCTTTTTATTAAATGGATTTCTAAAGATGTATTAATAGTTCAAATTTATGTGGATGATATTATTTTTGGATCTTCAAAAAATTCTTTATGTGTTGATTTTTCAAAAATAATGCAAAATGAGTTTGAAATGAGTTTAATGGGAGAACTCAAATTTTTCCTTGGATTTCAGATCTTTCAAAATAAAAATGGTATTATTTTGAACCAAAGTAAATATATTAAAGATCTTCTAAAACGTTTTTCTTTGGATGGCACCAAAGGCAGTGACACACCTATGAGCACCACTTGCAAGTTGGACAGTGATGAAACTGGTGAACCAGTGGATCAAACCAATTACAGAGGTATGATAGGTAGTCTACTGTACCTTACTGCCAGTAGACCTGACATCATGTTCAGTGTATGCATGTGTGCTCGATTTCAAGCCAATCCAAAAGAGTCTCATTTGACTGCTGTTAAAAGGATTTTTAAATATCTAAAACATACTCCCAATTTGGTATTATTTTATCCAAAAGGACAATCATTTGATTTATTAAGTTATTCTGATGCTGATTTTGCTGGCTGCAAGTTAGATAGAAAGAGCACCTCTGGAACATGTCACATTTTAGGCAAGTCACTAGTATCTTGGTGTAGTAAGAAGCAGAATTCTGTTGCATTGTCTACTGCCGAAGCTGAGTATATAGCTGCTGGTAGCTGTTGTGCACAAATCTTGTGGATGAAACACACTTTACTAGACTATGGATATCAATTCAAACATGTCTCTATAAGGTGTGACAATACAAGTGCTATTAACATTTCAAAAAATCCAGTATCTCATGCTAGGACAAAACATATTGATGTGAGACATCACTTTCTGAGGGATCATTATCAAAAAGGTGATATCACTCTTGAGTTCATTGGCACTGAACATCAGTTAGCTGATATTTTTACAAAGCCTTTGAATTCTGAGAGATTAAGTTACATCAAACATGAGTTAGGTATGATTAACTATAGCACAGTTGAAACCTCACAGTTAGACCTCACAGTTGAAACCTCGCAGTTGAAACCTCACAGTTGAAACCTCACAGTTGAAACCTCACAGTTGAAACCTCACAGTTGAAACCTCACAGTTGAAACCTCACAGTTGAAACCTCACTGTTACATCTCTCTGTAGGCTGTTTCGCTGTTTAATCTTATTTTATTTTTGCGGGAATTCGAACCGTTTCTTTTCTTTATTCTCTTATTTCTAAATCCCTAAATGATAAAATTGAGAACATCGAACATATCTCAATCCACTCATCTCGACCCTTGCTCTCTCAAGTCCTAAACCCTAAACCTTCAACCGAACCTCGAAACCTCATTCAGTTCCAATGGCCAGAACAAAGCGACCCCCGACTGTCAACGAAGATGCACCAATGCCGAAGAGGACTCAAGTCGAATCCAGTGGCACCGGGAATGCCTCGATAAGACCTGTTAATCCACATCTGACTAAGAGAGAAATAGTTGATGAGAAGGAGCTAAGTGAAGAGTGGATTTTATCGAGCAGATCATTAGTGCTGGCAGTGCTTAATGATCAAGGATGGACCGAATGCTTCGCAAACAATAATGGACCATACTACCCGAAGCTGGTGAAGGAGTTCTATGAATATCTACAGTTCGAGGAAGAGGATGATCTGCATAGACTGGTATCCAGAGTAAACGGCAATGAATTCAGTTTTTCATCCGTTGAATGGGCTGCATGTTTAAGAGTTCCTCATGAGGGTATTTACAACTACTATTCTGGAGCGGCTCCTCCAAACAGTAGAATCTTTGATCATGAGACGGCTCTGGAAGAATTGACAGGCAATGGCACTGTAAGGAAGATTGTTGCTACTGAAATGAATGGAGAGGACAGGATTCTGTTTAAATTTATCCAGCATGTACTGAGTCCTAGAAGAGGAGATTTTGCAACTCTGAAGCATCAGGATATTTACTTGATGTACTTATTAAAACATGGAAGGAAGGTCAACCTTTGTAGGTTGTTGATGGCTCAGATGGAGGACATGATAAAGGCAAGCTCAAAATCATGTGCCTTGTTTCATGCTAAACTCATTTCGGTTATGTTGAAAGTGAAAGGTGCAGCTGGAAGTCAGGAAGAGTTGATAGTGGAAAAGAACAGTGTATGTATCTCGAAAGTAATCTGAAAATTCATGAAGATCAGTTGGAATCCCTGGAAGAAATCATGGGTGAATGATGAGGAGAGAATCTATGAGATTTTTAGCCCTTCTACTCATCCCTCTAGACCGAGAGATAGGAGAGATCCAGGCTTAAAGCCTGATGAGCCTGAACCTGTATACTCAGATGATGAACAGACTGCAGTAGTTGGTAACTCTGCAAGAGAGAACACTCCAATTGATGAAGGGAGTGATCCTGATACTACTCACAGTCTTGTCAGGACAGTGACGTTTGGAGCAGCAAGCCCTCCAAAAGAACTACCTAGTAGAGAACCTGTTCTAAGAGACAGTGAGACTGAGACTACAGAAGAAGAAGAAGAAGAATCTCAATATTTTGTCAAGGACACCTCTGATGAGGGTGATACAGTCGAAGCAGAAGAGGCTGGAGCTTTAAATGAAAATCAAGAAACTGTTGCAGAAGAACTTAGTATGAGCCCTCTGATAGGGTATACAGACAAGTTAGTGTCTGACCAGGAAGCAGGAGTGGTCTCTACTACTGTTGTCATGGAAGTGGTTGATGACCCAACAGAGAAGGAGGCTAACCTCACTGCTGAACCTACAGAGGAAGCAAGTATGGAACCTGCTAGAGCTACAGAAGAGAACCTAGAGTTACCCAGAGTTGAGCAGATAGTAGAAAGTGTTCAGGAAGGACCTCCAAGTGAGGGGGAGCGTGTTGGTTCAGTCTCTGTACTGTATGATATAGAAGGATGGACCTCAGATCCAGGATACATGGTGCTAGGACTCAATTATGAGGATTCAGATGAGGAAAACCAAGCACCAAGAAATCCAGTCATCCTACCTAACAGCTCTCCAGTGTTAGAAACTGAAAAATTGGCCACCAAGGAAGACCTTGAATCCATAAAGAATGAAATGAAGGAGACCATCAGACAGTCTGTTGCTGAATTGAAAACCAGTCTTTTTGATGAGCTGAAAAATGTGGAACAATCCTTAGAACTATCTCTAGGATGTGTTGTGGGAAGTCCAATAAAAGAAGTGATGGATGAAATGAAAGTGTGCCACACTCAAATTGAAAGCTGGACTGGAGCAGTAGTGGCCCTCAGACAATCAGTTGCTTCTTTAACTGCCCTGAGCAGTTCTCAGACACAAGTGCCCAGTGAGATTCGATACATCAAAGAAGTGGTCAAGCAGTTTGTGGAAGTATTTGAGGATTTCAAGAAATCAGTAAAAGAACACTTTAGCAATCAGGATGCTGTCATTCAGAAAGTGATTGGAAATCTGACTCAGTCTTTCAAGGAGACAGTGGCATTCTCAGTCAAGTCCCTTCCTTCATCTAGCTCTCCTGTGGACCTTGAGCAGTTTAGAAGCCTGCTCAGAGAAGAGCTTACTCAGGCCCGTGCAAATGACACATCAGACCTACAGATCCTTGCTACTACAAGAGAAGTCAGTGGCTTTGTTCGTGAGCACCTGCAGGCTGCTACTGCTTCTCAGGAGGCCATCAAAAGTAAAGTGGATTATTACTTTGATCGGATTTTCACCAAGCATCAGTTGAGCAATCACTTCAAGCTCATGCTAGAAACTATGAAGCTGCCTCCTGTAACTCAAGCTTTCAAAGAACAAGTTAGCAAGCTACGAGAGTTGACCCCGGCTTTGGATAAATTCTTGGAAAACAAAGATGACTTCTTATCTGCCATGGACAGAGGAGGAAACATTATCATGGATTTCAGGAATCTGCTCCTACCTTTTCTTCATGTGGACTGCACACCTGTTATAGTTCCTCCTGCCCTACCTGTCTCCAACCCCAGTGGTTCTTCCATAATGTCTCCTGCTGATGCCCTCAGAAGCCTTAGACCACTGATCCCTCGGCAAGCTACTCACTACCGGCCTTCAGGAGCCTCTGTTGCTGCCCCTCCAGACATTCCTGCTGCCATTCCTCAGCCTGTTGATCCTTCACCTCCTGCTCCATCTTCTTCCTCCAAAGGAAAAGATTCCTTACCTCCAGATGAAGAGGATTGAGTCTGTTTTTTTTTTGATAGGGATCATGTATTCACATTTTGGGTCATGTATTGTCCTCCTTATTAATACAATGTTTATCTTCCCTCTCTCTGTCTTTCTTTTTGTTAATCACAAAGGGGGAGAAATAAAGAGAAATAGATAGGGGGAGAAATGGGGAGAAATAGGAAACTCAAAGGGAGAAATGAACCTATACAAAGAGGAGAAATCCTTGCGGAGTATACCTAATTTTTGTGCTCATATTGCTAATACTGTGTTTTGCACACTTCTCTATGATACTTCTATATTTCATACTGACATAATTTGTGATTATCAAAAAGGGGGAGATTGTTGGTATCACCTGTTTTGATAATCCCAAATCATGCTTAACATTGATTATGATGTATTAAACCTTTGCATTAATCTTATTATTCTATGCTTAAACGTATTTTATTCTAAACAGTTCCTATTCTTACTCTCATAACTTTACTGTAACAGCTTACAGTAGTATTTACATAAGTTTGGTATTGTTAGCCAACAGTCAGAGTTTTATTTTCAAAGTCACAGTTACAGTTAACTGTTACCTTAAGTTACTGTTGCACTAAGTTCACAGTTACAAGGTTACAGTCGAAGACTAATACAAGCTTACAGTTACGAGTCTACTGCTATCTATTGTCAAAGCTCACAGACGAAGGTTACAGTTACAAGACTTCTGCTCAAAGTTTTCTCTGCTCAAGTTCACAGTCGAACAAGCCTACAGTCATAAGTCTACAGTCAAGGTTACAGTTAGACAGCTTCTGTCTACTAAGTCTACAGATGATCGAAGTCTACAGTTGACAAAGGTTACAGCTCTACAAATTTGATGTTACAAGTCTACAGATAGAAAGGCTACAGTTACATGGAGTAAAAGCTACCATTGCAAGCCTACAGACAGCAAGCCCTTTGTTGAAGTCAGCAGTCAGTTGGAAGTCCACAGTTGGAAGACCATAGTTGAAGTCAACAGTGACATACATTCTCGACTCACTATTTTAATTTCATTATTTCCTACATTTAATCTATCTAACGGTCATATCACACATTTTAATGTTTTGTCAAATATCTGATAAAGGTTGTCGGATGTCAGGAACCCGTACCTCGTACCTGCTGAAAAGAAATCTTTTCTGTCCCCTGATGGGAGATAAATACGAGAAGACTACATACCAGAAATAGAGGCGCGAACGTGTGAAGAATAAAAACAACGAGAAGTGAACCAGAAAAGTGTGGTGCATCCAATATACGAAAAAACGACACAAGCACAAGAGGAACACAGAGAAGCTCATAGACAATCAAGCATACTCGAGGAATGTTCTGTGCATACAAGAAGAACTTCATCGACTACATTCTCACCACCTGTGAACCTGGAGCTTACGACACTCTGTTTCTCAACAGAAACAAGAAGAGGACTCAGACTTACTTCTAATCAAATTCAAAGGAGTCCAAATCTATACTGAAATCACCAGAACAATCTCTAAACTCTACATCTCTTGTTCTGTGATTTATTACCATTCATTTCGAGCAGTGTGTGTTATCTGCTATATCTAACACACACACTGACTCCTGTACTTTCACTGGAGGATCTGTAAATCCTCAGCAAATCTTTTTGCATCCCATTTCCCACTGTGGATAGTGGTAGAGGTCTTGTGACCTGGACAGCTTGCTGCTGTTGTTTGTTTTCCCACGAAGAACTGTGGTAGAGGTCTTGTGACCTGGACAGTGTGTTCACTGTTGTTAACCCCGATCCAGGGTGTGGATCATTCTTATATAAAATTTTGAGAGGACTAAGTCTCGGCTTGAGACTGAACCTCTTGGTTAATTCTGTGTGTTTATAGTTATACTCTATATCCATACTATACATATTTATTTCATTTTCCGCTGCTATTACTTTGAAATATAATCTATCTTCAAAGCTACTTTGATAATTAAATTAGCAAGTGTTTATATATGTTATAAATCAGTAAGTTAGTTTCAAAAGTTAATTTAATCATAAGATTAAGTTAACTGAGAATTAATCAATCTTTGAGAAACTAATTGAACCTTTATAATCTATATAAATTCACTACAGTTTAATTTGTTTTTGAAATTGGGGGATTTTGATAGAAATTGTTTTTAACAGAAATTTTAATTGGAACTCAATTCACCCCCCTCTTGAGTGTCCACTCCGACCAACAAATATAATGAATGATCTAGACTCTATTCAATCAGGTTATGGGGTGATTTAAAAATCTTTTAACACCTCACCCCATAGGCCACACTTCATGTGTTTATCTCCTTGGGATACTTCAAACCTTACACTACCTTCAAAAAGGAGAAGGGATATCATTGTTTGACCATGCTATAAGAATACCTTCATAATGTATTTAATGCACCACCCAAAGGAATATTGGACCCACAATAATAGATTTCAATACCTTGTGATCCCTTACATCATCATGGAAGAACATAGTACATTAGGGTGTTTTATGAAATCACTGAAATGATTGTCCAATACCATTAATCCAGACCAATAAACCCTGATCCATGATTTTAAAACTTTTGAAATACTTTTCCAATTTTTTTTGGTGTAATATTGACCTCAGGTCTCCCCATTAGACTATTGTGTAACACTCCCCTCATAACATGCCCATGTTCATAATGACATTAAACTAAATTCAGTTTGTTCAATGTTGTATGGAATTAATCATTAGGATTTGATGGTCCAAATTTCAGGAACCTAAAACTATAGAGAAAGAGACCTAAAAATTTTCGTGTTGATAACCCTCAATGGGAGGCCAACGAAAAAGTTAAATATCACTTATATAAACACTTTATCTCTATATTAGAGGAAAACTTAATTTGAAAATTAATAAGGAATAATTATCTCAGGCCTCCCTAAGTGTCCCTTTTAAAATAAAATCCATCATCCTTGGGTGGCCCAGTCTAGGAAATAGGTCAAGTAATTATTCATCACATCATCATTCCATGATGACATGATCTATAGGTAGAATCCCAACATATACAGTGATGGAACACTTATTAAATATTATGTTTTTTTATAAATTACATTCATTACATTGATTTTAGTGATAAAATAATCAGTTCCATGAGTTGGTATTCTTATCTTGTAACCCTAAAAACCTTGGGTTCCCTTCCTCTTAGTCCTACCATATGTAAAACAAGTCTGAATGAATATATAGTTCAATAGTACCACTCTTGGATTAATTGAAAAATTTTCAACAATGAAAAATAACACAACCCTAGAGGAATCATCCCAAAGATGAGGACCCCTGTAAATGCAAGAGTAATTTTCCTAACAACATAGAACATTATAAGAGTTATATATTAATAATGGATGACTTTTACCCATTTTTTACCTCATCCAATTAATTAAAATATTTCTCAACTGGGATTTAAAAACCCCATAATATGACTATTCATGTAGATTGGACACCCTTGATCTTATATCACCGTATATTGTACTATTTTTCAATGAAAAAAAATATTATATTCCATATGAATCCTTTTGGTGGTTCAAACAACAATACACAAAACCACATTCTTTTGGGACTATGCGTCCCAAAAAAATACAAATTACCCTAGGGTTCTAGGACCCTTAATGATAACTATTTTCTCCATACCTCCCTTAATCATCCAAAAAATTGAGTCTTTTGAAATATTATGACTATAATAAAGATTTGTTGGAAGTAAAAAATATAATTTAAAATGCATGTAAGCCCTATGGGATGATGAATAAGGTTTTATGACCTTCAAGTTAGAGGAATCCAGTCCTTTAATATTAATACCACTAATTCATGTCGACCCAACCAATCCATAGGAGATATCTACACCTTATGGTGTTTTGAGTCTTCCCTGGTATGTATTCCTCATTTCATATACATCAATTTATTCTTACGATAATGTGATTTACACAAAACAAATTCCATCTATCACATTGGAATTGACTTCCCTAATATTCTACAAACCACCAATACAATACTCAAAGAATCATATATTTCCCTTGGAAATGAGAAGTGATCCTCTTTAAATGACCATGATTATAATATGTATGGTCCCATGCATAAGGGTCTTTGACCTACAATATAGAGGGATATTTTCATTACATGATATGAAATACAATACTCCCTAGCCCTGGAGACACTTCTATGGTACTTAACACCATATGGTGTTTTGGGTCATCATCGGAATGTCTTCTCCATTCCATATTCTAAAATTAATTCCATGAAGAAAGATTATAAACTCTATAGAATCTCAATATATGATTTGGAATACCATATTATGAATAGATTGATATGGTCTGAGATAGAAGACCCTAATAAAATTTAATATAAGTCTATTCTAGAAGACTAAAAACACTATAAATCGATGGTTTATTGTTAAAGTCCATAAAAAACAAAAAAAAAGTATCCAACATAAAAGGCCTTATGTAACTAAAGAAAATGTCACAAAAAATCAGGTTGAAAACTTATATATGTTGTCCTGAGAAAAATCCATCATTATTCTATCTAATATTATCCTGTATAATGATTTGAAAAATGATTGGGTTGAAATAAAATATAGATACAATATTCATAGGGATTTTTTTTACCTAAAAAATTCAAACAAGGATCAGTAGGGAAAAAAACTATGGAAGATATTATAGTTATAAATATATGGGAAAAACATTTTGTCCCCAAATTATCATTTTATATAACATGTTACAAGGAAAACCAATGCAGATACACCCATGAAGAATCTCTTGTTTGTGGTAATTCAAGAGCAATTATTAAATAACTAGTTTGATTCAGACATTAAAATCTTGTAATTTGGGATTTCTTTGTATAATAAAAAGGAAAGGTATCACCGATGATTTATACAATATCATATAAATTTAATTTCATTCACATCCAGAAGGATATAAAGGTGGAAAATGTCATGTAATGTTCAGATAATTTATTTATTTGTAATTTGAAAACGAAGTGTAAATCTAAACATTCATTAGACTCTCCAAGAATTCTATAAAAACACAATTTTTTTGAATAAATAAAAATCTATCAGATGAATTTTCCAAATCAATTATGGTCTGGAAAGAGGGGTCAATTGAGCATGAAAGTGTTTTATGTTCCATCTCTTCTACTTCTCCATAAGGGAGACAATTATAAATTTAAGAGAATATCACTTTAGCTCCCTCATGATTGGTCTCTAATAAAAATAGTAATTCACAACAAAGTAATCTTGGTCCAGCTACCCACACATGATATTACTATATTTATGAAGTTAATATAGCCATATATGTATGCTTCTAAGAGATAGATTAATTTTTTTATTAGGAATGTATAAAGCTTCAATTATTTTGTTGGTCCGAGATCTATTTTACATGAAATGTACACATTTACCACTCATTATCAGATTCTTTTTTAGGAAAAAATAATATCCATAAATATATCATATAAGAATGAACAATTAAATCCTCCATCATCCATGTAACAAAAGATCAGATGAAGGATTTAAACGTGTCCACCAAACATATCCAAGGGTGTCTCAGTGATCATGGTAAGTATTAGATAAAATATTATCCTTTATATTACAACGATTTATAAATCCATTTGGTTGGGAGTGTTGGTTGGAGGAAAGGTTGGATTATTTGATGATGAAGCAATAGATGATGTTTCTTGTGTTATCATTTCAAATAGTGCATCAACTATTGCTAGTATATCAGAAATAAAATCCTCCAATAATTTGATACCTATAATTTTATTTTCATCACTATGTCAGGAGTTCATACTTGGAGGCTCTCCAATGTTCTCTATAACCTCCTATAAGACTGTGAATATGGGGTTCATTAAAGAACATGGATTTTCCAAATGGAAGATCAGCCAATTATTTACACTACCCAAGTAGTCTTCCACCCTAGAAGGGTTATAGTCATATGAAAATAATATTCGGACATCAATTGGTGAAATAATATTATCATAATTTGTGTTTTAACACTATAATATGTGCCCAAATTTATATATGAGCCTCATATTGTTTTCTCCCTACACAATAGATAATGGTATAGGAGGAAAACATTAAATACATCCAATGTGGAGATAAAATAGATATAGAGTATATGGATATCAAATATCCATCACATCTACATTTTCATGTATGTTTCCCATCATAAAGAGAGATTTTATATAAACTATGATTTATCAAACCTCTTAATTATCAATTGTTAGCCTTGTAAGTCTGGGAAAATTAATAAATTTGAAATCATCATGCCAGTTCAACATGTAAATAAACTCGTCGATATGTTGATGAATATCCTCAACCCCAAAAACATTCCACATTCTACAATGAAATGAATAATCAGTGATTACACTTGATTTTTAATATTTATAACAAAAAATGAGCTCATTTCCATCCAAAAGAACTATAAGGGGCTACTAATTCAGTATTGAATGTTTCCTTGCTTGGTATGACAGAGGGGGTGATAAATAAAATCCATTTTAAAAAAAACATGATAAATAGGCCTACCTGTTCTAGTCAATATGTTATCTCCATATTAACCACGAGAATTCTCATTTATTTTTCCCCAGCCATTAAAATCCATCCATTAAAAAAACTGGCTAAAACACTACTAAAAAAAGTTTGGGGATACCTCTAGTATTAATGTGTAGACCCATGAGGCATACCCCTAGCATCAAGGATGGACCAATACGATATCTTATTATTGTAATCCTATTGGGGAGGTCATCAATAAGGGTGTATAGTGGTTTAATGTGTCCCCCAATCAGAGTGAAAGAAGTTGATACAGTCCATAAAGGAAATTAATGAACATAGTTTTACCTCCTTATATAAATTCTCCACCATGATGGTAAGAATGTGCCTTTCAAAGATCAGATTCTATATGTGGAAATCAAAAAAATACATAGAGGATATAATTTCACCATACATTTCCCTATGAAGGTGAATTCTATCCACCTGGTACATATCCCAATTATTTTTTCCAACTTCTCAATGAGATATATAGAAGGAGTTAGTTTTACGAGACCAATGACTAATCAACTCTGTGAGATGTTCTGAATGATGATACATGATGAACTACTAAGTCCATATCTCCATAGAAATATGAATACTATGTAACTAAATGAAAACATATGAACAACTCATCCTAGCCCAGAATGGTAGTTCTCATTGATTATATAAGTAATATCAAGGTTGATTGTCCCACTTTGAGCTCTAGAAGATTGTTGAATCTTGTAAAGGGGAGAAAAATTTTCTTGAATAACTATATGATATTATATAATGATCATGATCATAGAAATATATAACCCTATTAGAGTTATCCAATATGTAAGAACACCCTAGACTTGTTCTATAGAAAATTGAATCAATTTAGAAATATTTTTTTATATTCTGCATAGAGATTATTTTTGCTAAAAATGGTGAAGATAATAATTTATGGGGTGGAATAAATCATCATCAAGAAGACCAAATACATATAAAATATGTTAGTGTAAGAGGGGATAACTCTAATATTAAGTCAAGGGAATCTCATTTATAGCCACATTAGAGAATAAAACACGATACCCAGGGTTGTAATTTTGACTCCCATCAATCACAGAACACTAGAAGGATTCATTGGAAGATTTCTTAGAACTAGAATACATCTATGAAAAAGAAGGGGAACATTTCAGGTAAGTGAAACACTATGAAATAATATGTTAATAACTCTTGAAACAATATTTTAATCACATTAATAATACAAGGATTCATGATTACATGATATGATCTCATGAGTTTTGTAATCCAAGTATCATATCCTGCTTCCACGACTCAATGAAAGACTTGAAGTCACCGTACGGAGAGATGGTCACATGAACCATGAATTGACCAATTGATCATGTGACTGATCGAGAACATCATGAAAACCCTATAATGATTCTATGAAACCTGTAAAATTGGAAAAGAATCATAAAATTACAGAATGTTGAGTTGTGGGTTGTTTTAGCATGTTCGTAGGATGAAGGATTCTCCACAGTGAAATAATGCCTTCAGATATCATGAATTGTTCTTGTGAAGAAGTATTGAAAAATTCTTCTTATAGTGGGGTCTTGGGAAATAGTCTAATGATTGGAGAAACCACAAGAGCGCTAGAATTAGGGTAAATGGAGGAATGAGTAGATCTCTTACTCCCTTATTTACTAGATTCTCTACATAATACCAAATGATACTTAGAATACATTATATCATCTGGGAAATTGATCAGTGGAAGTCTTAAGGACTGAGGAGAGAATTTACTCTCCTCAAAACATAGTTCTTATCCTTCCATACCTCACTCAAAATGGATGAATTTATTGAATCCCACCAATTGAGAATAGTAAATTCTTTAATGGATAAAATATATAAACCATGGGTATTAAATTTTCCACAAAATAATGGAAGAAGTAACAAGAATATATCAATTAAATGAAACAAAATCAAGTTGATCAGGTTAGCTCTAGGAGGACACGTTATCACAGGACCCCATGAAGGTTATCTGAATAGGTTATGCATTGAAAATGACCTATTAATGGCCATGAAAATACCCTAAAAAACATGTTCACGTCAAATCATCCATAATGAACTAATAATCATATAGAGTGTTCTTTATAGGCTCCTCAATTCATTAAAAATTATCAAAAATAGATTCCTGACAACCATATAAATCCCTGATAAAATAAGTAATTAATGATTAAAATGGTTGATGGATCATATGGTTGACGTTATGTTTTTTCATTATTATGGTATTTTCACATCATTTAGATCACCAATGACCATGTGGAGTCCCTTTGATGTGATAGCCTGATCTCAAGAAGGGCCCCAAGAAAGTCACTATGATCATTTGAGAGCATCTTCAATAGGAACATGTTCTCTTGAGTACTCCAAGGAATGTCAACTCATTCGTACATAGGCACATTAAGCTATGGACTTGAACCAGTGATTCACTGATGGGAACACGATGAAAATGTGTTGGAAAATTGAAGATAGATGTTTGAAAAAGATAGAAGTCTCTTTTGATGGGAAGATATGTTGATGTTATTACGAAGGGGTTATGCCCCAAATGATCAACAAAAGAACCCATTAGAAGCCAAATAGGTCTCACTAGAGGTTCTTAAATAGCTACATTGATCTCATAAAAGGACTATAAAAAATACTTAATAATCTTTCTAAGGACTAGAGGAATGTATTCTTTGATCACAAAAAATCTTTTCAGTAGGCATTTTAATCATAGGAAGACTACCAGACTTGTATGATCAATGGTGAAAAAGATGTTTTATATTTTTATATTATTATGATAAATATCTTTGAATATTTGAGGTCTAATTAATATTGAAATTAAGGAGTGTTCTAATGGTCCTTGTTTCTCAATATATGCCTTGTGAAACCCATTTAAACGTTATTTGAATTGTGTGATTAATAAATATCTCCAAATTTTCAACACTATATTTTTAATATATGTTTCATGCAATCCGTTGTATAATAGGGGCATCAAGGATAAAAATTTACACCCCCAATACACATAAAACAAACAAACTATGTCTAAATATAAGTTAATAGAGAATACATGACCTCTCATAGTGGAAAAAACACTACAAAAAAGTATTCTACTAGGTAAAATTTTGGGAATGAATTAATGGTTTAAATTAAATGAGTATACACTTCTCATGATTACCTAATAGATCAAGTGAAGGAGTATCAGTTCTACCTATGGGTCATTTTAGGGAATTTATTCATGTTTAATTGGTCATGTGAGACATAAAATAAGTTAATTATTAGAAAATGTTGAGGCACATATTGAATTATGAAATAAAATGATGGAATACATACATGAATTATTAAGTGAAGATTTTAAAACAACGGAATGATGAAATTTACACGAACTATAAATATCTTGTGACATCACATGAAAATGTTTGGAACGACTTGTGAGGTACACCATAAATGTACCCTAAATCATGACAAGTCCATTATATATGTCACAAATATTCATGATAAGTCCTTTGGACATGTCATACAAATCATGTGATGTCCTATGGGCATGTCAACTCAATCTTGATATGTCCTTTTGATATCTCATTAATGTATTACATGGCCTTAGAACATAAAATCCATGTTTTTTGAGGACCTAAAGACATATCATCCAAGAAATTTGATCTACTCTAGACAAATCAACCGATTCATGTGAATCCCACTAGAAATTCCATACAGAGAAGGAAATAGTATCATGAAATGTTATCCATGGTCATGTAACTCACATGGGTATATAATTGTATACCATGTCAAGACTCTCAGATGCATTAACTAGGATATGTGGAAGTCCTTCAGACATTTCAATCAAATCATGAAAAATACCAACAACATGATTGATTCAATTATGAGAATAATCCATGTAAATGTAGTCCTTTTCAAATACAAACCATTGTACATGTTATATAGACACTCTAGACATGTCGGACAGAGAATTAGGACATGTCAGGTTTAAAACCTCTGACATATCATTCACATGAGGAAGAAACCCTTGGACCTATTAGAATTTTAAATTATAAATATTATTATATTTGCAGAACTGATCTAAGAGAACCATGAATCCAATGCACGTATGATATATAGGACACACTTTTAATGATCAAGCCAAAATAAGATGCCAAATCATTGTAAGTCCCTCTATTTAATAGACACATTAACCCATGGGTCCCATACACTCTTATAGGTTCATCATTTTTTCTAATATAGAGAGATCTGATAAGCTATCTTTACTATGAGTACTCTGATTCATACTATATGATGGTGATGTAGTACTCTTTCCTATGTCCCTATATATGTTCCAAACACTCCTTATGGGATATCATAGTGCATAAGTATTGTAACCATATGAATTATTTATGATTTCTTGTTGTCCATTGACTCTCTAAAATTAGAGTGGATCACATGGGATTAGGAATTCGCAATGACCATATCACTAACATCCTAAATTTTCTCCAACTAGAGAAATCACTGATTGTAGGTTTCATTTGGTGACATGATATGACTAATCCCATATAGGGGTACCACCTCTTTTTAAGTATTGATGGTATTCCTATATTGGTAAACCTTAGGGTGATAACCCTCATGGGAATTAATTATCTATCACTTCCCATTAGTTAGTTGAGGTCATATCAAACTAAAAAATCTCATATTCATGTAATGAATTGGATATATTGGTTTCCATCATATGGCTCAGGATGTATACCTAATGCCTAAGTGCCCATATATATTTCAATTATAAAAAATTAAAAAAATGACTGGTTAAAACATACTTTGCAGGTTTTAATTCTTATTATACATATGATACGTCAGGGAAATCGTGATGGTACATTCCCATCCTTGAAATACTAATAGCCTCCCTAGATGATAATGAACTCTGGAGTCCATGGTTATATGGATTTAAAATTTTTGCATCTCCCCATTATGTAGAAATAATGGGAAACATTTTATAAATATAAAATATGCCCATATGGTCTCATTAATAGTCCACCATGTTGTGTGTAAAAGAATTTTACACCCTATATTTTTATCTAGTTACTTGTCATATTTTAGGATTTGGATGATATTACCAAGAATATATTAAATCTGTATGATAGTCCCGAAATAGAAATCAATTTTTCATAAAAGGTTGTGATGAGCCCGACCTCCCGTACTTTAAACCAATTCAAGTTCCAATGTTCCATTGGTTCTAAAAACCCATATGAATGATTGCCTATAGAATACATGTTTTTACCCTTTTATGTATTTGGGATCCATTGGTAGTTTCAATGAGATGAAAACAGTGAAATGTGAATAGATGATTTTGTATTTATAATTGTACTACCTAAATCAAACCTAAAAAAGAAACATAAATTTTGTACCTCTCCTGAAATCATTTAATTGTGTCACCCACGTCTCAGGTTAGAATGGATGGGCAACATAGATTCTATCAGACTATTATATTCCTACCATTCCCCATCTTCTAATTGAAATAGTCACCATGAAATAACATCTAAAGTCAACTAACATTCATACACACTTTCCCTAATCCATAATGTTTCCCAAATAATTCTATTGATATATCTCATATAAAAACCTAGAATTTAGGATCCACTATTATTATTAACAATTAGTTAAATAATTTTTAATAACTTTTCTATATCCCTTAAAATGAATTGATACATGATTAGAAAATTTTCCCAAAAATATAGAAACTGATATAAATAAAATTTATTCATTCATAATTGGGATATAAAAAACTACATACTTCACACCATGGATTATTTCTCAACAAAGATGAAGTTCATCAATTAAAAGATAAAAAATTAAAATGGAAAAATAATTCAAAAAAATAAAATCTTCATGAATTGAAATTCTCATAGTTAATATTCATCCTTGATGATCACTAAAACCCAATCAAAACCAATAATTAGTAAGACCACCTAGAATGGAGAAATAATTATGCAAAATATTAAATAAGGTTTATTTCATTAAAGTGAGAGTGGACTGAATGAATGGCATATTCACTCTATATATTGGAATGAGATATGATAATTTCAATTATGGTAGTTATAAATATGATCAATGAAATTATGGATATTGGTCATATATCCGATCATTATACTAAATTCGAGTAATATAATGTGGTAAATTTTAAAGTACATAACCCACATCGAAAAAATGATAATAAAATATTGTGAATATATATATATTTATGAATAAAATATAAATATTTTTATTATTTTCAATTTAGATTATGTTTTATATGTAATATTAATAAAAATCATTTAACATAAATTGAGTATCAATATGAAAATTTTAGCATATAAATAATTATTTAACTATATTTGTTACAATAGCTATTTTAAAATTATTATTTATTTTCAAAGAAACATTTTATTATGTATTTTATAATTTTCCCTAATATATTAAATTGAATTCTATTAAATTTTATTATTCATATACTAATATGTCAACACCAATTTATTTAAACATATGTATTATATAAAATTATGAATATATAATGCATAAAAACATTACATTCCAATTAAAACTGTTTTAATTTTTTCATGTACCAATTATTAAAATATAACTAATTTTTTCTTCAGATGTTTTTAAAAATAAACCTCATTTTTCATTCATTATATCATTTATTTTTTTTGAAATAGTGATTTTTTTGATAAATAGTGAAAATCTCGTCTTTTACTAAAAAATATCACTTTTATAATAAATAAATGAAATAAATGTTTTAGAAACTTTTATAATATATATATATATATATTACATAATAAAATTAATTAAAAAATTACTATATCGAATTTATAATACACATGGTAAACCATGTTGGAATTATTTAATATTTCATAGTAAAAAAACTTATTTATACAACTATAATAAAAACATCACATTATCAATTTTAGAAATTAAAATTTTAAAACTTATACCTCATATTTGAGTTCAAATTTCTAATATTATATAACATGTTCAATATATGTTTTATTCATAGAGATAATATTAAAATTATTAGTGTTAATTACCATAATAATGGTAACACAATTTCATAATAAAATATTTATTAATAAAATTTATTTGTTTAATTAATCATTTGAATTGATATCATTTAAATTATAATTATAATATTATTTGAAAAAATATTTAAAACAATACTAACACACATTTAATTGGTAATCAATACTAAATTAGATTAAGATCACATAATGGTTAAATGTATTTTTTCTAAAAAAATATTTTTATATTATATATTTTAAATTATAAACTAATTTCAAAATATTTAAAAATAGAACTAGATTAAATTGATAATAAAATTATGCTCAAAAATAAAAAAATAATAGTAGTTGCCTTTGATTTTTATATAAAATATAATTTACACTGTTAAAATGTAATTTCAATGGTAAAAAAAAATGCTTAAATTTAATAACATATGATAAAAGGAATGAATCAAATTTAAAACGAGGATAAAAAGTATTAGTGGGGGATATATAGATCCATTATCTCCCCGAAATTTATTGGTATGATTTTGGATCCATTGACCCCAGAATACTATATCGATATCATGGATGTGTAAAATTTATTTCCAAAAGATCTATTTTCTTCAATTATAAACGGGGGCGCTTACACAACATAAAGGTTAAACATAAAATTTTAATTTACAATGAATATGTAATGAAAATAATTATACTATAATGAAAATTTTCTTCTTTATTTCAATGTCCTCTATATTAAATCTTAAGGACTTTATTTCCAAGGAAATCTCTAAGAGAAGATCGTATCTCCAACATAAATACTAACATCTTCATAACGTATTTTCCTTACTATTTATCGTACAATTATCTTATATCAACAATAATATAATGAATTCTATATCAGTATTATACTTATATTTGATTATATTAACAAAATATCCATTATCTATTCATATCCATCAATTAAGAAAATCAAAATCATTGTTAGTATGTGGCATGGACTACTGCCTCCAAAAAGATGCATCTTTTATTATTCATCACTAAAAATAATGGATGATTATATTATGTAATGGATTAATAAACATGATATTTATAAGATAAATATTATTATAATATTTCAAATTATCAATTACCATCAAAATAGCTCTTTTATTGAGATTGTAAACATTAATCATGTGTACGTGTGAATTTTCCCCTCCAGGAGGAGTGAGTTTCATTTTTCACCCCCACCCAGCATGGATGGACATAAAAATATATTTAATATATAAAATTTATTCCTAAAAAACTATTATAATTTTATATATTTTGAAACTATTTTACAAATCTTTCCACCAAGCTCAACAGAGATAATTAGTTTTGAAAAAAATGATCTAACTACCTCATGTAATGGAGATAGACAATAAAACTTTATAATAAATAAATTGAACATAAAAATAAATGGCCCATAACATATTATATAAAAAATAATAATAAAAATAATATGATAAATAATATAATTAATTTTATAATTCAAAACGTAAGGTACGTGAAAAGAAGAATCTTGAACATTACAAGGGTTTTTGTTTCAAATCATATTTTTTGTGATATATAACATAGTTATACACTTATTTATTATTTATTTAGTGTATAAAATTCCAAATAATGTCTTTTCTAAATTATATGATTTAATTTATATGATTTATGTAGTTATATTATTTTCATGATTTTAATGAACATTGATTAAAAATTACTAATGTCGTAGGTGTTCCATCTAAGTCACCATTCATTGTGGAATGATTTGTTATTGTGAATAAATATTTCATTTTTATGGTGTATCTATATAACCCATTAAATATAATATCATAATAATTTATTGGACATTGAAGCATAACTTCCATTGGTTCAATTCCTTATATTGTGAAACGAATGACGCCTTCCCTAAAATATAATGGTTTTTTAGAACTAGATCTTATATCATGTGCTATAATGTTTCTCACTGCTTTTTATCCTTAATTTCATATGGTATAACATATTTATATTGTTAGATATAAATTCATTTCAAATATAACTTAATTTTTTGTTCCAATCCATCATGAAAATTATATTATGTGATGAATAATTCCAATCGATTTAAACAACAGTTTCCCATCGTTTTTAATTAATTACATTCCACAAATGTTATCTTTTTTAATAATAATATTAATTATGTTATTACCACTTGTGAAAATTGTATTAAAAATATCACTTTTCAAAATTATGTTTTTTTATAATTTTTATGATGTGTTATTTTCAATAAAGGTGTTTTCAGACCTAGTAACAGATCATCCAAACCTCTTTCGTGACTTCTTGATAATATGTTACCTTTTTTCAAACTCTAATATAATATTCATATCATACATGCCAAAAATATATATATATTTCACATAAATATATAAATATTTATATATACTATTCATTATTAAGATTGAACCTATTTTTATTTCACTTCAATTTTTTTAATTTTATCATTTATATCAATTGAAAATTACCATTTTTAACTAAACACTGTATATGGGATCTATCTTATTTCATGTATCAGTTCAAGTATCACCCCAATATAATTTGTTTAAACTATTAATATCCTCTAAAACACCGTTTTTTAATGGACAGTCTTCTTAGTTCAATTCAGGTTTTATGAAAAATATTGTTGTCTTTCCAAAATTAAATGACTGACAGACAATGCATTTTTTTATTTTTGAAAACACTTTTTGGTTATGTGAGAACCCACAAGTAAAAAATCACTTTGAGGCTAAGTAAAAACAAACAAGACATCACAATGATCCATAGAACAAAAAAGACAACGTGTTCAAGGGGATCCACCATTGCAAACATGAGCCGGAATAAACCAAACAAACATAAACAGAAAAAAGGACACATCAAGCAAGAAGTAAATATGCTTTGGAGAATTAAAAGGAGGACAAATGATAGTGAAATATTCATTGTCATAACTCCACAATGAGAAACGACGATACCGCCAAGCCATGAAGGACATGGAAACCAACAATCATCCAAAAAGTTCAACATTCACCTAGGTCACCAGCACCATCCAAAACCTCGTGGGATCCATCTAACCGGAAAAAATTGGGGTCGAGCGGGACGGATAATGATGAAATGGCAGAGGAAGCCCAGAAGATGCGAAATAATCAATACAAGGAAACATTGGAAATAACAGTCGTCATCACAAACCGATCACAGGTAAATCTTCCATCCGCTGTGTATGTGCCTACCACTAATCCACACAGCAGCTACCGAAGGGGCCACCCTGAAGCCCCTCGCCACCTCGAACCACACCGCTAGAGGAATCTAAAAAAATGGAATAGGAAACAGAACCGCACCATAGCAAAACAAACCAAATCCCGATGGGGAACGCCACCGCCACTCGACCACCGCCGCACCGGAACCTAAGGCGTTTTCAAAACAAATGAGCCGCTTCGAACCCAAGGAGAAGGATATTCCAACGGCACCGCGTTTCCCTGAGGATGACACTAGAGACCTCATATGGACCTGGGAGAAAAAGAAAACCCTGCAGAACCCAAACCAAAAGAAAGAAAGGGAGTGGCGCCATCGGATAAAAGGTTAGGCTCTTGCGGGTGCGGGAGTGAAGACCTGCAAATCAAATCACCAGAAGAGGTAGAATGATGATCTTCATCGACAGAGCTCCGGAGGCCTTGCTAGTCCGCCAGACCAAGAGCGGGCGACACTCCGTTTCTGTAATTAAATGATTATTCAGTTATTTCATAAATTCATCAGACAAGTGGTATTTTCTATTCATTATTCTCATATATCCTTATCATGATTTACCCATATTAGAAATATATATTATTGAATAATATCAACATTTCCATTGATAAAGATCAAATTATTTAATTATTTCTTATCTTTTGAATCAAGATGATTTAGTCATTGATTATTCCCTACCATGGAATTAGGAAATTCACTTCATTCTAATGGGTTTGAAAACAATTATTAATTATGTATGGTTTATTTTCCTTATGTTATACACATATTTATATTTTTCATTTATTTTATAGCTGGTCTCATAATTATATAGCCCTCTAATGGATTGGTTAAATATTTATATATCATTATATGTTATACAAGGTATTTAAGAATGAACCTAATGCACTATCATATTTTTTCCAATTTATGTTGATGGTATTGGAAGTAACCCTTAACATATATTTATGATATCATGTTTTATGTGGTTCCAGATGATTATGAATCCATGATTTTGTGATTCAATTTCCTTATACTATGTTTTTATTTATATGGTCGTCCTCTTTATGATATCATGTTATTCCTTTTGACTCTCATGTTATGTTTTACTTTTATGTTTACTCCAATATTGGAATTTATGGTATTCCCTTTTTCTTCTATATTTTCCTCCAGGATATCATGTGTATTTTTAAAAGTTCATTAAGTGTTCTTAGAACTATATGAAATTTTAAATAATGATGATATTTTTATGTTTAATATGATTCATTTGTATATCTATTTTTCCAATGGCACTGGACCTTGAGATCATTGGAATAAATTTTTGGGAATATATGTTTTAAATCATAACAAAGGTATTTTTAAGGATTTTGTAACTAATATAATTATAAAAGAAAGGTATATTTATTTTTGGGATACATAGATTAGAAAACAAGAGTGAAAACCATAGAGAGAAGTCATATGGATAAGTCCATGAATAAAATATTATCCTAATATTTTACTATTGCAGTGGTTATATTATTTTATAAGAAGAAAATCATTGTGTGGATAATAGAATCTGGATGCGTTTGTCATAAAAATATATTTAGGGGTATTCTCCCTAAAAAGGGTTGGTTGAGAATTAAATCAATCATCACTCTGATACAGGATGATTTATCATAAGAATGTATTCTTAGCTGAACTCTCCTATTAAATATTCACTGGTTAATCATACAACTTTTATGAAATATAATAGAGGATTGATATTCTAGGTATTATGATATTACAGGTTGTTATGTATATGATAAGTGAACATAATGTTACCTAAGTTAATGTGTGATTGATATAGGAAGAACTAAAAATATTACGAGCTGACATGGTGACAATGGTAAGTGTTTTTATGGATAAATCTATTTTATGACATTTTCTGTGATAATCCCCCAATGATGATAAATTTTCAACAAACATGTTAATGCTTATGGTTTTAGTGATGGATAGAATGAGAAGGAACCATGATAGTCTTTGATGTGTGGCATATTGAGATGATTACCTCAATGAAAAATTAATGAAAATGGGACATGGAATGAGAAAAACTGTGATTCAGCCTAATGATCAATACCAAAACATGATAGTCAAAGTAAATTTTATTGAAAACTGTATTGAGAAAATGACGTAAAGGATAGAGGGTTATGAAAATTAATGAAATAGGGATAATGATGGAAGTTAAAGTAGATTTACTTCATATAGAAAATATAGTAAGAAGAACCAAGGAGATTGACTCAAGGGTACTAGAAAATTAATTACTCATTGAAGACGTGACATTGAGGAAAACTACTATATGAATTTTTATAGGCTAGTTATAATAACTAATGTGTATAAAATTCATAAAAAATTAATAGAAATGGTCAAATTAGTTATGTTGGAAAAAAGGTAATTATCCTATATAATTTGACTATATAAAGACTAACTGGGACGATACACATAAAAATCTTTAACGTCCATTTGAAAAAAATAAGGCCTTTGAAATATCAACAAGGAAAGTGAGATCTGAAAATGACAGGGATTATTGAACACCAATCTAACTCTAAATAACTATGAGTATTATTTTTATTTCTCATTCAACCCATTGTTTTATACTTGAAGTTTCTCTATGAACATCAAATTTTCATCTAGATTTATCAAAGTTGAATTATTTACAAAAATTATTGTCTTATGATTATTGTATACCAATTATATCTTCATAGGAATGTGTCTCATGAATATCATATTATCTTTGATAAATATAATGTGTTTTTGTAGATTATTTTTTGTTTTACATTAATAGGAAAAATTTATCTATAATATGGAGATAATTTTTTATATAATCCAATGAAGAATATTTATGAAATGATAATTATGAAACCCCTTATAAATAAATTATACAACGTGATTCCAGATGTTGAATAATTTGAGAATCATGGATAAAATGTTTCATTTAAACTCAATATTAGTGATTATTATATTCTTTGAAAAAAAATATTTTTACTATGTATTTATGGTTGTTATTAATTTATAAATCAAATGTTAAGTCACCTTATGATATACTTATAATCATGAGTTGGTAATAATTTAAATTATATTGAAACATTTATTTACATGGGTTTAATGTTGTTCTTTAGGTTTTATGATCCATCCTCATTATTTTTTATTAATAATTATGTCTATAATTTTAATGAAAATTTCTCTATTAATTGGAATTGATTGAAATATGATTATAATATTTTCATAAAAATATTTGAGCCAATATAAGTAAAATTTATTTATTCATAACTGGGAAATCACATTAGACAAAATATAAAACTAATTATTTCAAAACATGGATTATTACTCTCCATGGATTATCTAAATCAGTTACAAGAGAAAAAATTAAACGGGGAAAGTATATATAAAAGAATAAAATATTCATGACACTAAAATCATTTAGATCAACATCAATTTCAGGGATTGAAAATATTAATGAAAAAACTATGATGAGGAAAATCACAAAAAACTTAATAAAAATTATACAAAATATAAAATAAGAATAGTGCCTTGTGAAGTTATAGTAGAGTGAATGAATAATTTAGTGAGTTGATATACAGATATGAATCATGTTCATTGAAATTATGGCCATTACAAGTGTGGTTGTTTCAATTATGATTTTCTTCATATATCCTATAGGTATACAAATAATGGAGTCTTTTATGTGGTAAATTTGATATAATATGAATCATAATGAATTAAAAATATAAATTTAAAATACTAAAAATATATATATTTATTATTTATTTATAATATTAAAAATTATTAACATAATATCACTTCAATATCAATTATCATTTAATTTTGGAAACATTGGCCATGAAATAGTCTATTGATATCATAGAAGTGTAAAATAATTTCACAAAAGTTTCCTCTTCGTCAATTATAAAAGGGGAACACTTATACCGATATATGGTTAGAGATACCATTTAAATGCTTATATAAAATATTCTAAAAAACCTCTATTATAAAACATTTTATCATCATTGATCCTTTAGTTTCTGTAAATTATCTTCATACCCTCTCATCCATATAAATATCAAAGAGATGATCAAGGCCCGAACGTATGTATTTATTTCATCATTATTTATTAATTATTAATATTCCAAGTCCAAATATATTATATCCCTTAAAATATAATTAGATATCTATATTTTTAATAATTATCTATAAATTATTTAATTGATTATCCCTTATTTATTCTGCTCTATCCACAATGAAAAAATATAGTGTTGTTGGTGCTTTGTTTGAGTGACCACCTACACAAAGCAGCGTTCTATGTTATTCATGACTTCCATTAATGGAATATATAGTTTTTGTTATGGATGACTGAATATTATATAAAAAATATAAATATGATTTTGAAACGTCAAATTATCATTTAGTGTCTTTCCCTCTCTTTATTTGAAAAATGGAAACAGAAATCCTTTATATGGGAAAACTATCACCTCCACAAGCAACAAATTTTATCTGTCATCACCACCCATCATGGATGGACATAAATAATTTTAATATATAAAAATTATTTCCCTAAAAATATTACTATTATAGATAATATGAAAATAATTTAAAATGATTTTTACAATGGTCAACATACATAATTAGTTATAGGGTAAATTTACCAAGTATCGTCACAGAACTAGAATACAAAAGGGAAATATATAAAAATAAAATATTAAATGATAATAAATGGTATATTTTAAATTAAATAAATAATATTTGGGTACTTAAGATGTTATATAATAAAATTAATTTAATTATACAAGATTTCGGGAAAAGGAATAGAATGAATTAGGAATAAAGCAAGGGTTTTCATTTCAATTCCCCTTTATTAAGACTTGTTTTAATATTATGATTTTTTATTTATATATTGTATATGAATCAAAAAAATGTACATTGGTATAAATAATTATTTAATTCATGGTATTTATATAACTATAAAATATTTATCTTATAACGTAATTTTATTAAAAATTACTAAATTTGTAATGGTTTAGTCTCAATAACCATTCATTGTTGTACGATTTAATATTAGGAAGCAGTCATAATTTTTATAGAGTATATAATTCTCTCCTGAAATAAAATATCAGAAATTATTATTTATATAATAAAATTCCCTTCCATTCCTAATCATCCTTGATGTGGTGTTTGATTTATTTCATCCATTAAATATTATGGTAATTTATAAAATAATTTTATTTTAACAGTAATATTGTCTCTATTAGATTATGATATTTCTTTTCATATGTTATACCATATTTATTTGTCATTATATAACTATAATTTAAATATTATTTATAGGTTAGTAATAATCATTATTTAAAATTAATGTATGTTTAGAATAATTCTCATCAAATGAAATAATTGTTCCCCTCCTTGTCTATAATTTAACTTCCCTCCAATGTTCTCTTTAATATATACATATCTAATTAATATATTATCTAATGAGAAAATTATATTTACCTTATCCTATTTTTAAAATAATATTTTATTGTCTATTATTAATGTGGGTGTTTCCACAATGGTGATTTAGAATATAGTAGCTGATCTTTAGGGCCACCCTTATGACATTCAAATGAAAAAATATATAATTTCCTTTCACCATTGACTGAAATTTTATTAAAATATACCATTTCCATTTTTTTATATGAACTATACATATATACGTATAAAAACATACTTACTATATCTATTGTTATTCTTTTTTTAATTCTCTTCTATATAACCATTTTAACCCATCACAAATCAAGAAAATATTCTTATTTGTTATCTCATGTCAAGTGCCTCACAGAAAAAATGTTTTTAATCATGAATAACTTATAAAACCGAATTTTTTATATAGAATACACCTAGTTCAATTACAATTTTTTTGGAATTAAACAATGTCTTTCAGTTTTTAAAATATCATTTAGTCATGTTATAAATGTTTCACCCTTTTAGGGTTTTTTTATTAATTAACATCCTATATAATTCTCATGATTTCATTATATTAGAAAATAAAATTCATCACATATGAATGATATATATTTATGAATGAAGAATTTATATTATTCCTTCTACACTTAGGAACCCTTATTATTTATCCTTCAATTTTTTCATTAATCGGAATTATAAATCCAACATCATTATCAGGGTTTTGATCATGATTATAAATTATGAATGGTTTATTTTCCTAATGTTGCATGAATATGTATTTTTTTTATTTATGATTTAGGGGTCCCAAAATTTTATATCTCTTTAATACTTTTGTTAAATTGTTATATATCATATTTATTAATTAATTTGTTGGATAGTGAACCTAATCCACCATCGGACCATGTCCACATATTTATGATAGACTTGGGAGTTACCCCTGACTTATATTTATGATATAATGGGTTATGTAGTTTCCAAATTTTTATGATTCCATGATATTATGAAATTATTTTCTTATTCATTTCTTCTTATTATGTGTTTATCCACTTTATAATATCATGTTATATCTTTTTAACTCTCATGTTATCACATTTTACCATGATTACTCCCTTATTGGGATTTCTAGCCCAACCGTTTCTTTATTTATTTTCCCAAGGATATCCTTTATAGACTTATAATAAATTTGAGAGTTAGGGGGACTATTTAATGTTTTAAATATAAATAATGTTTTCATGTTTAGGATAATTTATTTTTATGTCTAATATTCCAAATATGGTATACCTAAAAAAACCATGGAATGTATTATTTTGGAATGTATGTTATAAATCCAGAATTAATCTATTGTAAAGGCACAGGTAGCCATATATAACATTATATTAAAGGATTCTTGCACCAATTAAAACACTATACTAACAAATCAAAAGATCATCATAGAAAAAATCCAATGAAAAATGAACACACATAATAAAGAGAGTATCCATCTAACCAAAACCAAGAGAGAATCTATAAGTCTATTCCTAAAATGTTTCACACGAAAACAATGGTTAATAGAAATATAAATCAAATTGGAAGAAAAATCATTATAATTATTTAGATAACATAACTCAATATATAATATGTCTTACCTCAATAATCTTGGTCCCACCAACCTAAAAAATAACTAACGATTCCTCCAATGCATATCGATCTTATCACTACATGAATCATCACCCAAGATTCCACATCAATAGATCTCCAGAAACCCCTATCGTTAGGTAAAAATTAATTTACAAGCCTCTTGAATTTTATTCATATCACACACAAAATACAATGCATATGTCAATTATTATTCTCTAAAAACCATCCACATGTATTGGTCTAAACACTCTTTAAAGATACCCTCAATTCATCACAAGACATCATGGATATAAGTAGGAATATTATCCTAGCACATGATTAAAAATCAACTCACAAAATTATTATAATGGAAACACCATCACTAATATACCTATACTAATCTATTGAAAATATAGAAAAAATGTAAAAACCCATGAACCATCTCTTTGACCATGATTTCGAAAATTTACTGCCACTTACTTTTGATCGTCACTTGTTAAGACACTATCAATAGAAAACTTTATATTTCTATACATATCCACCCACACTAGTGTTCCAATCTCTACTGGGTAAGTACATATTTTACTACCACGTTAATTATTAATATCACATATATATAAATACCATAAATAATGAAATTAAAACTCCAATGATATACCAAAATGTATTTCATTAATTTCATGTGGGCATACATAAATAATGTTCATCCAAAGGATGAACATGTTTATATCATAGACACAATAAAATAAATAAAGGAGAATATAGAAATACAAGCCCTAATCCCCTACAAATTCATACCTCATCCTCCATTAATGATCCATATCTTATTAATATAAAGATAGACCATAGCCTTTCTCATGCTTGTAATCATGATGTGTTCTATGGTACAAATGTGATAGGACTACCCAAGAAGGGTGTGAGTAAAACTCAACAGGTCACCACCAAAGGGGTCCCTAAACATATCCAATACTATAAATCTCACTCTTGATGTTAAATGTTTAAAATATAGAAAAATAATGAAAAAAAATAAATGACATCACACTTATTATTTCTCCCCAGCCACCCTATATGATGCATACCTGCTCCACATAGTGTTGTGCTATCTCAGAACATATCACATGATAATTGAATGAAAATCATAGCTTCAGTCATATTTAATAGGGAAAACATCATTTCATTGCATCATGATAAATAAATAATCAATAAAACCCAAAATAACTTAACTCTTAAAGGAATCTTTTCCCCTTCATCAGATAAACCACATCTTGGGTAGTCTATCCCACTCATATTGAATATAAAAATTAACTTTGAAACCAATAATATTAATATCATTCCCATCCTGATAAGTATCACATCACGAATTGTATATCACAGTCCAATGGATAATAACATATCAATGAGTAATGAAACCAGTACCATAAGTTTCATTTTTCTGATTCTACATTTTATCAAAGTAAATTCAACATTAAGGCCACATGGGTATTATTTGCCATTTCATAGTGTTTATTACCTCACCATATATTATGAATAAATCCCTAATAATGATCTAATCACATAATATGAATATCATCCTATATAAGAAAAACTCAAATGTAGGTGTTAAATCCCTAGTACTAATATATAAACTGAGTATAAGAGAATCAAATCTCATAAGCATAAAAAATAGGGGTGTCTAGTCCCCTTACACATAAGTATATAAATAAGGGTAGTTCAACCCCTTCTTGTTGTACTATAAAATGTATAAAATGTATATGATGTATATCTCATCTCTAATTTTATGTGGTGAATGGATAGTTTATCCCACAACAATTTCACCATTAACACATTAAGAAGGTTATACAATGCCGCATGAGTCATTGACACAATTTTTAAATTTATATCATTCCATAAGAATATCATATAAGGGAATTTCATCCATTTTCAAACAATATGACAAAAAGGTAATTTATTCCAAATGGTAATCAGTAATTAAAAAGGATACATTCTCCCCTAATATAAAAAACACCTAATAGGATATAAAAAACATAAGAAAAAATAATAAACAAGGAATAACCTTGTTGGTATAATGAAAATGTCAGGTAAGACTAATCTCAAATAGTCATTACATGCCCAGCCTATATCTAAGCCTAAACTATTATATAACTCACTTTTTTACCACACTCTTACAAGGCATGGAATAATAACACAATACACCAGTCATATAGGATTACAAATGTTATTCATGGTGTCACTAATGATCCACCCAGGTGATTCTGGATTAAAAAAAACATAAATCATACGTCCACTTACCAATGGAGGATATGATAATAAATATCATGTCTACAATGTAATTATATTTCAAAAGGACATATATCTTTGTCTAATATGATATAATACACATCACATTAATATCACTTAATGTAATTTTGGGGTCATGGTAAATAAATTTCTTAAAAGAGAATTACAAACATAGTTCTCATAGAACAAACCCAATCCTAATTTGTGAAAGGAAAAATAATATGTAATAGACCACACTAACTACCATTAGTTTCACAAATCATCTATATCCAAGGGGTGTAAGTCACATAATCAATGTCATGGGATGCATAACATAACTCTAGGTAATCATTATTAGGTCTCATGTATAATTTCATACATAATTTAATTTTTTACTATAAAAATTGGTAGCCAAGGAACCAAGGAATAGTACCAAGAATGTCTATCACAACATTTTAAGACCACAAAAAAACACATATGTTCAATGAACAGTATTTTATTTATTTTAATGTCACTATCACATGAGTTTAAATACAATATATGAAATGTCACATAATAAAGGCATAAACCATATATTTTTTTTTCAACGGTGTGGATCACATTCTACACATCAAAGAGACAAAAAATATCAAAATAAATAATAGGTAATATTTATTTAATGAAAATTTAAATTCATATTTAATTTTATAACAAAAATAATTTACATTAGATGATTATATTTGTAAAAACCACATGAAGTATTGAGTGTAAATCCTCTTGAGACCTCATCCAGCAAAGAGAAACTGAATCCCCTTCATACTGACCCAATTACACCATTCTTTGGTGATATTTTTATCATAATTAGACCTTTATCTCCTTGATATTATAGGATAGGAGTAGGGGAAATAAATATAATAATATAATGTAAATACATACATTGATTCACCATAGAGATACATCCCTAATATCATGGATCAAAGGGTTAAAAGGGAGAGGAAAATAGTGTTAGATAATCCTACCTTTTCAGTCTCCTCCATCAAAGAAAATTAATCTTGATGTGGTTTTAATTTTAATATTTTTTAGAATATCATTTGTCCCCTAATTAAGAAAAAAAATTAGACAGACGTTGGGTATTATGTCCACTAACCGATGTTACCTATTGTTGCACTGAGTAACTGATGCTAATAACTTCTCTGTTATTGGATCTGAATTGAGATCATGTCCCCTAATAACATTCACTGGGTACCATGTTCCATCCCACATGATACCCATTAGCTTACTATATCCAATGACCAGAAATTCTCAAAATTACATACACCCAAAACTCAACCCAATCCTCCTCCACCTGAGTAACCACCTTTAAAAAACATAATCTATAACATCATTTTTACAAACACAAATTTTCAACATGAGTTTAAAATATATAAATAAATCATATTTATACACTAATGGGAACCAAAATTCAAACATATATACTATAATGAACCATTTTTGGGAAATAAATAATGTCAATGTATTTGTAATTATTAAGGGTAGTATATACATTATTATTGAAGGAATACCAATATATGGAGGAGATTGATTTAAATTCAGACATTTCATAAATAATTAAATTTTGGACCAGGAAAATAAATCTATAATTTTGGAAAGGTTGCTTAATGTGTTGAAATTATATAGGTACTCTAATTTGTCCCATTCAATTCTTCATAGGTAAAATATTGGATAATATTTTTCATATTGAAACAGTAAAATGAAGTTGTTATTCATTATCTTATCCACTTTATCCTCTACCTTTGGATTAGGGGTTATATATTTCTTCCTTACTATTCTTGTTGTTGGAATGGTAATTCGAGATGATGAATGACACCATTGAGGTTTAATGCTAGTATTTACTTGTAAAAAAATAGTAGTACTTTTTTACGAATGAAACCTATTGATCCTATTTTTTCCGGAGATGGATATACTAATTAGTGTTGGATATATATGTATATATATATATATAAATATTTGACCATGAATCTTCACCTGTATATGAGAACATATAAAGGATACGATAAATTTTTAAATGTTGGAAGAGAATCACTATGATCCATGTCATCATGGTAATTAGAGATGTGTAATTAATCAAATTCCTCAAACCAAGATGACCAAACTCGGTTATCACCCTCATTGATAGGGGAGTGATTTATTGGGATGGAAGATTATCTTAAAGATCTTATAAATTCAAATGGATGGCCAAAGAGTTTACTAGGTATCATGTATTTTCTATGAAATTATTTTTTATGTGATTTTTATATTAGGTATACTGATTGGTGATCAAAGATATATTTTGATTAAAATTTACTAAACAATTATTTATTTTCAACATCTATATAAAGAAATTATCTTTATATCATTTAAAGAGGAATGAAAAAAATATTTAATTTTATATCCCATTATAAGAGAATATATTTTTACTAAGGTCATTTCCCATAGCTAAGAAGATAAGATAACTCCTGTATAATAAATCTATTTACCCTAGTATAGTGGGAATGTAACATAAAAATCATTCTTATTATTTAAGCGTCATGATAGGGTGGATTAGTGTCAATTTGGAGTGGTCGACTAGGTTGTCATATCTATCTGAGGCTACTTACCCAACCTCCCATCGAAATCTACATTATTTTATTAACATTATTTGAGTTAGAACTGGTGTTATCACTACATAGTGGTTTCCCTTTCTCAGAGATCTGGTACGTCAATCCCTAATGATGTGATGCATGCATGATTCCACAAAGAAGAAAAAATACACTACCAATATAGACATTTAATGGTAATCCCATCATAATACCATTTTCTAATTATCTTACACAAGTTTATTTAATTTTTTTCATCAACCAGATCTGTCAAAATATATTTTTCATAGTTTTTTCATATCCCTACATAATCAAGTGGATAAATATATATATTAAATTACTTGAATAAATTGTGTTAGTCGGTCCACCACATAGTGAGACCGGTCATAACACCACAATATATAATAAATTTATTTATATCTATATCATTTTGGAGGATGAATATATGAAGGTTTATATGTGAATTTATGTTGTTAATTCACATTATTTCTCCATTATGAATATAAAACCCTATAATAAAGAAAATATACACTTGAATTTTTTTTCATAAATGGTATAAACATTAGTCTTGAACCACTTCATGTTTTATATGGATTTAATTATGGATTCTCCAAAATTATTTAATAATAAATTTTCATTTTAATTCTAATAGAAATTACAAAAAACACATAATAATTTTATCACCTTATATTTTTTTGATAGGGTCCTCGATAATACACCAGGTGTTTTATTTCAATCGTGAGGCCCAAAAGTATATGATGGAAATATTGGTGACTTCCAAATAGTAAGATATGATAGCTAATAAAATATTTATATACTGGGGAAACCATAAAACGTAAAATTTTAGGGTTTAGAATGTGACTCTAATCTAGCCTATCGATAATCCAATTGAATGGAATTAATGTGATTATTATATGATCATTGATTATAACAAAAATCATATTGATCATATTGAATTGTATACCATTTATTTTTGGATTCATGGATTATATGGTCAATAATGAATCATGAACTTCAAGTTTTGTCTCATGTATGTCAACCTCCACCACGAAAACATCCTTTGGAATTACTATGTGATCTCAACTTATAAATTTACTCTTAGATAGAAAAAATATCAATAGATTTGATTAATATTATAGATATAACTTCAGGATCATTTCAATATGAGGGTTCCATTTAGTAAGGTAGTAATTGACCACCTAATATTTTGTGTTTTTGTTAACCATAATGCATCATCTTATAACCCCTTTTCATACCATATTTATTTTCATTGTATTTTTGATGTATTGGAAATAGTATTATGGAATATTGGGAGTTTCTAAATGAATTGATTTATGTGATTGGTTGATTGAGACAAGGTATAACAACGGTGTTAGTTGATGTAATTTAAATTTTGAAGATTCATTCACAAAACTTCTACAAAATTATGTTTATAAATTATTTCAATTCTATTTAATTATCGAGAAAAGTACCAGAAATAAAATTATCATGGGTTTTGAGATTAACATGATATAACCAATCATTATGCACCATTCTCTAGATTTCATATTTAATGATAAAAAATGAATGATTAAATTTATAAATATAAGATAATAGAATAAATATTAAAGGATATTTCTTATACTCATATGCAAGTGATTTTTGAAATTAATTGAATCTAAATTATACCACAAGAAATGAATAAATAATACTAAGAACAAATTAATGCTTAAAATAGTATGCCTTTTTATTCCATTTTCAAAGTTACAATGTCTCTTATCCTTTATTACATCTCTATTTTTTTCTCATGCATATTATGATGACATGTAATATGGTGGTTTTTACTATAGTCTAATTGGTTTTGGAATAAACTATAACCACCACTAGTATTAGTGTGAATATGTATACTTCTATATTCACATGTCTTCTTGTTTTTTCTATAGGTCCATATAAAGTACTTTTTTAGAAATTATTTCCTATATAAAATTTATTAATTTAGGTAAATATAAATATATATATATAATGATAAATATTTTGGATCATAATTATGGATAACAATTTATAAAAATTTCACATGGATTTCTAATTGTTACCCATAATGTTGTTAAACATCAAGAAGTTTGTCAGACTCTTTAATTGAGGGATGAATATAAAAACACTCTTAGTTTTCCATTTCATAGTGTTATATTGGTATCAATTTCATTTTTTCTTAACATAAATCAAAAGTGGTATAGGAATTGATAGTCTGGTAATTTAAATATAATGATATACAATGCCACCATGTTGCTATAAAAAATGAATTTGTGGCATTAAAATATATGGAAAAACATTTGAATTTTATCAAATCATTTTGTTTCTGGGTTTTTATTAGAGATTCACCTTGTGTGTTAATGTAAGGTAGATGTTTCTCAATGTCTCATATACCATTTATGGATAAAAAATAGTTTTTTTATGTTTTATGATAGAGGTGTGAAAATATAATACATGATGTATAATATTTTATGTTTTATTTGTAGTTAAAATGCTTCAATGGAATCCAATTGATTGGTATGGAATCCAAGAATCCTATCACGGATCATTTGTTACTTTTTAAGACTTTTTTTGTATGAATTTACAAAAAAAAATATTAGTGGTGATTCAATAATGTAAACTATTGGTGGTCCATTGAGGAAGTGGTTGGTAGAATATACTGATTATCATTGGTTCATGTCATATGGTAATGTTCCTCACTTATATAATTGAGCATTCATTTATGTTTATATAGATTATTTTTGGAGGATCTTTGACATTAATTTCTTCATAATGGGGAATATTCAGTTAACATAGTAAGATATTGATTTAAGAGATTTTTTAATTGTTTATGTTTCAATTATAAATATTTTAATTTGTAGAAATAATATTAGTATCCATAGATAAATTGATGATAAAATATATAGCTACACACGTTACATTATGTAAACTTTATTGGGTATTTTTTAATAAAATTTTATGTGAGGCTCCTAATTCTCAGTCTTAGTCATAACCTTATCTGTGCCTACCATATTCATTAATTTTAGGGTAGGAAGAATTTACTAACAGTGGGGTATATTTATAAGTTCATTATTTATCCCTTTTCAAAAGGCATCAATGGCATCATCAAAAATGAAATTTTATTAAATATAAAAATTTAGAACATTGTTATAATCTTCATTATGAAATATGGGGCTTCATTGACCTCAGAGTAGTCATAGTAAGAATCATTAGGATAAGCTATGATGGATAACTTATTAAAGGGGATTATGTATTTCTGGCCATTATTAGTTTTTTGCGTGGGGTTTTAGTTCATTATCTATGAAAAAAATAAAAGATTCATTACGTAATGTAATTCTATTATAGTAACATTAAAAATAAAAGAAATATATATAAGGGGAGGAATCAGTTGAATTGATTACTATAAAGGTACTCTGATCCTTATGAATACCAATTTACTTTGAAGAGGCCCCAAAATGGCCAAATCTATTTTGATCAAGTCTTTTCGCATAAGATATGATAGATAGAAATAAAATTTATACTTCCCATTCTATATCAACCCTTATATTTTCTTTATATAGAAACATGATTAGTAACTTACTATACATTAGGAAAACCTCACCATATGTTAAAGATTTCAGACTAGTATTGAGGTTCTATGTTTTTATTGTATGGGAACTATACACTCATATATGATTAAGTTACAATAGTGGATATAATATAATGATCATTAATCTTCCCTAACAATTAAGTATGAGATACAAATAAAATGATTTAGTAAAGACTACAAAATACATGATTTTAAAAAATGAATGTCTTACGAGTGATACAATGTTGACATAATAAATTATCAACCTGATGGGTGGATAATATACATTAGGGTTAAAAAATAATCAAAATGGATAATATGAACATAAATATTAAATTTTAAAAAACGTGTCTGAAATCCTAGACCATTCAAATATCCTTTGCTATATATATTTTCTTATTATTAACTACAGATCAAAGGTTGATTTCCATTTTTTACCCTAATAACCTGATGTATGATTTGGTACCAATTATAGCCTAATTATAGAGAGAGTAAAAACTAGTAGGCCACCATATATAGTTACCCCATATATATATATATCATGTTTTAGTAATGGTTTGTGCTGATGTTTATGGTAAATAATATAATGAATATTTAAAAAACTACTATAAATATTTGGGATATAAATTGTAAAAAAATATTGATCGCACTGAGATTGGATAGATTTGCATATATCTAAAGATTATTTTATTTACAAAATTTAACTAGTAGGGGGAAATGGTACACACCGATAATATTTCATAAAAGAAAACCAGGGAAAATAGAACCCACACCATATATTTCATAACACGTAACCAAGGGGAGTATATTCCACAACATATATCTTCTAATACCAAGCTTGGGGGAATAAAACCCAACCCATATATCCTATAATAAAGAACCACTATAAATGGACCCCACCACAAATATCTCATTACATATAACTAGGGTGCATGATTCCATATTTTCTAGAGATGACTCAACCTTGATTTTCAGGTGTTATTTTTTTCCTTGGCTGAGTACTTTCCATTTTCATTTAACATTGTGGTGTGTTTGGGTGAAATTTTTAGAAATAATGGATGAAATATAATAGTGCATTGTTGGAATATAGTTTTCCCTATACATTCACTATGGCTCAGTGTACTGTGCAACCCTAGATAGATGGGGTTTTCATGGTTGAAACATGGTTTGCCTAATAGTGTTCCCTCTTATGAGAATCTATGAAACCATGGAAAATAGGGGGTTTTTATGGGTAGAACATGGTTTATCTAATAGTGTTCCTTATTTTAAAAAAAATATGCCACCCAATAAAAGAAACACATAGTTATGGGACACGATTAAGTGAAACTATGCACACCGAGTAACAAAGAGTGCATACAAGATTTTAATGACGTGAAATTTATTAAAAAAACTCATATAACCCCATTGTATAGCCCTTAATGACCTAGATCGATCCATAACCAATTTTAATCAATTCCATATCTACCTTGAGTGATTAAAAGGCGGTCATGCCTCTTGTTATTACAAATTGAATCCCAGATGGAAGATCTATACACCTCAAGGAATACGAATCCTATCCCTCTTGGTTTATCATTTCGTCTCCCTTATTCTCCCATAACAGAAAGGGTTTCTTCCTGTTTTTACTATATCTAGATCTAGGATTATTGATATAAATATATAATTGAAGGATCTTTATTTTGTTGGTATTTATATAGGGTTTTATATCGGGACCATGTTATACATCAATATGCTACTCAAATTTGGGGATTTATATTATGTGATCGTTTGTCAACAAATTGTGTTAGGTTGTATATAATTCAAATCCCATAGTATTTATTAAAATTTTATGAATGTAATTTTATAATATCAATTTTATGTTCATAAATTGATTTCATGATTAAATTAATTAAATTGGTGAATTAATTTTTTAATGGTTGTGTGACACTGCAACAAAACCATCATTTAGCGGCGGTTCTAGGAACAACTGCTAAACCTTTTTAAAAAGAGGTTTCCTAGAGTTTTTTAAAAAACTGCCGTGAAACAATTTTTTTCATTCAGTCTCGACCCTTCCCCCTCCTCATTCTCGACTACTCCGTCCCCCGCTACCCCCACGAACCCGGCCTCCCATGACCCCGGCCCCCCATGACCCCGACTTCCCCGTGACCCCGACGACCCCGCAACCTCGGCCACCCCATGACCTCGGCGACCCCAGCCCCCCGCAACCCCGGAGAACCCACGACCTCGGCGACCCTACTTCCCCGACGACCTATACAAACCCTAGGGTTTTATTTCTATGTTTTTTCTTGTCCTGATATTAGTTATTTCTTTATTATTATTGTTTCTTATAGTAAATTGTAATGAATCGATTTTTTTAAATATTTCCATCCATTCAATTTAAAGCATGATTTGTTTTAATTATGCTATTAAATTTCATAAATAGGATAGATATGGAAATATTTTCGTTGATGAAAAAGTAAAATTAATAAGTGTGGAATTTAGAGATATACTTTACAAATATTTAACATTACACAACATGATTTTTCACCATATCTAATATGATTATTGATAAATATTTTAGTTTATGGATACCCCATGTATGGAATTAATGGGAAATCATAGTTTAAAATAGTTATAAAGGGATAATATAATGTGTTGTCAATGTTGAAATTGATTTCAGGGATTCTAAGTGGACTTATGGATAGAATGATAAGATTAAATGGATAAATTATTATTTAGAGGAATTTGGACATTAAATGGGCAGGAATAAAGTGAAATATTCCATGTGATTCTAAAATAGAAAATTTCACAGGCGTAATTGTGTTCTTGAATGTGTAATGTGATAATTTTTTGGAAGAGATAGACGTATATAATGAAGATTTTAACGAGTTTTAAATAATTAAAATTTGAATGACATTGACATAGGGATGACAGTGCATTTATAATGATGAAAGTGTAGAGTTCATGTAAATTTTTATTATTAATGATTATATAAGAATAAAATGGAGGTAAACAACCATAAAACAAAGTATAGACTAATAGGCCAATTTAATGGTATGCAAATTTTAATAGATTAATGATAAGTATCTAAATGATATTGCGGTAGTCACAATCACTGTACACTCACATATAGATTGTATATTATTTTATTCTAGTTATATGTATTCATTAATATCATTAAATATTACAAAGAAAAATAATTAAATGCCAAGTCTTCTAGTTGTGGATTTATCAGTTAAAACTCATAGAGTAACTATCCAAGCATCAAAGATATATAATGATTCCCTTATTATCATTGGTGAGTATAATCTCTCCAAAAACATGGCAGTAATTCTAATGGTTTGAATTTTCATAATATCATACAAAGATCTAACATAATAATAAATACCTAATATAAAATATCATATGAAGAGTTAGAGGAATTAAAGAATAAAAAGAAAGATCTTTTAGAGAAGGATTTTATTCAACAAATCAAATCATCTTTGGGAGACCTATTCTCTCTGTGAAAAATTTGGTTGTATCATTACAGTTATTCATTGATTTTATACAATATGATTGGATCATAGTGAAGAAAAAGTAACCAAATCCAAGGATTGATAATTTTTTTGATTAGCTAAATGGGGATCAATTCTTCACTAAGATTGACCAATGATAAGGGTATCATTTGATGAGGTTATTGAAAAACTATATCTCAAAAAGATCCCATTTAATATGATATGGATGTTATGATTATTTTATACATATTTTGGATTGACAAGTTCTCTATCCAAAAATATATATTTGATAAATAGAGACTTTATGGACTATATTGATACATTTTTAAGTAGACTTTATTGATTATATTCTGATATATTATGAATTTAAGAAAGGTAGAAAAGATAAACTAATGGTAATATTAAAAACTCTAATGAACAATCATTTTTTTTAATTCATGTAGTGTGAATTATTCTTACAAAAAATCACTTTATCTTGATTCATTTTGACAAGTGAAGGGACCCTACTAGACCTAGTAAAGACACTGAACCTTTGGCTAAAATGGTTTCACAGCAGTTTATTATAAACAGTCGTGAAACCCTCCATATTTTTTTACGCTACCAGCCCCTCCCCCCTACCCCGACCCCCCTTGTTCCCTCGACCCCCAGTGACCCAGCATGACCCCGCATCATTGGCGACCCCCCGTAACCCACGGTGACCCCGCGCGACCCCGCGACCCCGGAAACCCCTTCCACGGCGACTCACAACCCCGCAACGACCCCCTCATCACATCCAAGGTGATTTTTATGGTTTTTATCCCATTTCCCCCTTTCTCCCGTCCCATTATCTATTTCTTTGTTTCCTTTTAGTTCTTGGCCAGACCCTAGATGTTAAGGATGATGTTTAGTTCGTTTTTCTTTGGATCTAGTGTATGTGGTTTGTATATGGGTCCTTGTTCTCCCTCCTGTTGAAATTTTATTTCATTCAAACTCAAGTAGTGGGTATTTCCCTGTCTTTTCTTTCTAATTCAATCCATATGATCCTTGGGTGTTACTAAATAATTTTTAAAACATGATTTACACAATTTGAATGTACTTGGTTAAATTATTATGGTGTTTTATTGGTGATATGATCTGTAAAAATTATCTTTCAAAGTGATTCTAAAATTATTCCTATGTTTTCTTATGCCTAATTTGTGTTGTTAAATGTTAATTGGTCATTAATAGTTAAATTGGGTTATTTGGATGGTTCTTTACATTATTAATGTTTTATTTAATTGATTGGATGGTGTTTGGCATTTGTTATGTGGAACATGGTGATTTTTATAGTATGGTCAAAGTGTTCTATGGAAATCTCTCTTAGTTTATAAAGATAAATGTTGGTCCTTTGGAAATTATATGAAATGGATGAGTTTGGTTTGAAAGGTAATTGATGATTCTAAAAATATTTTTTGGTGACTCATGGATGTTAAAGGGTTTCATTGGACGTGGGAACATCCATGGGTTAGTAGAGGATGGTGGTGATCTTGAGTTCACATGGGGATTGCGGTAGCAGTTTGGTTTTGTTTTGGAGTGTTCAATGACATCACTTTATGGTGCATCTCTTATTGCGTATTTTTGCATTTTTTTAAAATAATATGCACTATAATATTCAAGGAACATAAGTTTTATATTACATATTCCTAGTTGATTGGACGATAGGGTATACCATGACTTATTCTAGGTTTGAGTGGTGATTTCTAGTAGGTTTTTGTCTTTTGAATTTATCCCCAATATTTTCCTTAGCAGTGAATTGTAAAGGATTTAGGGGGAAGAAACATTGATTTTTCATAGTTCCCCCTTTGAAAGTTTTTAACCTGAAATTTTATTTCCTTTCAAATTTTCAGATGATCAAAATGATTCCCTATCTATACAAGGTAAATACCTTGTGAGTGGAGACTCGATTTTTTGAATGTAACCTATTATGGTTTTTTGACATCGAGAGTTCCAATTATCTTTACATTATTAGCTTATAGACTTTTATGGTGTACCTATGTATTTTATGTCTATGTTCAAACATTGTAGACAAATGTGTGGTTGAGGCTTAACTTTGTAAATATTTAATGAAAGTATGAGGTTTTCTCTAGAGTGGTAAGTTTAAGGTAATTCCAAGTAAGATTAAGCGCCAAATACTAATACAAAAAGAATCAATTATGGGTTCACATAGATTAAACTAATATTTCTTTGACAAAAATATATAGGGGGTTATAGTTTTATAGCTTAGACCACAGAGGTGAGGTCGTATATTCAATATAGAAGAAAAACTATCCCTACCTAAATTGTTTTGCCCCATAACAATTCATATTACCCATAATAGGGGAGTATTCACTTTGTTTAAGGATTTTATACTCAGACCATGAATGGTGAATTACTATATATCATAATAAGGGAAAATCAAACATGACATGAATTTTTTAGGGGTCTAAATCAGTATAAACGGCCAAAAATAGTGGTGAAGACAATTTATGGTCTTTATGCTCTGACCAAGAAGTTGAACACCAGGATTCTCACCATGGGATTCTCAAACATGATAGAAAAGACACTCATAAGTTCTTAACTAGTGTCACTTACTAAATATTTTTAATTTATTATGATTTAATTAAGTATAATATTTTGTGTTCAAGTTGAAAATTCATTTCTAAACAATTACTTCAAATTAACTGAGCTTATGACTTGAAATATACATAAATTTTTGAATTAATAATTGGACATGTCCTTTGTATTATATCAAATCCAAATTTTATGGTTTTCATGATTTTTTTAATATGTCTTGTTTGAAATATTGAAGATAAATTTTTATAGTACTAAACACAAAACATATTTAAGTGAAAATAACATACATCATTCAATAGTCTTTAAAAGATATTATAATGAGAACCCCACCATGGAAATCCAAGTGGATGAATTAAAATTGCACAACCTAATGATATAATGAATAACAAAGGTCTCTACAAATTCAAATAAATAAGAAACAATATCAAATTAAAAGATAGTGGTAAATTAAAATACATATTGAAAAGATTAAAAAACATAAATATAAATGAAATATGACAAATTTTCATGAACTGACCTAGGCTACCCATAATCCAGGTACCCATGCTAGCCTGCGATAAGTCTCAAAGGGTGTCATATAAGGGATAAATATTTCATGTAATGTCGTTGTACTAATGGTATGAAAATCATGTGTCTTTGGTGTGTTCAATGACATCACATTCAATAGGGTGTTGTTTGAGGAAACATAAATGTGTGATCGACTACTTTATGTTAACTGTGTAACCTGATATTCTTATTTCTCCTCAATGAGGCATTGACGTTGTCTCCTTGGAACCAGACTTGTTCGGTTTTTCTGGGCATGCTAAGTAAGTGGTAAATGTGATCAATGTATCATCTTTATTATATTGTGCATACTTTATGATCAATGGGTCATCTTTATTATACTATGTTTCTATAATCTTACACAATCGTATATATGAATCTTTTTCTCTATTTAGTAGTAACTATGTGTTTTAATATTTTTTATTATTGTGTAGTCACATTGTGATATATATGGAAAGAAGTTGGATCACATTACCGAGGAACACACCTTAGTATGTTAAGGGTTTGAATGAGTTTTTAGAGTTTTTAATTTCTAATTGATCCGTTGAAGGGAGAATAAAATGTCCATGTCCTAAATGTAAATTTAGAACATGGTTGAAGAGAGATGAGGTTTATGAACATTAAATACTGAAGCAATTCCCTGGTCAATATTTGTGTTGGATTTGGCATAGATAATCGAACGTTACAGAAATATTGAGCACTGATGTTAATATGTAGAATGAGGTCCCAAGTTTGACGAAAATGGAAAATGAAATGAAAACACTAATAAATGATGCATTTGGCACTACAAGACACCACTATCAGCATTGAAATATATCAGAACAACCATAAGAGGGTGCTACAAATTGCAACGTGACAAGTGATGTTTTTGAGACTGTAACACATGCAGATCAAGATTGTCACATATCATTGGATCCTCCTCTTGATTCTATGGAGACAAATTTAAGAGAAAACTTCACCGAGGAAAATGTCTTTCAATATTTAGTTGATGATGGAAATCAAGAGTTGTGTAGTGGGTGTTTGAAATACTCAAAGCTTTCATTTATGCTCATGTTGTACCATATCAAATGTATATGTGGAATTAAAAATAAGGAAATGTCTATGATATTGGAATTCATTTGGGATGAATTTCCTGATGCAAAAATATCAAAATATTTTTATGATATGAAAAAATTTGATAACAAGCATGGTCTGAATTATACAAAAATACATGTGTGGCCCAATGATTGTAAGCTTTATTAGGGAGAGGATTCAAGTAGACAGAATTTCAATAAATTTTCTTCTTTGAGATGGTAGGAAAAGGGTGATGTTTGAAGTCCGAATGAACATAATTTCATGGTGAATAAGAAGTGGAGAACACCTACAAATGTTTTGCACTACTTTCCTTTGAATCCTCGATTGCAAATATTATTCAGGTCATCGAAAACCGTTGAACACATGAAGTGGCATTCTGTAGATAATAACAATGATGGGTTAATGATACATCCCCGAGATTCCAAATTGTGGAAGACATTTGATTCATTACATCTTGATTTCTCAGCTGATCCAATGAATGGTCGATTGTGATTGGCTGTCGATCCATTCAAACCATTTGGGACTTTGAGTACCAATTAGAGCATTTGGCCAGTTGTTTTGATCCCTTATAATATGCCTCTGTGGATGTGTATGCAACAGACATCTTTTATGCTTTCGATGATTATTCCAGGAAAACAAATGCCTGGAAATGATAATGATGTTTACATGCATCCTTTGATTGAAGAATTGCAGGAGATATTGAGCAACGGTGTTGAGAAATTTGATGCTTCTTCTAAAACAATGTTCAAAATGCATGTTGCTTTAATGTGGACCATTAGTGACTTCCCTGGGCTTCGGAATTTATTTGGTTGGAACACTTACACGGGTTTGGATTGTCCCATTTTTAACTTTGATCTTGAGCCCAAACGGCTTCCTCACAATAGAAAATGTTTCTTCTTGTGTCATCAATGATTTTACGATGCATCTCATAGATTTCGGTTGAACAGAACAAAATTTAATGGTTCTATTGATCATAGACCACCACGAAAGTTGTTAAATGGTTTTAAAATATTGTCCCAGCTTGAAAATGTTGAAACAGAATTTGGGAAGGTTCATCATTTGAATGATAGCGTAAAACGGGTCTGAAGTGCATCATCAAGCAAAACCGAAACGCAACAATGGAAGAAAAAAAGTATATTCTTCAATCTTCCGTATTGGTAATTTAATTTATTGCGGCATAATCTTGATGTGATTCCTATTGAGAATAATGGCTGTGACAATTTGATTTTCACACTGCTTAATGAGCATGGAAAGTCAAAGTATCATCTCAACGCTCACAAAGTCTTACAAGAAATGAACATAAAATGCGATCTTTGCCCAGATGAGAATGAAAAGTATCCTCTAGAAATTTTTTCAATGAAAAATAGGGATAAAGATACTTTCCATTGAATGTTAAAGAATTTTAAGGTATCTGATGGGTATTCAAGTAACATCTCGAGGTGTGTTGACTTGATGAATCGTATGTTACATGGATTGAAAAGCCATGATTCACGTATTTTTTTGCAATAGCTACTACCATTGGCATTGCGTACATTATTACCTAAAAATATTTACCGCTGTTGTACTCCATTTCTGCACATTTTTCAGAAAACTATTTGAGAAATTTCTACATCCATTTCATCTTGACAATCACCAGGAGAGGTTTTTATTAACCCTTTGCACAATATAGATGGTCTTTCCTCCATCCTTTTTTACTGTAATGATGCATTTAACTATGCATTTGGTTGAGGAAGCTAAATTAGGAGGCCCCGTTCGTTATCAATTGATGTATCCAATTGAGGGCTACATTATTTAAATGATTTCCAGTTATGTAAAAAACATTTGGTACTTGATTAAATTCATAATTTCTTTTATTTTGTTCCACAGATATATTGGGCATTTAAAATCATACATGAGAAATAAATCTAAACCAGATAGCTCAATTGCTGAAGGCTATGTGGCTGAGGAGTGTCTTACACATTGTTCTCGATACATGGATGATATTGAGACAACATTTAATCGAGTTGTACGTGTCGATGACACATCGACTCAATCTAAAATACATCAGAAATCCAAAATATTTCTTGCTTTTGTCCGATCAGTTGGGAGGACCTCAAATGTGACACTGACTAAATTGTAATTATTACAGGCACATAGATATATGCTGCTGAATAGTGAAATTGTAGATCCATTTATTGAAGAGCTGAGGATACAAACAAAGTGAAAAATGAGATGCTGAACACGAAATGAGAATGATATAATGAAAGCTGTTAATAAAGACCTTTTAGAACGGTTTTCACGACGTGTAAGTTCATAAATATTGCAATAAATACGAATATTAGTTTGACACATACATTTTGTAAGTCTAATAAAGTATATTTCTTTTTTCAGATCATGAATACTCATACTCGAGAAAAGGTTTGAGAAGATTTGAAGTTTTTTTCTATAGGTCCTCTAAAAGAAGTTATAAAGTTCGACGATTATAATGTGAATGGCTTTAGATTTCGTACAGTCGATCGAGAAGTGGGTTTGAGAACACAAAATAGTGGTATATTTACATTTTCAGAAGTGGAATACTATGTAAAGCTACATGATATTATTGAATTAAACTACCACGTACATTTTTCAGTTGTTTTATTCAAATGAAAATGGGTCGATATTATCAGTGGTGTTAAAAGATATTCCTTGCAATTTACTTCTTTGAACTTCTCTCACTTGATGGATGTTGGTGACCATGAACTGCATGATCCATATATCTTAGCATTGTAAGAAAAAATCGAATATTATGTGAATGATGTTTCCAATGATCGTTGTAGTGTAGTTACTTACGTAATACAAACAGATTTGTATGATATTAATGATGAAGTGGAAAATCTGACCTCTGAAATTGAATTTAATAATCAACAGGAATCAGATTTATTTTTCCATCATGATATTGAAATTATTAGTCTAGCAAGGATGAATGAAGTGGATAAAGCAATGGAGCTAGAAACCGACCTGATTTAAGGGGAAAATGATTGTATGTACAATTATTTATTTATTCAGCAACCACTTGTTTCATTTCTACAATCATTCATTATCATTGTTATATATATTTTTTCCGTTAGTACTCCATCAATTATCATTTTTAATTTTTTTCAGCATAATTTTTTTAAAATATATATTCTAAACTTAATTTTATGTTATCAAATGATAGGAATTCCAAGGAATAAGCGGTACATTATTTCATCCAGTTATGTGACGGATGACTATCCATCTGGCTCCCTCCCCACGACATCTAAGGCACCAGCTACCGACACCCCTATACCATCTCCCTCTGCACCATCTCTCACACCATCATTGGATGTCCCAATAGTGGCTGAGTCATCGACTCCCCCTTTAGGAGGCTTAGCAGTCGGGTAGCGATGCGCCCCTTTCAGTTCATCCCGGACATACCGGAGTGTCACTATCATAGGTACAAATTTTAATTAAATAAATTTATTGCATTTTGTGTATACTAATTTTCATTCTAATTGAATATGAAAAAAATAAAACTGTAGTGAAAAAACATAAAAAGTTTAGATGTTTGGAATCTGAATGGCGAGAATATTGTTGTGCCATTTGATTCATATGGGGTCCCTATAGATTATGTCGCGAGGTTACTTGGCCAGATTCTAGGCCAGCTGGCAGCGGGGCCCATTTCCCTTCCCATTTCATATGATGATTGGAGACATATGCCTCCAAGATGAAAAAATGAAGTGTTTGATTCTCAAATCAAGGTAAATTTATTACATTATGGTTTAATTGAATTTCATGTTACTAATATGTTCAAAATGAATTTATGTATACAGAGGTTCTTCCACTTTACCATTGCTGATGTGATAGCGTAGAAGTGGACGTTGAAAAATCTAGGTATGAAGTGGAATGATTTTAAAGAGAGATTGTGGTGTGATGTCAACGAGGCTTCATTGACCACACTGCATACGTATGAGAAGATACCCATTGGGGTACCGAAAGAGCAGTGGAAAGTGTTTGTTGATAGGCATTGGGATCAAGAGCGGATGGTATTGAAATATATATTATTATATTATCCTCATTTTACATTTATAAATGTATATGATAAGGACATGACATTCAATAAATCAGTATTAAATTGAATTTTCTTTATTTCAGGATCTCTCAAGACAGAATGCGTCAAACCGAGCGAAGAAATCCATCTCGCACACTACGGGCTCAAAAAGGTTTTCTAGAAGTCGAATGACATTGGTAATATTTTAATTTGTTTAAATATTTATAAGACAATATTATCTATTTAATATATTGATTTATTGATTTATCTTTGATAAATGTAGTCACAGAGTTTAGGCCATGAAGCATCCAGAACTGAACTGTGGTTGGATGTTCACAAGAAATCAGATGCATGTTTTGTTAATGAGCCTGCTAAAGAAGTTGGGGTATGAAGTCAATTTTTTATCATAATAACTAATTATCAGTTTTTACTGTGTTAATATATATTAATATTTTATATATAGGTCAAAATTAATGAATTATAGGATGCCAATCCTGCACATTCCAACTCTATCTCTCAGGATGACCCGGTTTCTATAGTCCTTGGGAAGGAGCATCCTAGGAGAGTGTGTGGGATTGGTTTGGGACCTATGCCATCTGAGGTTTTTAGAAGTCCACCGGGGATAGCTGCTGCATCTACTTCTGACATTAGTCAGCCCATACCCAGAGATGCTATGAAAGAGATTGTTTCTTTACGAATCACAGTTCACCAGCAGGGGGATCAGATATATGCATTGCAGAAAGAGTTGAATGAAATATGTCAGCAGATGAGGAGATATCCCCCGGGTGGGAGTGCATCGATTGGTGGTATGTAGGTAAATAATATAAAATCAAAATCATTTAGTTTTATAACATTCATTGGTTTTATTTTTTAATATAAATATGTAACCGTATTTAATTATAAATATAATGTTCTTATAGGTGACATCACAAAGTGGAAATAAAGGTGGAGAGGGTGACGATGCATCATCAGAACCTGAGTAGTTGTATTGTTGATGTGTTGAAAAAAATGGAAACATTTGGTTTTTATATGTAACATTTGTGGCACATAGTTTCCACCACACATTTTCATGTCCTAAAATTTCCTTGATTTCTCATGTTTCTTTTAATGAATTTTATTGATTTCTAATGTTTCTTTTTATGTCTTCATTTCTTGATATTGGTATATATAATTCCATTTAGGTATGTTCTTGAATTGGTAGTCGAGATTTTGGATGACTATGAGTTAATCCCATTGTTGATGTGGGTGCAATAGTTTCATGTAGTCGAGTTTTATACAACAATAGTTATCACTATACCATTATAATGGAAATTTTATGACTTTTATATAAGGTTGTGTTGTTAAGAATTTTTCTAGATAGGAATTGGGAAGGAAGGTGTTCTTGGCCCAGAGTTAGTTCAGAGAACAACAGAGTATTTTGATATCATGTAAGATATGATGAATGCAGCTCTGGGTATAAAAGGTTTAGTAAGGTGAGAAATCTCTATTTCACATTCATTATACCTTTCTAAGTGTTTTAGCAAGTTAGTGTGGTGGCATATCAGCTGGAATTTACAACTCATTTAGGGAGGATCCATGATGTTTTCCAAGACACCTAGATCTATCAGTATCTACATGATACATCTCACGTCAAATAATTGGGAGAGACGGATTTTTATAATGATGCAATGTTCATTGAAAAACTATTAATAATCGAGGATCGTAAGGATAATGTTCTCTGTGGGTGGATGATTCATTTGGATCATGAGTTGTAGAGGAATCCTTTCCATGAGGAGATTACTAGGCAGTGAGAAGCGAATATGCATTCCCAGTACACTAATCTGTATTGAGTTGATGTTATGAGCATTACTTTGATGTTTTAGTTTTTAAATTTTCATTGAAGTGATATCAGACCTTGTTTTGAAAAAAGATATGTTTTATCTTGAAATGGTGGAAGGAGATCTCTAATCCATGTGTCTATATGGTGGGGCGTTGGGGATTACACAAATTTTTTGGAGAACGAAAACTTTTGAGGAGTGGTTCTGGGATTTAGAGGTTTTCATTCTAGCTTTTGAACAATTAATGGTGGTTTATACATGATAGTTATGTTACAGGGTGGTTGTTCGGACCCCTCTCTTCTTTGGTAGTTTTTCATTGTATAGGTTGAGGCTATTTTTAGAGCAATATGATATAATGGAGTAAACCTCTTAGATTAATTACACTGTGAAACTTATGTGATTAAGGTGTTCTAGGGGATGTTTTTCACTCATTCTAGGCATTTTTCTAAAATACAGTTTTTAACTATCCTTTGGTCATCCTGTCAATGAGTCACGTTTTCAGTGAATCATCCCATCAGTGACTCAGGGATTTGGTGTCGATGAGTCAATGGTGTCAGTGTCGATGAGTCATGGCCATCAGTGTCAGTGCCATGGTGTCGGTTCCAGGGCATCGGTACAAGGTTGTTGCTCACACAGAATAAGTTCTAGGGAATCGATTATAGGGTGTTGGTGCCATGGTGACAATGTCATGGAATCGGTGATAGGGTATCAATGAGCCACCCATCAGTGAGCCATTTCATGTTTTTCCCATGCATCCCAGTCTCTCCCTTATGATTTTCTTTAAACAAAAAATATGTTACCTATTGAGTTTGACATTGCTTAAATCTTTTTCCACTGTATTCAAGGAGAATTATTGTTTCTCCAAACCGTAATCACACATAAATTTGGAAAAACCAAATTAGCGATACGTGGTGTTGACCACAACATGTATTTCAAGTATTTTGAAGTCATCTCTCTAATTTTGTAGTTAAATGTTTTCATAAAACTGAGTTTGATGCTATGTTTGGATGTTTTTAAGAGTTTTTTTAAGGATATTTTTTATATATTTAATTTCCTAATGTCCTCGGGGATTTGAGATATTCAAATAGCATGGTCAATTCATGATCTGTTTTATCCATCACATTGAAATTATATCCCTTGTTATTAGGATCTCACTCATTTTTGATCCAAGATCCTCTAATTTCCAGTGGATTCTTTTCCTTCTCCCAAGGTGTGGAAAGAGTCATTCCTCCTTAGAAGAGGCATTCCACCACCTTTTTCTTCTTTCACGTAGTTCCTTGGTGTTATTCCTTACTCCTCACGTGATATCATGCTCTTTATTCAAGGAGGAACTTCAATCCTTTGATCATCCTTGTAAGGATTTATTTCATTTCAGTTCCTATGAGCATCTTGAATGGTATGTTTAGTAATGTTCTATGTGAATATGACTCAAATATATTATTTAACATAGGGAATAATTTATTGAGTATGATGATACAAATTCATTGAAGGGGTTATAGTACATTTACTATTTCTACTTGTTATTTTTTTTGTTATTCTGACTTGTTGTGGATGTGTGCCTTATAAAAATCATGGAAATTGATGGTCTTTTCATACACACTATTAATATTTATATTGGTTATAATGCTGGGAATAAATGGTGTAATGTGGAAACTGATTAATAATGTACACATGGATAATTAAATGGATTCTCAAAGAATAAGAACCATTATGTGATACCCCATTAAAAAATGTAATTCAAGAACAGTGTTTGCGACATTTGAATTTACCCCTGTTTGATCAGTGTGGTCATGTAATGTGTTTTATGGTTGGGTTTTATGGTTTATGTGGAATTCTTGTGAATTGAAGTGACAGTTCTATCTATGTTTGTGGGATTGATTTTTGAATGGATGAACTTTTAGGCAGTTGAACTACCTTTGGTTGTATTATGTCCATCAGACAGGCTTTTGTATGGGGACTGCAATGTGGCGTTGGTGGTGTTGTGCAGTGGGACTACAAGAATGGTTCTCAATCATTTTTGAGTTGGTTAGGAATTTTATTTTTTTAGTAATGGAATATATAATGTGAATCCCTTGGATAAATGAATATAATGTGGTTAAATAAAAAGTGGCTATATTATTCTTTGGAATTATCTATTGTGTGGTTTTGCATATAGCTATAGCAACAAAAGTGTTACTATTGGGTTGTTCATTGTTTGGTTGAAACCTATAGGTTGGGATACAGTTTGATTAACTATATGTATATGAACATATTGTTTTTTGTGATTTCTATACTCTCCCGACCATCATTTACCACCATGTGTTTAACACCCCCATTCTATTGTATAGGGTGCCTTTTTAGGGCACTGGTGCAGCAGAATAAAGGAATGATTTTTTTATGGGAATATTTTCGCAGCGGTTTTAACCACCACTATATTCATATTCATGGTAGTTTTGTGGCGGTTTACACCGCTTCTAAATAGTTGAACCCGCCGCTACAAGTAAAATAAAATTTATGTTTAGCGACAATTATAACAGCTGCTAAATATGAGCATCGTCGCTGCCTCATTCCAAAGAGGTTACCATGAATTTAGCAGCGGTTTTACGGCCGCTAAAATTTGAGTTTATTCATGGCGGTTTTAACCGCCATGAATAAATTGATATCCATGGCTTGTAAAACCGCCACTAAATTCAGAAAAACCTCCGCAAAATGAGGCAGCTACGACGCTTTCCTGGAACTGCAGCTAAACACACATTACCACCGCTAATAGATTGGTGACGCCCAATTTCGTAGAGTTTTTTGTAAACTGTCGCCAAACAAAGTAGCGGTGGTTTAAACTGCCGCTAAATGCAAAAAAAACCACCGCTAAACGACGATTCTGTTGTAGTTTGATATGGGGGCTAATTATGATTATAGATTTGTGTAATTATTTTTTGAATTAATTAGATGAGACTTTGATTGATGAATTGATTGATTAATTAATTAATTAATTACAGGATTACGAGACTATGAGTTGAAAGTTTAATTTATGAATGTATTATGGGATTATTGGGATTATAGGATTCAATTAATTTATTGGAAAAATTATTAATGGAATTAATGTGTTAAAATAATTATTGAATTAGTCATGAATATGAGATTATTAACTCATTATTGATTTAATTAATAAAGGTTAGATGATTAATTAGTTGTTGACATAATTAATAATATAGAGAGTGATAATTAAGTGTTTATTTAATTAATATGGTTTAGAAGATTAATTAATTGTTGAGTTAGTTAAGGAGACTGAGATGACTAATTAATTATTCTACTAATTAGTGAGATTGATATGGCTAAATAATTTTTGAGTTATTTCATAAGATTGAGAAAATTAATTAATTGATGAGTTATTTAATACGGATCAGATGATTAATTAATTGTTGAGTTATTTAATAAAACATGAGACCATAAATTAATTATTGAAATAAATAAATGTATTGAGGTATTCCATATAATCTTGACTTGTAACAAGGGAATTTTATGTTATAACATGTGATATAGAATGGTTACAAAGGGATTCTCAGATATGGTATGTAATCTACAATAGTAGTAATGTAATTATGAGATGTTACAAGGGATATATAATTGAAAATATAACTTTTTAGGATGTGATATCCCATGGGGATATTTTCGACTCTAGAAGGGGCTGAAAAGGTATTATGGTATAGATATCCTTGTGAACTTTAGTGTTTTTGGGGTTAAATATAGAATAATTAATAATGTGAAAACTATTTTTTTATACATTGTGTTTATCTATTTATACAAATTCATTCATAGTAATTGAGGGGGTAATGCTTTAGAAACTCTTTGTTGTGTCCAACTTAGTCATACTCACACCATTCTAAAGCTGCCTCATTTGTAAACAAATTGATTTCATTGATGCAGGTTACGATAAGAGAAAATAACCTATTTTAGATAAATGATTTGAAAAACAATCCTAGATGAGGGGGCTAGATGTGGTTTGGGACCAGCTTAGGAGTCATAAGTGTCTTTTATTGAGTTATATTTTCACACTAGACACATTCTGTGACATAACATATATACTTCTCATTTTTTATAGTGTATTTAATGTATTGGTTGTCTTATTATACATGTCTTTTATTTGTTAAGATATCATTTTATTATTTATTTTTAATTATTAATTGACTTTTCACTATTTTTTACTCTGACTAAGAGGTTATAGTCTCCCCATGAATGATATTAGCCACTTACTACAAGTCTACAGCATTTAGTGTATGGGGAGGCACTCTTGAGGTCACATAGTGGATGACTTGGGGCACCAGTGCATGAAACCTACTTCGTTATACTAAAATGTGGTATTATAAGATTTTTAACTTCTTTTTATTTTGTCTTACTATTTTTGTAATGGTAGATGGAAGAATAGGAAGAGTTATTCAATACATATGAGCTCGTTCATAGTAGTAGCTAAACCATGTATGGGGGAGTACCCAAGTACCAATAGTGGATTATTTTTATTGATGATTACTGTTACAATTGAATATTATTTCCCTACAGGTGATTCACTTGTTCTGTACTATGATTATTGATGTCGGGATTTTTTGAGTTTCTACTTGTTGCTCAGTAAGGCCTGAATGCTAAGTATGCATGCATAATTATCGGTACATATGTTTATTTTGTGGTAAGAATCATTTTAATCCATGCATGGGAAAATTATTTTTGGGAAAGTTGTTGAAAATGATATGTTTTACTTTTTTTATGAAATTTTACTAAAAATTGATTTATAATGTGAAATAGAGAAATATTGTAAAATGATGCAAGATGAGAATAAATGGGTTTATAAATGAGATACATTAATAATGAGAATGTATTTACCCTATTTAACCATTACCTAAGTGTAGGATGGTTAAGAGTAGTAACAGTGCCTCAGTTTTGACCTTCTGGTGAGGTAATTAGAAATGAATAATTATGACATATTTTATTTCCCATAAAAGTTTTAATTTTTTAAACTATGACCTAAGGATCATTTATTGGATTTTAGAGTCATGTCTCTAGGATGATGTTTGTTGATAAGAATACCAGAGGTTATGGATGGAGATGACACACTAATAGGGGAACTAGAGGTGCCTATAATTTTGGGTGATGAAATTAGAGTGATGTATGGGGAGAAATTTTCTCGGTTCATATAATTCATGGAAGAAGACCTACGGTGGTATGAGAAGAGAATGACTGACATGACTAGGGGGTTTCAGTTATATAATCCTCAAAACTTTTCTAAAGAAGATAGACCTAAGGGAAAATGTTATGGTTTGAGTCTATCCACACTATGCATGAACACTTGGAGACTCTTACTAAGAAGAGGGTCTTGATGGATACATATATTTTATGAGGATCAATTATGTGATGGTGGGACATTCATGGTCAGACAATATGGGATGATGGTATGTTATGGATGGAATTATTGGAGAGGTTCTTGGATTAATTTTATCTATTGGCACTATGTCCGAATAAATGGGTTCATGGGATTAACTAATGGGAGTATATCCATGATAGACTATATATGATGCTTTAAATATTAGAATCACTTTTCTCCAACACTATTAGTGGATGGGGATACATTAGATATAATATTTCAGGAAGTATTTAGTGTGAAATTACATCGTAGGTGAACACATTATGGCTGAACATGTTTTCATTGGTGATGAATCCGGATCTCATAGATAATATGAACCTTAATGATGCATCTAGTGTAGTAAATTTTATTGTTGTTGTAAAATCATGAGGTACATATTTAAAGAGTATGAAGAATTTCTATTAAAAATTTAGCAAGACCTATGGAATACAAATTGGCCATGGTGAAATTTAGTTACATGGGACCTTTCTCTAATGGGTCTTCAACAGTCTGGTTGGCCATTCCGTAATCATTGACATTTCCTCTAACCACCAGTAAAATGTCAATAGTTTGGTATATTACGATATATACAGAAGTTATGCAGGATTCCACAATATGTGGGAAATGATGGGGTAGGTAGATAGAATCAGTGAGTAGGAAGGGGATTTTCTATATGACATATGGCTGGTAACTAGTGTTTTTTTCTATGGTGGTAGAGGTTTAAGATGTGGTACTTCTGGGAAAGATATCTCGTATCATCATAGAGGGGAACCTCAGGGGACTCGAACTACATCACATGGAAGAGAGGAAGGGTAGTTGCAAGTGGTGCAGCCAATATTTTTTGATATATAGGATGTATAGTCGACTGTGAGAGGTTATATTCTTATAGATTATTAATTATCTTGTTCCCAATTTGATATTTATACCACTCATTCCTTTATATTTTAAAATTTTTAAAATTGATCCTTCATGGAGTTGGAGTTTGTGAGTGGGGTATGGATTATAGATACGCAGTTGGGAGTATGGTATAGAGACATCTTCTTGTAAAAGGTATATTCTCTTGAAGAAGGGGAATATAATTTTTTCCAGGATCGTTATATTCTATCCATGTTAGGATTCAACCTATTTCTATGAAGGGACTAATTAGTAGAATACCATGATCATATTGATTGTTATCATAGGGGTGCGATGTTTATGACTCCTAAGGGTGACAAGTAAATTCTCTATGGAGTGTGGCATATATAGGTTGGTCGAGAAAGAAAAATTCATCCGTAACTAAGAGATATAATATCCTAGGAGGATAGTATTTTGTTGGATTATGGAGGTATAAAGTAAGATGTATTCCCACCTGTAGTGGTAAAATTACTAGATGTGTTTTCAGAAGATTTCATAGGGTTTCTACTTAAGATATATGTGTAATTTAGTATTGAGATCATGATGGGTGTTTTCCTAGTTTATATTGCACTATAAATAGTAACACTGATAGGGCATCAGGAGAAAAATATTCATCTAGATGATTTAATGGATAAGGGGTTTATCCATATGAGTATGTCTCCATGGGGATCATTTGTGTTGTTTTCAAAGAAGGATGATGGGAGATTTTCTTTATCTGTCGATTACTATAAGATTAACCAGATGTTTTTGAAGAACCGATATCATATTCCTAAAATTATAGATCTTTATAACCAGTTGAGAGGATCTTGGGTCATTTCTATGAAATTCTAGTGATCAGGGTATCATCATTTGAGGGTTCATACTTATTCTATAATGAGGAATAATTTTAAAATTAGGTATGTTCTAAATGTGTTTGTCGTAATTCGATTGGGGTTAACGAATGAACCATCAATTCTTATGGACATGATGAACAAAATATTCCATCCACACCTTGATCAGTTGGTTGTAGTATTTTTGGTTAACATCGTGGTGTAATATATGACTCATGGAAATCATTACCATTATATTGAAATCATCCTGAGTACACAAAGAGGTCATCAATTATACTCTAACCTAACTAAGTGACAACTTTGGATTGATCAAGTACACTTCTTTGGTCACATCATCTCAATGGAAGGAGTGTTAGTGGACTAAGGGAAAGTTCAAAAAATGGTTTTTTGGGAGTAACAAAAGAATGATTTTGATATCCATATCCTTCTAAGGGTAGCATTATATTATCATAATATAATCTAAATCATTTCAGGTTTGGTAGATCCTATTTTAACCTTGAAAAAAATGGGATAATGTTTCAATGGTCATATTCTTGTGAGGATTCTTTCCAATAGTAGAATAAGAGGTTCAAATCGGCACAAATCATGATCCTAAAAGTGTCAGGTGCGAAGTATATGTTGAATTTTTACTCTTCTAGAATCATGCATGGAGTAGTGTTAATGCAGGGAGATTAAGTTGTGGTGTATGGGTCTAGGAAGTGGATGCCAAATGAATGGAATTACCCTATACATGACCTTGAGTTGGTTGTGGTGGTTTATGAATTGATGTGTTGGAAACATTATCTGTTACGTGAGAAGTATACAATGTATAAATATCAGAATATCTTGATTTATATCTTCTCGTAATATGATTTCAATTGTCAACAACAATGATTAGTTGAGTATATGATGTCATTTGAATTTGAGCTAGTATATATACATGTAAATTGTAATAATGATACTAATGAATTGAGAATGAAAATTAAGTCTCAAGAAATTAACAAGTCCAATTTTGAGTGCAATATGATGACCATATTAGATGAGATTCATGTTGTGGTTCAGGATATTCAAGAGAAGATGACTATGTTATCATTTTCATTGGAGTCTACACTTTTGAAATGGATTAGAGAAAAGTAGTGTGAGGATCTAGATTCTTTTTTCATAGATGTAATGACATGAATGTGGGGATACCTTTCAGACTGCATGATAGATGATGACAAGATCATCTAAATCAGTAATCGAGTTGTTGTGCCTATGAGTAAGTGTGAGGAGTTGATGCAGGAATTTCATCCATAGAAGTTGGTGGTACATCTATGTTTGACAAAAATTTACTATGAATGTAACACCCCGAGATTTTATGAAAAAATATTATTTTTAATGTCTTGTGTTGTACGCTACACCAAAAGAAGCTTGCACAACACACATCCTTGACTTGCCTTGCATTACACGCAATCGCAACCTTCCTCGATAGCGTGTGTAGTACGAAACAATGATATGCTATTAAAATATTATTAAAACTAGCCGTTATGAATAGTAATAACCACTTTTTGAAATTATGTAAATATTATTTTTCAAAATGAACTTCATTTTTGGATTCGGAGTATCGAATTTAGCCTAAGGTGAAATTTTGGTACTTTTCGGATAACTTTCATATTCTGATGAATAGTGAAAATTACTAAATTATAATCAAAAACAACTTTTTAAATCGAAATAATTAATAGTGATAAATTATTAATTTGATTGGTTTTAAAGTATATTTAGAATATATTTTTACAATTTAATACAATGTTGGTCATTGGATGTAATTTCACATTTAAACCAGACATAATCAAGTGTCAATCTTTTGATAGATATTGTTTCTTAAAAACACACTATTTATTTTAACAGCGGGATTTAATTATAAAATTAATTAATGCAAATTCTATGATATGAATTTGGTAAAATAGACTTCATTTTTGAATTCGGAATATGAAATATAGCTTAGGATGAAATTTTGGCATTGTTCTGAAAAACATCAATTTTTGATGAATAGTGAAACTACTAAGTGGTAGTTAAAAAAATTAATTTCTTCATAAATCTTAATTTTACAGCTTCTGTGAATGGAATTTCAAAAATCCGAGAGACACGGTTGATGTCAGTAAGTAAAATGTGGTTCAATGAGATGAAAATAATTTTTGGTGAATAGTAACTTTTTACTTTTTTTTACCACGGTTAATAGTAAATAGGGTAACTAAGGATAAATATGATATTATTATTACCCTAACACATGTCCTAATTCTATTGGATAAGTGTAATTCGACCAAAAACAACCTTATGAATATAATATGACCATTTAGGTCCACTTGTATTAGATTATGACATTTAATATTATATTATTTAATGAATAGTTAAAATAGTTAAAATCAAGGTTTAATAACTAAAACATTTTTAATATTGGGTTATACATAAGATAAATTCGACTATAAATATTCATTAAAAAGCTAAAAAGATTTCCTACATAATGATATTTTATTTATAATTTTTGTACTTTAAATAAATTAATTTATTTATGACACAACGATGATGCAGTAATTACCCTTTTAAGGAAATATTAACATAATTGATGTTATAAATGCTCAAATGAATGTAATTTGAGACTTTTTATGACTTAAACTAATTTTATAGGTTACTATGATATATTATTGTTGATTTAATCAACTTGGTTCGAACATATAATTCTGTTATGACTTTTACAAAAATCATATATCAAATAGTTTCAAAATTGACACAAAATAGTTTTTAAATCAAATATTATATTATTAATTGTTATTTTATTCCTAAAAATCTAAGGTTCGGCCAAATGACTTAGATAAGGATATATATATTAATAATAAACAATTTGGGGTTCTTTTGGCATGTTATAGTAAGTGTATTAACCATATAGTGAAAGAAAACAAAAAGACATGGTAAAAGTTAAATTATTTAACTTAGAGTTAAATCTAATTGATAAGGTTAAAATAATACCCTAAACTTGTCTAAATCCTATTGGTTGATAGGATTTCGACCCATCCCCACTTTAGCTTCGAAATAAGACCCTTTGGAACCATTATAAACCGATTTTGACTTTAATATAAAATAATATTGTGAGATATTCCTAAGGTGCCCCTCTCCTCCCTTATAAAAGGACACCTCCTCCCCCTCCTCCTCACACCAATTTGAGCACTCAAGCTCGGCCAAACCCTGCCAAAATCTCTTCTCCACTTCCCTAAAAACATCCTAGAGGTTCTGGTCTTCCTCAAAGTCCAATTTTAGTGCCCTAAGAGGAGGTCTCAATGAGGCACTTCAAAGAAGAGGTAATTACCGTTACCAATTCTTTCATCTTTATTTCTTCTTCCACTTCTTCTTCTTAGGTTGTTTCATTATGAAGTAATAACATAAGTATCATTCATATACTGATATGTTATTATAAGTATTAAACAACCCTATTTGACCATCTATCCATCCTACGGAAAAAGAAATCACCGCGCGTGCGTACGTACGGAATACCGTCTCCACGCCGTGGTGTAATCTATTTTCCACCACCACCTTACATGGATGGGTATAATGGTGTAAAGAATAACTTTACATAGTTATTAAAACATCATATTGATTCTAATATATTGTATAATCCACTCCAATTCAATTCAATATTTATAGAAATGATATCTTCGCTCGTGCGTACTTACGGACTACCGTCTCCACGACGCGATGAGATTCATTCTCCATGTTAACCATTTAAGAATGATTATAATGTATATATAATAAATAATAATGAAATATATGAAATTATAAAGCTACTGGATTTATGTATATATATATACATATGTATTTCATCTACTTACTTCCATTTCAAGACAATAAGGAAAGGAAAACAGCGTTCATGCGAACGTACGGACTACCGTCTCCATGAACGGTGTTTTTCATTTTATTTATCTACCTATTATATATATATATACTGAATATATATGATATATAAATCATATTTTATATTCTGGAAGTGAGTAAATCATGATATAAGTAATAATGATGTCAAGAACAACAAGTCAAAACACCTACGATAAATGAAACGATTTTACCCAAAACGCTTCTTTAACATGGAATTTACAAAAGAACGGGTAATATAATGTCATAAGTGAACCATATATGATATCATAACAATGAATATGATTCTGTAATAAGTCAATAACATGATTTAAATCATTATACAGGAGGTTCAGACACTTACAATCAAGTCGGACCTAAGGTAAGGGAAATATCACAATCTCATTTTTATCCGAGATTGTTTAATCGTAAGTATTTACTGGGGTGTATTTTATCATCCAAATCCATGTTTCATAAATATGTAATATTATTTCCATCCACTTACAATTTTTTAAATCCATTTTTACCCTTCGGTGAGTTTTTAGTAATATGTATGAAAGGAATCTTTTGTCGTTTTTCGTACGTGGTACTTTTTGACTTTTCCGACAAAAGTACGAAGAATGTTTTTTTTAACTTATACGGCATGAATGGATTTTTAAAACATTATTTCCAAGAAACTTCATTTAAAAGTTTTCAAGTTTATTTTTAATCAACTTCTTTTATTTTATAGTCGTATGACATGTTATGAAAGGAAAAATGTTTTTGAAGTAGAAATGATATTTTCCTCAAGAATGGAGTTGAAGTATTTTATCAAAATTATTTTCCATCTAAGATAATAAAAGGGTTCTGTTTTTATCCCTATTATTACATGAATTTGATTATTTTGTGATGGAAATATTTTTATGAATTCCTTTATCTTATATGAATTGTTTTATGATGTCATGTTGTTTAAGAATCCCATTTTTATTACATGGGTTACGCTATGATGTATGGTTTATGATTATGTGGCACACATAAGAAAGGATTCATTATAAGATGGGTGGGACCTATATCTCCCTCCAATGCATTGGGTAATGAATTCATATCTCATGAGATAGACATGGCTGGAACAGTAGGTTATACCGGTTCAGTGAAACAGGACTGAAACGAGGGTTACTCGATTCAGAAAGGGACTTTGTCCACTAAGATAGTCTTGGCAAATAGTATTGACTAACAAGAAATTATTCTCTATGATTATGTGTGTATGCCACAAAGTTTCATGTTTTAAGTTATGATTATTGTGATTTCATTTCACTACTATGATTTATCCCATGTTATGAAATTATGCTCTCTTTTGCAGGTTAAGATTTCCAAAAGTTATGTTCTTATGAATATGATGTGATTGATTTTTATTTTGTATACCCTTACTGAGCATTTGAGCTCACCCTTTTATGTTTTATTTTCCCCAGGATATAAAGAAAGGTTTTAGGTAAAAAAAGGGAAGATATTTATGGGAGATATTGAAGATCTTTCACCACGATTAGAAGATTACGTTCCGAGTTTCCAAAGACACTAATCTATTACGATCCTTGTGTGTGTGTGTTTTTGTTATGTACTAAGTATTCCGCAAAAGTAATGTAAAGTCTATGTACGTCAGGCATTGGGTCTCTACAGTTGGTATCAGAGGAAAGGTTTAGTCAACCTTTGGAAACTAGGATGCGAGAACTTTAGTGAGATCCCTAGAGATATTTATAAGGTTTGTCTAGGGATGTCCCTAAGGATAAGTATACGTATAAGATACAGTCCTAGAACTACGGTAACGATCATATAATTTAACCTAAGAAGTTAGATATTGAGGATACTTCCCCTTTACTATGTTGTTTTCTCTAGCATGATTTTTGCCTCTCACAAAATTATTTTTGTGTTTTAGTTAATGGAGGGAACCAAAAGGAATTCGGTTAACAGTAAATCCAATGGACAAATTGGTGACTATGAGAAACAAAATTGTGTAATGCCTAGAGAGAAAGATGTTGTGATTATGCCGAATCAGTCATCGTGATATATGATTAACAAGGTGAAATTTAGTGGTATGCCTAATTCATCAAAGAAGAGGAAGATAGACTATTATGCATGTTCGCATGCTGAGGAGCATAAAGAAAGGAAGATTGAGATTTCTAAAGAAGGGAAGAAGAACCTTGAGGAATACCTCAAATAGAGGGACCGATGTTATCTATGTGGAGAAAAGGGTCATAGAGTGACAGACTGTTATGGAGTTCAATGTCTTATTTGTGGAGAACATGGGCATTACCCAACTCAATGACCTGACCTAAAAAGTTACTTCTAAATCAAGGAAGGACTTCTTCCAGGACAATCATTGAAGTGGATGGACTGAAGTGTTTATGTATTGGTATTCAGGGATAATGTTGTTGAGGTACTTTTATGGTGTATTGAAATATTTATGTGTTGGTCTAATGTGGTATTCAAAGTGATTGAGATATTTTTTGGAAATAAGATGATATGCGCATAATGAAGACGAGAAAATGAAATGTTTAATAGTATTCATGAGCTCATGATTGATATAAGGACTAAGTGATATCATGGTGTTAGTATATAGAATTTTTAGGATTTTGGTATGTGGAAAGAGTTAACTTTTAATAGAATTCGTGTTTTCAATAAGGTTCAATGGGTATTCAAGAGAGTAAAAGATTAAGGCCTTTGAATGTTTGGAATGTGACCAATAAGATATATCTTATGATATATGGGGATCGATGATGGTGTTAAATCTCTGGTAATCATTTTCACTATATTATGAGAGTCGACTGCAGTATTATGGATAAGCCTAAAAGATTGAATGGATTAAGTTGGACATAAGTTAGTATTGTTTGTTTTTTCGATATTATTAATCGGATGTTATATAGTTTTGGAAAAAGGACAACCTGCAGGACGGGCGACAGCCCATCGCTTCGGACAAGGCTGTGGGAATCGAACCCACAACCGAAGTGCGACTGGCCTTTATCGCCTACCACTGGCCTACAGGAAGTCCCTGTTTAGTAGAAACTAGTTTTATTATATTAAGCAGTATGATATATGAAGTATAAGTCCATTTTAGGAACCATATATGATTAATCTCACTATAGAATGACTTATGTATATTTAATAACTTTTGCTAACCTTTTGTTTGAGACAGATGGAATGAACAGTCATTCTATCACATGATCTGCTAACACTTCACGAATAACAAATTCAACTTCATTTATTTAAGAGATGAAGTGGATATTGTTCAAGGCACGAACAACAGTGAGATTGTACCAATATAAAGTAAGTATTTATTCTAATTCAAATTTTCAACTTTAGGGAAATGATCTTGAAAACCAAAAATGTTGTCCTAGTGATCTTATACCTGATGAATCAGATGGTACCTTATATCATCACAAATCTATGGATTTGTGATTACTGGCTTTTCCATAGCCATGTTCTCTACCACTCTCCATCAGAACATGATGGTTAGATTTCTCTTTCATATCCATATTTTCACCTATGTGGAAACCCAGTGATTAGTTTATTTGGGTAATCGTTACATTTCATACATTAGTTTTTAAATCCAAGTTTTGGTATTCCTTTTTACGATGTGGGTTTCTATTAAAGAAACTTTCGAATAGTAAACTATTTATAACCCCGACGAATTTCGAGGGCGAAATTCATTTTAAGGGGGGTAGAATGTAACACCCTGAGATTTTATGAAAAAATATTATTTTTAATGTCTTGTGTTGTACGCTACACCAAAAGAAGCTTGCACAACACACATCTTTGACTTGCCTTGCATTACACGCAATCGCAACCTTCCTCGATAGCGTGTGTAGTACGAAACAATGATATGCTATTAAAATATTATTAAAACTAGCCGTTATGAATAGTAATAACCACTTTTTGAAATTCTGTAAATATTATTTTTCAAAATGAACTTCATTTTTGGATTCGTAGTATCGAATTTAGCCTAAGGTGAAATTTTGGTACTTTTCGGATAACTTTCATATTCTGATGAATAGTGAAAATTACTAAATTATAATTAAAAACAACTTTTTTAATCGAAATAATTAATAGTGATAAATTATTAATTTGAGTGGTTTTAAAGTATATTTAGAATATATTTTTACAATTTAATACAATGTTGGTCATTGGATGTAATTTCACATTTAAACCAGACATAATCAAGTGTCAATCTTTTGATAGATATTGTTTCTTAAAAACACGCTATTTGTTTTAACAGCGGGATTTAATTATAAAATTAATTAATGCAAATTCAATGATATGAATTTGGTAAAATAGACTTCATTTTTGAATTCGGAATTTGAAATATAGCTTAGGATGAAATTTTGGCATTGTTCTGAAAAACATCAATTTTTGATGAATAGTGAAACTACTAAGTGGTAGTTAAAAAAATTAATTTCTTCATAAATCTTAATTTTACCGCTTTTGTGAATGGAATTTCAAAAATCCGAGAGACACGGTTGATGTCAGTAAGTAAAATGTGGTTCAATGAGATGAAAATAATTTTTGGTGAATAGTAACTTTTTACTTTTTTTTACCACGGTTAATAGTAAATAGGGTAACTAAGGGTAAATATGATATTACTATTACCCTAACACATGTCCTACTTCTATTGGATAAGTGTAATTCGACCAAAAACAACCTTATGAATATAATATGACCATTTAGGTCCACTTGGATTAGATTATGACATTTAATATTATATTACTTAATGAATAGTTAAAATAGTTAAAATCAAGGTTTAATACCTAAAACATTTTTAATATGGGGTTATACATAAGATAAATTCGACTATAAATATTCATTAGAAAGCTAAAAAGATTTACTACATAATGATATTTTATTTATAATTTTTGTACTCTAAATAAATTAATTTATTTATGACACAACGATGATGAAGTAATTACCCTTTTAATGAAATATGAACATAATTGATGTTATAAATGCTCAAATGAATGTAATTTGAGACTTTTTATGACTTAAACTAATTTTCTAGGTTACTATGATATATTAGTGTTGATTTAATCAACTTGGTTCGAACATATAATTCTGTTATGACTTTCACAAAAATCATATATCAAATAGTGTCAAAATTGACACAAAATAGTTTTAAATCAAATATTATATTATTAATTGTTATTTTATTCCTAAAAATCTAAGGATCAGCCAAATGACTTATATAAGGATATATATATTAATAATAAACAATTTGGGGTTCGTTTGGCATGTTATAGTAAGTGTATTAACCATATAGTGAAAGAAAACAAAAAGACATGGTAAAAGTTAAATTATTTAACTTAGAGTTAAATCTAATTGATAAGGTTAAAATAATACCCTAAACTTGTCTAAATCCTATTGGTTGACAGGATTTCGACCCATCCGCACTTTATCTTCAAAATAAGACCCTTTGGAACCATTATAAACCGATTTTGACTTTAATATAAAATAATATTTTGAGATAATCCTAAGGTGCCCCTCTCCTCCCTTATAAAAGGACACCTCCTCCCCCTCCTCCTCACACCAATTTGAGCACTCAAGCTCGGCCAACCCCTGCCAAAATCTCTTCTCCACTTCCCTAAAAACATCCTAGATGTTCTGGTCTTCCTCAAAGACCAATTTTAGTGCCCTAAGAGGAGGTCTCAAAGAGGCACTTCAAAGAAGAGGTAATTACCGTTACCAATTCTTTCATCTTTATTTCTTCTCCCACTTCTTCATCTTAGGTTGTTTAATTATGAAGTAATAACATCAGTATCACTCATATACTAATATGTTATTATAAGTATGAAACAACCCTATTTCACCATCTATCCATCCTACGGAAAAAGAAATCACCGCGCGTGCGTACGTACGGAATACCGTCTCCACGCCGTGGTGTAATCTATTTTCCACCACCACCTTACATGGATGGGTATAATGGTGTAAAGAAAAACTATACATATTTATTACAACATCATATTGATTCTGATATATTGTATAATCCACTCCAATTCAATTCAATATTTATAGAAATGATATCATCGCTCGTGCGTACGTACGGACTACCGTCTCCACGACGCGATGAGATTCATTCTCCATGTTAACCACTTAAGAATGATTATAATGTATATATAAGAAATAATAATGAAATATATGACATTATAATGCTACTGGATTTATGTATATATATACATATGTATGTCATCTACTTACTTCCATTTCAAGACAATAAGGAAAGGAAAACAGCGTTCATGCGTACGTACGGACTACCGTCTCCATGAACGGTGTTTTTCATTTTATTTATCTACCTATTATATATATATATACTGAATATATATGATATATAAATCATATTTTATATTATGGAAGTGAGTAAATCATGATATAAGTAATAATGATGTCAAGAACAACAAGTCAAAACACCTACGATAAATGAAACGATTTTACCCAAAACGCTTCTTTAACATGGAATTTACAAAAGAACGGGTAATATAATGTCATAAGTGAACCATATATGATATAATAACAATGAATATGATTCTGTAATAAGTCAATAACATGATTTAAATCATTATACAGGAGTTTCGGACACTTACAAGCAAGTCGGACCTAAGGTAAGGGAAATATCACAATCTCATTTTTATCCGAGATTGTTTATTCGTAAGTATTTACTGGGGTGTATTTTATTATCCAAATACATGTTTCATCAATATGTAATATTATTTCCATCCACTTCCAATTTTTTAAATCCATTTTTACCCTTCGGTGAGTTTTTAGTAATATGTATGAAAGGAATCTTTTGTCGTTTTTCGTACGAGTTACTTTTTGACTTTTCCGACAAAAGTATGAAGAATGTTTTTTTTAAACTTATACGGCATGAATGGATTTTTAAAACATTATTTCCAAGAAACTTCATTTACAAGTTTTCAAGTTTATTTTTAATCAACTTCTTTTATTTTAAAGTCGTATGACATGTTATGAAAGGAAAAATGTTTTTGAAGTAGAAAGGATATTTTCCTCAAGAATGGAGTTGAAGTATTTTATCAAAATTATTTTCCATCTAAGATAATAAAAGGGTTCTGTTTTTATCCCTATTATTACATGAATTTGATTATGTTGTGATGGAAATATTTTTATGAATTCCTTTATCTTATATGAATTGTTCTATGATGCCATGTTGTTTAAGAATCCCATTTTTATTACATGGGTTACGCTATGATGTATGTTTTATGATTATGTGGCACACATAAGAAAGGATTCATTATAAGATGGGTGGGACCTATATCTCCCTCCAATGCATTGGGTAATGATTTTATATCTCATGAGATAGACATGGCTGGAACGGTAGGTTATACCGGTTTAGTGAAATAGGACTGAAACGAGGGTTACTCGATTCAGAAAGGGACTTTGTCCACTAAGATAGTCTTGGAAATTAGTCTTGACTAACAAGAAATGATTCTCTATGATTATGTGTGTATGCCACAAAGTTTCATGTTTTAAGTTATGATTATTGTGATTTCATTTCACTACTATGATTTATCCCATGTTATGAAATTATGCTCTCTTTTGCAGGTTAAGATTTCCAAAAGTTATGTTCTTATGAATATGATGTGATTGATTTTTTATTTTGTATACCCTTACTGAGCATTTGAGCTCACCCTTTTATGTTTTCTTTTCCCCAGGATATAAAGAAAGGTTTTAGGTAAAAAAAGGGAAGATCTTTATGGGAGATATTGAAGATCTTCCACCACGATTAGAAGATTATGTTCCGAGTTTCCAAAGACACTAAACTATTACGATCCTTGTGTGTGTGTGTTTTTGTTATGTACTAAGTATTCCGCAAAAGTAATGTAAAGTCTATGTACGTCAGGCTTCGGGTCTCTACAATGAAAAATTATATAATTTTTTCTTGCAATGAATTGAAATCAAGATAGTAGGGTTCATGAAATGATGATGCACCTTTCCTCAAGTGAAGGAAGAGAATCAATTACATGGAGGATCGCTACAGTCATTTCCCATTCTATTGTGGAAGTGGTACGATATTATTGACTTTGTGGTGGGACTTCAAAGGATTCCTCTTATGAATGACAATATTTGGATTATTGTTGACAAAACAATGATGGTACCACATTTCATACATATACATGGGACTTTATCTGTGGAGAAGCAACGAGAATTTTACAATTTGGAGATATTACTTCTATACGGTGTGCCATAGACTATAGTTTCTGATTGTTACTCATGTTTGACTTTGCAGTTTTAGTAGGGCTTATAGAAGGTACATGGTTGCAAGTTTTACTATGTAATACATTCCTCCAATAAAAACTTGTCTAGTTGAAGAATAGTACAAAAGTGATTAATGATATGTTGTGAGAATGTGTTCCTGACATTAGAGGGTCTTGGGAGAAGAGAAAATATTTTCGAGAGTTTAAATATTTAAATAGTTATTTGGAAACTATTTTGAAGGAACCATATGAGGATCTTTATTGCAAACCATTCTGATCACCAATATGTTGTATGGAGGTAGGTGAGTTAGAGTTATTGGGACCAAGTATCATGCATGAAACATGGATGTAGGTTCAAATGATTTAGAATCATATGGAAATTGATTAGAGTAGACAAAAGACAATTAATGATTGATTTTGATGAATCTATGATTTTATAGAGGGTGATCTTGTTTTTGTTCTAGTACCTCCTAGTGTGGGTCACTGTTTCATACATAGATAATAAATCAAGCACCCATGTCCAGTTTTCTATTTGAGGATGCAGAATGAATCAGACCAGTGGCATATCTATTAGCTCTTCCCTATAAATATATTTCTATGCATGACATTTTACATGTGTAGAAACTATAGTGGAATCACCCTGACCATTCTAATGTAATTGATTTGGATGATGTTGTTCTTGAGATAGATGTTTCCATTTAAGAGAATCCTATACGTGTGATGCGTAATATTGATAAAGTGTTGTAGGGAAATACATTTTTTTTATTTTGAGTGTTGTTGTAATAAGGACATGCGAAGGGGGTTACATGGGAAAAATAAGTAAACACACGGGGATAATGACCAATTTTTTGAATCCGAATATTTGAGAGACATGGGAGTACAACTTGGGGATGATTGGTTCAAAGGTGGGTACATTTTTAGATTCCCACTTTTATAGAGGTTAATCAGGCATGAGTTTTATGAATTCTTTTTTTATTTTCATGAGTAATTTTCTTGTGGGTTTTACCTTGGGGTTTGTTTGGGTTAAATTTTGAAAAAAATAGAAGCAATAGGGCAATGCACATTTGGTGAATGGTTTTCCATAAATGTGGGCTATAGACAAAAAAACCATGAAAACCATGTATAGTTGAGTTTTTTATTGTAGGATAATGATTTTTAAAACTATGAACCCTCTTTTGAAAATCCATTCCCCCTAGAATAGGTACATAATTATGGTGTAGAGTTTGTAGAAAATGTGCACCACGTGCAGCATTAGATGTGTATGGGATTTTGATCCCCTAAAAAATAATAATAAAACAATGGAACCACCATCTTATAGCCTTGAACACCCTAGATCAACTCATAATTGTTTTATCTCAATTCTAGACGCTCTTAGAGATATTCCAAGGTATTTTGACCTCCATTCATCACAATTCTAAGCCTAGATCGAAGATCTTCCCCCTATCGGTATTTGATTCTTATCCCTCTTGGATTCCCATTATTTTTACATTATTCTCCCATAATAGAAGTGGGTTTTTATTCCTATCTTTACTAGATCAAGATATTGTATTTAGGATCTAGGTTATGAATTTAAGGATCTTTAATTTTTCAGCATGATTTTGGGTTTTAGATTGGGATTTTTTTTCTACGTCATTGTGGCACTAAAATTTTGGAATTTCCATTTGGTGATCGTTCATCTAAGAATTCAGGTAATTGATCTATAATTATAATACCCTAGTCATGAATTCTATCATGTGTATGCAACTATATAACATCTATTTGATGTTTAACAATTGTGTTCCTGCTTAAATTAATTAAATCTTGGAATTAATGAATTATGGATTGTGTGATATTGAGGATAATTGAAATTATTGATTTGAGTAATTTATTATTGAATTAAATAAGTGGTATTAATAATTTTGAATTTAATAATTAATTGATAAATTAAATTTTGTATATTGAGATATCCGGTTTAATAATTAATTAATTTATTAATTATTGGATTTTTAGGATTATAGGTTTTGATTAATTTATTAGGAAATTAATTAATGGTATTGATGTGATGAAAAAATTAATGAATTAGAAATTGTGTTGATATGATTAATTAATTATTGAGTTAATTAATTACGGTGAGGAGATTTCTTAATTTTTTAGATCATTAATATAATTGAGATGATGGACTAATTTTTGAGTTACATAATTTGGTTGAGAAGATTGATTAATTTTTATATTAATTAATGAGTTTAAGAAGATAAATTAATAGTTGGGATAATTAATGATATTGAGATTCTTAATAAATTATGGAGTTAATTAATAGGATTGATAATATTAATTAATTATTGAGTAAATTAATTAAATTGAGATGATTAATTAATTGTTGAGTTAACTAATAGGATTGATAATATTAATTAATTGTTGAATAAATTAATGGGACTCAGATATGACATGTAATATAGAATAGTATTGTGGGAATTTTGGGATATGATATGAGATATAAAATGGTAACAATGGTAGTTTGAAATATGAAATGTATTCTAGAATAGGTACCAAGGATATTCTGATATTAGACATGGGATATATAATGGTATGTATGAAATTATAGGATTTTATATCCCTTGGGGATAATTTAGAGTTCAGCGTGGGATGATGAAGGTATTGAGGTTCTAGTATCATCATTCTCCCATGGGTTTATGTGGTTAAAAATGAATAATTGATAATGTGATAACTATTTGCTTATAAATTTTTCTTTTTAATTTAAACACATTCACACAATATTATTGACTACATATTGTTTTAGACACTTTTTGTGGTGTCAAAATGATTTGTACTCACATGCTACTTCGACTGTCTGATTGGTACTAGAATAGATTTCATGGTTGCACGAAAGGCTATGTGAAAAGGCCCTGTGTTGGATGGATAATTTGGGGAAGAAACGTAGTTGAGGAAACCAAACATGTCTTCGTACATACATGGGATTCATTAGTGTTTTTATTTTGAGTTTCATTTTGACATTGTACATGTAAATTGAAATAGATTATCTACTTCTTTGTTTAGATATTGTATTTACAATTTTGGTTATCTTGATATAAATTTATTTTGTTTGTTATAATATAATTTGATCATTTTTTTCATTGTATTTCTATTTTTACTAGTTTTTTTCTATGAAAAGGGGGATATAGTATCCCCATGATTTATTATAGACCCTCGCTATGAGTCAAAATACTCTGGCATAAGGTGAGGCATGGAAGAGGCCACGTAGCGGATTGAATCGGGGAAACAGTGTGTGGCACCTAGGTCTGGACATTATATGGTTTAATGCTTCCCACACCATATATATCAAAATTCTAAAATGAGATAATGGATCCTACATTTTATATCTCAAAATTTTTAACAACGGAGAATGAAACCCACCACAAATATCTCATAACACACAACATGGTAGAATGACACCCACCTGAAATAGCTCATAACACATAACCAAGGGGAGTGAAACCCACCATAAATATAATATAATAAAAATTTGAGGGTATGAAATACCGAAAAATTGGGTTATACCTATCTATTGTGATACCCTAGGTAACCTTGGGTGGGTATACTCCCTTTCACACATACAGATTTCCCAGCACATTAACTAAAACGTCTCTAGGAATGGTAAGAAGTAATTCATCTAAGACATTAGATATATAATATCCCAAACTACATCACTTCCTCAGGTTGTATTTACTAATCCTACAAAAATTTATATGTTCAATTAATTCCACTTCCACGTATGAATAATAAATGTCTATAGCATAAAATTAGTTCATTGATGCTCGACCATAACCTGCTAACAAGTAGAGCATGGTGTAATGAAATTTGAAACTTCCTTCTTCATCCCTATCCAGAAATATTATCTATTTATATCATGAAGAACTATATTTAAACCATAATGCATAACCCATCAATGTTTATGTGAGTACATCATTATATCCCTATACGTACTAATATGGTCTACAATAAAACCTCATACATACTAAACCTTATCAATGATATGGGACTAATCAATTGGAATATCACCACCACATGTTTTATCCATCAGGTATAGATGTAATTGACTATATATAAGGGTATATAAAACCCTATTATGTAGTGAATAAGTGATAGATAATGATGTATGGTTTTCTCATCCTTATTACTCTTGGATATCAGGATGCATATCAGTAATGGGAACAATCAACTTCCACAATCGACTAAAATATTGTACCACATAATTATAGGTATTTCTACTCAATGAATTGGTAGTAATGTTTTTCTTCCCTGGGTTATATGGTTTCTAAAAAATATAAATATTTATGGTAATCAACTCAACTTCCCTATTTTAAGGATTACATCATACTATAAGAAAATGTATTGCAGGATCTTTTGGTGGGTATTATCCCCAAAACTCTCATACATAAAGTAGTTATACTAAAATATAAACGAATAAAACATGGAATATAATTACAAATCGTGTTTCAATGATTTCATCCATTTTAGTTGCAATTTCCATGACCCATTTGTCACTATATGAAATCCTATATCAATTATACTACTAGTATAACTCCTGATGCACCAAAATATAATATATACTGAATACCAGAATTTTTTATGATCAATATCTGTATATATTTCCATCAATATTTTATCTCTTAAAAGGTGGCCTCAGATTCATGTGACCAAAAGAAATTTACCCTCTTTGTAGTTAGGTATATCACTAATGATATCAAATATGATATGTCTAGAATGAATATCCTGTATGAAATTGAAATCCCAAAAAAATATATGTATCTCAAAAATGTTGTTGATATCATCATATGAAACCAATAAATAAACTATTTTGGTATAAAATAATAATCTATCCTTGTATGTCACATTCCCTTTGAATTTTACCTAATCAACCGAAAATTGGAACCTCTAGAGCTAAAAATTGTGATGATTCTTACAAAATGTGCTCAGAATGATATTCATGTGTTATGTTCGTTCCCCCCCCCCCTAAAATGTTGTGCATAGGGATATCATATACAATATGAAATAATAGTTACAATGTAGGGATAGAATAACCAATTTATTATATCCATTAACAATACTGAAACATTTTCTAGACATAACCACATCAATTGATACTCATATTGGCCATACCTTCTCTTGAAAGTAGTGAAATGCATGTCACAAGGCCTCTCATTTATCTTGTGATTCACTTTATAATATAAATATTATAAAACACCGTGAGTACCTAATATTGAAAAAATAAATTGTTAATATAAGAAAGTTTTTATCATTTAATGAATGTAACTCAGTTCATTATTTTATAAGCCACATATTCTATCAAACAACAACCCTAAGGGGATGTATTAAGACATGAAAGTCCATTTTCATCATAAACCTACAAATAAGGATTTATCCTTCAACTCTCTTCATGGAGAATCCTATATAGTGGAATGGAAATAGGATCTGGGCTATTCATTTGTAAAATAGTGAACTCAGTCTCTCACATAGGTGGGAATACCAGGAAATAATTATGAAAAAATTTCTTGAACAGCTCAACAATAGGATAGAATAACACCTAATGTTCCTCATCATCTTCTAAAACAAATAAAGAATCCCATGATATGTCCTCTCCTAGATAATGGAGGACATGCATCATATGACCATCTAGCATATCCCACTACCTAACATAAACACAACAGTTTCCCTAGAGGGAAGTAAATTACGCTTCTCTACGGTAACAATCGACATGGGATTGATACAACACTAAAAAATAAATACCAATGATAAAGTTGATATTGATTATATCTATATTAAATAAATCCTAGAAGAATATATAAAAATTGAATTCCTAGGATGTACTATCTATACATAAATATACCCTTTTATTGAACCCCTAAATGCATGTCATTCATTATAACTCGATATCAATACATGATAGCTGGACATAGGCCATCCAAAAATTGGAAATATTTAAATTTTTTGGATTAATCTATGTCATATAAATAATATCTTAGAGTTAATGGTAATAAAATCATACATCTAATAGTTTATGGTAAAATATCTAAATATAAGGGACTTGTACCAACAATATGTGTAACGACCCAAAATTTTATTAATGAAAATAACTCTTGATCGAATTAAATGTATTATTATGAAAAATGGTTACATAAGATATACACATTTTGGGTATATGATTTTCTATTTCAAAATACCATTATGAATTGTGACCGATTTTAATAAAGAAGTTGAACAATGATCGCATGATTGGTAAAAATATAGGGCTTTAACAAATCTAATTTACTCTGACCAAGGAAGTGACGGCCTCATATGGTAGAAACCTCCATATGAAGCCAATTTTTCAGATTTTGGAATGGGGGTAGTGTCACTTGGCTTTTCTCTTGACCATAACCAATCTGAGCTATCAACATGTTAAGCTCAAATAGAACCCATACGAGAGAAGTAGAATTTGATAGAGACAACCACCTGAGAGATGTTATATGAGCCTCCCTAAACATTTTTCACCATCAAACACCTTACCCTTCGTTCTTATTTAGGTTTTATAAGGGGTTATGTAACTATCCCTTAGAAATATGATTATGTTCATTATTTATTATATAATAATGAATATACATTAATTTTATTTTTTTTACGTTGTAAATAAGTTTAAAAGAACAAATAGTATTTTAATTAATATTCAATAATGAAATATATTTTGTTGAATTTTTGAATTTTTGAGTTGAATAATACATTAATATAATATTATTACTGAATTATTTTTTTTAAATATAAAAAATTGCATAATTTTTAGGAATTCAATTGTAATTATTTTAAGGTATGAAAGTCGTTTTTGTCAAAACCCCTGAAATTTCGAATGTAGATTATTTTTTAAAAATTAATATTTCACATATTTATAAAATTATTTAGATAAAATAAATATTATTTTGGAATCAGGATATCAAAATTATCCTATAGTGAAATTTTCAGAATTTTCTGAGAAAGTTGAATTTTTGTGTAAAAACTTAAATATTGTTTAATTATATAATGTGTTTAATGAAATCATAATGGATCAATTGTGACATAATGAAATACTATAAGTGGTATTTTCTGCCAATGTATGTTTTAACATTAAAATTATGTGATTTTATGTTTATTTTCTTTATTTTAAAAATCATTAGGGGACGCTACCACACTTATAAAAAATTTTAACTTTTTAATTGATTTACTTGACAGTGTGACTAACCTACAATTAAGAAGGAATAATATTTTAAAAAGTTCAGTAACTAGCCTTATAAAATAATTTTTTCCACCCTCCTTTGGAAAAAACCATGGAAAAAAATCATGGGATGGTTTGGGGTTTTGATTAGTTTAATGTGTGGTGTCCAAAACCTAAATAATAATGAATTCAATAAATTTTCCAATATAAACCAACCCAAGCTCCCACTTCCTCATCAATAAATTAGTACGAGCTAGAAAACCCTTTTTCCACTCCCTCTAAAATCCCCTCTGGTCTCCCCAAGCTCCCAAGTAGCCTCTCCCAAGCCTTTGGGATCACATTTCCATGTAAGGGATTTCTTCTTTTATCATTTTTGTCTTAATATCATTAGGTTGTTATACTCGTTTATTTTCAATTAAAAATGTTGAGGTATGATTTCTTACATCCCCACATAAATACATCCTTATTTTTGAATGATTAGAGACCCCTTTTCTCTCATAAACTCCTCCCCTATAGACCTGTGACAATGCTGAAATATGGTAAGGGATTTCTCTATCCTCTTTTAAATTCTAGATATTATTTTATATTATGAACATAAATTCCAATAAATATATTTGTACATGTATATATATTAACCCATTACATTATATTTCATATAAAATTTAGGTGATACCTTTTGGTCTCTCATCAACCATTTTTATGTATTCTTATGTCACGCTGTTATGCTGCGAAAATTACACCGTGATGTTCCAAGACGAAGTTATTGTGTAGTGAATACCTTGCCCATTTCTATATCAAGGGTATTCACCTTTATTCAAATTTGCCTATTTATTAAAATGTTTATTTTATAAATTCCACATTATTTTATTTTGGAATAAATGATGATGTTTAATGAATTTATGTTATATGATTCATGTGGCACACTAATGCATGAAATGAAATGATTAAGATGGGGTGCCATGATAGCGCTCCAATGCATTGGGTAAATATTCGTATCATGATACTTCAAGTGCAATGAATGTTTACTCATTATAATTCAATTGCAATGAGGGTTTACTCATGCTCTATATGGAATAGGACTTGGCTCATGATAATATCATGTTAAATGTTGTTTCCACATTTCCATTTTATGATAATCATTCTACGTCCCACCGTATTGATCACGTTTCTCTTATTCTCCATTGATATCAATATTTCCTTACATGTACTATATTATTCATGAAATTATATGTTTACTCCTTTATTAAGAATTATTGATCCATCTTTTCTTATGCATGTCCTCAGGATATCCCATGCAATGCATTGTACGAAGGAATGTAGTGGTCATGTAAAAGACATTTTAAATAAAGATGTTTTATTTTATATTCTATATTGTTATGTATTGTTCCTAAGCCCCAAAGACACTGGACCTCTCTATCTTAAATCTTGTATCAAGTGAATATTTAATGTAATAATGTATGTTTATGGGTGAAATAAACAGACTGGTTGTTATAATTGGTATTAAGGGATATGTTTAGCTATTTTTGGGAATAGGATTAGAAAACCATAATAAAATTCTTAGGGATAAGACTGAAAATAATGGAAACATCCCTAAATTTTAATGAGTATTGAGTAATGGGTTTGTCAAGAAAATAAATCCATATCGGGATACGAGAAGGTAGAGGAAACTATGGCACATACGTATCATAGGTGTAAATCCTGAAAACACCAATTTGATTTAGACTCGAATTGGAACTATTGCATGGAAACGAGCATTTCTACACTCCTGGTTTTGACACTCCCAAGAGATATTATTTGGTAAATTCATAATCTTAGTATGAACCAATATTATGGGAATAAAAAAATTACCCTAAGAATATATGTTGGGAATTAGATCATAGATAACCTATATTGAAGCCTATGAATTTGCAAGTTAAAGAAATAAATTTTATTTATATGTAATTCATTTATTTATTTGGATTAACCTTTATAGGTTTCCACTAATTTTCCTTTTATTCTAGCTAATGGCCTCTAATAGGAGGACTTGAGCTAAAAACCTAGGTGATGATCAATGTGAAGATTGTTCTAAGGAGATCACCAATCAGATGGGCTCATGAATCAAAATTAAGTTCAGTATACTCTATCAGTTAACACATGTTTTGAATAGAAACATGGGTAAATAGGAACATTCAACCCCCTATAATGAAGAACAAGCCACAATCAAGAGGTTAATGAGACAATGGTCTCCTACATTTAATGGATTATCTGATCCCTAGATCGTCGTACAATGGATCTACTCCATTGAAATATATTCTACATCTTTTAATGTTCCGAACAATAGAAGGTTCTTCTCACTTCTTATCTTATGAAGGATGAATCTGAAAAATGCTGGTAATTGATCCGAAATACGAATCCAGAGGAGGTGATAGAGGTGTAGTAATGGAAGGATTTCCGGACGATGTTTTTCAATAAATATTTTCTGCGCACCTTCCGACATAAGATGGAAATGGCCTTTCTTGCCCCCATGAAAGAAGATAAAGAATCTATTGGAGAATACAAGGAAAACTCTACAAGGCATGGATGATATGAATTTGGCTTTTCCGTTACCCCTAAATACAAGGTTGACCACTTCATTGGTAGAATAAAACCTAGCCTATGGAAATCCCTATCGATCCGTGACATCGATAGCTATGATGAAATTACATGATGTGCACTCAATGTCGAAATGAAGATCATAAAATCATATGGGTATCATGGGGATAATCATCATAAGTTAAAGATCATTTCTGGTGTTCTGATGGATAAATCAAACGGTTCTAAGAAAATTCTACACCCCACATGCCAATGGTGCGGATAGAAGCACCCTAAAAATTTCATGAATGGGATAAATAAATGTTTTAGGTGTGGAAGATAAGGGAACATCACTAGTAACTCCCAATAAAAAAATTCACATTTGAGACACAGGAGAGGAATGATCTGTTAAACCATCAACGTATTGTTCATTGCTTCAACTAAAAAGAACCAGGGAACATTGAAAACCAATGACTTAATACAAGGGGTTTCTTAGGCAACGAACATCCTCCATTGCAGTAAGGGCGAGATGTTTCCATCACTACCACTGATGCGAATCATGAAAATAAAGTGGTGATAGGTAAGCTAGTTATTAATTCAAATATAGCAAACATTCTTTTTTATTTTGGTTCTGTGCATTCTTTTACATATAGAATGTTCATTAAAACAATCCCAACATCACCAATAATCATGGATGTAAAGATGTCGGTGAGTATGAAAAATGGGGTAATAATTGCATCCCATGAATATTACTCCTCCCCAATAATATTCTGTGTATTTAACTTCTTAGAGAAGCTCTTTATACACCCTCATGTTACATTTGAAGCAATTCATGGTAGGGATTTTCATTATCTATATAAAGCCAACATAATTTTTCATGAGAGTGAAATCACACTTCATATAGAGAGTCAACACCCGATTCTATACATGTGCAAGGAGGAGGATGAACCATACTTAATACCATCATCTCATGAATGGATATTACTGCCCTATAAGAATTCATATCTAGCTCATAAGACTGAGTCAATGGAAGAAATCATCCTTTAAGACATTCCAATTGTGGGGGAATTCAGTGAAGTGTTTCCTGAGGAATCGCATGGCCTTCCTACCAGAAGAGATGTTTAATAATAAATTGATCTTATACCTATTGCATTTACAATATCTATGAATCCATATAGAAAGGCTATTGTAAAGAATGTGGTGTAGAAGAAATAACTAGATTAGAATCTATATAAAGGTTTTATAGCCAATGTGATTCACCATGCGGCGCACAAGTCCTTTTTGTGAATAATAAGGATAGTTAAATGTGCAGTTGCATTGATTATCGTGAGCAAAAAAAATCACAATAAAGAACAAGTATCCTCTGACATGAATGGGTGAATTGTTATATCGGATACGTGGAACATAATACTACTCCAAGGTGGATTTTTAGTCGGCATATTACCAAGGGTGAAAGAGGATATCCCCCAGACTGCTTTTTGTACAACATAGTGGAATTATGAATTCATATTAATTCCTGTCGAACTCAATAATTCTCTACAACTGTTAATGGAATTGATGAATAGAGTTTTTAGAGATTACCTCAAAATGTTTTTGGAAGTACTTATATATGATATTTGAATATTATCAAAAACCATGCAGTATCATGAGGACCATCTATGAACTGTACTAGAGAACTTGTAAAAGGAGATGCTCTATGAAAACTAATGAAAGTGTGAGTTCTGTTTGAAGGAGGTATGATTCCAAGGTAATGTCATCATATGCAATGGGATATCAATGGATCCCACAAAGAAATCTAAAAATTATGGATTTTTGAATCCAACATCGATAACAGATATCCATATCATCGAGGGGTTAGCTAGATATTATCATAAATTTGTGTGAAATTTCTCATGAATTTCAAACACTCTTACCAAGATACCACATAAGATATTAATGTTTTCTTGGATTCGGGAATGGAAAGAAAGCTTCGAGGTGTTAAAAAGGATTAATATAACTGTGCTTGTGTTCACACTACCCACAAGTGGAGAACTTATTTATGGTATTTATGGATTCTTTGAAGAAGGGCATAGGCTGTGTGTTGATGAAGAATGACAGATTAATTGCATATTATTAATGGAAAATAGAATATTCAGGAGATGAACTACCCAACACATGATCTTGAGTTGGTTTTGGTTATCTTCACTTTAAAAATTTGGTGACATTACCTCATTGGGGAGAAGTGTGAAATATTTATGGACCCAAAAATCCTTAGGTATGTATTAACCAAGAAAGAGTTGAATATGAATTCATGAATATGGTTAGAGCTGATCAAAGACTATAAATTATCAATCCATTACAACCCTATGAAAGAGAATTGGGTGGCCGATAATCTAAGTATAAATGATAGTGAAATTCTATAATTGATGATAATGGTAAAGGATCCATACTTCTTATATTTGATGAATATGGACATGGGAATCATAAAGAAGGTATCATCATCAATCCTTTCACAAATGATTGTCCAACCATCTCTTTTGGAAAGGATAATGGATCCTCAAAAGGATGAAGTGGTAATTAAGAATAAAGTGGAAACTATTATAAAAGGTAAATCCTTGGAGTGTAATATTAATGAATACGGAATTGTGATATTTGGGTAAATAATATGTGTTCATAAAATCCATAGATAATGAATGATCTTTTGTATGATGCACAAAATTCGAATTTCTCCATTCACATGGGAAACAGAGAGATGTTTTGAGATCTCTAAATTCATTATTGGTGGGATAAAATGAAAAAGGAGATCATTGAGTACACATCAAAGTTCCTAGTATGTCAGAAAATGATGGTTGAGTGGAATAATTCTAAGGGGATGAGGCAAACATTACCCATACTAGTATTCAAATGGGAGAACATCATCATTAAATTCATCACTGGACATCCGAAGACATCCAAAGGAAACAATTCTATATGGATTTTTGTTGATCGTCTTACAATGATTAAACACTTCATTGAAATTCAAGAAGATTTCTCATTTGATCAACTAGGATGGATATATATTAGATATGTGGTAAGGCTTCAAGGGGTACCCCTATCTATTGTATATTATCAAGATCCATGATAAACCACAATGTTCAGGAAGAGTCTTCAACATTATTTGAATACTGAGATAAACATCAGTACGACTTATTAACCTCAAACTGATGGACAATCGGAGTGGACTATCCATACACTTGAGGGTATGTTGAGAGAATTATCAATGTACATAAAATGAGTATGTGATCAACATCTTCCTCTCGTTGAATTATCTTAAAATAATATTTTCCACTAAAGAATACAAATGGATCCTTATATAGCCCAGTATGGGCAGAGGTGTAGAACACCAGAATTTTGGGATGTAGTTGGGGAGTGAAAACTACTATGTCCATAAATGGTTGATGAAATGGTGGAGAAGGTTAAGACCATCCAATAAGACATTAAAGTTCTCAGAGTTGATAAAATAGCTATACTGTTAATTGACAACTAGACATAGAGTTGGATGTTAGAGACATGGTATTCCTTTTCATATCACTTTGGAAGAGGGTTATGATATTTGAGGAAAATGGAAATCATATACTATGGTACAAAGTTTCTTTTTAGAACCTTGATAGCATTGGAGTAGTGACTTATTAACAAGAACCCCCAAAAAACCTATATTATGTACATGATGTATTCCATGTATCACTCTTGGGGATATAAATATCTGACCCATTGCATGTACTCAATCAAAAGTTGGTACTGTTGGAGAATGACCTCTCCTATGAAGATAAGCGGTTGAAGATCATAAATCATAGGGAATAAGTTCTACAAAATAAGAAAATTTCCCTCATCAGTGTTTTTTAGAGAAACAACATATTTTACGAAGCAATGTGGTAACTATAGGATGTGATGAATTAGAGTTGCCCTCATATTTTTTAGTAAAAAATGGAAAATTTTAATGAGAAATTTCATAAGTTGGGAAGATTGTAATGACCCAGACTTCTATTAATGAAAATTTATCCTGATCAAATTAAATGTCTTATTATGTAAATTGGTTATATAATATATGAACTTCTTGGGTTTTTTATTTTTGAATTTTTAAAATACTGTTAAAAATAGGGAATATTGCTAATAAATTCGTTGAATAGTGATCACATGATTAGTATAAATATACGGATTTAAAAAATCAAATTTACTCAGACAAAGGATGAAATGGTCTCATCCAGTAGAATTTCTCCATACAAATCCCATTTGACGGATCATGTAAATGAGGTAGAATCACTGGTCTCTTCTCTTGACCAAACCAAGTCGATCATTAACATGTTAAGCACAAATGGAATAGCCTACTGGAGAATTTGAAGTTGATAGAGATTACCACCGGTGCGATGTTATTTGAACCTCCCCAAGAGTCTATCTCCATCACATACCATACCCTTCAGTATTGTGTGGGTGTTATAGAACGTTATGTAACAATACCTCATCACTATTATTATGTGCATTATTTTTTTATATAATAAATAATATACATCCATTTTATTATTCTTACTTTGTAGATAATTATTAATGAACAAATAGTATATCTAGATATCATTAAATTAAGAAATATATTTTGGTGGATTAATGGATTTTTAAATAAATAATCTTTTAATAAAATATTGTTACTAAATTACTTTTTATTAAATATAAATGATAATATAATATTTGTGAATACAATTGTAATTTTTGTTAAGGTTTCAAAGCTGTTTTGTCAAAACCCGTGATTTTTAGATAAATGTATGTTTTTATTTCCAAAGTAAAAATTCACATATTAAGAAAATTATTTTGATAAAAAGAATATTTTTTTGGAATTAATATGGGGAGATTATCCAATAATTATTTTTTCATAATTTTCTGAGACTGTCGAATTTTTGGTTAAAAATTAAATACCATTTAATTATATAACATGTTTTTTGACAACATAATGACCCAATAGTGCTGTAATAAAATACTATAAGTTGGATGTTCTAAAAGTATAATTTTTAACATTAAAATATGTGATTTTAAGTATATTATATTTATTTTACTATGCTTTAGTTGACCCTCCAAGACATAAAAACATTTTAACTTTTTAAATTGATTTCCTTGAGAGTGTGACTCACATTCACATATGCAAGCATGATATTTTAAGAAGTTCGGTACTTGGCCCTAAGAAATAATGTTTTCCACACTATTTTAAAAAAAACCATTGGAAAAATCATTGGATTATTAGGGGTTATGATTAGTATGATATGTGGTGTCCAAAACCTAAATAATGAAGAATTCACTCTCTTTTCCTATATAAACCCTCCTAATATTACACTTCCTCTTAACTCAATGCCTTTGGATCATGAACAATATATTCCCCCCTATGACCATAGTCCTCTCAAGGTGCCCAAATCTAAAAATAATACTCTCTAAATCCCCTACTGAGCCTTTGGGATCCCACTTCCAAGTAAGGGATTTCTTCTATTCTCATTTTGGTCTCAATTTCATTATCTTATTATACCATTTTCTTTTAAATTAAAAATCTTTTGGTAGGATTTATCACCTCCCCCATACTACCCAAAAAGTTTTTTAATGACGATATACCCCTTTATATCTCATTAATTTCTCCCATGTACACCCGTTATAATGCCAAAATTCTGTAAGGGATTTCTATATCCTCTTTTACATTCAAGCATTTATTTTATATTATGTATTTAAAAAACATTAAATATATTGGGAAATGTATCTATATTACCCCCTTACTATACATTTAATATAAATATGATGATATACCCATTCCCTCTCAAAAACCATTTTTATGATTTCTAATGTCATGTCATTGTGCAGCTGAAATTACACTGTGATTTTCCAAGACAAAGTCAGCATGTACTGAATACCATTCCCATTTATCTTTCAAGGATATTCACCTTTATGAACATTTACTTATTGATTATATAGTTCCATGTATTAATTCCACTAAACCTTACCATGTAATAGATTATGATGTTTATTTAATTTATGTTATATGGTCCATGTGGAACATTTATGCATGGAACGAAATAATTAAGAAGGGTTCACCCTGATAGCTTTCCAATGCATTAGGTAAAGATTAGTATCATTATACTTCATGTGAAATGAGGATTTACTCATGATAATTAAATGGAAATTAGGGATTACTCATGCTCCATGTGGTATGGTCCTTGGCTCATTCTTATATCATGTTAACTGTTTTTTCCAAATTTCCATGTTATGAAAACCATGTTATATGATTCCTTTATGATCATGTTTCTTTCCTGCTCTATTGATATGAAAACTAAATACCATTTAATGTATTATTCAGGTTAATCTTATTTACTCCCTTACTGTGCTTTATATATCACCCTTTACTTGTGAATGTCCTCAGGATATCCCATTCAATGCTATGTACGAAGGAAAGTTATGGTCATCAAAAATATGTTTTCAATAAAGATGTTGTGTATTATGTTATAAGTTGATATGTAATGTTCCTAAGACCCAAGGACACTAGACCTATCGATATTATATCTTTTATCAAGTGAATATTTTATGTAATATGTTATGTTTAAGTGTGAAATAATGTGTAGGGTTGTTATCGTATGTAACTAGTTAGAATATCATCCTTGTGATTATGTATGAGTCCTTTATGATGTATCACTATATTTGTGTTTTGGTCCATTCCCCTAGGAACTATATAATACACCCCACCATGAATATTGATTGGAACTCTAGATATCTTTATTTCATGTAGTATATGATCCAACATTTAATCCCTATTTGATTCTAGATACAATTCTACTATAAAACATATTTAAAACTAAATAAAAATCATGGAAGGTTTCCCATTTTCCCATATATCCATTACTCAATGGATTTTCATGTATATTGAATCCAAATATGGATTGTCCGTCTACACTAGTGACATTATATAGAACTGTCTACCTAGAGGGGAAAATATTTATTTCCTCCCTAGTTTCATTGGCCATCTTCACCACAATTTAAACCATTAAAACCAAAATATCTACCACAATTTGATCCAATATCAATATATATAATAGAATTTTACTACCATGATCCTCTACCTTAACTATTGTTCCTTTAATTAATTAGGGTCCTCTTAAAAAATACTAAAAGAGGTGATAACCAAATAATATTTACATGTATTCAAATGACATATCTCTATCAATATTCAATTCTTCTTAAAATGGATACCTCATCTCTATTAAGTATACAGTAGAAATGTTGGATATAAATAAATAAGGCATCATAATATATCAATAACATCTTTCTGACCATCAGAGACATGAATTCCCATGCCTTATCACCCCTTAGGGCCTCCAGAAAGAATGGTTCATAGAATCTAGTTTGGGTTTATTTTCCGGTCCGCCCCAAATTATAGTCCAACTAGGCCAACACATCACCCCACCACTTCATTTTGCCTCTTAATAGATAGATTTCCAGATTTACCCTCCTCCACTATGATGGATCACGATGGAAATAAATTTTCTTGACAGACTCCATCTAGATCTTGGCTTCCTCGGGATCACATTCCCCAATTAATAATGGTATATCATACATAATTGACACCCATGTCAGATTATCCATTATAGGATATGGTCATGGAGGCTCTCTTGACCATTATTTCCCAACATGTAATAATATTCCTTGGGATAATCATCTATTTCCTAAACTATGACTATAGAAAGATAAAAACAACTATTGGTGGGGTATGTTCATCCCATCCCAACTGAAAATAGAAAATTGGTCTATATAGTCACATGTATAAGCAATGAAAAATTAATAATCAAAACACATATTAAAAAAATTAAAAATCCCATTTAATAGAACGTAGAAACATGAATAATATAATGTTATCCTATAAACCAAATATAATAAACCTAAATAAATTTAGGAATATCTCTATCCCAAAATTACATCAATCCCAGTCAATTCATGTTCTTATATATTCCAAATAATTACACTTCATTATATATCTATTAAATATTACATAACTGAGTGTCAATTAAATTAAATTCTGATAATATTTTAATAAGGAAAATAGATTTTATATTTAAATGGAAATTTTCATTTGGTGAAAACATAGACTGAACGGAATAATCAATTGTGATTAAAATTTTTAATCAATTAAAAAATTGGTTTGATATGTTTACAAAAATTTGTTATATATGGAAAATGTATATAATATTATACATATACTTAAATAACCAACCCATATATTACTAAAATGTTACCAATCATATGAAAACATGAAAATGAAATATAAATCCTATGTTCATGATATAATGAATGAACACATTACCACTAAACATTCAGTACAAGGGTTAAATCTCATAAATCAAAAATCTAAACAACCTAAATCATGATAATTTTAAAAAAACTAAAATTGGAATTTATGAAGTGAAATACCATTACTAATAACTTTGTATTGCATCATATTTGGGTTATCTAAACCAAAGAATAATAATCTATTAAATGTTCCAATAATATATATTCTATTATCTTACGTTTTAGAAATTGTTAGACAAAAAATGTACCTTTGATACCACATTGTATCACCACATCAAAGATAAGTCTACAGTAACCAGATAAGAGTTTTATTGGAAATAAAATTCAACTCCCTATACTATAGAGCCTTTTTACAAATATTATGAGTATATGGTGTTACCATGGGTAGATAATACCATCATATCAAAGTAATTAGTCACACAAAAACTAATTACATTATAATGCATCCACCAAAATAAACAAGTAACACACATCCAAACATTGTCTAATTAAAAACACATGACTGGTTATTTTACAATTTGAATGTTTCAAAAATCATACAATATATACATTAAACAAATTAACCCCCAATCGATAGATCATGTACATTAGCATACCAATTTTTTTAAAATGGATAAAATTACCATAATTGGGAATGACAAAAAAAATGTTTTGATTCCTAGATCTCTCCGAAATCCAATAATGCATCCTATATATCTAGATCAGCCATTAAAAATATGTCATTTTTCATTATCACGTCTTTTATCCATGATATCTTATCAGGTTACCATAGTGACTTGATCATTTTGGGAGTATAACATAGTAGGCCACCACCAATGACATCCCTAAATATATCCTATATGATTAATGATGAAGGATGATGTGTATAGTAAATAAAATAATTCATAGTAAATAAAAAACAATCATTCCATACATTCTAAGGTGACACATGTTATTGACTATACATCTTCATATAATGCCATATATTTATGAACATTTTTTTACCTATATTTAACAAATAAAAAGGGTGTATTTGAACTAGTGTATAACATAAAAAGTAACCAGGGAAAATTACATATGACCTATATATCAAATAAATAATAGAGGTGGAATGGAACTCACACTGTATATCTCATAATATTTAATAAGGGTTAATGGAGACATCCCATGATATCCAATAACATACATCATGGGATAATGATGCCCACAATGTATATATCATAGCCCATAACAAGGGAGAATAACGCACACTCCCTATATTTGATAATATAGAACTGAGGGGAATATCACCCACTCAACATATGTCACAATTCATAAAAGTGGGTAATGCTTCCCTTTTTGGATATCCCATAAAAAATAGATGGAATGGAACCACCCTATATATATCAGAAAATATAACTATGTGGAATCATGTCATCCTCATATATCATAGAATATAATATAGTGGAATAAAACCAACCACCTTTATATGCTAGTATATATTTATCGTATCATTTATGGAAACCATTTGATAACCATTCAAATACCCATTTTCCATTAAAATATGTCTCACCATACACACAACAAAACATTATAATCATTATATTCCCCAATTCCATACTCATGACTCATGGTAATAATTGTCCACTAGAAATCATTATAGAACTAATATTTATGTGTTAGTTCACGTTCATATTAGGTTGTTTTGACTGCACATCATTCAAACAAAAAAGAAGCGAGAATATAATGGATAACATAGAGATCAACAACCATATAATTAATAGTAGTCACTAAATGAATATTGACATATAATTCAATACAAAAATGGGAAATCATATATACAAAAATAAAACATTCAAATGGGTCATACTATTTTCTAAAAAGAATTTGGATATTAAATAACAAGATAAACTGAGAAGGATAGATACAAAGTGAAATATTTAAAATAATTTATCACGTTTGTCATGATTAACATGGATATATAGAGAATAAAATTACACTGAAATGATTAGATGAGACAAAGCTCTATCCAGAATAATTTTTGTGATGAACATGGCTCATAGAAGAATTAATTCCCTTGAAATAATTTCCTTAAAAAAATTCATAATTTGAAAAAATATATAAACACTATCCATTTATCAAAATTTTACAAACATTATATGTTTTACCTATTCCATTATATATCTTACTCAATATAAAATATATTAATTAGTCTAAAATATCATTCTCAGTAAAAAATACATTACATGATCTAGAATTTCTTACTCAATCCAGAATATCATTGTTTTCCAGGAAAATAATTCTTGATTCAGAATATATTTCTTAATCCTGAATACTATACACAATCAAGAATATATTACTTGATTTGGAATATCTTAGTGTATCAATATAATCTTATGCAATATAGAATATCCTAAATAGTCTAAAATATGTTACTCGGTGAAAAATATCTTACCCAACAAAGAAAATATTATTCAACCATAAATATAATACTGAAAGAAGAATATATTTATTAATGTATATTATCATAATCAATATAGAATATATTGAACACTACATAAAAGTTTACTCAATCTATAATATCATACATATCTTATAATATTTTAATCCATCTAGAATATCATACCCATCCTAGAATATTTTTCTAATCCCAGAATATTATAATCACTCGAAAATACATTACTCATTCAAAAATATGTTACTTGTTGTAGAATATATTGTTCAATATAAAATTTCTTACGCAACCTAGAATATATTAAACACTATAGATTATCTTACTCAATAAAAAATATCATAATCAATCCCAAAATATCGTACTCACTCAATAGTATCATAATCAATTTACAATGGTATACTTAACCTAGAAAGTCATAATAAATCTAGAATATATTAATCAACTCAGAATAGCATATTCATCCAAAAATATCTTAAAAAACATATAATATCATACATAACCTAGAATATCTTACCCAACATAGAATATAAAACTCCATCTTGAATATCTTAATAAATAAAGAATATCATACATAATCCCAACACATCCATTTTGTAATTTTTTTTTCATGTCCATAAACATTGAAAACTAAAAACATTTACTCATATCACATTAAAAACATATTCATACTCTTAAATAATAACATTTTCAAGTTATCAATAACAATAAGATAATTTTATTTAAAGATGTATACCCTTAGTCCATGATACAGACAAGGCTCATTTCATAGTCTACAAAGACATTTCCAACACCTCTACATGGTATCAATACTCTTATTGAAATCATTGTTTATCCAAAAAACAATTCATTCATGTGATTACTAAAATAAGTAACCTAACATATATAGATATAGGTAGAAACAAAAATTTTAGATATAAAATAATAATCTGGTAGTGATGTTTTGGAAATAATTAAACAAAAGTAAATATAAATGAGTTATAGAATATAAAATAATAGATGGTATTTTTCCTTTGAAAATTATATAGTATCAATAGTTTTTTTCATTTCATACGTTCATGAATTGATGAGTGTTTAATATACATGGTCATTAATCTAAATATCCTATAGATTGGATAATGTTGGTTGAGGTGTAATTGTTTTAAGGGGTATAATTTTCTTTTTTCATCCAATGTATTGTGTTCCCTAGGGACTATGTGAACACCTTCCAAGACTACATGACCAATTGTATAATATCACTGGTTATATACCATTGATTCCTTGTAGATGGGTTATACATATTGAGATAATGGGTTGATGACACCATCCATAAAATTTGAGGTTTCACCAAGTGAGATGAAATTAAAAAAAATTCGACTTATAGTCTTATGTTAAGAGTTATCATAAATCATTTGACGTCTCCTTGTTAATCAATTAGATAGGAAATGTACAATAAAACATACATCCTGGGCCCATGATGTGTACATGGGTGGGGGTCTTTAATGATCCAATGAACTTTCCTATGGTCATCCTCACATGAATGATAAAGGTTCATTTCAACATCCCTTGTTTTATAATATATATTTTATTTTGTGATTTTTAAAAACAATATAATTACATGTAAACTATATTTATTAAGGATAAATTAAAAATTAATTTTTTATTTTTCAGGAAAATTTATATTTAAATATATACATATATATATATATATATATATATATTTGTCTTTTAAATATTATTTAATAAATAAAAATATTTTATTTTAAAAAAATATATTTTAAATTTATCCTGAAAAAATTTATTATTTTGTGAAATATAGTTGATCCATATCAATTGGAAGAAAAAATAATCAATAATTGGTGATTTCAAGAACAATATAAGAATTATCTGGAAATATAAATATTTAATTTAAAAGGATTATATTTTTACTTATTTAATATTAATATATATATATATATATATCATACAATTTCTAGAAAATACAAATTAATAGAAGACATGATCAGTATTTATAGAAAAATTGTAATAATTATTAATATATAATAAATGTTGAATAATACACATGCCATAGATTATAGATGGTAATGATATGAATGATTATTCATAATATTGTTGCTAAAATTATAATTACATAATTCAGTTTAGTAAATATATATAATTAGTATGATATATGAAAATAATAATATAATACAAGATGTATAATTTTTATATTATGATATATATGTATATGAAATTTAATGATTTTTTTACGTTCATGTAAATATATGTGTTTGTGTCAGTATGATATAGAGAATATGATATCAGATATATACACATGTATATATCTGTGTGTGTGGGTGTGGACATGTTGTAAACTGAAAGAACCACTATATACATATATATATATACATGTATGGGTATATATATAATATGGATTAATATTTAATAACATTTTTACAAAAATTGTTATAAAATGTTATTCAATGACTACATATATGTAGACACTATTTATATATACATAGAAAAGTATATCTATATATATTATAAATTTCATGTATAAAATAAAAATAAAAATGTTGACTGGTGTATACATATATCCACACATATGAATATTTAAGTTAAATATATATATACACAGACATATATGTGTGTGTGTGTGTGTGTGTGACTTGTAATGGTAAAAAAATGGAATAAGAAATATATAATATATATAGAGTGGTGAAACAATGTTAAAGAAGTGTAATATATGTATATATATATTTATATATTCTTAATAAATATATAAATTGGATTATCATTTAAGGAACTAAAAAAGATATATATATATATATATATCTGTGTGTGTGTGTGTGTAATATACAGATAGATTAATGGGTAAGGAATATAAAAAATAGGAGGGGTGAGAAAATAACATTAATTGTTAAAATTGACTTGGTATGACTGATAAAGGATCATTGTAACATCCCTTGTTTTGTAATATATATTTTCTTTTGTGATTTTTGAAAAACAATATAATTACATGTAAATTATATTTTTTAAGGATATATTAAAAAGTAATTTTTTTTCAATAAAATTAATATTTGAATATATATATATTTTTGTTTTTTAAATATTATTTGATAAATAAAAATCTTTTATTTTTAAAAAATAAATTTTAAATTTATCCATAAAAAATTTATTAATTTGTTAAATCTAGTTGATCCATATCAATTGGGAGAAAAAATATTCAATAATTGATGACTTCAAGAACAATATACAAATTATCTGGAAATATAAATATTTAATTTACAATGATATATTTTTACTTATGTAATATTAATATATATATATATATCATAAAATTTCATAAAAATACATATTAATACAAGACATGATCAATATTTATATAAAAACTGTAATAATTATTAATATATTACAAATGTTAAATAATACACATGACATAGATTATAGATGGTAATGATATGAATGATTATGCATAATATTATTTTTAAAATTATAATTACATAATTATGTTTTGTAAATATATATAATTAGTATGATGTATGAAAATAATAATATAATACAAGATGTATAATTTTTATATTATGATATATGTGTATATAAAATTGAATGATTTTTTTGCGTTCATGTAAATATATGTGTGTGTGTGTCTGTAAGATATAGGGAATATGTTATCGGATAGACACACACACATATGTGTGTGTGTGTGTGTGTGTAAATGTTGTAAACGGAAAGAACCACTATATACATATAAATACACATGTATGTGTGTATATATATAATATGCATTAATAATTAAGATCATTTTTACAAAAAGTGTTATAAAATTTTATTCAATGACTACATATATATAGACACTATTTATATATACTTGTAAGAAATATATATATATATATAATAAATTTCATGTATAAAATAAAAATAGAAAATGTTGACTGGTGTCTACATACATCCACACAAACGAATATTAAAGTTAAATATATATATATATATACACAGACACAAATTTATATATATATATATCTTTGTGTGGGACTTTTAATGGTAAAACAATGGAAGAAGAAATATATAATATATATAGAGTGGTGAAGCAATGTTAAAGAAGTGTAATATATACATACATATATATTTATATATGCATGATAAATATCTAAATTGGATTATAATTTAAGGAACTAAATATATATATATATATATATGTTATATAAAAATGGAATAATGGGTAAAGAATATATTAAATAGTAGGGGTGTGAAAATAACATTAATTGTTTAAATTGACTTGGCATGACAGTTGTAAACAATATTAGGATACCCAATAATTTTTTTTGAAATTAATACTTATTTAAAAATAAGAATTAGTGTGTTAAATTTTAAATAAGGTTCTCATTTATGGTTCCACCACTCCTTTCTAAGGACTCATTAAACACTCTTAAAAAATAAAGCTTACATGTATATTAAAGAGAAGATGGAGTGAGCTTAGATAATTCATTTGAACAAATGTTTGACAAGGTATTAGTTATGTATATTATAGTCGAGTTTTCTTAGTTATTTGGGGTAAGGGGAATATTATTTAAAATTCTTTTTCCCCAATATATTTTATGATATAAAATAAAGTTGAAATTTTAATTATTTGAAAGCCTATGGTATGGGGACCATGCATTTTTTAGGACGGATCTTTTTAAAAAGTTTTATGAAAACCACTTACTAAGGGGACTTTTTTTTAATAACATTTTTTTAAAAAAAATTAAACAAATTAATCTTTGTTAATAAAACTCTATTTCATTTATTTATGTTCATGGTAATTTATTTTAATAATAGATTTAAAAAACAATTATTTGGTTATATTTAAAATTAACATTTTATGTTTTATTAATATTAATTATCAATGATTTTTCTTATGTCTAAATTATTTCATGACCATGTGTTATTATATTCTTAGTAGTGATCCAATGTTATTTTGAAAATCATTACCCATGTTTGAACAAATTGTTTTTGTTGCATGTAATTTTTTAGAAGTCAGTAATATATATGTATATAGTAACTAAATATATAAATTGAATTTTTTTTTAAAAAATATTGATTTGATTGAATAACCCAATCGAATAAAGTGTACGAAATAAATAATTTTTTATAAAATGATCACTCTGTATTTTTAAATAGATGAGGAATAGAGAGAGAAACCAATCCTTAAGGGACTTTGAGAACCAAGTGAATGGTTATCCATATAAATCATTTATTGTTCCATGTTTCTTAAAATATTTTTTTAATATGATTGTATTGATTTTTTTGAAAAAAATAATATTAATTTGTATGTTTTTTAAGATATATCAGATTGTATTTCTTTTAAAAAATGGATTATTGAAATCAATTTTATTTATCTAAATGAAAATATTTTATTTTTTATTTTTTATTTTATTTAATAATAGGTTTTACCAAATGTATTTAAAACCCATTACTGATCATTTTTCTGATTCATGATTTTAAATTATTTTCATAGGGAAATTTTCAAATATGAAATAGTTTTGGTGTCAGTTAATTATTGTCTCTTTTAGTCACAAAAATAAAAAAAATTATAGAATTATTTGGGTGTATTAGAATAAACAGTAAATTTGAGTGAGGTAGATTCAATTTATGTTTTTCATTATCCCTTAAAACACTATAAATAAGTGATCCTTGGAAAATTAATGACTGAATATTTTTTTATGTTCAATATTTTATTCATAAAAAAGGAATATTTATTGTTTTTTGAAATACATATAAGATCTTGGTTTTGTGGCACTTCAATTTTTATTAATGGAAATGTTCATTCAAACAAAAAATTTGGATATTGGGGATAATTTATGATTTAGACATTTTTATTTTGATGTCTTAGTTGATTAAATTTTAGGAAACACTTATGATGAGAGACCTTGTCTAGGGATTCTATATTTTGAATATAGGATTCCATATATTTTTCTTTACATGCATACACATTCAAGGATCAATCTCATATAATTTTTCTATTATATTAACTTTATCAATCTCTATATAGTCATAACTATAAATTCATACACACCAATATATATATATATATATATATATATATATATATTCCATTTCAAATTAAAAATTACAACATATCATACATAATTAAAAATTTCAAGGAAGAAATTTATTTAGGGGGTGTGTAGTAACTCTGTTTTTTCCATATATATATATTGTATTTTTTTAATTCAAGAAATAATACATTTTCTAATTCATGTTTATCATATAAGGCTGTAGTTCAAATTATTATTTAATTTATCATGATAATATTTATCTATTTATATATATATACACATGTGTCTATGTATGTTGGGTTGTGCATTAAATATAATTTTTCAAATGAGACTACTTTATTGAAGTTAACATATTGTTTATTTATTTGCAAAGATACAAATTAACGTGATATTTCTAGTTGAGCCTTATAAAGAAGAAGCATATATATTTAAAAATTAGGGATTTCAAAAACAATAAAAAATTTATCAATTAATATAAAATAGTAATTTGACATGAATTTATTATGATATATAAAATATTAAATCAAATATATAAATCTCATACAAAATTTGAGGCATATAAATCTCATTACCAAAAAAGATATTGATAAGAAAAATAATAATAATTGTAAATATGTAATAAAGGTGGAATTATATTCAAGACCAAAAATATAGATATAAATTATATGACTGATTATATATAATTATGTAAATAAATTTATAATTATATGATTTATTTTTATTAAGTTATGTACATAGTATGAAATATTAAAATTCAAATGTATGATAAGACCCAAAAATTTTAAAATTTGATATATATATATATATATATATGAAATGGAACAAATTTTCGTTATGTGGATGAATATATATATATATATGTGTGTGTGTGTGTGTATATATATATATGTATAAATATCTGATATAGAGAATTTTTTAATGAAAATATAAATATATATATATCATAGAAAAAATTAACCATATTCAAATATATACATACATTTAAGAGTATGTTTTTTTGTATTTATATATATATTTAATAATAAAAATTATGATTATGTTTATAAAAAATGGTTTATAACACACACATACACTTATAATTGGTGTAAATGTATATATATATAAGGGAAAATTTTTATATAAAATATATTTTTTTGAAATATTTCTATATATATATATACATATATAAATATATAAACACTTTTATGAGTATTTATATTAGAGAATAATGAAAATATATATACATATGCATTTGTGTGTGGCATACAAGCAGACAATTATGGTATAAAATTATATATATATATATATTGCGGTTAAAAAGGTTTAAAATTCTAATATATATAATAAAAACATAAATTAGCTCAAGATTCAATTTATTAATAATAATATAGAATATATATATATATATATATATATATATATGATTGTCTATGTGTGTGAATCTATGGGTTACAAATATATATATATCAATATGTATATGGATCATTAAAATGTGGGAAATGAATAAAAATCTGAATTCGGGTACATATATGCATGGTAAGACAATGGAAAACAAAATTAGGGTCTCCCATCTGTCATTTTTTTTAAAAATAAAAGTAAATGAATTATATAAAAAAATAGATATAATTCTCAAAAGGTGGATTATTTAATGGTTCTACCTCTCTTTTATAAGGAATTTTCAAACCCTCACAAGAATATATATATATTGAATCAAGGATGGTGTTATTTTTGATAATGAATTTGATAGGAAGATGGATTTAGGGTTTTTACTTGAATTCCAGTGGAGTTTAATTAACAATTTCAGATAACTAAAAATTATTTCAAATTCCAATTTTTTTAACACTATTACCTTTAAAAATAATGTTCAATTATTTATTTTTTCAAAACCATCATGTAAGAGTAATTATTATTTTATTATAATGTTATTATAATAACATATTAAAAAAATATTTTAAATGGAATTATTTTAGAGAAATTATTTTATAAAATGGTTTGAACTTTACTCTATTTCTTAATTTAATACTATTTGGAAACTCTATTTTCAAAAATAATGTTTTTTCCTCAATGTATTTTCAAAAAATTAATTCATAATTTTTAGAGTTATTATTTTATTTGTTAATAATTTTAAATTATTTGGATGTTTCCTATTTCTGAATTGTTTTATAGACATACATTATTTTATTCTGATCAGAGATCCAACTTGGTTTTGGAAATGCATAACTCATATATTGAAAAAATATTTTAGTTTCTTAAATATTTTTAACTAAAAATAATATATAAATATATATATAATATAATTTTATAGAAATATGTCAATTGATAATGTTTTTTAAAAATGGAGTTCAGGTAAAATACCAATGGAAGAAAGGTATAACTATAAATTTTATTTTATAAAATTTTCACTATAAATTTATAAAAAAATGAGGAATGGGGAGTGAAATTAATAATTAAGGCACATCATTCCCAATGAGGTGAGTAGGCCCACTATAGCCTTTAATGTTCCACATCATAAAATGTTTTTTTAATCATGGGTTGTTTTTTTAATTGGATGTATTTATTTCTATGATCTATTTTCAAGATTATCAGATTTTTTTTCATAAAAATAATTGAAATACCATATTTATTTAGTTTGATTAAAATATATTTATGGAATTTTCATCTATTTTAACAAGATTTATGTTTCCTCTAATATATTTAAAACCAATTACAAATAATATTCCTCAAACAATGCATTAAATTTATTATCATAGTGAAAATTTCTATATCAAAGTAGTTTTGGAGTCAGTTAATAGTTAGTTTTTTAATAGATGTAGATCTGAAGCTATCATTAATGTATTTTGGTTTGGAAAAAAATTATATCTCAGTGAGGTGGTTTTGACATAAATATTTCATAACCCTCTAGAATTAAAGAATAAAATAATAATAAATAATATATGGGATTTATATATATTATGTGATTCTCATTATTTTAATTATATAATATATAACGGTTTTCTAGAACAAAATCTATGTGGTAGGGTATGGGTTTATTCATTAAAATATTTTCTCTCGAAGATATAGTTCCACCCTATTAATAGGGATTTGTTTTAAAATTATTCATATTTATAATCTAGAATCTAAATGTAATTGATGTACTCAAAAATGGATATAATATTATTATTGAGGTAGTTTTGTGCCACCCAATGGTTTTGGAGGTGGTATATAGTATATTTTTCCCTGATGAGATCAAGTATGTTATAGTAATTAATGGAGAAATTTCAATATGTAAATATTATTTTAAATCTATCTTACTCTCCAATATATTATTATATTATGTTTTATTACCAATTTATAAATAATAAAGATGATTTGAACAATGGTTCATTTTATAGACCCTTTAAAAAATAGTGTATTTATTATCATGTATCCTAGTCATTAGTTATATTAATTTGAACGAACATAGGGATTATTGATTATTATTATATCAATATGTAAATTGTATAACATGTGATACAATTAGTCAACAGTGTATTAGGATAATATATTAATTTTACGGTATCTTCAGCTTACCCTAGTGGTATATAAATTATATGATTAAGGATTGTGTTTCTAGTGGAATATATTTTTCTATTGTGTATTATTCATAGGTGAGTGGGTGCTCCAGGAAACTTCCTTAGAGATCAAATATTCAGGCATATAGAAACACGTTAGAACAATTATCATCCTAGAACCCATGGAATAATAATAATGAAGTGTCATTATAATGATATATATATATATTCTAATCTCGTATAAAAAATCCAAAACCTAGAGACCAGGATCAAAATTCATTGATTCTACACCTATTATGGATATTTATTACCATTATAGGAGAAAATTCATTGTCATTTTAAACCATAGAATAGTGGTGAATTTCATGTTAGTTAGATTATTCGTTGTGCTGAGAACCTCTATTAAGACAACCATGGGGAGGATATATATGTATGATATATTTATTGAAATAGAGAGCACATTCTTATGGATTCCTTATCATAGGTAAGACCATAGTGTTAACTAACATAGCTAGGATCTCCATGGGGTATAACACTTTATTGAATGTGGAGGATCTTCATGGTATATTTTTTGACATTAAGATGAAATTGTTATTAGAAGGATTCATTATTGTGGGGAGGATCTCTGTGACTACTATCATGGGGAGGACCTCCATGGTTTATGATGTCTTCATCAATATGAGGACCTCCACCCCAGATACTATGGTTTGTACCTCAATGTTTGACATCTTCATTGAAAAGAAGAGTACATTCATGTTTTTTTTTGATTCCCCATCATATAGGGTACGAAAATTGGGGGATACTATAGATAATACATATATGATAAACATATTAATTGACAAATTTTGGACCTCAATGTTAAGGGAATTATTCATCATTGGGTGGTCCTTTGTAGTGTTTTCTATATATATGACATATATAGAACATCATGTCTTCATTAAAATTGGGAGAAAACCATGTCAACTACCTTGTAGAGGACCTCCATGGTTGAAATCATCGTCGACACATGTAGGGCCTTAGTGGATCTGGGATACCCTATTGTGGAAAGGGACTTTGTGTCATGTAGCATTGAAGGTCATCCATGATTAATGTATTTATTAACACAGGATTGATCCTTATACGAGTTTATGTCTCCAAATTTAACACTTCTTACTTTATGGGATCCTAAAACACTTTCAGTTGATAGATATTTCCCCTAAATAAATAAGACATTGAAGTCTCCCCAAGTTACTATTTAGATGAGGACAAAGACATTGGGGGTCAACCAAGTAGATATTTTATCAACATTAACTTAATAATAGGATTCACCATGGGTATACCTTGTGGGGATATTTTGATACATGTCTCATCCACAAAGAAAGGTAATATTTAATAAAGGAATATACTATCAGATATGGGATTAAAACATCCAATGTGATTATATATAATTAGTTATATACCTACCCCTCCTATATTATAGATGTTGTACTAGTTTCTATGAACTCATTTAATCCACGTTATCTTATTCCATTATACAAAATAAGACCACTCCATCCCATATTTAATCCCATAAAAATGTATTAATTATCTAAAAATAGGCATTTTGAGTTAATGATATTGGGAATTCATAACCCAAAACTGAAGGGATGGGTATAACAGTGGATATGTACTTTTGTGGGATTTCATCACTAACACATTATGACACCACAACACAAGACACTATTAGAATAAAGCATGCCAATAGGATTTTTATGTATATATTTTCCATGGTTATAAGAAAATTTTTGGATCCTTTTATTTAAAATAAAAAGAAAACATCCATGAACTATCACATGTAAACACATATATTCAGTAAATATTTTTGAAATGAAAAAGATTTAAATATGGTTCAACAAATTTATTATCAATTATTCCTTCCCATTAATAATATATCTTATTTATCGGTGGGAGACCAGGGCCTAATTTTATGTGTATGTTAAATTTTATAGGACAGATGGTCCATTCATCCAAAAAGGGTGGTTTTTGTCTTTTCAGTGTCTCTTTTATAAATTTTAAAAATTGTAAATATTTATAGTGATTAATGTAATTGAACAACATTAATTTCTACCTTAACAAGGGAAAATATATTATCCATGTAATTGACTAAATCTAATTCATCCAATGGATCAATTATTATTATTAAATCATTCCTCACTTAGAAAAAGGCCATGTCATGTTTTTATTATAAATATGGATGATTATTTTATAGAACAAATTAGTATGAAATTCAGTCTAGAAATTAAATTTATCCCAATGGGTGAATGGGTTACACCAAATATTTAAGATATTTTCATATAAAAAATTATTTCTCTAATGTTTAGTGTCCTCCAAGAAGACACAATGTGTATGATGAAATTTAGTGCCATTTACAATGGATTATAGGGTAATTTGGAGGTTGAGGATATCTGAGATGACTGTAATGGTAGGGTGGAGTTTAGTGGAATCTATTAAGTAGTGATGTGTAAATTAGAATTTATTACTTTCTATAAATACATAAAGGGTATGTTGGTGTTAATGACTATTGAGGAAGTCCTAAAGTTATTATGAGAGAGTTAATTGTCATTTAAAAAGATTTAAGGTCAATATTGGAGTTTATTATCATCATAGAATATAGATTATTTTTATTATATTTTATTGTTAGTATGGAATACTAAAATTGAATTCTAGAGTTTAGGGCCATTCTGAAATGATTTCGGGTTTACACTATCATTTATTACTATATAAAAAGGTGAAATATTTATGATCATGAGGTATTTATAAATGTCTCATTATTGAGCCTCCACAAATTTTTCAATGTATCCCCATTTATGGATTAAAAAACACATATTTTGGTATTACAGATTAATGACATGTTATAATGTTTCATTGACATTCTTAATAAAAAACAAGTAACTTTAGACAAATAATGATAAAAAAAATATAATTTAAAATTTTGTGATCTGGTAATTAATAACATCCTTGTAAATGATTCATTTATTGAAAATCCATTTAAGAGGGAATACCATAAAATCTAATATCACGGGGGTGGATTTTGTGGTGTATAATACACGTAATTATGGTAAAAAATAATACTATTTAGTATATAATTATATGGTTTTGACCACTATATATACCTTATTGTATATGTGTTAGACTACGTGTCTCGTATTTTAAGGTCATCCAAAAATGGTTATCATTTATTATAGTTAAAGGTCATATAAAATGGAAATATTATCAGGATTATGTAAATTCTGAACCATTTAATAACACATAACCAATATAAAATGACCAAAAATGGGTATAAGATGGGTCATGAACAAGGGTAAACTATGAAACTCCAAAACCTGATGAAGGTGGAAACAAATGGGGGAAACAGGATAAATACAACAGGTTTCCCCAAGTGTTTTATTTGGTGGAAAAACATAGTAATGGTGTTTGACTTACCCAATAGAGGAATCCTTGGAAAAATGAGCTTATTAAAATAATAGATATTGGTTGGATAGTTACACCCTAAATGGTGGGACGAGGCCATGTGTCTTAATAATATCACTAGGTATTAAAAATTATTAAAAACATTTTTTTCTCAATTATAATTATGTATTTAGTTACTATATTGATAATTTATTCATATAATTTTAGTGGGGATTACATAAGTAACCCAGGGTTCTTGGTACAGTTGTTGAAAATGGGTATGTTCAATAACCTTCCAAAAGAAAACCCAAAATGGACATGAGAATATAACATATACACAATGGTTTGAAGAACCCCATAGATTGGATTATAGGAAAGGGGAAACATCACTTCATAAATGGGTATTTATAAATGTGTCGAAGAAGGAAAACATGGATAAATATGAAACAATCATCAACACATATTCACATGGTTATAATTTTTAAATTTCAACCATTTAATATGAATTATGGTTTCAATGAGTTGTGGGACTTGTATTCATGGATAGAAATCATGCGTGAATATCATCAACTATGATTCATTTCAAGACTAATTGTCTCATAAAATCCTTATGATCATATATTATTTACGTAACTAATTTTATGTATAATATTTACTTTCTTAATGGGGATTTTTTTATATGACCCAATTTGGGTACTCATGTGAGGCCCATTGTCAAATAACTAACTAATAGTTTTTTTAAAATTATCTACCTTTAAGGGTTGGGTCTTAGTATGGAGATACTCATAGAGGAAATGCATATAGGTTAGTGACAATTTATATTTTAGATAATATCTACAATGAGATATTTTTCTAACTTTGTTACCCTTGGTATCAATGATTATATATGGGAATAATCGTGGACACCCACAACAAGAGGACATAGGTGGATAAATTGTATCAGTTGGAATGTATGTTCAAACATGTAGAGAATAATTTATGATTATTTTGTGTCATGTGATATAGTGACATATGTAATGACTATAACCATGTTAATTTTTATTTTTTTAATTTAAGAATTATTAATCATGCACATATTTAATTGAATTGAATTGTTAATGTACACATATATTCTCTAAAAGTTTGTGAAATGTTTCTTGATATTTATTTTTTTTTTATTACCTTTTACCTTTCAATAGAAATTTAAAGCTATGGAAGTCGTAAATTAGAAATGATATTTTTTAAATTGTGGATAAATTATATATTTTATATGAAACATCTGAAAATATAATAAAGTGTTTGAAAAACAACATAGAGATTATACTCATTTAATTAATGTTATAGAAATAAAATAATTACATTTAATGGTATTTGATAACAACCATAATTATTAAATTTATATGAATATATGTGAGATATAAATATTATTCAAGGGTTGATGGTGGTGTTTTTTATATTATATATTGGCAGTAAGTGAAGGTCATGATTTAATGTAGACATAATGTAATCTAGCTTCTTAAAAAAACATGAAGGACTTGGAATATATTTATTTTATTCTAACAATTATAAGAGTAAGAGTATATTTTATATAATAATAAATGTTGTTATATTATTATATTTTTTTAACAAAAAAACATGATTAATTTTCTTATATATTATATAGCATATTATATGTAATAATACATAAATTAAATAACATTGAATAATATTTAAAAACATATATTGTAAATATTATAAAATCATATTTTTTTCGCATTTTAATCTTTTATATTGGGGTTTTTAAAATAAAAGTAAAATTTTATTTAATGAAACAATATATTTTATTATTTTTTATTATCTTGAAACAATAAAATAAGAGATTTGAATATAGAATATTATTTTTACCCTAAAAATAATATATTTTGAGAGATGTATTTCTTAATGTTATTTGTGGGAGTTAATATCTAACATATAAATGATAATGAATTAATAAATTATTAGAAAATACCATGCTTTGAAACTCATTCAATCTATCTATTTTAAATAGATATGTTTACATTATAATGTTATTTTTTCCACAATTTTCATATTGATTTTTTTTCGAGTTTTATTTTATGTTCAATTAATTAAGAACAATCCCCCATGTTATAATTTTTTACACTTGTTACTAGTGGGTTAATCATAGAAATATTATTGGTAAAATTTGATTTAGTTATTTTTAAAAGGGGTTCCTCAAAATAATTTATATCCTCTGACAACCAAAATTGGGAAGTGGTGATTTTCTATGGTGAATCATGTTATTCCACTATTTTTGAGGATTCTTATCCATAAATATATATATATATATATATATTATTTTCTTTATTAATAATTTTATATTTTTATTTTTGACCTGATATTTTTATTCAAATTTATATGGATGAATATTCTTGTTTTTTCACTATAGTTTATAAGTTATTGATCTACACCCTAACACTCAATCATAGAACCTCGTTAATACAAAAAAATTGATCTTTAACCCAAATATTGAATACATATTTTTTAAATACTGATTTTAAAAAATTTAAGACAAGATCCAATATGTTTGAATGTTTACTTATTAATATTCATTAACATAAAAAATCAAATACCACTACAACAAAACCGTTGTTAAACCTTTTTAAAAAAGGGTTTCCCAATGGTTTTTTTAAAACCTCCGCGAAACAATTTGTTTTTTTCTAGCATGACCCTTCCCCCTCCCCTTTCTCGATCACTCTGTCCCCCGCTTCCCCCATGACCCTAGCCTCCCGCTACCCCGAACCCCCGCGACCCCGACTTCCCCGCGACCCCGGTGACCTTACGACCCCGGCCACCCCGCGACCTCGATGACCCCGGCCTCCCGCGACCTCAGTGACCCCGGCCCCCCGCGACCTCGGTGACCCCACGACCCTGGCGACCCGCTTCCCCGATGACCTATACGAACCCTAGGGTGTGATTTCTATTTTTTTCTTGTTTTGATATTAGTTATTTATTTATTATTATTGTTTCTTATAATAAATTGTAATGAATTGATTTCTTTTAAATATTTCCATCCATTAAATTTGAAGCATGGTTTGTTTTAATTATGCTATGAAATTTCATAACTACGATAGATATGGAATTATTTTCGTTAATAAAAAGGTAAAATTAATAAGTGTGGAATTTATAGATATAATTTACAAATATTTAACAGTACACAACATGCTTTTTCATCCTATCTAATATGATTATTGATAAATTTTTTAGTTTATGGATACCCCGTGTATGGAATTAATTGGAAATCATAGTTTTAAAAAGTTATAAAGGGATAATATAATGTGTTGTCAATGTTGAAATGGATTTCAGTGATTCCCAGTGGACTTATGGATAGAATGATAAGAATAAATGGATAAATAATTATTTAGAGGAATTTAGACATTGAATGTGAATGAATAAATTAAAATATTCCATTTGAATCTAATATAGAAAAATTCACATCGGTAATTGTGTTCTTGAATGTGTAATGTGATACAATTTTAAAAGAGATAGGCATATATCATGAAAATTTTAAAGAGTTTTAAATATTTAAAATTTGAATGACATTGACATGGGGATGATAGTGCATTTATAATGATACAATTGTAGAGTGCATGTAAATTTTTATTATTAATGTTTATATAAGAAGAAAATGGAGGTAAACAACCATCAACCAAAGTATAGTCTAATAGGACAATTTTATGGTATGGATATTTTAATAGATTAATGATAAGGATCTAAATGATATTGTGGTAGTCACAATCACTATACACTCACATATATAATGTATGTTATATTATTCTAGTTATATGTATTCATTAATTTCATTAATTCTTTCAACAAGAAATAATTAAACCCAAAGTCTTCTAGTTGTGGATTTATAAGCTAAAACTCAAAGAGTAACTATCCAAGATTCAAAGATATATAATGATTCCCTTATTATCATTGGTGAGTATAATCTCTCCAAAAACATTGCAGTAATTCTAGTGGTTTGATTTTACATAATATCATAAAAAGATCCAACATAATAATGAATACCCAATATAAAATATCATATGTAGAGTTAGAGGAATTAAATAACAAAAAGAAAGATCTTTTAGAGAAGGATTTTATTCAACCAATCAAATCATCTTTGGTAGACCTATTCTCATTCTGAAATAATTGGATGTATCATTACAGTTATTTATTGATTTTATAGAATATGATGGGATCATAGTGAAGAAAATGTATCCTACTCCAAGTATAGATAATTTTTTTGATTAGCTAAATGGGGATAAATTCTTCATTAAGATTGACCTATGATAAGGGTATCATTTGATGAGGTTATTGAAAAAATATATCTCAAAAAGATCTCATTTAATATGATATGGACCTTATGATTATTTTTTATATATATTGGATTGAAAAATTCTCCATCCATAAATATATATTTGATAAATAGAGACTTTATGGAGTCTATTGATAAATTGTTATGTAGTTTTATTGATTATATTCAGATATATTATGAATTTAATAAAGGTAATGAAGATAAACTACATTTAATATTAAAAACTCTAAGGAAAAATCACTTCTTTTTGTAAATTCATGTATTGTGAGTTTTTCTTACAAAAAGTCACATTATCTTGATTCATTTTGACTAGTGAAGGAACAATAATAGACCTAGTAAAGTTATTGAACCTTTCGCTGAAATGGTTTCACATTGGTTTATTATAAACAGCCGCGAAACCCTCAATATTTTTTTACGCTGCCGAACCTTCCCCCCTACCCTGACCCCCCTTGTTCCACCAACCCCAAGCGACCCCGCGCGACCCCACGACCTCAGCGACCCCCCTGCACCCCCCCCCCGACAACCTCACGTGACCCCGCGACCCCGACAACCCCTTCCACGGTGACTCGCGACCCCGCAACGACCCCCTCTTCACATCCAAGGTGATTTTTAGGGTTTTTCTCCAATTTCCCCCTTTCTCTCTTACCCTTATCTATTTATTGGGATCCTTTTAGGTTGTGGCCAGACCCTAGATGTTAGGGTTGATGTTTAGTTTTTTTTCTTTGGATCTAGGGTATGTGGTTGGTATGTCGGGCCTTGTTCTCCCTCCTGTTGATGTTTCGTTGCATTCACACTCTAGCAGTGTGCATTTCCCTACCTTTTCTTTCTAATTCAATCCATATGATCCTTGGGTGTTACTAAATAATTTTTAAATCATGATTTACACCTTTTTAATGTACTTGGATAAATTATTATGGTGTTTTATTGGTGATATGATTTGTTAAAATTATCTTTCAAAGTGAATCTTAAATTATGCCTATGTTTGCTTATGCCTAATTTGTGTGGTTAAATGATAATTGGTCTTTAATAGTGAAATTTGATGATTTGGATGGTTCTTTACCTTATTAATGTTTTATTTAATTGATTGGATGGTGTTTGGCATTTGTTATGTGGAACATGGTGATTTCTATAGTATAGTTAAAGTGTTTTTTGGAAAGATCTATTAGTTTTTAAAGATAATTGTTCGTCCTTTGGAAATTATATGAAATGGATGAGTTTGGATTGAAAGGAATGTGATGATTCTAAAACTATTTTTGGGTGTCTCATGGATGTTAAAGGGTTTCATTAGATGTGGTAATATCCTTGGGTTAGTAGAGGATGGTGGTGAACTTGAGGTCACATGGGGATTGCGGAAGCGGTTTGGTTTGGTTTTGGTGTGTTCAATGACATCACTTTATGGTGAATCTATTATTTCATATTTTTGAATTCTATTAAAATAATATGCACTATCATATTCAAGGAACATAAGTGTTGTCTTACATATTCATAGTTGATTGGCCTATAGGGTATACCATGACTTTTTCTAGGGTTGAGTGGTGATTTCTAGTAGGTTTATGTCTTTTGAATTTATCCCTAATATTTCCCTTAGAAGTGAATTTTAAAGGACTTAGGGGGGAGAAACTTTGATTTTTCATAGTTACCCCTTGGAAGTTTTTGACCTATATTTTTTTTCCTTTCAAATTTTCAGATGATCAAAATGATTCCCTATCTATACAAGGTAAATATCTTGTGAGTGGAGACTTGATTTTTCCAATGTCACCTATTATGGGTTTTTGACGTCGAGAGTGCCATTTATATTTACAATAGTAGCTTATGGACTTTTAAGGTGTACCAATGTATTTTATGTCTATATTCAAACATTGTAGACAAATGTGTGGTTGAGGCTTAACTTTATAATGATTTAATGAATGTATGAGGTTTTCTTTACAGTGGTAAGTTTAAGGTAATCCCAAGTAATATTAAGAGCCTAATACTAATCCAAAAAGACTCAATTATGGGTTCACATAGATTAAATTTATATTTCTTAGACAAAAATATATAGGGGGTTATAGTTTTATAGCTTAGACCACAGAGGTGAGGTCGTATATTCAACATAGAAGAAACACTGTACCTACCTAAATTATATTTACCCATACCATTTCATATTACCCCTAATGGGGGAGTATTCACTTTGTTTAAGGATTTCATACTCAGACCATGAATGGTGAATTACTATATTTCATAGTATGGTAAATTCAAACATGATAGGAATTTGTTAAGGGTCTAAATCAGTATAAACAACCAAAAAGAGAGGTGAAGACAATTTATGGTCTTTATGATCAGACCAAGAAGTTGAACACCAGGATTATCACCATCGGATTCTCAAACATGATAGAAAATATCGTTATAGGTTCTGAACTAGTGTCACTTACTAAATAATTTAAATTTATTATGATTGAATTAAGTATAATAGTTTGGGTTCAAGTTGAAAATTCTTTTCTAAATAATCACTTCAAAATATCTGAGATTAGGACATGAAATATACATAAATGTTTGAAGAAAAAATTGGACATGTCCTTTGTATTATATCAAATCCAAATTTTATGGTTTTATGATTTTATTTAATATGAGTTATTTGAAATATTTAAGATAAATTTTTATAGTACTAAACACAAAACATATTTATGTGAAAATAACATACATCATTCATTAGATTTTAAAAGAGATTTTGATGAGAACCCCCCTATGTAAATCCAAGTGGATGAATTAAAATTACACAACCTGCTAATATAATTAATAACAAAGGAATCTCTAAATTCAAAAAAATAAGAAACAATATCAAATTCAAAGAGAGAGGTAAATTCAAATAGTTATTGAAAATATTGAAAAACATAACGAAAAATGAAACATGACCAATTTTCATGAACTGACCTAGGCTACCTATATTCCAGGTACCCAATCTAGCATGTGATAAGTCACAAATGGTGTCATATAAAGTCTAAATATTTCTAGTAATTCCATTGTACTAATGGTATGAAAATAGTGCATCTTTGGTGTGTTCAATGACATCACATTCAATGGGGTGTTGTTTGAGGCATCTTAAATGTGTGATCGATAGTGTTATGAAAAGTTTGTATCCCGATATTGTAGAGACCCGAAGCCTAACGTACATGAACATTACATTACTTTTGCGGAATACTTAATACATAACAAAAATATACACACAAGGATCGTAATAGTTTAGTGTCTTTGGAAACTCGGAACGTAATCTTCTAATCCTGGTGAAAGATCTTCAAAATCTCCCACAAAGATCTTCCCTTTTTTTTACCTAAAACCTTTCTTTATATCCTGGGGAAAAGAAAACATAAAAGGGTGAGCTCAAATCCTCAGTAAGGGTAAACAAAAGAAATATCAATCACATAATTTTCATAAGAACATAACATTTTTGGAAATCTTAACCTGCAAAAGAGAGCATAATTTCATAACATGGGATAAATCATAGTAGTGAAAATGAAACACTTACTTAAAACATTACTCATTGTGGCATACACACATAATCATAGAGAATCATTTCTTGTTAGTCAAGACTCATTGCCAAGACTATCTTAGTGGACAAAGTCCCTTTCTGAATCGAGTAATCCTCGTTTCAGTCCTGTTTCACTGAACCGGTATAACCTACCATTCCAGCCATGTCTATCTCATGAGATATGAAATCTTTACCCAATGCATTGGAGGGAGATATAGGTCCCACCCATCTCTTAATGAATCCTTTCTTATGTGTGCCACAAAATCATAAATCATACATCATTGCATAACCCATGTAATAAAAATGGGATTCTTAAACAACATGACATCATAAAACCATTCATATAAGATAAAGGAATTCATAAACATAATTCCATCACAACATAGTCAAATCAATGTAAAAATATGGATAGAAACAGAACCCTTTATTATCTTATATGGAAAATAATTTTGATAAAACACTTGAATTGAATTCTTGAGGAAAATATCCTTTCTTCTTCAAAATCAATTTCTTTTCACAAAACATCATGCAATTTTAAAAGAAAGAGATTTTATTGAAAATAGTCATGAAATCTTTTAGAGTAAGCTTCATGAAAATAAGGCTTTATAAAACGGTATAAATCCGTTCGTGCCGTATAAGTTAAAAAAACATTCTTCGTTTTTTTTTCGGAAAAGTCAAAAAGTACCTCGTACGAAAAACGAAAAAAGATTCCTTTCATATCCTTTACTAAAAACTCATAGAAGGGTAAAATTGGATTTAAACAATTGTATGTGGATGGAAATAATATTACATATTGAGGGAACATGGATGTGGATGATAAAATACACCCCAGTAAATACATACGAATAAACAATCTCGGATAAAAATGAGATTGTGATATTTCCCTTACCTTAGGTCCGACTTGCTTTGTAAGTGTCCGAACCTCCTGTATAATGATTTAAATCATGTTATTGACTTATTACAGAATCATATTCATTGTCATGATATCATATATGGTTCACTTATGACATTATATTACCCATTCTTTTGTAAATTCCATGTTAAAGAAGCGTTTTGGGTAAAATCGTTTCATTTATCGTAGGTGTTTTGACTTGTTGTTCTTGACATCATTATTACTTATATCATGATTTACTTACTTCCAGAATATAAAATATGATTTATATATCATATATATTCAGTATATATATATATATAATAGGTAGATGAAAAACACCGTTCATGGAGACGGTAGTCCGTACGTACGCATGAACGCTGTTTTCCTTTCCTTATTGTCTTGAAATGGAAGTAAGTAGATGACATACATATGTATATATATACATAAATCCAGTATCTTTATAATGTCATATATTTCATTATTATTTCTTATATATACTTTATAATCATTCTTAAATGGTTAATATGGAGAATGAATCTCATCGCGTCGTGGAGACGGTATTCCGTACGTACGCACGAGCGATGATATCATTTCTATAAATATTGAATTGAATTGGAGTGAATTATACAATATATCAGAATCAATATGATGTTGTAATAACTATGTATAGTTATTATTTACACCATTATACCCATCCATGTAAGGTGGTGGTGGAAAATAGATTACACCACGGCGTGGAGACGGTATTCCGTACGTACGCACGCGCGGTGATTTCTTTTTCCGTAGGATGGATAGATGGTGAAATAGGGTTGTTTCATACTTATAATAACATATCAGTATATGAGTGATACTGATGTTATTACTTCATAATGAAACATCCTAAGAAGAAGAAGTGGATGAAGAAATAAAGATGAAAAATTGGTAACGGTAATTACCTCTTCTTTGAAGTGCCTCTTTGAGACCTCCTCTTAGGGCACTAGAATTGGTCTTTGAGGAAGACCAGAACCTCTAGGATGTTGCTAGGGAATTGGAGAAGAGATTTTGGCAGGGTTTGGCCGAGCTTGAGTGCTCAAATTGGTGTGAGGAGGAGGGGGAGGAGGTGTCCTTTTATAGGGGAGGAGAGGGGTACCTTAGGAATATCTCAAAATATTATTTTATATTAAAGTCAAAATCGGTTTATAATGGTTCCAAAGGGTCTTATTTCGAAGCTAAAGTGGGGATGGCTCGAAATCCTATCAACCAATAGGATTTAGACAAGTTTAGGGTATTATTTTAACCTTATCAATTAGATTTAACTCTAAGTTAAATAATTTAAATTTTACCGTGTCTTTTTGTTTTCTTTCACTATATGGTTAATAAACTTACTATAACATGCCAAACGAACCCCAAATTGTTTATTATTAATATATATATCCTTATCTAAGTCATTTGTCCGAACCTTAGATTTTTAGGAATAAAATAACAATTAATAATATAATATTTGATTTAAAAACTATTTTGTGTCAATCTTGACACTATTTGATATATGATTTTTGTGAAAGTCATAACAGAATTATATGTTCGAACCAAGTTGATTAAATCATCACTAATATATCATAGTAACCTATAAAATTAGTGGAATTCATAAAAATTTTCAAATTACATTTATTTTGGTGTTTATAACATCAATTATGTCAATATTTCATTAATAAGATAATTACTGCATCATCGTTGTGTCATAATTAAATTATTTGATGTCTAAAAATTACAAATAAAATACCATCATGTGGGAAATCTTTTTAGATTTCTAATGAATATTTACAATCGAATTTATCTTATGTATAACCCCATATTAAAAATGATTTACTTATTAAACTTTAAATTTAACTATTTTAACCCTTCTTTAAATAAATTAATAATAAATGTCCTAATCTTATCCAAGTGGGCCTAAATGGTCATATATTATTCCTAAGTTTGTTTTTGGTCGAATTACACTTGTCCAATAGAATTAGGACATGTGTTAGGGTAATATTAATATCATATTTACCCTTAGTTACCTTATTTACTATTAACCTTGGTAAAAAAAGTAAAAAGTTACTATTCAACAAAAAATTATTTTCATCTCATTGAACCACATTTTAGTCCTTGATATTAACCGTGTCTCTCGGATTTTCGAAATTCCATTCACAGAAGCGGTAAAATTAAGTTTTATGCAAAATTCAGTTTTTAACCTACCACTTAGTAGTTTCACTATTCATCAAAAATTGATGTTTTTCAGAACAATGCCAAAATTTCATCCCAAGCTATATTTCATATTCCGAATTCAAAAATGAAGTCTATTTTACCAAATTCATAACATAAATGTTGCATTAATTAATTTTATAATTAAATCCCGCTGTTAAAACAAATAGCGTGTTTTTAAGAAACAATATCTATCAAAAGATTGACACTTGTTTATGTCTAGTTTAATTGTGAAATTACATCCAATGACCAACATTGTATTAAATTGTAAAAATATATTCTAAATATACTTTAAAACCACTCAAATTAATGATTTATCACTATTAATTATTTCGATTAAAAAAGTTGTTTTTAATTATAATTTAGTAATTTTCACTATTCATCAGAATATGAAAGTTATCCGAAAAGTACCAAAATTTCACCTTAGGCTAAATTCGATACTCCGAATCCAAAAATAAAGTTCATTTTGAAAAATAAGATTTACTGGATTTCAAAAAGTGGTTATTACTATTCATAACGGCTAGTTTTAATAATATTTTTATAGCATATCGTTGTTTAGTGAAACTCGGTATTGCGTATTACACACGCTATCGAGGAAGGTCGCGATTGCGTGTAATGCAAGGAAAGTCAAGGATGCGTGTTGTGCAAGCTCCTTTTGGTGTAGCGTTCAACACAAGACTTTAATAAAATTAAAAAGAATATTTTTTTATAAAATCTTGGGCTGTTACATTCTACCCCCCTTAAAATGAATTTCGCCCTCGAAATTCGTCGGGGTTATATATGGTTTACTATTTGAAAGTTTCTTTAATAGAAACCCACATCGTAAAAGGGAATACCAAAACTTGGCTTTAAAAACTAAAGTATGAAATGTAACGATTACCCAAATAAACTAATCACTGGGTTTCCACATAGGTGAAAATATGGATATGGAAGAGAAATCTAACCATCATGTTCTGATGGAGAGTGGTAGATAACATGGCTATGGAAAAGCCAGCAATCACAAATCCATAAATTTGTGACGATCTAAGGTACCATCTGATTTATCAGGTATAAGAGAACTAGGACAACATTTTTGGTTTTCAAGATCATTTCCCTAAAGTTAAAGAATTTGAATTAGAATAAATACTTACTTTATTTTGGAACAATCTCACTGTTGTTCGTGCCTTTAACAATTTCCACTTCATCACTTAAATAAATGAAGTTGAATTTGTTATTCGTGAAGTGTTAGAAGATCATGTGATAGAATGACGGGTCATTCCATCTGTTTCAAACAAAAGGTTAGCAAAATTATATACATAAGTCGATCTATAGTAAGATTAATCACATATGGTTTCTAAAATGGACTTATACTTCATATATCATACTGCTTAATATAATAAAACTAGTTTCTACTAAACAGGGACTTCCTGTAGGCCAGTGGTAGGCGATAAAGGCCAGTCGCACTTCGGTTGTGGGTTCGATTCCCACAGCCTTGTCCGACGCGATGGGCTGTCGCCCGTCCTGCAGGTTGTCCTTTTTCTAAAACTATATTACTATAACATCCCATAATATCGAAAAAACTTCTATCCTTAAACAATACTAACTTATGTCCAACATAATCCATTCCAATCTTTAGTCCTATCCATAATGCTGCAGTCCATTCTCATAACATAGTGAAAACGATTACCAGAGATTTAATACGATCGTTGATCCCCATATATCATAAGATATATCTTGTTGGACACATTCCAAACATTCAAAGGTTTTAATCTTGTACTCTCTTGAATACCCATTGAACCTTAGTGAAAACTTGAATGCAGTTAAAAGTTAACACTTTCCACATACCAAAATCCTCAAAATTCTATATACTCAAACCATGATATCACTTAGTCCTTATATCAATCATGAGCTCATGAATACAATCAAATATATCATTATCGTCTTATCCCTTCATTATGCGCATATCATCTACATTCCATAAATATCTGAATAACCTTTCATGGATACTGATAACATTAATCATACACTTTTAAAACTCAAGGAAAGACAACAGTGTAACAATCCTTAGATGTCTTTTTATTCCATAGTACCATGAGATTACTTATACAACATTACACATGATAAACATGTAATCATTCCACTATATTCTTAAACCATTGACCGAGCTTCAACAATTCTTTCATCTCACATATCATTTGTAGTCTCATCATCATCATCCACATAAATACTACCCATATGACCATACTGATTCTCTTCATGAGTCTTTCCCTTAGGGCATTTGTTTGCATAATGCCCATACATTCCACATTTAAAACACTTAACCATTTTTTATGTCGTAGCAATACCATTATCCTCATCCATGGTGTTAACCGAACCTTTTCCTTTGCACTTACTTGCTTTGTGTCCTTCTTTTCCACGCCCAAAGCATCTTCCAGTTCCCTTGAAACATTCTCCTTGATGCCTCTTCCCACATGATTTACATAGGGGAAATTGAACTTTCATTCCTCTATGATCATCATGAAACTCCATCTTTCTCTTATTAGCCGAGTCAGGAAACTTACCAAATTTTACTTTATTGATCATATTATGAGATTGCTGATTCGTCATAATAATGATGTTTGGACTTCCAAATCCCATTTCATTATGAAGAATATCATTCCATTGTCCATCATATCCTCCATTATCGTGAATCATCATGATTCCAGCCGTTTTCTAAAACCCAAAAAGAATAGTGTGAGAGTCAAAAATCATAATAAAGGGGGAGTAACTTAAATATCTAACATCTTTGGTTTAATCTAATATCATTACCATAGTTCTAGGACTATATCCTATACGTATACTTATCCATAGGGGCATCCCTAGACATACCTTAGAAATATCTCTAGGGATCTCACTAACGTTTTCGCATCCTAGTTTCCAAAGGATGACTAAACCTTTCCTCTGATACCAACTGTAGAGACCCGAAGCCTAAAGTACATGAACATTACATTACTTTTGTGGAATACTTAATACATAACAAAAATATACACACAAGGATCGTAATAGTTTAGTGTCTTTGGAAACTCGGAACGTAATCTTCTAATCCTGGTGAAAGATCTTCAAAATCTCCCACAAAGATCTTCCCTTTTTTTTACCTAAAACCTTTCTTTATATCCTGGGGAAAAGAAAACATAAAAGGGTGAGCTCAAATTCTCAGTAAGGGTAAACAAAAGAAATATCAATCACATAATTTTCATAAGAACATAACATTTTTGGAAATCTTAACCTGCAAAAGAGAGCATAATTTCATAACATGGGATAAATCATAGTAGTGAAAATGAAACCCTTACTTAAAACATTACTCATTGTGGCATACACACATAATCATAGAGAATCATTTCTTGTTAGTCAAGACTCATTGCCAAGACTATCTTAGTGGACAAAGTCCCTTTCTGAATCGAGTAATCCTCGTTTCAGTCCTGTTTCACTGAACCGGTATAACCTACCATTCCAGCCATGTCTATCTCATGAGATATGAAATCTTTACCCAATGCATTGGAGGGAGATATAGGTCCCACCCATCTATTAATGAATCCTTTCTTATGTCTGCCACAAAATCATAAATCATACATCATTGCATAACCCATGTAATAAAAATGGGATTCTTAAACAACATGACATCATAAAACCATTCATATAAGATAAAGGAATTCATAAACATAATTCCATCACAACATAGTCAAATCAATGTAAAAATATGGATAGAAACAGAACCCTTTATTATCTTATATGGAAAATAATTTTGATAAAACACTTGAATTGAATTCTTGAGGAAAATATCCTTTCTTCTTCAAAATCAATTTCTTTTCACAAAACATCATGCAATTTTAAAAGAAAGAGATTTTATTGAAAATAGTCATGAAATATTTTAGAGGAAGCTTCATGAAAATAAGGCTTTATAAAACGGTATAAATCCGTTCGTGCCGTATAAGTTAAAAAAACATTCTTCGTACTTTTTTCGGAAAAGTCAAAAAGTACCTCGTACGAAAAACGAAAAAAGATTCCTTTCATATCCTTTACTAAAAACTCATAGAAGGGTAAAATTGGATTTAAACAATTGTAGGTGGATGGAAATAATATTACATATTGAGGGAACATGGATGTGGATGATAAAATACACCCCAGTAAATACATACGAATAAACAATCTCGGATAAAAATGAGATTGTGATATTTCCCTTACCTTAGGTCCGACTTGCTTTGTAAGTGTCCGAACCTCATGTATAATGATTTAAATCATGTTATTGACTTATTACAGAATCATATTCATTGTTATGATATCATATATGGTTCACTTATGACATTATATTACCCATTCTTTTGTAAATTCCATGTTAAAGAAGCGTTTTGGGTAAAATCGTTTCATTTATCGTAGGTGTTTTGACTTGTTGTTCTTGACATCATTATTACTTATATCATGATTTACTTACTTCCAGAATATAAAATATGATTTATATATCATATATATTCAGTATATATATATATATATAATAGGTAGATGAAAAACACCGTTCATGGAGACGGTAGTCCGTACGTACGCATGAACGCTGTTTTCCTTTACTTATTGTCTTGAAATGGAAGTAAGTAGATGACATACATATGTATATATATACATAAATCCAGTAGCTTTATAATGTCATATATTTCATTATTATTTCTTATATATACTTTATAATCATTCTTAAATGGTTAATATGGAGAATGAATCTCATCGCGTCGTGGAGACGGTATGCCGTACGTACGCACGAGCGATGATATCATTTCTATAAATATTGAATTGAATTGGAGTGAATTATACAATATATCAGAATCAATATGATGTTGTAATAACTATGTATAGTTATTATTTACACCATTATACCCATCCATGTAAGGTGGTGGTGGAAAATAGATTACACCACGGCGTGGAGACGGTATTCCGTACGTACGCACGCGCGGTGATTTCTTTTTCCGTAGGATGGATAGATGGTGAAATAGGGTTGTTTCATACTTATAATAACATATCAGTATATGAGTGATACTGATGTTATTACTTCATAATGAAACAACCTAAGAAGAAGAAGTGGAAGAAGAAATAAAGATGAAAAATTGGTAATGGTAATTACCTCTTCTTTGAAGTGCCTCTTTGAGACCTCCTCTTAGGGCACTAGAATTGGTCTTTGAGGAAGACCAGAACCTCTAGGATGTTGCTAGGGAAGTGGAGAAGAGATTTTGGCAGGGTTTGGCCGAGCTTGAGTGCTCAAATTGGTGTGAGGAGGAGGGGGAGGAGGTGTCCTTTTATAGGGGAGGAGAGGGGTACCTTAGGAATATCTCAAAATATTATTTTATATTAAAGTCAAAATCGGTTTATAATGGTTCCAAAGGGTCTTATTTCGAAGCTAAAGTGGGGATGGGTCGAAATCCTATCAACCAATAGGATTTAGACAAGTTTAGGGTATTATTTTAACCTTATCAATTAGATTTAACTCTAAGTGAAATAATTTAAATTTTACCGTGTCTTTTTGTTTTCTTTCACTATATGGTTAATAAACTTACTATAACATGCCAAACGAACCCCAAATTGTTTATTATTAATATATATATCCTTATCTAAGTCATTTGTCCGAACCTTAGATTTTTAGGAATAAAATAACAATTAATAATATAATATTTGATTTAAAAACTATTTTGTGTCAATCTTGACACTATTTGATATATGATTTTTGTGAAAGTCATAACAGAATTATATGTTCGAACCAAGTTGATTAAATCATCACTAATATATCATAGTAACCTATAAAATTAGTGGAATTCATAAAAATTTTCAAATTACATTTATTTTGGTGTTTATAACATCAATTATGTCAATATTTCATTAATAAGATAATTACTGCATCATCGTTGTGTCATAATTAAATTATTTGATGTCTAAAAATTACAAATAAAATACCATCATGTAGGAAATCTTTTTAGCTTTCTAATGAATATTTACAATCGAATTTATCTTATGTATAACCCCATATTAAAAATGATTTACTTATTAAACTTTAAATTTAACTATTTTAACCCTTCTTTAAATAAATTAATAATAAATGTCCTAATCTAATCCAAGTGGGCCTAAATGGTCATATTTTATTCCTAAGTTTGTTTTTGGTCGAATTACACTTGTCCAATAGAATTAGGACATGTGTTAGGGTAATATTAATATCATATTTACCCTTAGTTACCTTATTTACTATTAACCGTGGTAAAAAAAGTAAAAAGTTACTATTCACCAAAAAATTATTTTCATCTCATTGAACCACATTTTAGTCCTTGATATTAACCGTGTCTCTCGGATTTTCGAAATTCCATTCACAGAAGCGGTAAAATTAAGTTTTATGAAAAATTCAGTTTTTAACCTACCACTTAGTAGTTTCACTATTCATCAAAAATTGATGTTTTTCAGAACAATGCCAAAATTTCATCCCAAGCTATATTTCATATTCCGAATTCAAAAATGAAGTCTATTTTACCAAATTCATAACATAAAAGTTGCATTAATTAATTTTATAATTAAATCCCGCTGTTAAAACAAATAGCGTGTTTTTAAGAAACAATATCTATCAAAAGATTGACACTTGTTTATGTCTAGTTTAATTGTGAAATTACATCCACTGACCAACATTGTATTAAATTGTAAAAATATATTCTAAATATACTTTAAAACCACTCAAATTAATGATTTATCACTATTAATTATTTCGATTAAAAAAGTTGTTTTTAATTATAATTTAGTAATTTTCACTATTCATCAGAATATGAAAGTTATCCGAAAAGTACCAAAATTTCACCTTAGGCTAAATTCGATACTCCGAATCCAAAAATAAAGTTCATTTTGAAAAATAAGATTTACTGGATTTCAAAAAGTGGTTATTACTATTCATAACGGCTAGTTTTAATAATATTTTTATAGCATATCGTTGTTTAGTGAAACTCGGTATTGCGTATTACACACGCTATCGAGGAAGGTCGCGATTGCGTGTAATGCAAGGAAAGTCAAGGATGCGTGTTGTGCAAGCTCCTTTTGGTGTAGCGTTCAACACAAGACTTTAATAAAATTAAAAAGAATATTTTTTTATAAAATCTTGGGCTGTTACAGATATTCTTATTACTCCTCAATGAGGTGTTGATACTATCTCCTAGGGACCAGACTTGTTTGGTTTATCTGGGCATGATACGTTAGTGGTAAATGTGATCAATGTATGATCTTTATTATATTATGCATACTTTATGATCTATGGTTCATCTTTATTATATTATGGTTCTGTAATCTTACACTATCATATATATGGATCTCTTTCCCTTTTTAGTAGTAACTATGTGTTTTAATATTTTTTATTATTGTGTAGGCACATTGTGATATATATGGATTAACGTTGCATCACATTACCGAGGAACACACCTCAGTATATTAAGGGTTTGAATGAGTTTTTTGATTTTGCAATTTCTAGTCGATCTGTTGAAGGGATAATTAAATGTCCATGTCCTAAATGTAAATTTTGAACATGGTTGAAGAGAGATGAGGTTTATGAACATTTAATACTGAAGTAATTACCTGGTCAATATTTGTGTTAGATTTGGCATGGAGAATCGAACGTTATAGAAAGATTGAGCACTAATGTTAATCCATAGAATGAGGTCCCAAGTTCATCAAAAATGGAAAATGAAATGTAAAACCTAATAAATGATGCATTCAGCACTACAAGACACCACTATCAGCATCAAAACATATCATAACAACCAGAAGAGGGTGCTCCAAATTGCAACGTGACAAGTTATGTTTTTGAGACTGTAACACAGGAAGATCATGATTTTCACATATCATTGGATCCTCCTCTTGATTATGTGGAGCCGAATGTAAGAGAAAACTTCACTGAGGAAAATTTATTTCATGATTTAGTTGATGATGGAAATCAAGAGTTGTATAGTGGGTGTTTGAAATATTCAAAGCTTTCATTTTTTCTGAAGTTGTACCATATCAAATGTCTATGTGGAATTACAAATAAGGAAATTTCCATGATATTAGAATTGATTCGTGATGCATTTAATGAAGTAAAAATATCAGAATCTTTTTATGATATAAAAAAAGATGCTAACAAGCTTGTTCTGAATTAAAAAAAAATACATGTGTGTCCCAATGATTGTATGTTTTATTGGGGAGAGGATTCAAGTAGACAGAATTACATGAAATGTTCTTCTTCTTGATGGCAGGCAAAGGGTGATGCTGGAAGTCTGAATGAACATAATTTCATGGAGAAGATGAAAGGGAGCACACCTGCAAAGGTTTTTCATTACATTCCTTTGACGCCTCGATTACAATGATTATTCATGTCATCAAAAACCTCCGAACACATGAAATCGAATTCTGTAGATTACAAAAATGATGGGTTAATGAGACATCCACGAGATTCCTAATCGTGGAAGACATTTGATTCATTACATATCGATTTCTCAGATGATCCTAGGAATGTTTGATTGGGATTTGTGGACGATGGATTCAACCCATTTGGAACTTTGAGTACCAATTATAGCATTTGGCCAGTTGTTTTGACCCCTTATAATCTGCCTCCGTGGATGTGTATGAAACAAACATCCTTTATCCTTTCGATGATTATTCCTAGAAAACAAATTCCTAGAAATGATATTGATATATACTTGCAGCCTTTGATTGATGAATTGAAGGAGTTATGGAGCAACGGTGTTGAGACATTTGATGCTTCTTCTAAAACAATGTTCAAAATGCATGCTGCTTTAATGTGGACCATTAGTGACTTCCCTGGGCTTGGGAATTTATCTGGTTGGAACACATACATGGGTTTGTCTTGTCCCACTTGTAACATTGATTTTGAGCCCAAACAGCTACCTCATAGTAGAAAATAGTGCTTCTTGTGTCATCGAAGATTTCTCAATGCATCGCATAGATTTCGGCTGAACAGGTCAAAATTTAATGGTTCCATTGATCATAGACCACCTCAAATGTTGTTAAATGGTTTCGAAATATTGGCACAGCTTGAAAATGTTGAAACAGAATTTTTTATGGTTCATCATTTGAATGATAGCGGAAAATGGGTCTGAAGTGCATCGTCAAGCAAAACCGGAATGCAACAATGGAAGAAAAAAAGTATTGTCTTTAAACATCCATATTGGGATTTTAATTTTTTTTGTGACATAATCTTGATGTGATGCATATTTAGAAGAATGTCTATGAAAATTTTATTTTCACATTTCTTAATGAATATGGAAAGTCGAAGGATCATATCAATGCTCGCAAAGACTTACAAGCAATGAACATAAAACGTGATCTCTGGCCAGATGAGAAAGAAAAGTATCCTCCATCAATTTTTGAAATGAAAAATAGGGATAAAGATACATTCCATCGAATGTTAAAGAATTTTAAGGTATCTGATGGGTATTCAAATAATATCTTGAGGAGTGTTGACTTGAATAATCGTTTGTTACATGGATTGAAAAGCCACAATTCACATATTTTGTTACAACAGTTACTACCATTGGCATTGCGTACATTATTACCTGAAAAAATTACTACTGTTGTACTCTAGTTCTGCACATTTTTTAGAAAACTATGTGAGAAATCTCAACATGCATTTTAGCTTGACATCCTCCAGGAGAGGTTTGTATTGACCCTTTGCGCAATGGAGATGATCTTTCCCCTATCCTTTTTAACTATAATGATGCATTTAACTGTGCATTTGGTTGTGGAAGCTAAATTAGGAGGCCCCGTTCAATATCGATGGATGTGTCCAATTGATAGGTACATTATTTATATGTTTTTTAGTTATGTAAACAATTTTTGGTAATTAATTAAATGCATAATTATGTTTATTTTACTTCACAGATATCTTGTGCATTTGAAATCATACGTGAGAAATAAAGCTAAACCAGAAGGCTGAATTGCTGAAGGCTATGTGGCTGAGGATTGTCATAACTTTTGTTCTGGATACTTGGATGATATTGAGACAATATTTAATCGAGTTGGACGTGTTGACGACACATCGACACAATCTCAAATACATCAAAAATCCTAAATATTTCCTGCTATTGGCCGATCAGTTGGGAGGACATCAAATGTGACACTGTCTGAATTAGAATTATTACAGGCACATAGATATGTGTTGCTGAATAGTGAAATTGCAGATCCATTTATTGAAGAGTTGAGGATACAAACAATGAGATGAATGAGAGACCAAACACAAAATGATAAAGATATAACGAAATCTGTTAATAAAGAGCTTGTAGAATGGTTTGTAGGACGTGTATGTTCATATATATTGCAATAAATACGAATAATAGTTTGACACATAAATTTTGTTAATCTAATAAAGTATATTTATTTTTTAGATCATGAATATTGATACTTGAGTAGATTTGTTAGAAGATTTTAAGTTTCTTGCTAGAGGTCCTCTAAAAGAAGTTATAATGTTCGACGCTTATAATGTGAATGTCTTTAGATTTCGTACAGTCGATCGATAAGTTAGTTTGGGAACACAAAATAGTGGTATATGTACATTTGTTGAAGTGGAATACTATGGAAAGCTTCATGATATTATTGAATTAAACTACCACGGACGTTTATCGGTTGTTTTATTCAAATGGAAATGGGTCTATATTATCAGAGGTGTTATAAGAGATTCATTGCAATTTACTTCTGTGAACTTCTCTCACTTGATGAATGTTGGTGATCGTGAACTGCAAGATCCATATATCTTAGCATCGCAAGAAAAAATGGTATATTATTTGAATGATGTTTCCAATGAAGGGTGCAGTGTAGTTTCTCACGTAATAAAAAGAGATTTGTACGATATGGGTGATAATGTGGAAAATTTGACCTCTAAAATTGAATTTAATCAGTAACAGTAAGAAGAAATATTTGTCCATCATGATATTGAAAATATTTGTCTAGGAAGGATGAATGAAGTGGATGAAGAATGGGTCAGGAAACTGAGATGATTTAAATGGAAAATGATTGTATGTACAATTATTTATTTATCCATCAGCCACTTGTTTCATTTTTGCAGTCATTCATTATCATTGTCATATATATTTTGTCTGTTAGTACTCCATCTGTTATCATTTTTAATATTTTTTTCTGCATAATTTCTTTGAAATATATATTCTAAACTTAAATTTATTTTATTAAATGTCGGGAATGCCAAGGAAGAAGCGGTACATTATTTCATCCAGTTCTGCGACAGATAACTATCCATCTGGCTCGCTCCCCATGACATCTGAGGCACCAGCTGCCGACACCCATGCACCATCTCCCCCTGCACCATCTCTCACACCATCTGTGGATGTCCCAGTAGAGGTTGAGTCGTCGAATCCAACTTTAGGAGCCTTAGTAGTGGGGCAGTGACGCGCCGCTTCCATTTCATCCTGGACATACTGGAGTTTCACTATCATAGGTACAAATTTTAATTAAATTAATTTATTGAATTTTGTTTATACTAATTGTTTTCTCATTGAAGATGAAAAAATTAAAATCATGGAGAAAAATATAAAAAGTTCAGATTTTTGGAATTTGAATGGCGAGAAGATTGTTGTGCCATATGATTCTTACGGGGTCCCTACGGATGATGTCGCAGGGTTACATGGCCAGAATCTAAGCCAGCTGGGAGCAGAGACCATTTCCCTTCCCATTTCATATGACCATTGGAGACATAAGCCTCCAAGCTGGAAAAATGAAGTGTTTGATTCTGAAATCAAGGTAAATTTATTACATTATGGTATAATTGAATGTCATGTTACTAATATGTTCAAAATGAATTTCTGTATACAGGTGTTCTTCCACTTTACCATTGCTGATGTGATAGCACAAAAGTGGACGTTGAAAAATCTAGGTAGAAAGTGGAAAGATATTAAATCGAGATTGTGGTGTGATGTCAACGATACTTCGTTATCCGTGAGACAAACTTATGAGAAGCTACCCAGTGGGGTACTGAAAGAGCAGAGGAAAGTGTTTGTTGACAGTCATCGGGATCATAAGAGGATGGTATTCAAATATATATATTATTATATTATCCTCATTTTACATTTATACAGGTATATGAAAAGGACAATACATTCAATAAATCAGTATTAAATTGCAGTTTATTTATTTCAGGATCTCTCAAGACTGAATGTGTCAAACTGAGCGAAGCAAGTCATCCCGCACACTACGAGCTCAAAAAGTTTTTCTAGAAGTCGAACGACATTGGTAATCTTTTAATTAGTTTAAATATTTATAAGACTATATTATCTGTTTAATATATTGAATTATTGATTTATCTTTGATTAATGTAGTCACAGAGTTTAGGCCATGAAGCATCCAGAACTGAACTATGGTTGGATGTTCACAAGAAATCAGATGGATGTTTTGTTAATGATCCTGCATCTACTCCTGACTTTTTTCAGCCCATACCCAAATATGCTAAGAAAGATATTTTTTTATGAAACACCTTTCACCAACAGGGGGATTAGATATCTGCATTGCAAAAAGAGTTGACTGAAATAAGTCAGAAGATGAGCAGATATTCCCCCGGTGGGAGTGCATCGATTGGTGGTATGTAGGTCAATCACATAAAATCGTAATCATTTAGTTTGATAACATTCATTGGTTATAAGTTTTAATATAAATATGTAACCGTATTTAATTTTCAATATAATGTTCTTACAGGTGACATCACAAAGTGGAAATGAAGTTGGAGAGGGGGATGATGAATCATCAGCCCCTTAGTAGTTGTATTGTTGATGTGTTGAACAAAAATGGGAATGGTTTGTTTGTATATGTTTCATTTGTGGCACATACTTTCCACCACACATTTTCATGTCCTATAATTTCTTTGATTTCTCATGTTTCTTTTTTTCATTTTATTTATTTCTAATGTTTCTTTTTATGTCTTAATTTCTCGAGTGTGGTATATATCATTCCATTTAGGTCTGTGTTTGAATTGGTAGTCGAGATTTTGAATGACTAGGAGTTAAACCCATTGTTGATGTGGGTGCAACAGTTGCATGTAGTAGAGTCTTATACAAAAATAGTTATCACTATACCATTAGAATGGCCATTTTATGACTTTTATGGAAGGTCATGTTGTTAAGCATTGTTCTAGATAGGCATTGGGAAGGTAGGTGTTCTTGGCCCAGAGTTAGTGAAGATCACAACAGAGAATATTGATATCATGCAAGATATGATGAATGCAGATCTGGGTATAAAAGGTATAGTAAGGTGAGAAATCTCTCTTTCACGTTCATTATTCCTTTCTAAGTGTTTGGGCGAGTTAGTGTGGTGGCATGTCAGCTGGAGTTTACAACTCATTTGGGGAGGATCCATGATGTTTTCCAGGATAGCTAGATCTACCAGTGTCTACATGATACATCTCATATCTGATACATGGGAGAGCAAGATGTAGAGAATGATGCAATGTTCATTGACAAACTGTTAATAATCGAGGATAGTAAGGATAAAGTGCTATGTGGATGGATGATTCATTTGGATCACGTGTTGTGGAGGAATTTATTCCATGAGGAGAGTACTAGAGAGTGAGAAGTGAATATGCATTCCCAGTACACTAATATGTATTGAGTTGATATTCTGAGCATTAATTTGATGTTTTAATTTTTTAATTTTCATTGAAGTGATATATGACCTTGTTTTGCAATAAGATATGTTGTATCTTGAAATGGAGGAAGGAGCTCTCTAATCCATGTGTCTAGATGGTGTGACCATATGTGATTACATGGTTTTTAGGTGTAGTGTGGGGCATTGGGAATTACACAATTGTTTTTGAGAAAGATAACTATTGAGGAGGGGTTCTGGGATGTTGTGGTTTTCATTCCAGCTTTAGAACAAATCATGGTGGTTTATACGTGATAGTTATGTTACAGGGTGGTTGTTCGGAACCCTCTCTTCTTGGGTAGTTTTTCATTCTCTAGGGTGAGGATATTTTGAGAGCTATATGTTGTGATGGAGTAAACCTCTTAGATTAATTACGTTGTGAAACATCAGTGATTAGGGTGTTCTAGGAGAGGGTTTTCACTCAGTCAAGGAGTTTATCAAAAATACAGTTTTTAACTATCCATGATTCAGCCTGTCAATGAGTCAGGTTTTCAGTGAATCATCCTATCAGTGACTCAGGGATTTGGTGTCGGTGAATCCAGGGTTTTAGTGTCGATGAGTCATGGGCGTCAGTTTCAGTGCCATGGTCTTAGTTCTAGGGCATCGGTACAAGGGTGTTGCTCACATAGAATCGGTTCAAGGGCTTCGATTCTAGGGTGTTAGTGCCAGAGAGACAATGTCATGTCATCAGTGATAGGGTATCAATGATCCACCCATCAGCGTGTCATTTCATATTTTCCCCAGACATCCCAGTCTCTCACTTATGATTTTATTTTTACATAAAATATGTTACCTATTGATTTTGAATTTGCTTAAATCTTTTTCCACTGTATTCAAGGAGAATTATTGTTTCTCCAAACCATAATCACACTTAAATTTGGAAAAACCAAATTAATGATACGTGGTGTTGACCACAATACGTATTTCAAGTATTTTGATGTCATCTCTCTAATTTTATAGTTATATTGTTTCAAAATACCGATTTTTCTGCTATGATTGGGTGTTTTTAAGAGTTTTTTTAATGTTATTTTATATATATTTAATTTCCTAATGTCCTCGGGGATTTGAGATATTCAAATAGCATGTTCAATCCATGATCTTTTTTATCTATCTCATTGAAATTTTATCCCTTGTTATAAAGATCTCACTCATTCTTAAGCCAAGATCCTATAATTTCCATTGGATTCTTTTCCTGCTCCCAAGGTGTGGAAAGAGTCCTTACTCCTTAGAAAAGACATTCCCCCACCCTGTTCTACATTAATTTAGTTCCTTGGAGTTATTCCTTACTCTTCATGTGATATCATGCTCTTTATTCATGGAGGAACATTGATCCTTTGATCATACAAGTAAGTATCTCCTTCATTTCAGTTCCAATGAGCATCTTTCATGGTAGGTTTAGTAATGTTCTATGTGAATATGAATGAAATATATTATTTAACATAAGGAATAATTTATTGAGTATGATGAAAAAAATTCATTGAAGGGTTTATAGTACATTTACTATTTCTACTTGTTATCTTTTTTTATTGTTCTGACTTGTTGTGGATGTGTGCCTTATAAAAATCATGGTAATTGGTGGTTTTTTCTTACACAATATTAATATTTTAATTGTTTATAATGTTGGGGGAAAATGTTGTAATGTGGAAACTGATTAATCATGTACACATGGTTAATTAAATAGATGCTCAATGAATAAGAACCATTATGTGATACCCCAGTAAAAAATGTAATTCAAGAACGGTGTTGGCTAAATCTGAATTTACCCCTGCTTGATGGGTGTGGTCATGTAATATGTGTAATGGTTGGGTTTTATGGTTTATGTGGAATGATTGTGAATTTAAGTGAAAGTTCTATCTATGTTTGTGGGATTTATTTTTGAATGGAAGAACCTGTAGGCAGTTGAACTACCTTTGGTTGTATTGTGACCATCAGACAGGCTTCTATATGGGGACTGCAATGTGGCATTGCTGGTGTTGTGCAGTGGGACTGCAAGAATGGGTTTTATTCATTTTTGAGTTGTTTAGGGATTTTAATTTTTGTTAGTAATGGAATATATAATGTGAATCCCTTGAATAAATGAATAGAACATGGTTAAATAAAAAGTGGCTAGATTATTCTTTGGAAGTATCTGTTTTGTGGGTTTTCATATAGCGGTAGAAACAAAAGTGTTACTATTGGGTTGTCTATTGTTTGTTTGAAACCTATAAGTTGGGATACTATTTTATTATCTATATGTATATGAACATATTCTTTTTTGTGATATCTATACACACCCGACCTTCATTTACCACCATGTGTTTAACACCCCCATTCTATTCGATAGAGTGTCTTTTCAGGGTAGTGGTGCAGTAGAAGCAAAGAATTATTTTTTTATTTTGGGTAGCTTTTCGCGGTAGTTTTAACTGCCGCTATATGCATATTAACCGAGGTTTTGCAAAGGTTTACATCGCTGCTAAATAGTTAAAACATGCGCTAAATGTAAAATAAAATTTATGTTTTGCGGTGTTTATAACCGCCGGTAAATAGGAGCATCGTGGTTGCCTCATTCCGCAGCGGTTATCGTTACTTTAGCGGCGGTTTTACAGCTGCTGGACATTGAGTTTATTAGCGGCGGTTATACCCGACGTGAATAAAGTGATATCCAGGGCTCGTAAAACTGCTGCTAAATTCTGAAAAAACACTGTGAAATGAGGCAGCTAAGACGCATTATTGAATCCACCGCTAAACGCAAATAACCACCGCTAATAGATTGGTGACGCCCTATTTTGCGGCATTTTCTGTAAACCTCCTCCAAACAAAGTACCGGCAGTTTAAACCTCCATTAAACGCAAAAAAAACGCCACTAAACGGACATTCTGTTGTAGTGTACAATGATATATGACTCTTATGGTTTACAGCATCATACCAATAAATAGAGTATCCCCTGGAATCATAAGGCCACTAATACAAGGAAATAATTTTTTTAAAAAAATAATAGTTTACTATTAATGATCCAAAACACTAAAAAAACTAAGTGGCCTCTAATTTTAAGTCTATCATGGACACCTCCCCACATTAATAGCGATTTTAGATACTATTGATGCTCATTTTCGTCACAGAGTCTAAATGACTGAAAAAGGGGAACTTGTTAGCATAAAGTGATTCATCCTTTAAAGAAAACATCAGCAATTGACAGACACATGAACAAGGATTTTCTTCAGCATGGGTCGCGTAGGTTTTATCACAGTCGCACACGTATACCTGCACGCCATAGATTGGGCGCGCAGGTGACCTACGCGCCCTATTTTATTTTTTCTCGGGGTCTTCAGCAGCCAATTAATACCCCTTGTGGGCCCCCCATTTCAAGACGGAAAAAATCCAAAACTCATATTCGAGCTCCCGACACCCTAGTCCCTTTTGGAAGTCTTCCTAACCCCTCAAAGGAAATTTCATACCTAGAATGGAAGACCTAAACAGTGAAAACTAGGAATATGTGTTGAAATTCATCAAAACATGCACGCCTAGGTGTTTAAACTCTTAAGGGATGTAGACACACCTGCGCGCTGCCATATCCCTTCACTAGAACCTGCACGCCTCTCTTTTGGAAACCCCTAGGGATAATACTAAGGGCTTGAGCCAAGCCTCGCCCAAGTATTATCCTATGGGTTGACCGTCGCGCAGGTACTTATGTGTCATGCAGGTATACCTGCGCGACCAGGACCAGCGTGCCCATGTAGGACCTACACGCCTACTTCTTTTTGGGAGCCCCTCCTGCCTTTTCACCTCTCTTATTCAAATCCACCTCTCCTCTTCAACATTTAGCCTTCATAACCCTCTTCAAATCCATTTATGGCATGATTCTTGTGTGGTCTTCCTTATATGAAAGTAATTCTGTGGAAAATCTCTCAAAACCTATTTATTTACATATCTTTATGTCACTAATGTTAGAGATTTCATCCGTTCAACCTCATCCTTTAAGATGAGAGGATCTTTAACCTAGGCCTCTTTTTCAAGAGTAACCCCAAGTCCACGTTCTATTAACATGGGCATCCTCCTTAGTAGTAAGCCCCAAGTCCCCTAACCTGGGCTTCCTTTTTAGAAGTAAGACCCAGTCTTTAAATTCCCAAATATGGGCATCCTCCTCAAGAGTAAGCCCCACGTTCCAAATTCCTTTAACCTGGGACTCCTCATTAAGAGTAATCCCGAGTCATAATTACCCTTAACTTGGGCCTCCTTCTCAGGATTAAGCCCCAGATCTCAAGTCCCTTTAACCAGGGCTCCTTCTCAAGAATATGCCCCAGTTCTCAAGTCCCTTTAACATGGGCCACCTTCTCAAGAATAATCCCTAGTTCTTAATTACCATTAACATGGGCCTTCTTCTCAGGAGTAATCCCTTGTTTTCAAATCCCTTAACCTAGGCCTCCTTCTATGGAGTAAGCCCCAGTCATAATTTATCTTTTCCTATTTTAAATTACTTTTTATTTGGACTTCCTTCTCAGGAATAAAACCCAATCATAAATCCCCTCTAATTTGGGCATCCTTCTCAAGATTAAGTCCTATGTTAAGTATCCAAATCTTCATAATGCACATATACCTTTATGGACATTGTTCCTGGGTTTCTTCTCAAAATTAAATCCTAATCTTCATCGATCTAGGAAGTTATACAGACATAAGCCCCACATCATTTCTTATGATGGCACAATTGTCAGGTTTTACCAATACCTCTTGTTTCTCACACTGAGCACGACTCATGTGAGCTTAGAGGGTAAAAGATATTATGACGTCTTTCATTGAGCCATCACTCATACATAAACATCATACTTCGCCACTCGATCTATGTGGGTTCTTATTCCTTTTGTAAAATAAAGGATACGTAGGTAGCCCATCTGTGGGTACGATCTCAAATCTGAAATAATATATGTCCTTCTTAATGATAATAAACATCATGTGCCCCACTGAGTGGCTTTAAAACCAGTATGGTTATCATAATGACCAAGATATTTCTATATAATGTGTCGAAGGATACCATTGACTAAGAATCTCTAAACAAATACAGATGATTCTCTATCGATGAAGAACCTCGAATACATATAAAAGATTCTATAAATCTCCTACATACTAATCATAGATTGTCAGATATAAAGGAATGTTCATTTTCATACTTGCTAATTTAATAAGGATTCATGAACATAACTTAAATCTATAAAGAGAGTCTCGCAGTAGATAATAATTACCCTTAAAAAGGTGTGATGAGTCTGAACTCCCATCCTCTCGACCAATGAAAATTCATAAGCCTTATCAGTTCACAACTAATGAGAACCTATCTTTGGAAAGTAGGTCTAAATGGATATAGAATCATTGGATGTTTCTGGTTCTATTAACAAACCCGTTAGAAACCACATTGATGGTTTGAAACATAAATCAATGAGTTCATCCCTAATTACAGAGGAAACAAAAAACGTTGAACCCGACATGAATCCTTAACCAAGTTAAAAAGTTGTTTTACTTATTTGTTAAGCCCCTATTTAAACTCAATGAGAGGGTCAACAAAGCAATCAATAACATATGTGCTCATCCAAATGATGTAGTGGCCAAACTTATCTTGATTATGTCTGTTATATCAAACATGCACTCTTTTCCAAGATCTTCTGGATTATAGAAATGGCTTCTCTTAAGTTCACACCTTTGAATACCTCTGATGTGAATGCCTCTACTGCTACTCCTGCATGATCGTCATCCACTCTGAGGATTACATCACCTACATAGCATCATCAACATTGGGTATCAAATTTTATGGTTAAGGAATATCATCAAAACAGTACTATTCCGACTCTTGAGGCCGCTCGACATGCCTTCCCAGTCAATAATTCACCCTGTTTGTCCGGACAGTGATGACCAGCAATCAAGAAGTAGGTGGTTCCAAACACCATCTCCAACCGTTTCAGGTCATTATTCCTAGAACGCAATCACCAGTCCCTCCCATATTCTGTGGAGGTTAATGATAAGGCCATTGAAGGCCTTATTTAAAGGAGACATGATTCCTTCTCGAGGGCTCACATCAACAATCGCCGCCAGACTCGTGCGGCAGTGCACCCTGAACATGATGAGGGTATCGTCTCCAGACATTCATCTCAGGTTCCTTGAACCCGACCAGGAAAGATGAACCGCCAGAGGCGAAATCTGGTAAACAGTGAGCAGGTTCTTATCTCTGCCATTTTCGGAGAAGTCCACCAACCTAAAATGGTGGAAAGCAACGAGCATGCACACACACCTGTCCATTTTAATCTTGTTGTCCAGCAGACTCGTCTGGCAGTAACACACCATTCCCACCAGGAAATTCTGGCATAGTACTATAGACAAGAACATACACCTGTTTATAAATCCTCAGCTAGACATTCGGCTCGTCTGACTGCATAAGATGAAGCCCGCCAACCCAATGTGTTGACAACTGGTAAATAGGAACATACAGTTGCTTACACTCATCAATCCTTCCAGTAGCCTCGTCTATCTGTATTGAAAGAAGTTCATCAACCACGTTCAGATGAGTGCAATCAGCAGGCACATACACTTGCTAGTATTGATCAATCCTACCAACAGTCTTGTTTGGTAGCACCCAGAGAAGTCAATTGGAAAGAACCAATTAAAAACAAGATGCAGACTCAACTCTCTACCCCACACATGAGTACTGTCAGAATTTACTGACAGGAAAAAGAGGACATGAGTAGGAACACACACCTACTCCATGCATTTAAAGGACATATATCTCCGTTCTAGTAGCTGAAGTCACCAAACATATTCTGTCAATGGTTAAAGATCAGAAGCAAATCCCTGCTCATATTATGGATTCCTTTCAGGATATTATAACAACTTCAGCAGCATCATAGGGAAATAAATGAAAATCTATCCCTAGAAGTGGAGTGACACATCAACATATCACTCCAGAATAGACACACACCTCTATTCCAGTACAAGAGGGTTGTGGGGAATACTCCCCCATGTCATACAGACAACCACGTCAGGAACATACACCATATTTGAGTGGAGATCGTCAGCATAACCTGGCCATTTATCTTGATTAGTAACATATACCAGCTCAGAGTAAGCACTTTTGTCAACAAGTGGTTCCCAAAGTGAGTAAGAAGGCATCTAAGAAGAAGACCTTCCTAGCATAGTCAAAAATCAAGATCCAATCTGTAATAAGGCCTTGCTCGATGCTGGATTTTTTGAAACCCTCAGACAATTATCTATTTGAATTCAAGATTCTACTCCCTCATTTCCCAAAAGTGGGAACATTATTTCTGATGGTCTTCATCAGACACTTCCTCATGAGGGCTTTCTCCATGAAAATTCGGACAATCTCGAAGTTTCATCTTCAAATTAGAGCCACAAGAACCCTATGTGTGGCTAGATGACCAAGGAGCAAAATATTTCATCTTTTTCTGTAACCCACCATGGTGTCCCTCCCCATAATGATGAGTTTAGATGAGAAAGTTCTCTCCCCAGTAGTAATTCACATTTCATGGAAACTACTCCATTGGACAATGTAGTGACGAGAAATCCCTCTTATCTTGAGGCACTTGAAAATGTGAAGCCATTCGTGTCTGATGCTTTACCATTAGTAGGTGAAATTCTTTCTCAATCAGAATATAGCCCGGGGTGTTGGTCATTCTCCGAATCACCCCTAGTTCATTCATCTTCTAGTTGGATCAGTGAATTCTCTACCAATATTATTGAATCTGATGAAGCAAAAAAGAAAGCGCCAGCTCTAGTCTAATCAGGTAGAAGAATCTTCATCGAATGATAAAGAGGATGTGCTAAATATGAGAAAACAACTGGTGAAAGGTGAAGTGCCAGTCATGTTTTGGCATTTGGCTTACTCTCATTATGACATTCCAGGGATGTTGAAGGAAGATTGAATTTATGATATTCATCTCAACATATGAAATACTCTATGTCAGTTGAAAAAGAAAATATTATCTAATGATGGATATGAAAACCATGTCAGGATAATAGAAGGGTTACAATTCCAAATTAACTTGGCATATCTCTCAGTTTTTCGATATTTGAAGGCCGAAAAGCAGCTGAGAGCCCTTCAGTGTTCATGCCTCGGTGCACTAAGAAAATTATGCTAGTTAATTTCCAATGCCCCATCAGGAATTCATATCAGTGTACGAGGTGTTCATGGAGCACTACATTTTACTGTACTCTCTAGTCAACAAAGCCTGCCGAATATGGTCTCATGAAATGTTATTGCCCATGGCCGGCCAGAACCAATTGGCTTTGTTTGTAACAAAAGGATTGCTCAATAACATCCCTCAACTAGTTCATCTCAAAGTCAAGCATATAGAGAAAAATTTGTTGAATTAATCCTGCATCAAGAAAATGAGAATATTGAACAGGCTTCTCGTTTAGGGAAATCACATCATCAAGTGACAGATTTGTCTGAATTCATCCAGAGTTCATTTGTGCCGAGTGATAAGAGTGAATGTAGGTTGATGGATCCATCCAATTTTCAGACTAAATTCTGCATGATCAGGGGAGATTTCATGAAATTATCAGATATAGCTGCTCAAGAACCACCCCATCTTGCTAGCCTAGGGACTCTTCTAGACCAAACATCGGAATCAACAAATAGGATTTGAGAAGTTGAGAGAGAACAGCAGGAATAGCCCCAGTCCACCGGACTGGGGATTTTTTCAAATCATCAATCTCATACTCAGAGAAAGACAGTATTATGTCGATTAGAGAAGAATCCACAAGAGGAATGAGGAGCCGAATTATCAGGGGATTCCCTCCAAATTATGGTTCGTCAAGAAGTTCCCGAGGGATCAAATCGACAAAAGGTAATTTCTCATTTGGGACATAGAAGAAGACAATATCGCAAACATGCTAATAGTAGGGATGCAATGTGTTATGCATCAATTAATGTCATCAATGTCGTTGTTGCTGATCCTTCAGAACATGAGGCTCACTCAGAGGGATTAGATGAAGTGGTTCCTTCTCAAGAAGGTGTATTCATAGACACAAATGTATAAGGTGTGTGTACATGAAATCAAAGGCTTACCAAGAATCTGGGTGTTCCTTCAAATAACCAACTTACCCCTCTTTGAAAGGTGTCCAATAAGGGGAATGTAAAGAATCAGGTTACATACCCTTCCTCTGGAGAAGGCTAATATCTATCATTAGAGCAAAGATTCATCCATCAAGCGGAAGAAATGAAGGAGTTGAGGAGGTTGAATGAAAAGCTACTTCAAGGTCGTCTTCCTCATAAATGTGCTGGAGTCAGTCTGCCAAGGGAATTTGTTGCGGCTACTGAGATGGATCCAGAATATCATCCTTTATCAGTACACCCTCATATATATAATATTATGGGTCAGGAGAAACAACAACCGGTGGTGTTATCATCATCTGCAGTACCAACCACCACACCTGTTCAAGATCTATTTATTTCACCTGCCCAGGTCCAAGCTCAATCGGATGTTTCTCAAATGTTAATAACTACTATTGAGTCATTAACAGTTTGGTTGGAATCTATGGAGGGAAAAAATGCCCAAATTCAACCAAAAAATAGATCTTACCCTGAATGGGTTGATGCAATTCCTCCCCCATCAAATTTTGAGAGTACCACATTCCCAATCATAGATGGTTCAGGATACCCAGACCAACACATACCCCATTTTGTTTCTCGTTGCGGTCCTATGATGGGAACCCCTCAGAAATGGGAAGAAGTTGAGCTCAGGTGTTTTGTACTGTCATTACAAGGGCCTTCTTTTGTCTGGTACACAAGAATGAAATCCCAGTTAATTATTGGGTTGGAGGATCTCCATCAAAGATTCCTTTTTAAATTCACCTCAACTTTTCAAAATAAAACCGTTTTTGATCATAAAAATTGTAATCAAAGGGAGAATGAAAGAGTTTTGGATTTCATTACTCGCTGGAAGGGATTAACATATTCCACGATCCTAGCACTCCCTCAAAGAAGAATTTTTGTCAATCTATGTGGAAAATTTGCGTGATGAATTATGCACACTGTTGATCCCTGTGAAATACAGAGGAGGGTTTTGAGACCTTACTTTGATCAATTATCAGATTGAATACTCTCTTATGAAGACTAAGGATTAAACTTGTGTAATTCCATCAGATCCAGGATGGAGAATGGGTAAAGCAGATACTTCTACAGTCCCGCATAAACAAGCACCTTTACCTGCTTATAATTCAAAACCTTAATCTTATCAAAGGTATCCACCTCCTGAGCTTCAACAATAGAGGTCGTTTCATTAAGATGATCAATGAGATCAAAGATTGAAAAAATTTGAGGATCTAATGAGAAAATTTTATTCTTTCCGAAATGAAAATGTTCCTGGTTACTTCATTTCGGATATGGAAAATAATTTGTTTCAATTTCCAAGGCCCAAAAGGCCAAACAAGGAAATAGATGATGATTTTCCCAAAAATTTCCCCATTCATCAAATGTTGGGGTGTCCCATTCAGGAATGTTTTTTCTTCAACAACCTCCTGCAAAAAAATGGTGGACATGGGATAAGTCAAATTGAAGGATTCTTCATCTCAAGTAGCATGTGTTACTTCTAAAAATAAAGAGGAAGAAGGCGAGTTTCAGGAAGTCAAAAACAAAAATGCGCAGAAATATGATGATTGGATGGTCAGAAAAACGATCAACCGAACTCATGCCATTTTTCAAATGCAATTGAGGAAACCAATTATGTCTTCTGATATGAATGCCACAACAAAACCCTCTTCATGAAATGGAAAATCCTCAAAGGGTCGACTTAATTCAAAGAAAGAGGAACAATCAGAAGAAGATGAAATCGTGTCAAAGCCCAAGTCGTCTTTAACTCTGGCAGATTTTATGCCATCTACTTCGAAGCCATGGGCACTGTCCCACCAAATGGAACAACCTAAACTGGCTAATCAGGCATAGTCTTCATCATATGAAGAGTTGATATTTGGTTCTATTAATATGATTCACTTAACAGATCTTTATGCCAGTCATAGTTTTGATTTTTATGAGCCTGAGATCCTTTTATCAAACATAATAATTAGAGGGAGTTCCAGAGGTTTGGGACATAGAGGAAGATGTGGATATCCCAGAAGCCACTATTCTAATTCTACCCCTTCCAGAACTGTGTATGCAGTAGAAACTCGTGGTAGAGCCCTTCAGCGGGCTCAACAAAAGTAGAAAATTCTTCCACCAATAGCAGAGTCAGTCCTGATACAGTTACTCTGGAGGATCAGTTAGAGGTTCCACCTTATTCCTCTTAGTACGAAAATAGACCTAATCAGTCTAATCTTCCAAAGCTAGGAGTATTTCCAACTCCTACCCTAATACAAGATGCATCTACTTCCAAAGCATCAACATCTAAGGCACCTGCTAAATGACATGTTCTTGTTGGGAAACACATACCTTTGGATACAAAATATGATTTCTTAAAACACATGGCCCATGTACCGGTCATGTTATCAATTTTGGATTCCTTGAATTTATCAAAGGATCTTCGAGAGGCACTCATTGAGGATTTGTCAATTCCTTAGGAGTTTGAAATAGAAATTTATGCGGTTGAAGTCTACCATGTAGAGAATAATCTTGAAGAATGCCATGCAGTGATATCTTTCACAGATGAAGATGATGTTGATGTCGTGCATGGACATATTAGACCTTTTTACTTATCTGGAAAGGAAATGTTGTAGACATATGAAGTGATTTAATTGATAATGGTTCAAGAGACAACCTCATCCCCATTCGTACACTTTGTCGATTAGGCCTCACGGAATCTGATTTATCACCTTCTACTTTGATGTTACAAGGATATTATAAAAATGAACTAGAACCATTGGAAAATATTACACTCATAACTCAGTTTGGAGACCTTGTATCCAATTCATATTTCATGGCTGTTTGTCACGATTCAGCCTTCAATATTTTTCTTAGAAAACCTTGGCTACATCAACATGTGATCGTCCCTTTATCATACCATCAATGTCTCAAATATTGATTCAATGGTCGAATTGGGAAATTGTATATTGATACGCCCCCTTAAAAACATGTGAATTTCAATACATTGAGGTGGAATTTTATCACATAACGGGTAAATAGAAATCCACAACAATGGAGGTTACCAATGTAAATGCTCTATATGGTTTGGAAAACATTCCAGTAAACCCATTCACACATGTGAGTACGGATTATGTGTTTCCTATTAGTCAAATTGATAGGATAGACCTGAATCCAAATACTCTTCTGGAAAATTCCATAATGTCAATTACGACAATCAATCAAGACAGCATGGGAGAATGTTGTGATTCAACAAGAAATGATGAAAGGTCAAATAGAGATGTCTTCATTTCATCCGCTGAAATCCAGCAAGTCTATACATAACCAACTAGGCTAGAAGAAGATATAACAATGTAAGAGGTGAACGATGATGTCGATTCTCAATACATCATATCCTCTTTATTACCCAAGGAAAACCCTTTATCATCAATAGGGTTAGAAATGGAAGCCTCTTCTTCAATATGTTCAAATTTTAACATCTATCATGGTCATTGAAGTTCTGCTTCATCATCGACTATGCAAGTAGAAGCATAAGAGATAACACATATTGAATAAGAAGAAGAAGATCTTAGGGATGCTCCTCCAGCATTTTAAGAGGGTATCTCTACCACCGTGTATGAACTTAGAGAAATAAAACTGGGTACAAAATATGATCCATGTCCCACTTTAATTAGTGCGGCCAGACTCTTGAAGAGAAAGAAATGTATATTTCATTTTTGAAGCAAAATCAAGATATATATTCTTGGACCTATACAGAGATGACAGGGCTTGATCCTGATGTTGTTACTCATCATTTGGGTTTTCCAGAAGATCATCGAGGATTCAAGTAAGCCGCAAGAAGAACACAACCAACTTATTCATCCAAAATTGAATCTAAAGTGGATATGATTATCAAAGATATATCTGTCAGGAATGTTAAATATCCCAAGTGGTTGGCTAATATTGTCCCTGTGAAAAAGAAGAATAGACAAATTAGAGTTTGCATTCATTTTAGAGATCCTAATCAGCACTGTCCTAAGGATGATTTTTCCAGTTCTGATTACAAAACTCTTAATTGATGAAAAAACTGGCTATGAAACACTTTCCATCATGGATGGATATTCCAGGTATAATCAAATGTGAATGGCTTCAGAAGATGAAGAATCTACAGCCTTTAGATCCCCTCGTGTTGTGTTTTTCTATCAGGTAATGCCCTTTGTCCTAATGAATGTGGGTGCAACATATCATCGTTAAATGCATCGTATCTCCATACCCTTTTTATGGATGTTTGTAGAATGTTATGTGGACGATTTGTTGGTTACATCCAGGCAACCTTCTAATCACTTGGATGATTGATAAGTCATATTCCACAAACTTTGATAGCACATTTTGAAGATGAACCCCATAAAACATGATTTTGGGGTAACCATAGAAAACTTTCTCAGATTTGTTATATTCCACCGTGGTATCGAAGTCGATCCTGAGATGACAATGTCAATCCTTGGTATGTCACCTCCTATAAATTTAAAAGAATTGAGAGGAGATCAAGGAAACTAAGCCTATATTCGGAGTTTCATCACCAATTTGGAAGACAAATGTTCACCCTTCACCAAATTGATGAAGAAGGGAGTCACATACCAGTGGAATGAATAATGTCAAGAAGCATTTGATATTCTCAGGAAATATCTCTTGAGTCCACTGGTATTAATTCCACCTGTTGAAGGAAGGCCACTTATCCCTTATGTGACAGCTTTAGAGAAATCTTTGGGTTTATTTCTTGCTCAGAAGAATGATGCAGGGAATTAAAAAAACCTCTACTATCTCAGTCAGACTATTCTTGATGAAAAAACCCGATATTCAAGTATTAAGAAGTGCTACCTAGAATTAATCATTTTTTTTCAGATGTTCAGACACTAATTGAAACATCATGAGGTCTAATTGGTATCTCGTAATAACCCACTCAAATTTATCCTTAGTTTTCCAATGCTTATAGGATGTTAGGAAAGGTGGGAATTATTTTACAGCAATTTGATATCTAGTATGTGTCTCAAAAGGCAATAAAGGGCCAAGCTATGGCTGATTTCCTTAATGAACATCCTTCAGTAGAAGATACAACTTTAAATATTGAACATCCTGATGAAGAATACCTCTCTATTCATGATAATCTTCAAACATGGGAAATGTACTTTTATGGTGCTTCTAGAAGTCCAATAGGGAGGAAAACAGAAGATACTAAATTCAAAAAAGTTGGGTTAGGAATTGTGCTAATTTCCCCAGAAAAGGCAGTGCTACCTTATTCCATCTTATTGTGGGAAGGCAACACAAATAATGAAGCAGAATACCAAACTCGTATCGGAGAATTGGAGTTGGCGCTTCAACAAAAAGTGAATCACTTAAAGGTAAAAGGTGATTCAGACCTGGTAATCAAACAAGTCAATGGGGATTATTCCATCAGAAAAGAAGATTTAATACCTTTTTACAATTACATTAGAAAGTTGATGGCATAATTTCATACGAAAGTGAGATTTTATTATGTCCCACGGTCACAAAATGCACAAGCTGATGCGTTGACTAATATAGCCATAGCTCTGGTAGGTCCAAATCGGGATGATACAATCATCATTTTTTCCCACCATCATACAATTTCACCTAATGTTCAAACCAGAATAGAGTAAATCAATGAAATTAGTCCCATTTCTGAACCATAAGGTTGTGCTACAGCATGGATGCCACCTATTAGGGAATACCATCAAAATGGAACAGTTACACCTAATAGAGCCGGGAAAGAAAAAATCTGGTGATGTGTGGTCAATTTTAATCTTTATGATAGCAAATATCACCCAGAGAAAATTCTGTACAAAAGAGGTTTTGATGGAGTTCTCTTCAGTTGCATTGACGGTGAAGAGACAATGAATATCATGAAATAAGTACATGCAGGAGTCTGTGGTGCCCATCAGTCTAGACATAGAATTTCTGATCTAATTAGAAGGCTTCGATACTTTTTGCCTTCAATTATAAAAGATTGTGTTTATTTCACAAAGAAGTTTCATTCTTTCCAATTACATTCCAACTTCATTCATCATCCCCTAGATTTTCTTCATATAGCTAAATACTCGTGTCCATTTGCCACATGGGGAATGGATGTGGTGGGACCTTTCCCTTAGCTACAGCCAAGCATTTTAAGTATATTATTACTACTACTGACTTCTTTTCCAAATGGGCAAAGGAAATACTTCTCAAAGAAGTTAGTTGTAAAAGCATTGTCATCATCATCAAGTCTACCATGATTACAATATTTGGTGTCCCTCATACCATATTGATGAACAATGGAACCAACTTCTCTTCATCCAAGGTGAGGATGTTGTATCAAAAATACAACATCAAATCCAATTATTCATCTCGGTATCATGTAGCAGCCAATGGAAAAATAGAAGACTTCAACAAGACTCTTTCAAACATACTGCAAAAGATTGTGGATAAAGATAAGAAATCATGGCCTGATAAACTCTTACATGCTTTGTGGGATTATCGGACCACCACACATACTGCAATGCGGTCAACTTCATATTCATTGGTATATGGAACAGAAGCAGTCTTTCCCATTGATGTTCAATTACCTTCACTCAAGGTAGCCATTTGTGATCAGTCATCTACAGATGAACAATCTCTAAAGTGATTTGGATGAATTTTAACGATTAGATGAGAAATGATTATGCACCCTGCATCACTTAGAAGTCTATCAGAATCGAATAGTATGAGATTTCAACAAAAAAGTTCATCTTCATTCATTCATTTAGGGATAATTCATATTGGTTCTCAAAACTCCAATGATACCAGGAAAGAAACCTCCCATGCTTGAACCAAAACGGGAAGGACCTTACTCAATACAAAAGGTCTACTCTAATGGAGATTATTCATTAATCACAATGGATGGAGAACTCATCACTACTCCAAACAATTCTATATTTCAGAAGAAGTATTTTGTGTAACACAAATACCTTTATGTCTAGAAAGATGTTAAACTGCACCATTGCGGGTCTATGGATATGACCTTAAACTATTCACACCATCGTCCAACATGATGTTAAACTATGAAAAAGTACCTAATACGTCCTATATGATGTTAAACTATATTTTGTCCTTAATACATGATATTAAACTGTATAGTCCCCCTTTCGTCCAACATTGCATTAAACTGTCTTATCCCCATCGTCTTAGCTACATGACGCAAAACTATACAACACCCATATTGTCCGACATGATGCAGAACTGTGTTGATGCCCAACATGATGTTAAACTGTACTGCTCATTCGTCCTACTTGACGTAAAACTAAACAAAGTCCCTTAATACATCCTACATGATGTTAAATTGTATTTTGTCACTACTACATGACATTAAACTGTGAAGCACCAATAGTCCTAACTGCAAGACTTTAAACTACAGGGTCCCTTCATATGTCTTACATGAAATTAAACTTTGCATCGTTAGGGTTGTTCCAACCTCTTGTTTCTCACACTGAGTATGAATCACATGATCTTAGAAAAACTTCAACCATAACACCCTCTATGGGCCGCTAACCATGCGTAAGTCCCAACACAATTTTTTAGGTCGTTGTTCTAAAAAAAAAAGGATCACCAATTCATTCTTCAATTGAAATATGTAAACTTTGATCCATGCCTTCTAGGATGGGTACGTAAGCAACCTCCCGAGGTTCAATCCCAAAACCAATCTCTTCACATCGATTCACCTCCATCTCATACGATGTTGATTCGTGAATCCACCCCCAGAATCAATATCTTTATATTTGTTCACCTTTGTCCTTGCTATACGACGTTAGACTGTACATAACTTTTTTCCTATACGACAATAAACTAAATCACTATGTGAAACCCTCACTTGAGAGGGAATCATTTTTTATATAGATCTGCAATCATGTTATATTCTAAAGACTATGTGCATACATGGAAATGCCGGAACCTTTTATCTTGGGTAAAACCATCATTGTACTAAAGTCCCCTTTTAGCCTTCATATGTACGAACCAAATCTTTACAGAAGGTATTTCAAGAACTATGTGTGGATTGAATCCCATCATTATGGGATACGTAGGAATATTCAAGTGTCCCTCGGACCCAGCCCCATGTCATTGGGTCTAAACCCAAATTTCACTTTTTGTCCCTTGGCTGAAAGGTCCCCCTGTGAAAACATGAATGTGGTATGAAAACCTTGGTTTTCATTCACATCAGGTTTATAAAACACACATTGTTTATTCATTATTATGGTCCGAGATCTATGTACCTAAACTAAGATCTCATACACTCTCATCCCACATGACGTTAAACTATATTTCAAACACTATGTATAGATTGATTCCCATCCTTATGGGATATGTAGTGATGTTCAACATTTCAATTCAAGACCCAGCCACAACATGATTATGGATAACATTGGTCTGTGTGTCTCTACATGCATTGAACAATGACCATTTTTATGTGTCATAATCCTAAACATAAATACTTCAAATTGACCATAAACCTTTTCTATACATATGGTCACAAATTGTACGATTCTTGAGAGTTCTTTTTCTTGACTATGCAGCACCCGCCCTTAGGCGGCCTTGCATAAGTAGTCTACATAACAGACCTGTCAGCCCAAAGATTCTATTATTTGACTATCAGCCAATGCCCTTAGGTGGACCTGCATAATTCAAACCCCTAACGGGTTTGTTAAATAATGGTAACTTCATTCTTTGAAAAAAACCCCTCTTTTTTCCTTATTGGTCTTATCGACAATATATAAGGATCCACAGAAAATAACCATCCTTAATATATTTTCCTCATGTTCTTTTTCAGGATCTGAAAGTATTCAAGTCTATGGTTTATATTTCCCTTCCATAGGTTTGGTTCATACCTTCATAGGAGTGACATTCATCTAGTTCTTACACAATCTTGTTTGGAAATATCTTCTCCATATTCAAGTACATATCTCCATACAAGAAACTCTATTCATTGGAAAATTTGAATCTCCATAAACTTCCACCGGTTTTTTAGCAGTAGAAAAGTAAATTTCTGAGAGTTCTTTTGCCGAACTATGCAGCATGTGCCCTTAGGCGGCCTTGCATAAGTAGTCTATATAACAGACCTGTCAGCCAAAAGATTCTATTATTTGACTATGCAGCCAATTCCCTTAAGCGGCCCTACATAATTCAACCCCCTAACGGGATTTTTAAATAGTGGTAACTTCATTCTTGGGAACTACTTCTTCTAATGCCATTTTATCCCTTTTTCATATAATTCCTTATATTAGAAATTTATTAACTCATAGTTTATATATTTTCCATCATAATTGAGTGAAGTAATATGTTTTCAGATAAATTTTCAAGGAATTGAGTAAATTTTAATGCATTCGGTCAAAGCTATTTCGACTTTAAACATTATCCTTTTTTATGTCCGACGTGCATGACATAAAACTACCCACAAAAGACAAGGGAAATCTGAACAAAAGTCAAGTCCAAGCTCACTAAACATACATTTCGTATGATTTAGGTAATATTGAGCAATTAAACGATTAAATGATTGTTGGGTTATTTATAATAATCCTAGAAAATGTTAAACTATGCTTACTAGGCCCTTTGGCATAGGTAAAAATTTAAAGCAGGTGGCAGGAAAATGCTTGCACAAATCATTTAAGGTGAAAGTATTCTTCATTGATGCACAAGAGTTAGAAGGGCATCCACATACTGGAGTCTCTTCTCTTTTACAAGAATTACAAATGTCTGTCAACAAAAATTTTCATTTGATTTACGGCATCTCGAGCCTCATCAACAGCCACTTGAAGCTAATGCACTTGACCAAATTCCTTCTTTTTAGCTTTATGGAGTTCTTTCTTAGAATCTTAAATGGATTTAATACCATTCATTTGAGTTGCTTCTAGTGAATTATTAAGTTGGTCAAGTTACCCAGTAATAACATCTAACTATTGTTGAAGATGCATCTGATAGACGAATTTCTCTTTGATCATATGCCTAATCTTCTTTTAATTGGCAGCATAATCAGCCTCAGATCGGGATACCGCAGCCTCAAATCCACTGATATTGGCTGACAGCCTCACCCTGGTCAAATCTTGGCGGTATCTCTGCTCATCCTCACTCCATAAAATGACACCTTTCACCGTGACATGGATCTTTTGATGTACAAAACTGCCATGTACTAAAATCATGAACAAGGATGACAGTCAGGGAATCTTTGATGACAGCTCGTCTAGAGGCACTTCAGATATGATCTTCCAAATGTTCGGCCATGCCTTGAATCATGAAAATTGGATTCTTTTTGTATCTATGAGTATGACTTAGCATCACTGTCACAAGGGGGAATAAAATCCATGATTAATTTACTTAGGGAAATTCCATGTTCTGCTCCTTCCCCCCTGACCCGTGATACTTCACTTTCTGTTCCCATTGGGGCAGAGGCTAAAGAATCACCTCTAGATCTATCCTCTAAAATCTATGTCTCTGCAAAATCAATTTAATGCTTTGGTTATTTTCAAAGGATAATAGAAGTTTATTGATTTTTTTGAAAATTATGTACGATGACAAATATTTTTATCCCTTACCCATCAGTAGATCAGCATCTTGAGAAAGATCCTCCCTGTATTTCCTAGCTTCAACCGGATTTTCAAAATGAGTTTCAGGAAGCTCTTCCAGATTAAGCTCCACATGAGCTAATGTCTCTACAATAATAGGGTTTTCTGTACCCCCTTCAGGCATTGGATGTTCAGCAGCTTGATCCGATAGACCTGCACATTTCAACCGATCATGATCAGAGATGTAATACGATGTTTTTTTTAACAGGACGAAGAATAACACTCACATCCATAATCATTTAAATTACATGGTAATTTAACATGATCTAAAAAATCATCAAAAGATGCGCCATGATCCATCATTTCTTCCAATGTTATCTCAGAATCATGGTAAATCTCACCAGTGATAGCATTAAATATGTCTTCTTGGAAACCTTCATTCTACGGCCTCTTACACTGGACATATTCTTTAGATAAAATAGCGGCATCAGTTGCAATGGACGCCAAAAGATCTAGTGTAGGGGTTGAACCTAAAGTATCACAGAATGGAAGTCAGTTGATGTTTCATTCAACATTTGATGAAACATTATTAACATACCAGAAGCAGGTTCTTCTCTTCTTGAAGTATTAGTAGGAGTGATTCTAGGAACAGAAATTGGTTCCTCTTCAGAAGCAGCCAATAAACCATGAGCTTGTGATTGTTCACCAGCACCCTCTGATGTTCTTTTTGGAGGATCAGTCCTCTCCCTCAGAGGGGAAATTGAAGAATCCCATGAAATCCCAGGAAATATGAGTAACCTTTTCATGGGTTAAGACTCATTACTATCCAAAGGAATTACCACTACTGATGAAACGTTTAGCTATGGACTTTCTCCTTTGATGATTTTTCTTATTTGGATTTTTAGGAGTGTTGATAGTCTCATATCCAAATACAAGTATTGGAGAGTGAATAGGCCTTTCTAATTCCTCATCCATGGCTTGACGGCCTGGAGATACCTCATCCGCCTCACGAGGAGATTCAATAGCCCGGATGGCAGTACAACCGTTTCTATACTGTGGTGAAGGAACCTTAGCAGTTCCTTTCTTTGAAAGATGTAGGATAAAGAAAATAATTTCATTGAGTAAGAAAGTGTTGAATGAAATCATGTTGAAAAGCAAAAAAGGAAAGATACTTAAATCTTCAGGAGCCACATAATTGTGCCACTCCTCATCTTCGGAACTTCTAGTCCCCTCAATGGTGCCACGATCTATCATTTCCTTCATCCGATTAGTGACAAGAATTGAATCGTCGATGGAATATATGAGCATCTCTAGCTCTCTAATGTAGGCCCGCACTTCATAGATATCATCCATGAAACAGATATCATTAGAATCCCGAATATTCACTATTCCAGGGATGTGTAGCCCTTCGCATAAATCTATCTAGATAGTTTCATTATCATAATATAAACTCCGCCATGTCTGGATAGCCTTGGGTCGTAAATATTTAGCATGTGTACTCGAAGGCTGTGAAGAGGGTCCTACAACCTTGGACATCAGATTCTTTGTAGCTCCTACAACTAAAGATAGAGAATAAGAAAATAAGACTTGTTGCTCTATAATGTAATGATGATTAAAGTTCCCCCATAAGTAACCCACTATGAGTTGATGGATTTGGTCTTTTGATTCGGACATGAGAATTATATCTGGCACGAGGCCTCTTTGGCCCATCTTGTGCCTCATCATCCCCATCTTGGGAATCCGGTGAGTCATCCCTAGGTGATGAACCCGGTGAATCAGCTTCATGTGGGGGAGTGTCACATTCTTGGATAAGGGTTTCATTATCTATAGTTCTTTTCTTTTCCCCATCTGATAAAACAGATGATTCGGTACCCCTCCAGGGTATGATGTTATGCAGTTCTCGGAAAACCACGTAGTCATGTTACTCACAGATTTATCAACTTGTAGATCAAATACTACCCTGGTCCTCTCCATAGATGGCCGAAACCATAGTTTCCAGGAAACCATCAGATGCTGCTCTGACCTGACATGCATAGGAGGAGATACAGTTGTCTTCTGCAGACACTTGAATTGACATCCAAACATGTATAGAGCATAGGCCTCACATATAATCTCTCTGTCAATACTGGTGGCCAGTACACCATCTCTTCAAGCCAACATGTATGCCCTCAATTCCAGATCAGCGATTCCATCATTAACTAACTGCCTGGTGGGTTGGTTTCCATAATGAAAGAAGTTTAATTCCTTGTACATTCTCAACCTCACCTTTATATCATAGATGTTGAGAGATAACGGTGCAATTACAGAGTATGCCTGCACTGATGTCCTGAAAGAACATCCAGGAATCTGTACTCCGTTCTGTACATTATATGTCCTGAAATGAGTGGTGATCCATCCCGAAAAAACATGGAATGGTCCCACTATTCTCAAAGGAGACTTACCTGTAAAGACATGGAGTATGCTACTGTTAATCTTTTCCAAAATGGGGGTGGCCAACCCAACAAATTTCTTCTCAGTCATCTTTACTACCATGACGAAGGTCACTAGCCTAACGCCTCCCTTTGAATTCCGAACTGGAAGAAGATAAACACTTATTTACTAGGCTAAAAATCCCACCAGACGGGTCTTTTTTGGGATTCTCTAATCCACTATGTACCCCCACTTATCAAATTCTCCTACTTCTAGAGCTAGCCAGACTTTGTTAGGAGCACCCCTCTTCTATATTTTGGGGAAAATAGTTGGACGAGTACAAGTAGCCCACTCCCCTTTCTTCTTGGTATGAGACATATCCATCCACTTCTCGGGATGAATATCCTTTCTAGAATGAGTTTTGGATGTCTTTAAACTCTTTTTTTATGGAACATTTGCATTAATTCTCGAGCCAAAGCGGGATTCCTCTCCGAATCATTCCATGTCGCCTTGGGGGATGAATTAATCATACATGTCACCTAGAATTGGAGCCCCTGGGATCTTGTAGACATCCCACAAACTGATGCCTACTTCTCCATGATTCAGATGGAATGAATTGGTTTCTGGGCTCCAGTGGCTGATTTTCTCCTGCATGAACTCATCATTCTTGTAGACATATGTCTGCCCAACCTAGATGGATTCATATATCGCATCTCCTTTCAAATCCTTGACAAACTCTACACAGGTTTGTCACAACCAATATACCCACATCCAAGTTGTCTTCACACCTCCTCCGGGATGAATGTCCCAACTCTTCTTCCAGCTTTTGGATTGATCCATCTGAGAATTTCGGAATATTGAAGGATAAAAATGTCGTTGCAGCTTAGTCTTTTGAGGTTTCATATCTAGCGCACAAGGGCTATGATGCATCATATAGGCTTTATCCACTGTTTCAGTATTTACAAATTCTCTTACAGTTGAGATATTTGCTGAAGCAAAATTGGTGTAATTATGGAACCAAGAATGTGGGAGATAGTTCTTTGCCTCTGGAATAGTGACATCTTGCATATGACCATACCCATACAGACACATGTAGATTTTCTCTGGAGAATTAAGGCGATACATCTTCAAGTACTTGTCCATGTTTGTAAAAGTGATGTCATTGACATTATAGTAAGCATGGACAACAACATTCATCATATCATCAATCTGTTTTCTAGCCAGTTCATCAGCTGTTCCGATTCTTCTAGGAGCCATTGAATCTGCACAATGGTCGAATAATTAACATTTAAGTGAGTTGATTTTTCATAAAATTTTTGAAGAAAAAGGGAAAAAATGGATAAGGAATTAAGGCACGCATGTCTAATTTTGGCGTGTAGGTATAACTATGTCATGTTGGTTTTTGGCGCGCCGGTATCACCACGTAGGTCAAAATACATCTGGAGCAGCACGACCTGAAAAAAAAACAATGAACCGTGGAAATAAGCCACCCGCGCAATGAAAGAAACCTCCATGGTCAGATCAGAAATGTTTGAGCACCGGGTTCTTTGTGTGAGAATGGCCACATATTTATAGGCCATACTACACCCCTGCGAGCCGAAGCCTGCACGCCTATCACCTGTGCGCTGGTATCCATGCTCTCAGAACCTGCGCACCACCTTTTCATTGGTTTTCTTCATTTCCTCAGAGTCACATCCTCCTTCCTTTCGGATCCAACACTGAGGGGGGGGGGGGGGATTTTGTTGATGCTCTTTTTCATCACAGAGTGTAAACGACTGAAAAATAGATTACCTTAGCATAAATTGATTCATCCTTTGAAGAAACATCAAAGATTGACAATGTCATGAACTTGGATTTGCTTCATCATGGGCCGCGTAGGTTTCATCACGATCGCGTAGGTATACCTGCGCACTAGAGATTGGGCATGCAGGTGACCTGTGCGCCCTATTTGATTTTCACTTGGGGACTTCTCCAGCCTATAAATTCCCCTTTTCTGCCCCCCATTTAAAGGACAGAAATATTCAAAAACTCATATTCAAGCTCCTGGTGCCCTAGTCTCTTCTAGAAGTCTTTTGAAAAATTCTATTGTAATTTCTTACTTATAATGGAAGATCTAAACTGGGGAAACAAGGACTAAGTGTTGAAATTCATCAACACCTGTGCGCCTAAGTGTTTAAACCCTTAAGGGAAGAAGACACACCTGCGCGCCGCCTTATCCATTCACCAGATCCTGTGTGCCTCTCTTTTGGAAGCCCCTAGGGATAATACTAAGGGCTTGATCCAAGACTCGCCCATGTATTATCCTATGTGTTGACCATTGCACAGGTACTTATGTGTCCTGCAGGTATACCTAGGCGACCAGGACCTTCGCACCCATGCTGGACCTGCGTGCCTACTTCTTTTGGCATGCCTCTTCTGCTATTGACCTCTCTTATTCAAATACACCTCTCATCTTCAAGATTTATCCTTCAGGACCCACTTTAAAGCCATTTATGGAATGATTCATGGGTGTACTTCTTTATCTGAAAGTAATTCTATAGATCATCACTCAAAACCTATTGATTTACATATCTTTATGTCTCTAAGGTTAGATATTTCATCTACTCACCCTCATCCTTTAAGATGAGAGGATCATTAACCTGGGCCTCTTTTTTAGGATTAATCCCTAGTTGAAGTTCTCTTAACCTGGGTATCCTCCTTAGGAGTATACCCCAACTCCCCTAACATGGGATTCCTTTTCATGAGTAAGCCCCAGTCTTTAAATTCCCAAATATGGGCATCATCTTTAGGAGTAAGCCACAAGTTCCAAATTCTATTAACCTAGGCCTCCTCCATAGGAGTAATGCCCCGTCATAATTCCCCTTAACCCGGGCCTCCTTCTCAGGAATAAGCGCCAGTTCTCATGTCACTTTAACCTGGGCGTCCTTCTCAGGAATAAGCCATAGTTCTCAAGTCCCTTTAACCTGGGAGTCCTTCTCAAGAATAATCCCCAGTTCTCAAGTCCCTTTAACATAGGACTCCTTTTCAAGAGTATGCCCCAGTTCTCAAATCCCTTATCATGGGCCTCCTTCTCATGAGTAATCCCTAGTCATAATTTCTCTTAACCAGTTTTAATTTAATTTTGATTTGGACTTCCTTCTTAGGAATAAAACACAATCACATGTCCCCTCTAATCTGGGCATCCTTCTTAGGTATAAGTCCTATGTTAAGTGTCCAAATCTCTATAAAGCACATATACCTTTATGGAACTTGTTCCCAGGTTTCTTCTCTAAATTAAATCCCATCTTCAAATATCTGGGCAGTCATATATACATAAGCCCCACATCATTTCTTATGATGGCACAATTTTCAGGTTTTACCAATACCTCTTGTTTCTCACATCGAGAAAGAGTCACGTGAGCTTAGAGTGTTAAAGTAATTATGAAATAATTCTTTGAGCCATCAATCATACATAATCCTCATACTTCACCACTCAAACTACATGGGTTCTAATTCCTTTTCTAAAACAAAGGATACGTAGGTAGCCCGTCTCCTGGTACGATCCCAACTCTGAAATAATGTATGTCCTTCTGAATGACAATAAACTTCAAGTGTCCTGCTGAGTGGATTTCAAACTAGTATGGTTATCATAATGACCAACATATTTCTATATAATTTTTCAAAGGATACTATTGACTAAGAATCTCTAAAAAAAGATAGATGATTCACTATCGATGAAGAACCTCAAATACATATACAAGATTCTCTAAATCTCCTACATACTAATCATTGATTGTCAGATCTAAAGGAAAGATCATTTTTATACTTGGTAATTTAATAAGAATTCATGAACATAACTTAAATATATAAAGAGAGTCCTAGAGTAGACAATAATTCCCCTCAAAAAGGTGTGATGAGTCCAACCTCCCATCCTCTCGACCAATGAAAATTTTTAAGCCTTATCAGTTCACAACGAATAAGCACCTACCTTTAGAAAGTAGGTCCAAATGGATATTGAATCATTGGATGTTTCCAGTTCTATGAACAAACCTGTTAGAAACCACATGAAATGTTTAAACCTTAAATCAACGAGGTAATCCCCATTTCCAGATGAAACAAATACTTTTATAAATTATTTTGTTTTTAGGGATTCAATATGGTTGAGATCATTTCCTTTCATTATGTAGGATCCTTACTAAGATTGTTTAATGTGCATATATTCATATTCAATCACTAAATATGATGATGAGCATATAATATTTCTAGAGGAGTAATTCATAATGGGGTTTTGGGGATAAAAAAAATATTTTACAGTCCAACAGAGGAGAATATAAACATAATTCTTAGGATCACCATTATATTTTATACCAATAACTTTTATAAATTTATAAATATCAAGGACCACTCATTGAATATTCACTTTAATTTATTATTCATTCTAACTATTTTGATGAAGAATAATTAGAATCAACTAACGGATTATACACTCCGAGATGAATCTATGGGATGATTTGGAATAAATGATTCCTAGGTGGAGGTCTCCTCACAACCATGATATAGTAGTATCTTGTTTATAAATATATGGAGTATAGAGACTCGTTTTATTGGCCTAGTCATACTTTGGAATATTTCTATGTATACATCAGAGCTAGGCGTGAAGATGGCATGTGATTCTGAGGCCCGGTGTGCCCGGAATTAGTTTTATGAAAACATTATGTATTTTTATACTATCCATATGGTGGGGGTGTGATATCTCCTAAAAGGTAGCTCAGAATGGGAATCTGAAGTCACAGTTGCATTCGGAATGTTCCATTTACCCTAGGCGACGTGTAAACATTGTGGGTGCAGGCCTGTGGTGGAATGCGCCACCAGGGGTATTTTCGTAAATAAATGGAAATGTTTATTTACGAGCATCGGCTCGAATAACTGCTAACTAGAGTCTCAGATCGCAAATCTGAGTCCACTGTTGAGTTCATAACGATGTGTTTACTCTAGGGGCTAGCTAATTTCCTCCACGCCGGGAGGTCTGGATGGGGGCGTTACTTTAAGTGAATGTTTTTAAATAAATACAAAATAAATCCACCACTCCCCTCCCTCACCTCCTACGTGCAGCACCAGACGAACCCCTCTCCACCTCCTCTATTCTTCTCCAAATCGAGTTAGAATCGTTCGTTTTCTGTGCTGATCGTCAGCGGATCGAGCTTCAGGGCATCACCGGTGTCGATCTGCATCCGAAGCATCGGCATTTCGCCCGTGAGGTAGGTAGTTTGTGTTTTAATCCCCCAATACTGTTTTTTCTACAAATTGTTTCTAGTTGTGGTCGTTGCAATGAATATCGCATCCCGAGGGTTGTGCTGATACATTCAGATCGCAAAACGGGCCGCCGGGGTGCCCCTGACGGTCCTTGGAAGCTCTGACGGTGTCCGCATCGGCGGAGCTGTGACAGCGATGTGCACCATGCGACGGAGGGCCTCCAGACAGGGCGGGCCGGTCCGACCCCTTTTTAACATACGGGGTTTTTTAAAACACTGTTTTTTGCAATGTGATATTCGAATTCGTGTGCCGTCTGCGGCGACGTGACCCTGGAGACGCGGTGAAAAATCAGGTGTGGGCTTGAGGAATTTAAGGTCCGGGATCATGGCTCGGGAGCTTGAAACATTGTATAAAATAATGATATTTTATTATTATTCGACTTCGGACCATTGTAACATCTACCCGGAGCATCCGAATGATGTACCGTCAGTGTCCTTGAGACCCTGATGGTATGGTTGACTTTTTGAGATGGTTTCCAAGTGTTGGGACTGAGAACGGGGTGTGGACCCCATGAGGCCAGGTTTTTTGTGTTTTCAGAGACATGCAACTTCCACACCAAGAATTAATAGTCGATCCTATGTGTTTTTCGAGAGGATCACAACGGTGTGATCCATTCATTGTGTTTTGGGATCGAGGCATAGGCCCAACCCGTGCTGGCCTTCGGTGAATAGTGTCTTTTCCACTGAGTGTCCATTTTGGATGAACGAGTAGTGGATCTCGTGTGTTCTTCCGAGGGGACCTTTATGGTATGATCCACATTAGGGGTTTTAGAAACGTTGTGCGGGCCCCGCATGGGCAAGCTACGATGAATAGTGTTGTTTTCACCGGTTGGCCATTTCAGGCGAGTAAACAGCCTATTCCACATGTTTTTCCACATAGATCGTGATGGTGGCCTCGATATCAGCTTTGGAGGTGTGTGGCATGGCGTTGTTGCGGGTCGCTCGGGTTAGCGATGTTTTGGACCAGAAGTTGTTGAAGGTAATCCCTTGGTTCATTCCTACAAGAGTTCGTGCGACATCACAACCTTCATATAGGTTTGTGATCCTCTCTATGTGATGTTTAAACTGTTAGAGTTGTGGCATCCCTCTGGTGGGCCCAGAGCGAGATCCTCTTCCATATTTTCCCTAGATCAGTTTCTTGGTATCACTATGACTGATTATTCATGGGCGGTGATCCCCTATCTAGCTGGGTAGCCCCATAGGGTTGTGGAATCATCGGGATTATAACCCCCTACATGGTGGGTTATACTCAGTAGGATTGTGGCATCGTCAAGAATATGATCTCCTACTCAACATGAGGTGTATAGTAGGGTTGCAGTATCGTTGTTTATATGATCCCATACGTAGCGCGTGGTTTCTGTATTGTTGTCTTATCGTCGGTTATACGGTGCCCTACTTAGAGCTTTTTTTTGTAGTGTTTCGGCATCGTCAGTTCAATCCCCTATAATTAGAGATGTACCAGATAGGGTTCTGGTATCGTCGTGACCACTTTTACGCAGGCGACGATCCACTATCTAAGTGACGTGTTTCTATTGAGCGTCAGATCAGGTCATGGTATCCCCTAGCGGACACTGGGAGTGATCCCATATCTGTCTGCTTTGTATACCGGTGTGGGTACTGGTATCACCTAGCAGACCCTAGGAGTGATCCCCTATCTGAGGAGTTTGGTGATTATGTTGTTTCAGCATGGTTACCTCAGCGACATTACCCGATGAGCGAGATATCTTAGGTGAGCGTATGAGAGGTCTGTGAGAAACCCGATGGAGTGTATCCCTCGGGAGAGTGTCATCTGGGATGACAATGATCGTAGAGTGTGCTCACCTGGTAGTGGAGAGTTTCTGGCGATGAGGTCGGTACCTCTTGTGGAAAGTTGTGTGAGTTGAGTATATCTGTATTGTCCATGGTGTATATATGGGAATACACTTGAGCTGAGCTGACTAGTAGTGTTTCGCCAAGGATGTTCGCGAGATGGAGTTTCTCTCTCGTATGGGTTCTCTCTGGATGTGATGATCGGATTGTTGCCTTTCTTTTGCTCTCTATTGTTTTGGTTTTTTTGGGTGACTACTGACTATGTTTATACTCACCCCTGCACAGGCTTCATGAGCACATGTTTGTGTCTTGTGCAGACCACAGGCCTTTCGACGGAGTCCCAGGAGGACCCGGAGGAGGTGGAGCTGAGTGAGCTAGAATGACCAGGGTGTTTACCGGTGCGGTGGCGAGGGAGCATTCCAGTGGGCGTTTTTGGCAGTGTTCCCCTTCTTCAGTTTTCTTCACTTTTTATATTTCTGTTGCACTCTGGTTTGGGATAGTTGTATGCATTCATTTTTTTTCAGTTTTCTATATCTCTGCACTTTTTCTTGGAGGTGTATATGGGTGCGTGTGTACAGGTACCTTAGGCTAATTCCTCCCATTTGTATGTGATAGCCTACTTGGCGCTAGTCTCCTTCCCATGGCCTATTCGAGACGGGCTTGGGGAGTCACGGCTCGAGCCTCGTTGGGTCGGGTCATGACAGAGTGGTATCAGAGGAGGTTCCACCTTTGGGATCATAGAGTGTAGCTGGTCTAGCTGTGAGCTTGGTATGGTTTTCATAGCGGCAGTGTTATGATGTTTCAATCATGGCATTCAGGCCATATACTCTAGTATTGGTGCGGTGGTCGACATATACATACACCAGGACTCTGATAACCTGCCTTTCGACTCGGGACATTCGTACACTAGTCGCAGGGACATAACGGTAATTGCATCATATAGGACTGGGTTTTTTGGGTTTCCCGTGTCCTTCTTGAGTCAGCTCTCCAGATATACTATTAGACGGTGGTGTGTCTTGAATTTATTTCAGGATTCCTCTACGGAGGCAGCTAGTGAGGGTTCTGCAGAAGGATTTTCGTGAAGATCCACCCCGTGTAGAGGCTGTGGACTAGGGTGCGGGTTCTGAGGATGCACCTCCAGGTGGTCTGCCAGTTGAGCCACCAACTGTCGAGCATCAGGTTGATCCGGCAGTGCAGGATGAGGTTACACATAGGCTAAGTGCGCTGCACAATTTCTAGAGGCAGTGACCTCTGAGATTCCAGGGTGATCCAGACCCCCAGGCAGCTGATGACTTTCTTGAGGTAGTCACCCGAGTTTTTCGCCTAGTAAGGAAACCTCCAGATCATATGGTGGTCCTAGTGGCGAGCCTTCTTCATGGTTCGGTCGGGCGATGGTTGAGTTTGGTGATGTAGTCCCATGACGATTAGACGATCACGTGGGTAGAGATTGAGTGGCTCTTCAGGAAGGAGTTCTATCTACTGATGTTGAGGTCAGTGCGAATTCAGGAGCTTCTGGAGCTTCTGTAGGAGGGCCTGACTGTGTCAGAGTACTCAGCGAGGTTTAAGGACCTGTCGCGATACTCTCTATATATGGTTTGAGACCTGTTCATTAGGGATCATACCTTCAAGTAGGGCCTGCGCAGATACATCCATGCAGGTGTCATTTCTTTTTGTCTTCCCACCTATGCTGGAGTGTTGGAGACAACCTTAGTGGTGGAGAGCTTTCTGGCTGAGCAGATTTTCCCTATTAGTGCTGGGCAAGTAAATGTGGAGACGTCATCATCTAGAAGCCGAGGATAGACTTAGGGGCCCATATGTGGCCGACGTTCTAGGAGGCGACCCTAGGATGGAGGATCTGAGGCTCAGGTCTCATAGGGCTCCCATTCCAGTTTTGGTCAGTTACTGGAGAGGCGGTGTTACGCTTGCGATGGTCGGGGATATCATGCTAGAGATTGTCTGACCCATCATACTGCTGAGAGGGAGCCAGTCGATGGACCACCTAGGCAGAGGCAACGTCTTGAGAAAGGAGGTCTGCTGGGCGGTAGACGTGGCGACGGAGCTGGTGTAGCAGGAGGCGGTGGTCGGCGGAATCCATTGCCACCACCGCAACCCCCAGGAGGTCCACGCAAAGCATAGGGAGCTGGTAGCCGAGGGCGAGGAAAAATACATGCCCTAGAGTGTGTTGACCCAAATGATCCGTAGATGGATAGAGGTATGCCTTGTGTCCTTTCCACTTTCTGCAGTAGTTTGTTAGACACTGTTTAGCGGTACCCTTCCTTTCTGTTGCTTGATCGAGTTTTGTTCAGGGCGTTGGTAAGACCTAGTGTGGGTGTTTTTCAAGGTACATCGAAAGCATGAGGAAGGGGGATCCTTCCCCCACCAAGACATCTTTTTGTGATTCTATCAAAACCGTGCGGGCATGTCAGTGCTGCCCAAAGTGGATAGTATTGAGGTGTGGTGGATGAGTCCCTCTAATTTAGGTGTTTGGGCATGGGTGTTTGTTGGTGAACTATATGACGTGAGGGACCCAATTTAGAGTCCAATCACTTTCCTTATACTAGGGATTTTTGGGGATGAAAATTTATAAGGGGAGGATGTAGTGACTCATGTTTTTGGCCCTGTCAGACTTTGGAATATTTCTATGAATACATCCAGAGCTAGGCGCGAAGACGAATTGCGATTCCGAGGCCCGATGTGCCCAGAATTAATTTTATAAAAAAATTAAGTATTTTTATACTATTCAAATACCATGGGTGTGATATCTCTTAAACGGTAGCTCAGAATGGTAATCTAAGTGCACGGTTGCATCCGGAACATGCCGTTTACCCTAGGTGAGGTGTAAACATTGCAGGCGCAGGCCTGCGGTGGAATGCACCACCAGTGGAATTTTCGTAAATAAATGAAAATGTTTATTTATGAGCGTCGACTCAAATAAATTCTGAATGGAGTCTCGGCTCGCAAATCCGAGTCTGTCGTTGCATTAAGAACGACGTGTTTACTCTAGGCGCGACCTAATTTCATATGCGCGGGGAGGTCTGGAAGGCGGTGCTGCTTTAACTGAAGGGTTTTAAATAAAAAAACCATCACTCCCCTCCCTCACCTCCTACATGCAGCGCCGGATGAATCCCTCCACAAATCTTATGTTCTACGCCAAATCGATCAAGAATCGTCTGTTTTCTACGCCGATCGTCAGTGGATCGAGCTTTCGGGCATTGTCGGCGTCGATCGGCAACCGAAGCCTCGGTGTTTTGCCCGCGAGGAAAGGCAGTTTGTGTTTTAATTCCCTGATCCCATTTTTTCTGTGAATTGCTTCGTTTTGAGGTCATTGTAGTAAAGATCGCGTCCTAAAGGATCGCACTGGTACCTTGGGATCGCAAAACGGACCACCGGGGTGCCCCCGACGGTCCGCGGATGCTCCGTCGGCGCGGCTCCGGCGCTGCGGCACGCGATCGTCGGCTGCCCGGGGGGGGGGGGGGGGGGGCGGCCCAGCCGCCGGAGCACGGTGGCACCAGGCACCCCTCGACATAGGGCCACCCGCCAGGGCGGGCCGACGGCGGCGGGTCGGTCAAGGCCGGCTAGTTCAGGCCGGTCCGGTCCCTTTTTAACATATTGGTGTTTTTAAACCCCCATTTCTTGCAATCTGGGACTCGGATTCGCATGCTGTCTACGACGATGCAACCCTGGTGATGAGGAGAACCCTCCGGTGTGAGTTCGAGGATTTTAAGGTTCGGGATAGTGTCCCGGCAGCTTGAAACGTCGAATAAAATAATGATATTTTATTATTACTCGACTTCGGACCATTGTAACATCTACCTAGAGCTTCTGAATGACATACCATCAGTGGCGTTGAGACCGTGGTGGTTGGGCAGACATTTTGAGATGGTTTCTGGGTGTTGGGACTTAGAACGGGGTGCGGGCCCCATGAGGCCGTGTTTTTGGCGTTTTCAGAGAAACACAACTTTCGCAATAGGAGTCATATTCTGGAGGATGAATTGTTGATCCTTTGTTTTTTCCGAGAGGATCGCAACAGTGTGATCCATTCGATGTGATTAGAGAATGAGGAGTAGGGCCCCACCCGAGATGGCCTTCAGTGAATATTGTCTTTTTCATTAGGTGTCCATTTTGGACGAACGAGTAGTGGATCTCATGTGTTTTTAAAAAGGGATCATCGTTATATGATCCTCTTGATGTGTTTTGGAATCATTGTGCGGGCCCCTCACGAGCTATCTATGGTGAATAGTGATGTTTTTACCGGTTTTCCATTTCGGGCAAGTAAACAACCTCTTCTGCTTGTTTTTTCCACATAGATCGTGAGGGTGGACTCGGTATCAGCCTTGGAGGTGCGTGGCATGGCGTTGTTGCGGGTCACTCAGGTTAGCGACTTTTTGGACAAGCAGTTGTTAAGGGTATTCTTTCTGTTCGATCCTACGAGGATTCACACGGCATCACAACATTCGTATAGCTTTGTGATCCTCTTGATGGGATGTTTAAACAGTTAGAGTTGTGGCATCCCTATGGTAGGCCCGAAGTGGGATCCTCTAGCATTTTTTTCCCTAGATCGGTTTCATTGTATTTTTGTGACTGCTTATTCATGAGAGGCGACCCCCTATCTAGCTGGTTACCCCCATAAGGTTGTGGAATCATCGGGATTATGATCCCATGTGTGGTCGGCCATACTCAGTAGGTTTGTGGCATCATCAGGTATACGATCTCTTACTCAACATGAGGTGCATAGTAGGGTTGTCATATCGTTGGTTATATGACCCCATACTTAGCGTGTGGTTTCGGTAGGGTTGTGGAATCCTTGGTTATATGATCTCCTACTTAGGATGTTGTTTTGGTAGGGTTGTGGCTTCGTTAGTTCAATCCCCTAGAGCACGAGATGTACTAGATAGGGTTCTGTTATCGTCATGACCACCATTACATGGGCGACAATCCTCTATCTGAGTGGCGTGTTTCTGTTGTGCACCGGATCGGGTTGTGGTATCCCCCAGTAGACCCTGGGAGTGATCCCATATTTGTGAGCTTCGTATACCAGTGTGGGTACTGGTATCCCCAAGAGGACCCCAGGAGTGATCCCCTATCTGAGGAGTTTGGTGATTAAGTTGTTTCAGCGTGGTTACCTCAGCGACGGTACCCGACCTACGTGATCTATCTAGTGTGCGTATGAGAGGTTTGTGAGAAACCCGATGGAGTGTATCTCTCGGACGAGTGTCATCTGGGATGACAGTGATAATGGAGTGTGCTCACCTCATAGTTTACAGTTTCTGGTGATGAAGTTGGTACCTCTTGTGGCTTGTTGTGTGAGGTAATTATATCTGGATTGTTCATGGTGTATGTATGGGCATACACTTGAGATAAGCTGACTAGTTGTGTTTCGCCGAGGATGGTCATGAGAGGGAGTTTCCCTCTCGTCTGGGTACCCTCTGGCTGGGATGAGCTGAATTTTTCCTTTCAGTTGCTCTATTTTGTTTTGGGTTGTTGGGGTTCCTATGGAGTATGTTTATACTCTCCCCTGCACGGGCTTTTCCCGCACATGTTTGAGTCTTGTGCAGACCAAAGGCCTTTCGACGGAGTCTCAGGAGGACCTAGAGCAGGTGGAGCTGAGTGAGCGAGACAAACCGGGGTGTTTACCGGTGCGGTGTCGAGGGAGCTTTCCGGTGGGTGTTTGTGGAAGTGTTCCCCTTCTTCAGAGTATGTTGGATGTGCTTTGTAGTTTTCTTTTGGTGGGCCCAATTTTTCCCTATTTGTACTTCTGTTTCACTCTGGTTTGTGATAGTTGTATGAATAATTTTTTTTCAGTTTTCTATATCTATGCACTATTTCTTAGACGTGTTTGTGGGTGTGTGTGTACAGGTACCTTTGGCTAATGCCTCCCATGTGTATGTGATAGCCTATTCAACGCTAGTCATGAGGTGGGCTTGAGGAGTCACGGCTCGAGCCCCGTTGGGTCGGGTCGTGACAGAATGGTATTAGAGGAGGTTCCACCTTTGGGGTCTCATAGTGTAGCTAGTCTAGCTGTGAGTTTGGTACGGGTTTCATATCTGCAGTGTTATGATGTTTCGATCTCGGCTTTCAGGCCAGAGACTCCAGTGTTGGTGCGGCGGCCGATGTATCCATACACCAGGACTCTGATAACCTGCCTTTCGACTCGGGACATTCGTACACAGGTTACAGGGACATAATGGTAAATTCATCATATAGGACTCGTTTATTTGGGTATTCCTTGTCCTTCTTGCGTCACTTGATCAGATATACTCTTTGACTATGATGTGTCTGTAATTTATTTCATGATGCCTCCACAACGACACCCAGCGAGGGTTCCACAACAAGATTGTGGTGACGATCCACCCCGTGTAGAGGCTGTGGACCAGAGGGCAGGTTCTGAGGCTGCACCTCCAAGTAGTTTTCCAGTTGAGCCACCACCTGTAGAGGAGCTGGTTGTGCTGGCAGTGCAGGACGAGGTTGCGCGTAGGCTGAGTACGCGGCACGAGTTCTAGAGGTAGTGACCATTGAGGTTCCGGGGGTGATCTAGACCCCCCATCAGCTGATGACTGGCTTCAGGTAGTCACCCGAGTTTTCCGCATAGTAAGGACACCTCCCGATCACATGGTGGTGTTAGCGGCGAGCCTTCTGAATGGTTCGGTTAGGCAATGGTGGAGTTCGTTAACATAGTCCCATGATGAGGAGACACTCATGTGGGCAGAGTTTGATCGAATCTTCAGGGAAGAGTTCTATCCAGTGACGCTAAGGTCAGTGTGGATTCAAGAGATTCTACAGCTTCGGCAGGAGGGCTTGACTATGTCAGAGTACTCAGCGTGGTTTACAGACCTATCGTGATACTCCCTAGATATGGTTCAAGACCCATTCTTTAGGGCTCGGACCTTCGAGCATGGCCTGCGTAGAGACATCTGGGCAGGTGTGGTTTCATTGTGTCTGCCCAACTATGTTGGAGTGCTAGAGCTAGCATTGGTGGTGGGGAGCTTTATGGCTAAGATGATTCCCCCTGTTAGTGATGGGAATGCGATAGTGGAGATTTCAGCATCTGGTAGCCAACGACAGACTCAAGGGCCCGAACGTGGCCTACGTTTCAGGAGGACACCCAAGGATAGAGGATCTGAGGCTCAGGGCTCCCAGGGCTTGCATTCCATATTTGGTAATCCACATGAGAGGCAGTGTTATGCTTGCGACGGTCCGGGAAATCTTTCTATAGATTTTTTGACCCATTGTGCTGCTGAGAGGGAGCCAGTCGATGGACCGCCTTGGCAGAGGCAACCTCTCGAGCTCGGAGGTCCGTAGGGCAGCGAACAAGGCGATGGAGCTGGTGAAGTAGGATGTGGTGGTAGGAGGTATCTGTTGCCACCACCCCACCCCTAGGAGGTCCACACCAAGCATTGGGAGCTAGTGGCCGAGAGAGAGGACAACTGCATTCCATAGAGGCTGTTGACCTAGAGGCTTCGCATATGGATAGAGGTATGCCTTGTGTACTTTCTACATTCTATAGTAGTTTCTTAGAAACTGTTTAGTGGTACCCTTCCTATATGTTACTTTCACGATTTTTATTCAATGCATTGGTAAGACCATGTGTGGGTGTTGTTCGGCATGCATCGAATGCATGAGGAAGAGGGATCCTTCCCCCACCGAGGTGTGTTTTTGTGACGCGATCAAAACTGTGCAGGAATGTTAGTGCCACCCAAAGAGGATAGTGTTGAGGTGTGGTGGTGGAGTCTCTCTGATTTATGTGTTAGGGCATGGGTGTTTGTTGGTGAACTAGATGGCGTGAGGGACCTAGTTGAGATTCCAGCCGCTTTCCTTGTACTTAGGGATTTTCGGGGATGAAATGTTCTAAAGGGGGAGGATCTAGTGACTCGGGTTTTTGGCCCTGTCAGGCTTTGGAATATTTCTATGAATACTTCCAGAGCTAGGCGTGAAGACAACGTGAGATTCTGAGGCCCAGTGTGACCGGAATTAATTTTATAAAAATATTAAGTATTTTTATACTATGCACATGGCAGGGGTGTGAGATCTCCTAAATGGAAGTTGAGAACAGGAATATGAGTTCATGATTGCTTCTGGAATGTTCTGTTTAACCAAGGAGAGATGTACAAATTGCGGGCACGGGCCTGCGGGGGAATGTGCCACCAGGGGCATATTAGTAAATAAATGGAAATGTAAATTTACGAGCATCGACTCTAATAACATCAGAACAGTGTCTCGGATTGAAAATCTGAGTCCTCTGTTGCGTTTTGAATGATGTGTTTACTCTAGGAGTTACCTAATATTCTCCGCGCCGGGAGGTCTCGATGGGGGCGCTGCTTTAACTGAAGGATTTTTAATAATAAAAAAAGAAATCCATCACTCCCCTTCCTCACCTCCTGCGTGCAGCGCTAGACGAATCCCTCCCCATCACTTCTGTTCTTCGCCAAATCGAGCAAGAATCATCCAATTTCTACACCGATCGTCAGTGGATCGAGCTTCAGGGCATCACCAGAGTCGATCTGCACCCGAAGATTCAAAATTTTACCCGCAAGGTAGGCGGTTTGAGTTTTAATTCCCCGATCCCGTTTTTACTGAAAATTGCTTTGTTTTGTGGTCGTTTTTGGGAAGATCTCATCATGAGGGTCACACTGGTACATTCGGATCGCAAAACGGACCAACGGGAGCCCCCGGCGGGGCATCAGCCCAGCCACTGGAGCGCGGTGGAGGGCCGCCGGCCAGGGCAGGCCGGTGTCGGCGGGCTGGTCCGACCCCTTTTTAACATATGGGGGGTTTTTAAACCCCCGTTTCTTGAAATCCGTGAGTTGGATTTGTGTGACGTCTGCGTTGACGTGACCCTAGCGAAGCATAAAACCCTCACGGTGTGTGTTCGAGGATTTTCATGTTTGGGATCATGGCCTAGGAGCTTTAAATGTCGAATAAAATAATGATGTTTTATTATTATTCGACTTCGGACCATTCTAACTTCTACCCAGAGCGTCCGAGTGATGTACATTCAGTGGCGTTGAGACCCTGATGGTAAGACGGAATTTTTGACATGGTTTCCGGGTGTTGGGACTAAGAATGGGGTTCGGGCCCCATGAGGCCTGGTTTTTGGTGTTTTTGGAGAAACGCAACTTCCGCATCAGGAGTCCGATTTTGGAGGATGAATAGTCGATCCTGTGTGTTTTTCCACGAGGATCACAATGGTGCAATCCATTTGTTGTGTCTCAGGATCGAGGCGTAGTCCGCACCTGATCTGTCCTTTAGTGAATAGTTCTTTTTTCACTGGGTGTTCGTTTTGGACAAACGATTAGTGGATCTCATGTGTTTCTCTTAGGGAATCGTCATGGTATGATCCTCTTGATGGGATTTGGAATCTTTGTGTGGGTCCCACACATGCTAGATACAGTGAATAGTGTCGTTTTCACTGGTTGTCCGTTTCGGGCGAGTAAACAGCCTATTCCGCGTGTTTTTCTGTATAGATTGTGATGGTGGCCTCAGTGTCGGTCTTTGAGGTGCGCAGCGCGGTGTTGTTGCGGGTCGCTCGGGTTAGCTACGTTTTGGACCAGCAGTGGTTGAGGATGCTCCCTTGGTTCGTTCCTAAAATTTTTCGCGCAACATCACAACCTTTGTATATGTTTGTGATCCTCTCGATAGGATGTTTAAACTGTTAGAGTTGTGGCATCCCTCTGGTGGACCCGGAGTGGGATCCTCTAGCATCTTTTCCCTATACCGGGTTCTTGGAATCGCTGTGACAGCATATTCACAGGTGACGATCCCCTATCTAGCTGGTCAACCCCATAGGGTTGTGGCGTCATTGGGATTATGATCCCCTACGCGGTTGGCCATACTCAGTAGGGTTGTGGCATCATCAGGTATATGATCCCCTACTCAACATGAGATGTATAGTAGGGTTGCGGTATCATTGGTTATATGATCCCCTACATAGCCCATGGTTTCGGTAGGGTTGCAATATCGTTTCTTATACGATCCCCTACTTAGCGTGTTGTTTTGGTTGGGTTGAAACATCATCAGTTCAATCCCCTACAGCGTGAGATGTACTAGATAGGTTTCTGGTATCATCGTGAACACCTTTATGCGGGTGACGATCCTCTATCTTAGTGGCGTGTTTCTATTGAGTGCCGGATCGGGCCGTGGTATCCCCCAGCAGACCCTGGGAGGGATCCACTATCTGTTAGCTTCGTATACCAGTGTGGGTTCTGGTATCCTCTAGTGGAAACTAGGAGTGATCCCCTATCCGAGGTGTTTTTTGATTATATTGTTTCAGCGTGGTTACCTTAACTACGGTACCCAACTTGCGTGATCTATCGGGTGAGCGTATGTGTGGTCTGTGAGAAACCCAATGGAGTGTATCTATCAGACGAGTGTCATCTGGGATGACAGTGATTGTGGAGTGTGCTCACCTGGTAGTGGAATATTGCTGGAGATGAGTTTGGTAACTCTTGTGGCATGTTTGTGAGATGAGTATATCTGTATTGTTCATGGTGTATGTGTGGGAATACACTTGAGCTGAGCTGACTAGTTGTGTTTAGACTAGGATGGTCACGAGATGGAGTTTCTCTCTCGTCTGAGTTCCCTCTAGCGGGAATGAGTGGATTATTGCCTTTCAGTTTCTCTCTTTTGTTTTGGGTTTTTGGGGTGACTACATAGGATGTTTATACTCACCCCTGTATGGGATTTTCCCGCACATGTTTTTGTCTTGTGCAGACCACATGCCATTCGACGGACTCCCAGGAGGACACAGAGCAGGCAGAGCTGAGTGAGCAAGACTGACCGGGGTGTTTACTGGTGCGGTGCCGAGGGAGGTTTCCGGTGGGTGTTTCTGATAGTGTTCCCCTTATTCAGAGAAGGTGGGACGCGCTTTTTAGTTTTCTATTGGTGGGCCTGGTTTTTCCGTTTTTGTATTTTTGTTTAACTATAGTTTGGGATAGTTGTATGCATGCATTTTCTTTTCAGTTTTCTGTATCTCTCCACAGTTTCATGGAGGTGTTTGTGGGTGTGTGTGTACATGTACCTTAGGATAATGCCTCCCATGTGTATCTGATAGCCTACTCGACACTAGTCTCCAGCTCCTGGCCTATTGGATGTGGGCTTGGGGAGTCACGGATGGAGCCCCGTTGGGTCAGGTCATGATAGAGTGGTATCAGAGGAGGTTCCACCTTTGAGATCTTAGAGCATAGCCGGTCAAGCTGTGAGTTTGGTATGGGTTGCATAGAAGCAGTGTTATGATGTTTCGAGCTCATCTTTCATGCCAGATACTCTAGTGTTGGTGGGGCGGCCGACGTATCCATACATGTGGACCCTGATAACCTTCCTTTTGACTTGGGACATTTGTACATTGGACGCATGGGACATAATGGTACATGTATCATATAGGACTAGTTTTTTTGGGTTTTCATTGTCCTTATTTATTCATATCTCTAGATATACTCATTGACAGTGGTGCGTCTTGATTGTATTTCAGGATGACTCCACGACGATAGCCATAGAGGGTTCTACAGTATGGTTTATGTGATGATTCACCCCGTGTAGAGGCTGTGGACCAGGGTGGAGGTTCCGAGGGTGCACCTCCAGGTGGTCTTCCAGTTGCGCCACCACCTGTCGAGCAGCTGGTTGTGTCGGCAGTGCAGGATGAGGTGCGTGCATACTGATTGCACTGCATGAGTTCCAGAGGCAGCGACCTCCATGGTTCCGGGGTGATCCAGACCCCGAGGCAGCTGATGACAGGCTTTAGGCAGTCACCCGAGTTTTCCACCAAGTTAGGACAACTCCAGATCAAATGGTGGTCTTAGCTGAGAGCCTTATCCATGGTTTGACCGGGCGATGGTGGAGTTTGGTGACGCAGTCCCATGACGAGGAGACGCTCACGTGGGCAGGGGTTGAGAGGATCATTAGGGAGGAGTTCTATCACGTGATGCTGAGGTCCGTGCAGATTCAGGATCTTCTGCATCTTGAGCAGGAGGGCCTGACTCTGTCAGAGTACACAACGAGGTTTACGGACATGTCATACTACTCCATAGATTTGGTTCGAGACCCATTCTTTAGGGCTCAGACATTCGAGCAGGGCCTACGCAGAAACATCTGGGTAGGTGTGGTTTCATTGTGTCTTCCCACTGATGCTGAAGTGCTGGAGCGAGCCCTGGTGTTGGAGAGCTTTCTATCTAAGAATATTTCTCCAGTAAGTGCTAGGAACGCGAGAGAAGAGACGTCGGCATCTGGTAGCCAACGACAAACTCAGGGGCCCAGATGGTCGACGTTTCAAGTGGTGACCCAATGATGAAGGATCTATGGATCGGGGCTCACAGGGCTCGCATGCCAGTTTTGGTCAGCTGTAAGAGAGGCAGTGTTATGCTTGCGACGGTCGGGGACATATATCTAGAGATTGACTGACCCGTCGTACTGTTGAGAGGGAGTCAGTCGATGGACTGCCTTGGTAGAGGCAGCGTCTCTAGCATGGAGGTCCACAGGGTGGCGGACGTGGCGACAGAGCTGGTGCAGTAGGAGGCAGTGTTAGGCGATATCAGTTGCCACCACCCCCACCCCCAGGAGGTCCACGGTAAGCTCAGGGAGCTGGTGGCAAAGGGAGAGGACAACTGTATACCCTAGAGGCTGTTGACCCAGAGGGTCCACATAAGGATATAGGGATGCATTGTTTCATTTATACTTTCTTTAGTAGTTTGTCAGACACTGTTTAGTGGTACCCTTCCTTTTATTTTCTTGATTGTGTTTTGTTCAGGGCTACGGTAAGAATATGTGTTGGTGTTTTTCGGCGTGCTTCGAATGCGTGAGGAAGATGGATCCTTCCCCCACTGAGACGCGTTTTTATGACGTGATCAAAACCTTGCAGGTGAGTTAGTGCTGCCAAAAGCGGATAGTGTTGAGGTGTGGTGGATGAGTTCCTCTAATTTATGTGTTCGGGCCTGGGTGTTTATTGGCGAACTCGCATGCATGAGAGACCTAGTTGAGAGTCCTGTCGGTTTACTTGTACATAGGGATTTTCGGGTACCAAAAGTTCTAAGGGGGGGGTGAGAATGTAGCGACTCGGTTTTTTGGCCTTGTCAGACTGTGGAATATTTCTATTAATACTTCCAGAGTTTGGCGGGAAGACGGGGTGTGATTCTGAGGCCAGGTCTGCCCGAAATTAATTTTTAAAAAATATTAAATATTTTTATACTATGGAAATGGTGGGGGGTGTGATATCTTCTAAAGGGTAGATCAGAATGGGAATCTGAGGGCACAGTTGCGTCTAGAACGTTCCGTTTACCCTTGGAAAGGTGTAAACACTGTGGGCGCGGGCCTGTGGTGGAATACGCCACCAGGGGTCTTTTCATAAATAAATGGAAAAGTATATTTACGAGCGTTGGCTCGAATAACTTATGAACATATTTTCGGATCGCAACTCTGATTCCATTGTTACATTCAAAAGGACATGTTCACTCTTGGGGCGACCTAATTTCCTCCGCACCGGGAGGTCTGGATGGGGGCGTTGCTTTAACTGAAGGTTTTTAAATTAAAAAAAACGAAATCCATCACTCCCCTCACGCACCTCCTATGTGTAGCACCAGACGAACCCCTCCCCACTTCAACTGTTCTTCACCAAATCCAGCTAGAATCGTCCATTTTCTGCGCCCATCGTCAGTGGATCGAGCTTCCGGGCGTCGCTGGCATCGATCTGCACCAGAAGCTTCGGCATTTCGCCCGCGAGGTAAGCGGTTTGAGTTTTAATTTCCCGATCCTGGTTTTTCTGCGAATTGATTCATTTTAAGGTCGTTGCAGGGAATATTGCGTTTCGAGGGTCATGTCGGTACCTTCGGATCACAAAAGGGACCACCGGGGTGCCCCCGGTGGTCCGTGAAAGCGGCGTCGATGCGGGGCGCTGCGCTACGGAGGGCCGCCGGCCAGGGCGGGCCTGCTACGGCGAGCCCGCTAGGCCGGTCTGGTCCCTTTATAACATACGGGGGGTTTTAAACCCCCATTTCATGTAATCCAGGAGTCGGATTCGCTTTCCATCTGTGTTGACGTGACCCTGGCAAGGAGGTGAACCCTCCGATGTGGGTTCAAGGAATTTATGGTTCGGGATCCTGGCCCGGGAGCTTGAAACGTCGAATAAAATAATGATATTTTATTATTATTCGACTTCGGTCGGTTGTAACATCTACCCGGAGCATCCGAATGATGTACCATCAATGGCGTTGAGACCCTAATGGTACGACATACTTTTTGAGATGGTTTCCGGGTGATGGGACTGAGAACGGTTTGCGGGCCCCATGAGGCCGGGTTTTTGGCGTTTTTTGTGAAACACAAATTTCGCATCAGGAGTCTGATTCTGGCGAATGAATAGTTTATCCTGTGTGTTTTTTTAGAGGATCACAATGGTGCGATCCATTTTATGTGTTTTGGGATCGAGGCATGGGACCCACCCTAGCTGGCTTTCAGTTAATAGTGCCTTTTTCACCGGGTGTCTGTTTTGGACGAACGAGTGGTGGATCTCGTGTGTTTTTCTGAGGGGATCGTCATGGTATGATCCACTTGATGGGTTTCAGAATCGTTGTGTGGGTCCTGCATTGGCTACCTACGGTGAATAGTTCTGTTTTAACAGGTTGTCCGTTTTGGGTGAGTAAATAGCCTATTCCGTGTGTTTTTCCGCGTAGACCGCGATGGTGGCCTCGGTATCAGCCTTGGAGGTGTGTGGCATGACATTGTTGAGGGTTTCTTAGGTTAGCCACATTTTGGACCAGCAGTGGTTGAGCGTACTCCCTTGGTTTTTTCCTACGAGGGTCCGCGCGACATCACAACCGTCGTATAGGTTTGTGATCCTCTCTATGAGATTTTGAACCTGTTAGAGTTGTGGAATCCCTTCGGTGTGTAGGATCGAAATAATGTTTTAGATGCTCAATATACAAGAGGGGGGGGGGTGAATTTTACACTTTAAAAATTCCTTTGGAACCTTTAAAGTTAGTTACGATTAACTATGTTTTCCTTAAGCAAAAGAAAGGGATAAGTTTAACAAAGTTAGACAAAGAAAATTCAAAACACCTATAACAACAAATTAAAACTTGGAAAGAGGAATGATGTTATAAACTTCAAGTCATATGTACTTGCCTATAACTGGAAAGAGATTCCGAAAGTAGGTTCCAGAAATATGGTTTTGGAAATTGAATCTTAACCAATGATTACAATATAAATTCTACCCTAAAGCGTATAGAATCTAAACGAAACCGAGTAAAAGTAAGGAAGTAAAAGAAATTTATACTTTCCTTATAATACAAAATGCAGCGGAAACAAAGAATTAGTAAAACTACAAGTAACAAGATATAAGTCTTTTAACCCAAAGAGAAGGGTATCCAACAACCATGGATAAAGGTCCCTTGATTTATACTTTCAAGCAAGTCTGTCTAACCCAAACCAGGGTAAGCCCTCGATACGATGACCGGAATCTCTGTCTTGCTATCCCGCAAGCCCTCAACTTTAATGTAGTTGGCCACCTCTGTCTTCCTCAGCAAGGAAGCCCTCAACTTCAAGGTAGTCGGCACCTCTGTCTTCCTATCCTAGGAAGTCCTCGAATGTAATCACCATCATTCGGAGTCGCATGAAGAAAAACTAAACGAGCGGTTCAGTATGCATAAGGCATGGAAAGATTTCTCTCTCTATAAATCACCTTAGAAACGTGTGGTCTCTAGATAGATCAACTTCTCTATATATGTGAGCTCTTTCAAATGAGCTCTTATTTATAGGCAAGGTCAGCCTCCTTTCCAACAGTCATATTTTCCTTAAAAATCGGAGGGACCTGTACATGTGTAACCTAACCAATGGTTACTTTATAATTGAATTGACGAAATCGTTTTATAGCAAAACACGTGAAACAGAAAGTACGACATCGTTTAAAGTGTAACTCAATAGTTCAGAGTGAAGGTTTGGAGTGTAAACAAAAATAAATTTTCAGAGTCTAAATAAATTTGGAGTGTATAAAACAAAGATGATCAGTTTCTGTTTAATAGGTGAATTCCGAATGATAATTCGGAATGAGAATTCATCAACAGAATTCGTAATGAGAATTCGTCATCAGAATTCTTAATGAGAATTTGTCATCAGAATTCGTAATAAGAATTCGTCATCAGAATTCGTAATGAGAATTCATATCCAGAATTCGTAATGAGAATTCGTCATCAGAATTCGTAATGACATTTCGTTTCCAGAATTCAGAGTAGAACATTATTACAGTTCTCATCTAGAATTCAGAACCTAAAACAGAATGCTTCATATCAATGTTTCAAATGATTCCAAGAATATAGAAATAAATCCTAATCTTATACTTAAGAAATATATGGATGAAAATATGATAAGGATAATTTTTCTTATAAAAGAAATCTTCCTTATATAAGAAATTTTCCTTATAAAATCAATTTTCCTTATAAAAGCGATTTTCCTTATAAAAGCGAATTTCCTTATAAAAGCGATATTCTTTATAAAATAGATTTTCCTTATAAAAGCGATTTACCATATAAAAGCGATTTTCCATAAAGATAAGCTGTTAGGGATTTTCAAAACAAGAAGGAATGAAAAAGTCATAAGGAAAACCTTATTGACTCAACAATCTCCCCATTTTTGGAAAGCACAAACATCCTTACGAAAAAGAAATTATAAGAAGAAAGAAAACATTAAGGCTTATCTCACTTTTCATATGGATGTTGATGAATACGACTAGCTCCCCCTTATTCTTTGAAACTCTATGGATCATATTCTTGATATCCAGAATGATATTTCATTAAGAATCAGAAAGTCTTATTTAATGAAAAACTCCCCCTTAGATGAACTCTATTAGAGTTTGTTTTCTTTCTCACCCTTTGTTACGATTATTTTCCCCCCTTTATTAGTGTCCTTTTCCTTCTCCGCCTTTGTGATTTTCAAAAAGAATTCAAGGGAATGGAAAATATAACAAGGTACCTGAAAAATTAGTAGCAACAACAAAATAAACGTGTAAGCACAATTTTCATTAAGTTTGAAAGCTCAACAACAAAGATGATAAGATACAACAAAAGATTGGATCTGTCTATTTTGGATCTTTTTCCTTCGCCATGAGACCCTTAAGAATAGTCTTAATCTTCTTCATGTCTTTATGGTCTTCCTCGGCTTGCTTCACTAACACAACAATTCTTGCATTTTGAGCTTCAATATTTTCTTCCTGGGCTTGAAGCTTTTCTTTCTGAGCCTGAAGCTTTTTTTCCTGAGCCATTAATATTTGTTCTTGCTTTACCAACGTTTCTACAAACACAATACGATGATCCCATTCATACATCTAGTTTTGAGAAACAAAATTTAGATTCCCATTCAGATCTCTGAATTCTTGAATCTGGAAATTCTTTTCATCTGTCAACTTTTCATCAAAGGAAGAAGTAAGTTCATTTATCTTCCTGTCTTCTGTCTCAAAAGCATCCTTAAAATTTTCTTGGAATTCATCAAAGAGCCTAATCTATTCTAAAGTCTTCCTCAACCAACTAGTCATCCTCTTGCATGTTCTTTTGTGGGCTTCATAGCCGAAAAAGAAAGTTTTGAACTGAGCCTCTATCACAAGACATTTGTCCATAACCATGGATACAGAGTCTTTTTTCTGATTCAAATCATTTTGGAGAATCTTGAATCTTGAATCAATACTTGAGAAGGTCGGAATAGTACCTACCAACTTATTTAATGACTGAACAACAATGTCATGCCCCAACGAAGATGACTCTGAATCCGAGACTTTTCATGGAGAAATTTCTTCTTCAAAATTCTCAACCTTCTTCTTAGAAGAATCACCAACTTCTCTTCTATTTACAACCACTGAGCTCGGGGTATCAACAAAAAGTTTCTTTCCCTTGTCCTTTTTCGGAATGGTTTGCTGTTCTGGAGTCTTCTGTTCACTATCAGAAACTTGAACAACATTGTATTCATCATCAACAACTTTTTGAGCACCAACCTCTATGTTCTCCATTTGAGCTACATCATGTAGAAGTTGTTCCTCCTCTGCATGATAGGCTACTTATTTTTCTCCTTCCTCCTCATCCTTCCATGGAGTGACTAACTTCGATGATTCAGCTTCTAATGTTCGGAGTGACAAATGTTCGGACGGTGTCTCCTTATAATCATCTACTTGCTTCCAAACATCTCCGATGTCACCACTACCTTTAGTAACTGCTTCTTCTTCTTTGACTTGCTCAATCGGCTCTACTTCCTCAACATGCTTAGCAACTGCCTCCTCCGGGGTGACCAAGTTTTATCATGGAGTCTCAGGTAGTGATTCCAAAGAAAAAGATCTCAGAATGGGAATGTTCGCTGAAACCATCTCATTAAACTTCAACAAAGTCTGAGCTACCTCAGCTTCAGACATCTTCTACTTAAGATTCTTTTCTTTCACTTGTTTTTCTAGTTCATCCACAGTTCATTCCTTCAAGGCCTTAGCCCTTGTAGGATCCAAGCCAAACTGAGGCTCCCCTTGCACTCTCTTCTCTTTGATTTCCCTCCATTTAGAAACTACTTCATCTGGGTAAGCTTTCTTCTTCTTTGGTTTTGGAGGTGCGGAATGAACTTTCTTGCATTTGGGATTCTCTTATTCTCCTTCAACTTCTTTTATCTTTCTCTTCCTCACTGGCTTAGAGGATTCAGGTTCAGCAACTTTCGGAACCGTTTCTTCTTGAGCAGTTAAATCAATAAACTAGCCAATATTCTTGTCGAAGGATACATCCATCCTTTTGAGTGTACCATCACTCACCAGCATAATTTTGCAAACTCTTGGCTTATACATGAAAGCCTCCTTGAAAGACTCATGGCACCGAACTATCAACATTGAGAGGATTGCTGGATACATTATGATCTGAGCTCTCAGATTCCTTTTCTTAACATTCTCAAGGGTAATAAGAATGTGTTTCATCCGGTTAAACTTCCTTAGATTTATCAGAAAATCTAGAATATAAATCTCACTCTTCTTTAAAATATCTTTGTCACCCTTTCTCGATACGATAAGGCCTTGTACCCATAATTCTAGAATCCGAAAATTCGTAGACAGAGAAGCAATCTTCGGATCCTAATCATCTGACAGTCCGAGAGTTTCCAAATCCTTTTCCTTGTCGAATCTTCCCTTTGAATCTGGCAACACATGAGAAATGAACTCGGATTCTCCGTCATTGTTCATCCCAACCAAGCTGGTTTCCTTGGCATAATAAAGTTTATAAGTATTTCCATAAGACTTAAATGAAAACTTCTCCCTACTATCTTCTTTAAGGAATGAAACTGTCTCATAGAACTCTACAAGAAAATCCGAAAAAACTTCATCTTGATTCCCGGGCTTAGACACCGCAACATCTTTCCATCCGTTGAGCTTAATATTCTTGGATATAAGAGAATCATACTTGTTGAAGAAATCAAGATGAACCAACCTTTCACTATATACTAACCACTTCGAAATGGTCTTAGAGGAAGACTTGTCTTGAGAAGCTACTTCCACATACATTCAGATCTGAAGACCTCTGAGAAGTTCGGAAAGGAGAAAGTTGAAGTTCAGAACAACTTTAAAACGGAGAGGCAGAGATTCGGGACGCTAGAGATTGAAAACCGATGTGGGACAACCATTTGGGGTCCCCTTTATATAGGAAACGAGAAGACGGTTCAACATCCACGGTTGATCGAACGGTTGTGACAAGCTGAGATCAGATCTGACGGTTGAAAACCAATTCTCAAGAAAACTTGAATCCGATATTTTGAGGTTTTTATTAAAACAAAGATTTATGAAAACTATAATTCGAAAACAAAATATAAGAAAATACCTGCAAGTAAAGTATGATTACGAAAAACTGAGTAAGGAAATCATACCTTTCGGATTGGGTTTGGAGGATTATTCATAATGGGTAAAAAACTATGAAAATAAACATTATTACAAAAATACATAGTTCGCAAAAAACACTACAAAAAAATCAACAAAGAAAACGAAAAAAAACATTACTAGATTTTCAGCATGAAGATTTCATTACAAAAGTTTGAAAATGAAAAACTCATTATGAAAGTCACGATACAAAAATCTCGTTATGGAAATACCAGTACGAAATTTTCCATTCCGGAAGTTCTCAATATGATAATTTCCACTTCAGAAGTTTTCTATATGAAAATATCCAATCTGAAAAATTATCGTTCTGGAAATTTCCATTCCGAAAATTTAGTTCTGAAAAGTTTCAAAACATACTTTGAAAAACATAGTTACTCTAACAATCATATGTACTCCCCCTGTGAAAAGGAGTTTATTACTGTAAGGAGACTTGTTCAACAGAAAGTTAATTAAGAAAGATTACCTAATGATTATCTCTCCTAACTTATGTTTAATGTATTCAAATTTATAAGAAGGCAAAGATTTTGTGAAAATATCAGCAAGTTGATCTTTCATTCCGATAAACTGAAGAATGATATCTCCTTTCTGTGTGTGATCCCTATTAAAGTGATGCCAAATATCTATTTGCATTGCATGAGAGTGATATGCAGGGTTCTTACTAAGGGCAATGGAACTTGTGTTATCACATAAAATTTTAGTTTTAGTAAAACTCAAGCCATAATCTGTGAGTGTGTGTTGCATCCACAACACTTGAGCACAACAACTTCCAACTACTACATATTCGGCTTTAGTAGTGGAGAGTGCAACAGAATGTTGTTTCTTGCAGGACCAAAAAACTAATGAATCTCCCAAGAAATGACAAGTTCCGGATGTACTCATTCTATCCATTCTACATCCACAATAGTCAGCATCAGAAAATCTTTTTAGAACAAAATCATTTCCAGAAGTAAAAATTAATCCTAGATCCATGGTTCTCTTAAGGTAGCGAAAAATTCTTTTTACTGCCTTTAAGTGAGATTCATTAGGATTGGATTAATATCTTGCAAATAAGCATACTGAGAACATTATGTCTGGTAGACTAGCAGTTATGTAAAGTAAACTTCCTATCATACCTCTAAAAGATGTTTGATCTACTAGTTTCCTAGATTCATCAAGATCTAAAGAGTTTGAGGTACCAATAGGTGTACTTATACTCTTAGTGTTGTCATAACCATAATTTTTAAGAAGATCTTTAATATACTTATGTTGAGATATGTAGGTTCCTTCTGGTTTTTGAAAAATTTGAAAACCAAGGACAAAAGTTAACTCACCCATCATACTCATTTCAAACTCAGATTTCATTAGACTTGCAAAAGAGTCAGTTATAGATTGCTGAGTTGAACCAAATATGATGTCATCAACATAAATTTGAACAATCAAAATATTTTTCTTATCTTTCTTTATAAAAAGGGTTGGATCTGCATTCCCCATAACATAGTTATTTTGAAGCAAAAATCTAGTGAGTCTATCATACCATGCTCGTGGGGCTTGTCTAAGACCATACAGAGCTTTAGTAAGTCTAAAAACATGACCAGGATGTTTTGTATCTTCAAATACAGAAGGTTGTTCATCAAAAACGTCCTCTTGGACATAACCATTAAGAAAAGCACATTTCACATCCATCTGAAAAAGTATAAAATTAAAGAATGCTGCAAAGGAAAGTAGAATACGGATAGATTCAAGCCTAGCTACTAGAGCATAGGTTTCATCAAAGTCTATTCCTTCTTGCTGATTATAGCCTTTAGAAACAATTCTAGCTTTATTTTTTACTATGAATCCATTTTCATCACATTTGTTTCTGAAGACCCACTTTACTCCAATAACATAAGTTTCCTTAGGTCTTTCAACCAAGGTCCAGATATTATTCTTTTCGAATTCATTTAGTTCATCTTGCATGGCTTTGATCCAATCATCATCACCTAAAGCTTCATCAGTGATTTTAGGTTCTAATTGGGAAAGAAATGCTAGATGTTCTACTTCATTATTTAAGGAACTTCTATTCCTTATAGGTTGATTTACATCACCAATGATACTATCACTGGGATGATTATTAGGAAACCCCTGATTTGGGTTTTGAAATGCATGTTCATCAACATAGGGTAGAAAGTCTTACGGGGTAAATGTTTCAGAACTATCTTCTTGACCATTATCTTTATCAGAAGCTTCTTCTAGCAAAGGTTGAAAATCAGTTTTTGAAAACAAATTTGAGGATGTAGGCTGCGATGGTTTAAAAACAAAAGGATCAGACTCATCAAATTTTACATGCACTATTTCTTCAACAGTACAAGTATTTTTATTAAAAACTCTATAAGCCTTAGAGTTTGTGGAATAACCTAAGAAAATTCCTTCATCGGATTTTGGTGCGAATTTATGTAGGTTATCTTTAGTATTCAAAATGAATACTTTGCAAAGAAAGACCTTGATGTTGGATAGTCTTGGTTTTCTACCATTCAATAACTCATAAGGAGTTTTATTATGAAAGGGTCTAATCAAAACTCGATTTATAGTATATCAAGCAGTACTTGCAGCTTCAGCCCAGAAATGTCTAGCTATAGAATATTCACTCAACATGGTTCTAGTGATCTCTTGAAGAATTCTATTTCTTCTCTCAACTACAACATTTTGTTGAGGAGTTCTTGGTGCTGAAAAATTGTGAGTTATACCTTTTCTACTACAAAAGGTTTCCAAATCAGAATTTTGAAATTCTCTTCCATGATAACTATGAATAGTTTTCAATGGAAGGTTTTTCTCATTTTTAACTTGAGCTATAAAACTTTTGATATAAGATAAATTTTAGATTTCTTTGCTAGCAAATAAACCCATGTAAATCTAGTGTAATCATCAACTAGAACAAACACATAGTATTTGCCTCCAACACTTCCAGTTTATGTTGGACCAAAAAGATCCATGTGCACTAACTGCAATGCATCAGTTGTTGAGACTTCACCGATTGATTTAAAACTAGATTTATGTTGCTTGCCATATTGACAAGGATTACAGACTTTATAAGAATCAAATCTAAGCTCCGGTAGATCCTTAACTAGTTTCATCTTAGTGTGTTTACATAGGTTTCTAAGGTTACAATGACCTATTCTTCTATGCCATAACCAGGAATGATCTTCCATTGCACTTAGGAAAGGTAAATATTGGCTCTTGAGGTCTTCTAAATTTAGGGTGTAAGCATTCTCATGCCTATTGGCTGAGAGAATAAATTCTTCCTTGGAATTGTGAACTAAGCACTTATCATTCCTAAAATTCACAAGGTAACCATCATCACATAACTGACATATACTAATGAGGTTTTTCTTAAGACCCTTAACAAAAAGAACATTTGAACTCAACATTTTTCCTAAAAGAACAATATTACCAATACCAACAATTTCTCCCTTACCATTGTCTCCGAAAGTTACATTTCCTCCTTTCGTTTTGATAATCTTTTCAAAATAGCTTTTGTTACCAGTCATATGTCGGGAACATCCACTATCCATGTACCATGTGTTGTTGCTGGTAGTCTTTTTGTTTTCCTGAAATCAAGAAGATAATTAGACTTTCGGAATCCAAACTTGTTTGGATCCAAGATTTCCAGATAATAGAATTTTAGGTATCCACATATTCTTAGAGAAATAAGCATTGTGAAATCCTAGAGATTGGATTTTGTTTAAGGATAAATTCTTTTCCCAGTGACCACCACATTGACACTTAGTACAAAATGGGGCACTTTGAGGAACAAAATAATTCTTACTATAAATTGGTTTTGCATGGGTATAACCAAATCCATATTTATTTCTTAAAGGTCGTATTTGGGAATACATTTTATCAAAATTTTCCTTACCATGGGTAAAGTTTGATAAAAACTTCTTGAAAGAAAAAATTTATAACTTGAGTTTTATAACCAAGTTTTTATCTTCAAAATCATTGGATTTAGTACTAGAGCTAGGCTCGAAAACATTTTTCATAGAAATTACTTTTTCTAACTCTTTAGAAAGTTTTTTCTTCTCAGAACATACTTCCTCAAGATTTTTTGAAATACATTCAAAATTAGTACTTTTCTTATCCAGATCTTTAGAAAGATCTAATATCTCTTTTGTAAGAATATTATTCCTAGAGTTTGCCTCATTAAGTTTTTTATTGAGTTTGGAATTCTCAATTTCATGTAGTTCAGCAAACCTAGAAACTTCTTCATAAGTAGGTAAAGTATTTTCTTCATCAGAAGATGATTCTTCATCAGAAGAGTTATAATACTTACTATCATTTTAATTTAAATAAAAATTGGTCAATTACTCAGCATTTCATACCTTATCCATAAAGCAATGATTATCAATAGGTAATATGGCTACAAGACCAAGATTCTTCTGTCCTAATGATTCGTAATCAGAAGATTCATCTGAAGAGTCACCACCACTGGCACTCCAAGTGTCATTTTCATTCAGAACATTCATAGCTCTTGATTTATAATACTTCTTTATGTTCCTTACAGAATTCTTTTCTTTCTATTCTTTCTTTTTAAGCAATGGGCAATTTGGTCTAATATGTCCATCTCTCGTGCATTCATAACAAGTGACTTCTCCATCCTTCCTATCATTCCTTTCCTTTTTCTTATACATGGATTGGAAATTTCTATCGCCAGCTATCTTGTTCATCCTTAGAGCAAGATTTCCTAACTCATTTTCTGAGATTTCACTTTCACTAGAATATGATTGAATGACTATCTTCTTAGACTTGGATCTGGTTACTCTCTCAGGAGTCTTTGCTTTCATAATATTTGATGTTGTTGTAAAAGCAACAGTTCCATTCCCATTTTTCTTTTTGATGTTTTCAGCATCTATCTTCATTCTGGTTTCATGTTGGAGAAGTGTTCTGAATAACTCATCAAGAGAAATCTATGTGACCTTCCTGTTCACATCTATAGCAGTTCTTTTGTATTCCCACTCATTGGGCATAATATCAATTATCTTATCCACAATTGCTTCATCATCTAACCCTTTTTCTCCTATAGACATTTAACTGTTGATGATAGTCATAAATCTATGTTGTACATTACATATTTGTTCACCATAAGGAAAATTGAAGCCATGATATTCAGCTCTAAGCATAGCTCTCCTAATTTCAATTACTTTAGAAGTTCTAAAGTGTGTAACCTCTAACTTCTTCCAGATACAATTTCCTGCTTCACAAGAAAAAATTTTGCAATATATATTTCTAGTCATTTAAAAAAGTAAGGTATTGCGTACCTTATAGTTGAGTTGATACTCTCTCTTTTCCCAGTTAGTAATAGTTCTAACTTCCTTTTCATGAATTTTATAATCTCTAATAAGCATAACAAAGTTTTCCACTCCAGTATTGATAACAAAAGTCTTCATTCGATCTCTCCAGTACTCATAATCATTACCATCAAATATTGGTGGTCTTGTAGGATTTAGATTATCAATGGAACCAACATTAATTCCTGTCATACATAGAAACATTTGGCACACAAACTTGTTAGTAGAAAAAAAATCATAATAACAAAGTTCATAATGAAAAAATTCGGAATGAAAAAGTTCGGAATGAGAAAGTGAGAAAGAAAAATTTATACGTGAGTACAAGTATTTCAGAGACCTCCTCTGATAACAATTTTATGATCAAAATAATGTTGTAGATGCTCAATATACAAGAGGGGGGGGGGGTTAATTGTTCACATTAAAAATTCCTTTGGAACCATTAAAGTTAGTTATGATTAGCTATGTTTTCCATAAGAAAAGGAAAGGTCTAAGTTTAACAAAGATAAACTAAGAAAATTCACAACACCTCTAACACCAAATGAAAACTTGGAAAGAGGAATGAAGTTATAAACTTCAAGTCCTATGTACTTTCTTATAACTGGAAAGAGATTCCGAAAGTAGGTTCCAGAAATATGGTTCCGGAAATTGAAACATAACTATGATTACAATATGAGATTCTACATTAAAGCATATAGAATCTATATGAAACAGAGTAAATGTAAGGATGCATAAGAAATTTATACTTTCCTTATAATACATAATGCATCGGAAACAGACAAGTAGTAAAACTACAAGAAACAAGATATAAGTCTTTTAACCCAAAGAGATGGGTATCCAACAACCTTGGATAAAGGTCCCTTGATTTATACTTTCAAGCAAGTATGTATTACCCACACCAGATTAATCCCTTGATACGAAGATCGAAATCTCTGTCTTGTTATCCCCACAAGCCCTCAACTTCAAGGTAGTTGGACACCTCTGTCTTCCTCAGCAAGGAAGCCCTCAACTTCAAGGTAGTCATCTCCTCTGTCTTCCTATCCCCTAAAGTCCTCTAATGTAATCACCAACATTCGGAGTCGCACGAAGCAAAAACTGAAAGTGCGGTTCAGTATGCACAATGCGTGAAAATCATTCTCTCTCTAGAAATCACCTTAGCAGTGTGTGGTCTCTAGATCGATCAACTTCTCTATATATGTGAGCTTTTTCAAATGAGCTTTTATTTATAGGCATGGTCGTCCCCCTTTCCAATGGTCATATTTTCCTAAAAAATCAGAGGGACTTGTACATGTGTAACTTAACCAACGGTTAGTTTATAACAGAACAGACGACATCGTTTTATAACAAAACACATGAAACAGAAAGTGCGACATCGTTTAAAGTCTAACTCAAATGTTCAGAGTGAAGGTTCGAAGTGTAAACAAAAATAAATTTTCGGAGTCTAAATAAATTCTTAGTGTATAAAACAAAGATGATCAGATTCTGTTTAATAGGTGAATTCAGAATGAGAATTCGGAATGAGAATTCGTCAATAGAATTAATAATGGGAATTCTTCATCAGAATTCCTAAAGAGAATTTGCCATCAGAATTCGTAATGAGAATTCGTCATCCGAATTCGTAATGAGAATTCGTTTCCAGAATTCGGAGTAGAACATTATTATAGTTCTCATCCAGAATTTGGAACCTAAAACAGATTGCTTCATATCAATGATTCAAATGATTTCGAGAATATAGAAATAAATCCGAATCATATACTAAAGAAATATATGGATGAAAATATGATAAGGATAATTTTTCTTACAAAATCAATCTTCCTTATAAAATCAATTTTCATTATAGAAGCAATTTCCTTATAAAAGTGATTTTCCTTATAAAAGTGATTTTCCTTATAAAAGCGATTTTCCTAATAAAAGCGATTTTCCTTATAAAAGAGATTTTACTTATAAAAGTTATTTTCCTTAAATATAAGGTGTTTGAGATTTTAAAAACAAGAAGTAATGAAAAATTCATAAGGAAAACCTTATTGACTCAACACGGTGGGCCCAGAGCGGGATCCTCTAGAATATTTTCCCTAGATCGGGTTCTTGGTACCGTTGTGACCACTTATTCAGGGGTGGCGATACCCTATCTAGTTGGGTAACCCTGTAGGGTTGTGGCATCATCAGGATTATGATCCCCTACATGGTGGGATGTACTCAGTAGGTTTGTGGCATCGTCAGGTATACGATCCCCTACTCAGCTGTAGTGTATAGTAGGGTTGCGGTATCGTTGGTTATATTATCCCCTTCTTAGAGCGTGGTTCCGGTAGGGTTGCGGTATTATTGGTTATATGATCCCCTACATAGCGCATGGATTTGGTAGGGGTGCGGCATCCTCAATTATATCCCCTACAACTCGAAATGTAATAGATAGGGTTCTGGTATCATATTGACCACATTTTCATAGGCGACGATCATCTATGTGAGTGACGTGTTTCTGTTGAGCACCGGATCGGGTCGCAGTATCCCCCAGCAGTCCCTGGGAGTGATCCCCTATCTGTGAGCTTCGTATACCAGTGTGTTTTATGGTATCACCTAGTGGATCCTAGGTGTGATCCCCTATCCGAGGTCTTTGGTGACTATGTTGTTTCAGCCTGGTTACCTCCGCGACGGTACCCGATGAGTGTGATCTCCCGGGTGAGCGTCTGAGAGGTCTGTGAGAAACCCGACGGCCTGCATCTCTTGGATGATTGTCATCATGGATGACAGTGATCGTGGAGGGTGCTCAATTGGTAGTGGAAATTTGCTGGTGATGAGGTCGGTACCTCTTGTGGCTTGTTGTGTGAGCTGAGTATATCTGGATTGTTCATGGTTTATGTATGGGCATACACTTTAGCTGAGATGACTAGTTTTGTTTAGATTAGGATGGTCACGAGATGTAGTTTATCTCTCGTCTGGGTTCCCTCTAGCTGGGATGAGCGGACTGTTGGATTTCAGTTGATCTCTTTTGTTTTGGGTTTTTGGGGTGCCTACTGAGTATGATTATACTCACACCTACACGGGCTTTGCCCGGACATGTTTGTGTCTTATGCAGACCGCATTCCATTCAACGGAGTCCATGGAGGACTCGGAGCAGGCAGAGCTGAGTGATCGAGACTGACTGGGGTGTTTACCAGTTCGGTGCTGAGGGAGCATTCCGAAAGGTGTTTGTGGCAGTGTTCCCCTTCTTCAGAGCAGGTTGGATGGGATTTGTATTTTTCTTTTGGTTGGCCCTGTTTTTCCCTTTTTTACATCTTGTGCACTCTGGTTTGGGATAGTTGTATGCATGTATTTTCTTTTTAGTTTTATATATATCTTCACTGTTTTTTGGAGGTGTATGTCAGTACGTGTGTACAGGTACCTTAGGCTAATGCCTCCCATTTGTATGTGATTGCCTACTCGGTGCTAGTCACCTTCCCTTGGCCTATTGGAGGCTGGCACGGGGAGTCACGACTTCAGCACCAATGAATGAGGTCGTGACATGGAGGAGTAACAAAATTTTACAGTGAAAATAGAGATTTGGAATGGGGATGATTGATCACCTCATTACTATGGATACCACCTCTTTATATAGGCCGCAAATTTTATTCTCGATCCACTATATATGTTACATGTTCATTATGTAATTAATGAAAAAATTCCTTCAATTTTAATTGGAATACACATAATACATATGTTCACTAGGATCTCCTACATGTTTCATCTTATGAAATGTATATGATAACAACCATACATAGAATATCACTTAAATGTTATCACTTAATTTTTCGCTACCCATTTTAATTTATAATAATAGGAGAATCAAAAAATATGATAAAATGTCTCATAATAAATTTGATATGGGAATATAATCATGATATATTGTACATTATATTATTATAGGTAGTAGAATTGTTTATCTAAATCATGTATTATAATATACCCATATCCATGGAATACATTCTTTAGTTCATGAACGTCCCACCATATAATATTCCCATATTATCACTTATGAGGTTGAAAATATTCATCAAATGTATATAGAGATTTAGGGAATATCAATATTAATCCCAATAATTCACTAAATCAACAAAAAATTTAAAATATTTTACATTAAGCCTTATAATTTTCTTTTAGTTGTGAAACCCTATCAGAAAATTATTTTATAATTCATTCATAGAACATTTGGAGGGATACCATTAAATTCACCATGTATCAAATAATTGGAAATACATTGTGAATATATATCAAAATTCATTATAGATAAACTCTAAAACACATTTAAAAATCTATTTGTGTTTAATAAAACTCAATCAAAAATATTTCAACCATTTTAAATCATAGTTATTTTTATTTCTGAAAACAAATTTCAAATGCTAATTTCATAATTTTTTTGAAAACGATTACCCCTATGAAAGTACCTGTGTTAATGAGCCTGCAAAGTTATTATTTATGATCTTCATTTGAACATATTTAAATCCATACATAATTCCACAATTTATACCATATAAAATCATGCATTTTCACATGAGATCATTCACCAATATTACTAGTAACCATGATACATTGGTCTAGGTTACTCATGGCTTGTAACGATGAACTCATCACAAGTCATTTATCTAAGTGTATGAGTACATATCATAAAAATCATCAAAATAGTTAATAAAATAACATTTATTATCTTGGTATGAATATAAACACCTATAACATAAATCAATAAAGGTTCCATTTTTATACTCATTACATGAGAGGAAAAATCCCAACTTGGTTATAATGAAACCAAAGGAATGATAAAAAACCATCCCACCACCATTGATAATATAATAATAGAGGATGAAATAATAAAGGTAACAAATTATGAAGTTTTATATTCTAGATATATTTCTTTATCTATGTATTTGGGATATCCAAATATGAATAATTCACCCCATGTATACCACTTATTTTCTATATGAAACTCTATGAATTATACCTGATGGGTCATCCAATAAAAACACATTTTATATGAATTTATAATATTTAATATTAATATATAAAATCCCACTAATTTCATCCTCTACATTTTATCACAACCTCTAATAATATATGATGAACATTAGTGATGTATATTTCAAAGGAAAACCATGTTACATTAATTATCATTTAACTTCAAGAGATACAATGGAGACTTACTTTTGTATAACATTATAAATTTTATATTCTTAAACTCTATTAATAACAATAACAATAACATATATAAGTTATTATTTAACAATACCACATAAAATAGTGAAGGAAAATAGCATTACATTGGTAATTTTTTTTAATATTTGTTAAATTTATTACAACACATTCTAATTTTTACTACCCCTATAGGTGGTAATAATATAAAATCCCCCAAAAAAATGAATTTCTATATAGAATATTTTCTATATTCATTATCAACATCTTTCCTGGATATATTTCATCATTATTTTTTCTTGAGACCACATTGGGGATGATTTATATTCTTATTTTACTAACAAATTTGATTCCACTTAATATTTATAAAGTGATATTCACTTTCATTATTCATTAGAATTTCTTTTATTTGCAATATTTTGAACAAATATAAATCCAATCATACTCCCACTAGAATCTATGTCACTATACTCTCTTAGAAATACCATTATATAAAACACAACAAAAAATTTGTTATAAAAATAACTCTTCTTCCCAATGTGGTAAAATAAAAAAAGTGACACCCACATATCTTGTGGTATTTTATGGGTTTAGATCAATATTCAAAAATAATATTTTTTATTTTAAAATAATCCTTTTATGAGTGAGGGGATCACATCCCACATACATTATAAAATATATAGTACAATTACTATTATCATGGATAAAATACCTTTTATCCATATCTTATGTTAAATAATATAATGAATCATAAAATTTTTGAAAAATATTTAACTCATATTGATAATAATAACTAGTTCGTAAAAGAACATTATTTTCATATTATAGAAATATGAGTAGTATACTTATATTTCATATAGATCCATTAGAGCTTGATATATCTTCTTTTATATTCAAATTCTTTATTCAACATGCCTTTTTCAATATTTTGAAAAATATATATAAGTTGCATCCATTGTTTCAATGATTATAAAATCTTATATATTTTACGAAAATGTAAAAAACATTATTTTATATTATAAAACATAAAAATGAATAAGTTATTATTATAACACTGATATTTAACCAAGATATCTGTGATCGAGGATGTCTACTGGAAAAATCTAACCTCTTTTTTTCAAGATTACGACATTTTCGAATTAAAGTATTAACACACCACCAGATCCTAAACATTAGATTTCATACTCATATATCCTCAACAAATTATGGAAAATAGTAAAAAGATATTGAACAAATTCAAATTATTAGGACATATTCAACATTGATTCAAAAATGAATTTTATATCTAGATAATGTCATAAATATGTCCTCCATTATTTCTAAGTCGTTATCACACTCAATCAGATGTGATGTTTGATGTGATGTTTGAGTCAGGTAGATAAGATACAAGATTATTAGAAATTAATAATGATGAAAATTTATTAGGGAATTGTTTTGTCTGATGTGATGTTTGAGTCAGGTAGATAAGATACAAGATCATTATAAATTAATAATTATATATTAAAAATTTTCAAGATAGTAATTTAATCATCAAAACATGAATTTCCAAGGGTTATTAAGGAATTGTGATTTTGGTTTGATTCAGTTTACAAGTCCTTTTTCGGGGATACCATATCTAAATGAGGATAATTTTGAAAACAGAAGGTTGTATGTGAATTTTACATGGGATATAACCTTGCACCAATACCATGACCTTTGATAAAGTTGTTATGTGGTCATAATACTATTTTTAAATGTTAAGATATTATTTATTTTGATATTTATGAAGTATTTATGTTCAATATGATGTTAAATGATTTATTTTAAATTAATTTAAATGGGTAATGAAATTTTCAATGATTATTTGGAGTTAATTTTTTGTTTAATGTTATGAATTTTGAGATATACTATTAAATGGTAAGGATTTAGTTATTTTTTGATTTCAAAAGTATGTTTTTTTATTAAAATTATTATACAAATAATTTTAAATTTTATCATGATATTTTTAGAAACAATATTTAATGGTTTATTTGGAAAATATTTTATTGGTCTGAATGGATTTTTTATTAATTTTTCATAACCATTAAAACTAGTTGGTGATTTCTTATGTAATGTATTAATTTAATATATTATGTATTATGGTTACAAAGATAATTTCTTAGTTTATATATATTAGTTGATTGGATATTATATCACATTTCATGATGATAAGTAATTTAAGAATTTTAAAAAAATTAATTTTATATTTTATGATCCTTATAAATTAATTTCAATATATCGTCCATGGTTATTTTTAATTAAAAAATTAATTATAAACAATACATCTGTAGTTTTATTATATTATTAAACATCATAAAAATGTAAATTCTAAATTTATAATAATAATTTTTTAGATTTTTATTATATGAATTTTCCTTATAAATAAATTTTTATTAATGTTATATATAAAAATACAGGGGGATTATTTTAGTGTTTCTTATATTGGTTGGTTATTATATGATGTTATTTTTACATTATTTTAATTTTCCTGACATATAGGTGTGGTATTATAGGGGTTTTTTGGAATGTTTCAGTGATATTTAAAAATAATATTTGTGTAGATTTTTTACTTCATGTTTTTTTAGTATTATTTGTATAAAATTGTAGGAGAACTGAGGAAATAATATTCATAGTGGTTTCTTCTATTATATAAATCCCAATAATCAAATTTTGGGTATTCTAGTAGTCAAATATACATAGAGTCTAAATAAAGCGGTAGGGTCAAATATATCTCAATCTATTGATTATGTTAAATAATTACTCATGATTTAACCATCTATCTCACATGGAGTACAAGGATCATAATAAGTGAAGGACTAACTAGGAAAGGTTAATGTATTTGTTAAATTTGATGCTATTGATAAAACACATAATATGTAACTTTCCAATACCACATTTCTGGGAAAGAGAATGGAATAGAGGGAAAATATTACTCATGGTCATTCACTATATAAATTTCATTGGAAAACCTCCTAAATATGATTAATCAATGAAATATCATTTAAGAAGAAAGGAATATATATTTTTATGGTATTTATGAGTCTCTAACAAGGTGATTGAATAATAAACGAGTGTAAACTAATTTTTGGGTGATTTCTATTCTCTGGTGGTGGGAGATGATAACTCCTTGAAATATAATTTCTTTTGAGGGGTCCTTTATCCATATATTAATTTTTAATTTTCATTAAATTGTTTGAATTCATATACAGAAGTAGTTAACAAGGCCATATTTGTGAAAGAGAATATAGAGGAATAACCTACATGAGAAAACTATTCTCTACAATCTAGTAAAAGTAATGGAAGCCTTTCATGTGTGGAAAGGATGGAGTTGTTCCTCAATGTTAAATTATTAGTTATTATTGATAAATATTTTCATTGTGTTGAAGATTATTTAATGTTGAAGTAATATATTGTTTTCTTCAAGTATATAAGGTTAGTTAATTCAAAGACATTAGTTTTGAATGCTCCAAGGACAAGTTATTAATGTGGTTAGTTTCGATTTCAACAAAAAAAATCATAAGATAACATATTAATGGAGGAAAATATATTACAAAAAACCTAAATTTTGACTATATAAGATGTTTTATCTCGTAGATATTGAATTTTAAATCATTTAATGTAACTCCTTCAATATATTTCTTTGGCTATTCCTTGGATTTGTAAAATCATATCTTTTCCTCATGTTTTGTAAAGTAATATCTTACTATTTATCTCATTTATTTAATTTTAATTTTTAATTTTAATTATCTTATAATGATTTGTCATTAATACAAATTAATTCAATTGGTTCCTATAGATACTCCCTCCTCTTTCTTTACATAATATTGACCTTGATTTGAATTTGGGACTACTTATTTTTGGTCTATCTCATATTTATATTTTCCATCCTTATAAGGAAAATTATATATAGTGGGAAGAATAATATAAATACTCTAAATTCGATTCAGATGAGTAACAATTTTGTTTTAATCCTTTTAATTTATCCCCATGAGATAAATTAAATGGGGTGAAAGTATTTTATAGAGTGTGTTTACTAAATATATCATTATATTTCATTCTATTTTTTATACTTGTATTTTTTATACATTTGAATGCATTTGGATATTTTTATCTTTTGAGTTTTTTATGTTATTTACTTGTATATTGTTATTTTAATAATACATATCTTTGATGAAATGTCTGAATCATATTTTAAAATTTTTAGAGTAAGGACTTCTAGAAGGAATATTTTATTAATGTGATGAATTTATATTTCATTTAGTTTCATGGATAGTTTATGATATGTTAGGGAAACTATGTTTCAAGTTTGAGTTAATTGTCACACCCTTGATATCACTCTTAGTAATTGATTTTTTGGGTTTTTTATAATGGATTTTATGAGTTCTATAAAGAAAATTTTATTTTTTTAGGGTTTTTACAGCTTTATTGAGTAAGGTCAAAACCCATGAAGGAGACTATGTAGTTAAATAGTGAAATGGTTTCGTCCCATAATAGGTTGTGTTTTTATAGTGCATGGTTTACAGAAATTGATCCTATGTTTAATCCCTTGAAAATTACTATATTTTATTTTAGTTATTATAACCTATTTTATTAATTTTTCATTTTATTTCTTTTTGGTGATCTGGGGGTAATCCTAGATCACACTATGGGAAACTACATCTCTTTACTACTATATAATTGGTTTGTTTTTGTTGGATATTTGGTGGTTCATCCCTGAGATCAATTTCCTGGGATCCATTTTTATTTTTATCATCTCCACTAAGATTATTCCTCTTACTTCATCTATTTCACTTCAACCCAATGATAATCACAGCCTATGGATTTTATTTTCAATGGGTAAGTTGGGGATTTTATTCCAAGGATTCTTATTGTTTTAAAAATACCTAATATCTATTATTGATGTATAATAATATCATTTGGTGATGGAATAATCACATTCTAGTAGGTTTTTTGGAAAATTTATTTTTGTTTATAATATCATATGATTGTTGAGATTTCTAAAACTGGTTATTTATATATTTAATTGATATGTAATTTTTTTAAAAAATTAGAAATTTATAATATTTATATTTTGTTTTTTATGGTTAAAAAAATTAGTTTCAATTGTTCCATGTTTTTTACTACCAAGAACTAATTTTATGCACTATATGTGTTTTTAAAATTAAATAAAAGTCATATTTCAATGAAAATTTATACATTAATGATGACTGGTTCTATAAAATTTTTTATAAAAAATTAATTCTTTTTTTAATATTATTTCTATGAATTTACGTTTTTCATCAAATAATTAAAATTTACTTAATGTTTTATTTTATATATTTCATGTTCAAGTAAATTAAAATTTTGTTTAAGAATTATATTTATTTAAGTCCTATTTAAATATATAATCTCATTATTAATTATTTAATAAAATATTATTTTATTAATATATTAAACATTTTTTATTTAATGGATCATTTTGAAAAACCTAAACTGAATTTTATAGAATACAAGACACCATTGTTATCGTAACCCAATTTAGTGATTTTTTTGTATAGAAATTGTTGTTAATTGATATAAGGTAATAATATTTAATAACAATGTGAAAGGGGATTTTATTTGTAATGTGTTTTTATAATTGAAATTATTCATTAGTTAAAATTTTATTAATTATTGTTATGATTTGTTATTTGATATGTTTCATTACCAATATTAGTAAAAATCATTTGAACACTATGTTTTTAAGTTATAAATCCTGAGGAAATTACTATGATTGTATTGTTTAAGTGTTGAATATTTTCCATTAGTGCATGATGGTAATATACCCATATGGGATTATGCTTGGTGAGTCTTATGAGAGAAATTTAGGGGGTTTAATATATATATTTCAAAGTATCAATATTCTAAAAAAGATTCTAATGAGTATGAATAGGATTGTCTTACTATCATATATATAGTCTCACCAATCTAGTTATTTAATATAGTTATTTATATTTTGGTTTCTTGATTAAATAATCATTTCTCATTGTTCGCCGTTGAGTATCAAACCAATTTTTACCCTATGTCACTTATATTCCCCAATTTGTTAATAAAACTTGTTATATTGTTTTTTAACATTATTTAATTTTACTATTATTTCAATTAACATTTTCATATTATTTATTTCCTATATATTTGATTTTATTTCTTTCTAATTAATGTTTATTTTAGTATTAATCTGAATCTAATTTTTAACTAATATTTTACACATGGAAATTCACTATGGTAATTTATAATGGTTGTGGAACTATAAAAGTATCCATGTTCTAGGATCCTCACCTTTCATGGAGGAACCTACTTTTATGAATTTTGGTTAAGATTCATTTTATTGGATAATGAAGTAGTTCCTATGTCTTTGGAATGATTTAGGGGGTGTCATTGGGGTTCAAGACATGAAATGATAAGGAAGTACTTCAAATAGTGTGGACCATAAGGATCACACATAGTTAGTACGAACGGTGCACAATATCGGGAAACGATGAAGCCAGACCTCCTCTCAAGTAGAGTTTGGGGCATGTCCACTACTTTCTTTTCAAAACTATGTGGGTGCTCATAAAAGACAATATATTTTTCCCTCCCTTATATAGAGTGTTCTACGAAGTTGACACATGGGTTTGATGACCATGTGGCCAAACTTTGTCGCCCTTAAAAAAAGAATTTCCTATTTTTTCCTCCAAATTTTAAATAATTATTTCCTATTCCTAAAATATTATCTTGTGTGATTAAACAAATTACCCTAGACTTTATAGGGACGATTATACATTGATTATTTGGTGTTTGGAGTGTAGTTGGGTGTGAATTGATACTCCGAGTAAGTCTTAAACACATGTTCATTCTGTTTTAGGGAATAGGATTGGTGTCCTGTTTTTTCTCCTTCCAAATATCTAAGCCCTTTCTTTTCTATGGTGTTTTTCATCTTCATGGATGATTATGATTTATTTATATTAGTGGATTTATTATAGATGAGATATTTTCGATGATCATGACGAAAGTGTTCTTAATGTCGTTTCCTATAGTCTCTGCATTTTATATGTGTATGAGGTTGTACCAATGTAGTGTCTTTCCTTGTATTTTTATGCATTCATTTACGGAATGTAATTTTTACCTTAGTGTGAGGTTTGAAAACATTTGTTAGTCCCCATTAGGTTATTTTATGATTTTGGAGGACACATAATTCTTCCCATTGGGTATGCACAACCCTCAAAAATGGTTCTTTGAATTGGTAAACATTGACATTGAAATATTTAGAAAATAAGAAGGTTTTGATGGTTAAATTAGATTATGTGTATTATTAATAAGGAATAATTGAAAGGATAATGGGAAAGATTTGAGAAATTAAAAACAGTATTTTGAAATGTTATTAATGATTTGTTTTAGATTTTATCTAGTTTTGGATTTATAAGAACAATATGATGTTAGAATGTGGGAAATGATTTATAATTAGTAATTTGGACAAAAGGAAATTTATAAAGTAGGTTTCTTTATAGATTCCAAATGATTATTTTTAATAACGGTGTGGTTTCACTTTTTGTGAATGTTCTTTAATGATTATTTTAAATGGTTGAAATGTAAATGAATTTAATGGGGGAATAGATTATTTTTTCAAAGAGGAAGACCCATTTTTTAAATGGGTGGATTAATGGATAATTTAAACGAGTTTTTTTTTGTGTCTTCATGGGTCGTGAAATGAAATTGATTTTAATTATTTTCTATTTGGTAATATGGAATAAGGTGGAATTTTTTATAATGATATATATTTTTAATTATTTCTTGTTATTAAATGGTATATGTATTGAAATGAGTTAATCAATGTAAATTCAATGTATTTTGAATGGATAATGAAGTATGTGCACATGTCATAGTGGTAAGTTATCTGAGTTATCATATCATAACTAGGATCTATTCTCCAATTTTATGGACTAAGAATCTTTTTCTTGGGATGGGAAAGAATGATGATCTAGTCCCTATTGATGAATTGTTTATTTAGGATGTCTAACAATGCTCTATGATTCTAAATTACAAACAAACCTACTAGTTTCATTTGGGGCATACTGCTTCTCTAGGACCCAATGATTAATTGTTGAGATAGGATGTCGGAATGAGGCTCTATTTTCTTTTATTATGGAATGTGGTTCTTGATTGGGTATGGATAAACAGATTCTTTAGGCCCACTGTTGTTCTTCCTATTTTGTAATGTTGGACTGATTCAGCATGGTCCCAATCATATAGGAATGGCTTGATTATTGGGATAATGAACTAAGGCATATCGATTAATAGTTTTGTTAGTGAGTTTCCCCTTGTTATTAAATTTTATTATCACTTTATTATATGGATTTTGATACTAGTGTGAATAGGGATTTTTTAGTTGACTGGTTGATCCAAGGTATGTTTAAGGAAAAAATAGTGAATTATTAAACTATTTAAATCCTAAACATTCCACCATTGTTAATTATTTTCCTTTTTAAATTGGATTACATGTATACATTATAATACAGACATGTTATTGAGTTAGGAACCATTGGTGGTGGCCTACTATGTTTGATAAACACCCTTCTTACACTTAATTACCCGATTAGATTCTACAAATTTTCTGTTACAAGTTTTGGACAAGGACATTATTTTTTTGGGTTTCTCATGGTATGATAAGTAGGATAATTTCATGATATGACCAGGTTAGTGATTGGTTTCTATTTTAGTAACCATTGGGTTTTTTTGGTTTGGGGGTTTATATTTATGGTTTTCTGACATGTAGTTTATTAATCATATTGTTATAGAATGTGCTACATGATTTCTTATTGGCCTTCGTTGTGTGTTGAACATTTATGTTTTAGATTGGTTATTTTAACTTTTGATATTATTTCTATTTTAGTTTGACATTGATAAGATGATATAGTCTCCACAACATATATCTATAGACCTATGCTAGCCCAACTTAAGGCACCTGATATACTGGACACAAGGAAAAGGATGTTACAATGTGGAATTAGAGTCATTGCACTTTATAATAATATTTGATAATGGTAGACATGACAATAGGATCTTATCGGGGAATGGTCATGATCTCTTACCTTGGGCCATATAACCCCATGTATGATGGAACACCCATGTTTCTGGGTGTGGGATTTTATGGTTGGTTTTATTATTTTACATTTGATTGATACTTCCACCTCTGGTGGGGCACTTGGTTGTGATGTTATTTTTCATGTGATTTTATCTCTTTTATAGATATGGGAATTGAGGGTGTCTAAGTTCATGAATCATGTTAAGAAACTAGTATTGATATTTAATCCATATATTTCCTATGATTAATAATTCAATGGTACTCACATGTTATTAGTGTACATTCCTCCTATGATTTAATCTTTTTGATCATTCCTTGAAATGTCCATCAATGAAAATGTTTTGAAATATGAATTTAAATAAATGTTGAATTTTTGAAATGCTGGGATAATTAAAAGGTTTTTAAAAGTGAAAATTAATGGGATTTTAAAGTTAATATGTTTGAAATGAGAAAACATTGGTTTTAAATGGAACTATTTAATTATGCAGGGAAATAGGTATTGATCGAACCTCTGTGGAAATTAGAAATGGGTATCCCTAATATTGGGATCAGACCCTATGTATGGGTGGTTTGGGAAATGAGACTGGAATAGTTTATGCCCTTTGTTATTGGTTGTGAGACTATGTGGTATCCATAGAATCGCATATTACATTTCACTAATGAACACTCATCATGTGACCGAGGCTATTCAAATTATTTCGAACATTGGCCCCTTGATAGCTCACCCTCCAGTGGAGATTCCCAATTCTATAAACTATGTCCTGGGTTTTGATACTGTTATCGTCAGTCCTTCACCCTCGTGGGGGTCCCATGATCCAACTTCCAGGCATCACAGACCAATTATGTCCTTCAAAGAGGAAGTTTTCATCCATTATTTCTTCCCTCCTAATGCATAATTCCATGATATCCACCCAGTCTCCCCTTCAGTGTCGCGTGATGGTACGAGGATATCGTTGGAGGTTCATGATTAAGCCTTAGATAATGAAATGTTTGGCCTATAGTGAACAGACATGGCCCGTTTCAGTTCTACGACCCAATTTTTATAGGACTTAAATAATTTTGTAGATTCCTCGGAGCTCCAAGATCTAGCCTGCATATCCACCATTCACAGAAATTCAATCTACTAGGTTCTCACATCAGAAGCAGACTTCATCCAGGTCGAGTGTAAACCCACTCGTATCTGGGGTGGTTGATAATTCAACTTGTCTTGGTGGTCCCTTGAGGATAACAGGGGGAAGAAGAGTCCACATGCTATGGTCTAGATCAGTCTATCAGGTCTTTAGTTTCCCGTTATGAATATCTCCTTCCCCAAGGATATTTGTGATTCCCTAGTAGGCTTCCTCTGTGTGGATGACCGCACCTGACAGATTGAGGAAACATTGGTTTCTCAAATCAAGGTTGATCTAGATTTATCACCACCCATCCAAAGGAAAAATTCTTTGAAGGTTAAGCACCCGTTCTTTGGGATCCATGATGTTACATACCGAGTGTTTCCCAAGTATTGTTCTACCTTCAAACTCTAGTGTCATTCTTTGTAATAGTTCATGAAATGTCCCAATGAAACTCAAAACCAAGATATTTGAGGTGTCACAGAAAGTGACTATGCCCCTCATTCTCTTGAGGGACCTATTTGTAGGCATGTCCAGGAGGCCACATTGTATGAACCCTCATCTACTGTAGGAACTGGTCAAGATCCCCAATCCCTATGTGGGAGTCCTACTCCTTCTCGTCTTTGAGAAAAACCCTGCATCCTGGCTCTATTTCCATTTAACAAATATGAATCTCACCCAATGATCTTGCATTTTATATCACATTTTTGTTACTCCTAACATTGGCTTTCTAATGGTTCCCTCATAGAGCGGTTCCAATGATTCCCAATTGGGTTCATGGGTTCCCCCTCACCCATTATCTCTATATCAAATCCACCCGTTAGACCTTGAGATGGAAAAATGATCCTGGCCCAAAGTGTCTAAGAGGCTTATTCCCCGCACAAAATTGTTAAAGGTTTATTGTAATGCGGTGGCCATAATCTCCTAGACATTAAAACTATGTCCCCTTACTGATAAGCACACTATTAATAATGGTTCAATAGATAAATACATTCCCATTTTAGTTAGGAGTAAATCCATAAAACCCACATCGTATCTCCAACGGACATCTCTAATGTCATCTAAGCAGAACTCAAGGATGTGCACAAGACCCAAATAGAAGCAAAAAAACAGACACTGAAGAGATCCTCCTCACTTCACAAAGAGACTAAGGAGCCTAGGTCCAAAATCAAGCTATCCCTTTAACAGTGATACCCATTCACATCTATAATTCATGTGGCATCGATGCAAAGTTTAAAACATATTTCATTTCCATTGAATCATGGAAGTTCAAGTCTATGAATTCCACCATTTCATAACACATACAGAATCTGGAAAATATTAATGAGTTCACTCGTAGAACCAAGATGAATGCATCCATGCTTGTAGACCCCGTCCACAAAAACTCATGGGTTTTTTGGAATAGGGATACATCAGTTATCCTGGTCATGGAAAGGGAATAATACATTACAGCAAGATTTACTAATGGCACGAGAACTATTTTTTGGACTTTTTCTATGGAAGTTGTGATATACAGATAAGTGAGGCCCTTTGGCAAGAGCTCTGTGTGTTCGACCTAGGGTACATACCATGGATCCTAGAGGGAAACATCAACATGGTAATATAAATAGTTTAGAAGAAATGGATAGGTGACTTCCCCCAGAAGGATTGTATGGATATTGTCCAGTTCATGGATGGTAATGGCTTACTAGTCATGGGTTATTTGGGTGATCTATTTTTTGGGTCCAACAATCAACATGGGAGAAAATGCTACTCTAACTAGCTAGACTGGTGCCTTTACATCATTTATACACTCACCATGTTTCAAAATTCCATGGTTTTCCACAGGGCCTGAGGTATTTCTGACCATTCTCCATTACTACTTTATTTTTCTTCAACACATGACACTCATTAATGATTCAGGTTCACTAGATAGTGGAGTGGTGTCCCAGGTTACCAATAGTTGGTCAGGGTGACGTGGGGAGAATAGACCTACAGTTACACTTCTGTGGCCATCCATAACAAACTGAGGAGGATGAAACATGGGCTTCATTTGTGGGATAGGGATCTTTATCCTATTGAAAAGAACACGGATGATCTTAAAGGAAATGTGGACCACCTAAAAGCTAGCATGTAGGAGGCTTGGGGTGACACGTTTTTTTCCTAACACTTTCATAAAACAAATGTATTGTCCAAATCTAGTATTTATCTTGGAGTATAGAGAAATGGAGATGTCAAAGATAAAATGGCTTCGTGAAGGGGAAACTAATGATTTATTATATTCATGCATCAAAAAGAAAATAATTTCTATCAAACCCAATATTTCCCTTGAATATAGTATGAATACTGAAGATGGAGATGTGGTAGGGGATATAAATCCCATGTTCTTCTAATATCTTCTTTTAGGTCCATGAATGAACATGCCTAATGGCCATCTAGAAGAGGGTGTTGTGTTCTGGTGAGAGGTTCCTTCCACCATGGAAAATAAATCAATGGAAGGGATTCCTTGGGAGGAAGAGATCTATAACTCCACGATGAGGCTCATCGGCAAGAGCACACTGGTCCTAGACAGCATCCCATGATCTATCTATATCAGATCCTGTGGTGGTTAAATGTTATATTATTGCTGAAATACATGATTTTTCTCAAGGAGGTGGCTTGTGATACATCCTTAGTTCTAATTCCAAAGATCAAGGTCCACTACTCCATTATCCATTATAGACATGTGACTATGTGAAATTTCCCATACAATATTCTAGATAGTATTCTCAATGTGAGGTTGTCTATTCATCTAACATAGTGGATATTAGAAGAGAAACATGAATTTGATAAAGGAATATCAATCCAAGTGGTGATAGCTTTATCATAGTAGATACTGAGGGTCCTGAATAACTAAACACAGTGCTCTATCATAAAAATAATGGTGTACTTGAAAAAGGTGTCTGATCGAATTGAATTGGGGTACATCAATATGGTGCATGCCAGATTGGGCTTATCACTCTAGGTAGGTGACCTTCTTTTCAGATGTTATAGCTCCTCATGGTTTGTTTTCTACTTCATGGAGAGAACCCACAACATCTTCATGGAGACTCATATCCTATGGAAATGATATCCCATCTCCCAAGTGTCTTCATTATAGTATAGTATATTCTTTTCCACATGATCAAAAGAGGCATATCCAATGGTGCCATCCTACCATATCAATGGAAACCAAACCTCCCCAAGGATTCTTATATAATTCTTGATGATGAGAGAATCATCTTCATAAATAATGGTAATAGGTCGATTCCTGGTACAAATAGAATCCTTGATGAATATTTTCATTGTATTGTCCAACTGAAAAATAATGTTAAAATATTCTTCTATATCTCAAATAGATGTGACTCTAGGATCCAATAGTATTTGAGTAATATGTTGGGAATGCACTGAGGCTCCTTTATAGTAGAATATACTATCACACAAATATCCTCATGCATGATTCCATTATTGAACTTTTATCACATGGTGAGAAAGATTTAATGGTGTGTGATAAAATGGGCAAGCCAGTTCCTAGACATTGGGGGAAGGATTGCACTGGTTAACATCACCATATTTGTAATTATAGTCCATTTTGTAGTGACCACTAATGTCCCAAAAGGGTCATCAAATGAATAGGCAGAATTATTTCTTGATTTTTCTCAGATTATTTATCATAAGGGAAAAGACATTGTTCCTAATGGGAGTGGATGGTGTGTCCAATATAGGAATGATGGATCAATGCGAAGAGCATAACAGACCGTATTCAATGCACCCACAAGAAATGTGAACGGGAAATGATTGAAGAATGTTCTCTTTGGGGAATACTATGTCATAATTCTTGGGAGGGAATACATTTAATTCTTCCCTGCACAACACTCCTCTCTGGTCCTCAATCAGTACCCTTATCCCGACCCTTTTCCGGAACTCTCAATGTATCATAGGGAAGGGGAAAATCTAATTCTGACATCACAACTAGGATGGCGATGTGATCGGTTACCTATGATGCCCTACTATTATTATCTAATTTAAATAGGGGATCCTTCACCCTTATTTGACCAGGTTGGTTTTTGATAAAAACATATAGAGGTATTTTATATCATTTTCACCAATTCAATTGCAGGTATATGTGTATTCACTCCTTCTACCTCGAGGTGCTTCAATATGAAGGACTTCCATCAGATATCCACTCCTCAAGATCAAATAGATAGATGGAATGAAGTAGAATGGTGAGAAAAATCCTTAGAAAATTCCACATCCTGACCTAGAGATTTAAAAATCAGGTAATCCCTTTAGATGCAAATATCAAAAGCAGGGCACGAGTACCACTTCCATTTTCCAATATGGTAGAAATAAATTCTTGAAATGAATGCTACACATTTTCTATAAAGTAGAATAAGAGCATGAAGTGTGGAGATTTGTATATGAGTTTACTACATACCTCTCTCAGGACCTCCTGGATGCACCTTTAATAGAAAACTAGTTCTAGGGGATAGACAATGTGTGATCAGAATTATTGTAAACAACTATAATCTTTAATGTAGGGTATTGGATCTTATAGATATCTTGGAACTGAGAAATGGACAATGGGATTCCTTCAACTGGTAGATCCATCATCTCACAATTAAGGAACCCACTAGTTGATTGGGTGACCATCAATATAAACTATAATTATTCACCCTCACTCTAGAAGCTACATGTTTCCTCCAAGACGACTCACCCCATATCCCCATGTTACAGGGTCATTGGGTGCAGTTGATACCACCAATGTATAGTTTGAAGGTAAAAATGAATGGATCATGCATATCACATGTCATAAAAGGAGGACGTGTAATGCGATATGATAAAGGATGTGTTGTTCTAGCCTTCATGGCACAAAAATTCTGTGGAAACTAAATTCAGGAAGAAGCCTATGTTGTTCTAGGTGGGATCACACTTTGTATACCAATTAATGTCATCCTATCACAGCTGGAATCAATCTCTATGATAATTCATGGCTCCTTTAATGTAAAAGGGTCCACTTCATGGTAGATTTACTACACCATCAAGAATCTAAAATCTCTAATCAACATCAATATTGAGGTCACCCATACCAGGAGAGAGGGGAATACAATAGTGGATCCCTTTTCTTCCAAGGAATATCAAGTACTCAAAGTCACATATCTCACCAATATCTCTTGATTTAAACATGAGGGGGTGAATCTGATTTGATGGGATACCCCTGATAGGCATTACTCAAGTCCTTCTTACGTCTCACAGGCCCTACATTCCTTGTAACTCTTCTCCTAAATTAAAAAATAACAGTGATTATGATGAAACTATGTGGGATATGTTGTATGATAAAAAATATGTGCTTATTATCTTTTTAATATGGTTGTGGTATTGAGTTATAATGTAACATCATAGGTAAATAAAGAATAATACATTTTCATATTTATTAATATTTTTGAATTAAATATTAATTTTACTATAACGGGGTTTCTATGTTCGATAGTGTACCCGATACGCAACAACTGATTTCTTTGAAATGTAACGTTGCACAAAAATAATATAATAATATTATTTTAAATGGTAGTTATCACGTAGCCATTGAATTGGTGGGGATGAAAAGAAATAACTAAAAAATAACTATATATGTTTTTAAATTGTTTTTACATTTATCGATTAAATTTTAGAGGCCTAAAATGCGAATAAATCTATTTTTAAGCATAAATTCTCTAATATTTACTAAAAGGTCGATTTTCCACCTTTTGATGGAGAAGCCTCTTTAAATATATTTTTGGTCTCTTTAATACATTCTATATGAACAAATAAATTCCTAATTTAGGATGGGGACATCAATGTTTACTTTGTGTAATTGTTTGGAATTATTCCGATAAAGTTCATTTTTAATGAATAGTGAATAAATACTGTATTTTACTTCAAAACTGCTTTTTCATCTAATTTAATTATATATTTATATTATCATTTAATAGGGTTTAAAGTGTAATTAGAATATATTTTTACCATTTATTCCAATTTAGGTCCTTATAATTAATTTTATTTTGAAATTGGACATAAACAATTATCAATCATTTGATAGATATTGTTTCTTAAAAACAAGCTATTTGTTTTGACAACAGAAAATATTTTTAAATTAATTACTGAAATTTATGTGTTTGGATGTTGGTAAATTGGATTCCATATTTTGAATCATAAGGTCAAATTTATGTAATTAATACCTTTTTGTTTTTGGACATTATTAAATGTAATGATGGTAATTATCTTTAATTATTGTGATTAATTAGTAATCAGGTAGTGAAGGGTAATAGAATAATATCATAAAAAAATAAAATGACCCCAACATGTGTCCTAAAATTCTTTGTTGAGTCATGGCTGACCATGGTATTCCTTGTGCCAACCTTGGTACCCCATGGAATCACTTTATTGTGATAGTGACCTTTTGTCATATTATTTTTAACGAATGGGAAATATAACCAATTTATATATCACCTAAGTAAAACAATTTTAATTTTTCTTATAGAAATTATCTCTTAGACTATAAATATTTTTGTAAAGTTAAAACAATTTCCTACATCATGGTATTTTTTTTTATGATTTTTAGACATTAAATAAATAAATTTATTTATGACACCATGATGATGTAGTGATTACCTCATTAATGAACGATTTAAATAAAATAAAGAGATAAGGTAAAATCTAAGACTAAAACAGGTAAATATCTTATTATATGGGTTGATTTATAACCCTTATCACCTTATCTAGAAATATATCATTGTGGGACCTTTAAAATCCGAAAATCATTTTATAATAAAGTAACATTTCATGACCTTCCAAGAGTGCCCCTCCTCCATCTTATAACAGGCTCCCACCTCTACCCCTTACCCACACCTCTCAAGACCATGTCTCATCCAACCTCATCTCATATTATTGTTCCAAATTCTTCTATTACTCTTAGAAGCATCACGTTGGGCAGAGGTCTCCCCAAGGAATCCTTTGGTTCAAATCAAAAAGTGTTACCCAATTTAGAGGTAATGTCTTTTCTCAAGTTTCTTTCTTTTATTTTTCCTTCATCACTCCCACCAAACATTATTATTCTTTGATTACATAACAACACCAGTATCCTCAATATACTAGGATGTTTTTATGAGATTTATTTGATTTACACTTACCCACTTCCGTTTAATGGATAAAAATCATACTGTTTTTGTGGGTGACGAATTACTGACTCGCGAAACGATGATTGTTCAATATTCTTTAAACACCATTCATGGTAGCCATTAAGATAACACTATTTTTATATATGATATATATTGTGATTATCTTTACTTTATGATTCTGTATTTTTCTTTTATATCATACCTTTATGGTTTCCATTATGGGTAAATATGATAATCTCATTATAGGAAGTGCAGACTACCGCCCCTCAAAGTGATATGGCTCGTTAATATCATATATGGTACTTATGAAGGATGGAGGTAATGATATTATATATGATTCTATACTGGAATAATAATACTACTATGTATCATTATGTTTTAATTTCATTTAATATAAATAGAAATGGAAGTAGCGTTCATGCGTACATACGACTTACCGTCTCCATGATCAGTGAATTTCATTTCATACCACTAAATGTTATGAACTATTATAAATACATTTATATTCTGGATATATATGATATACAAATCATGAATATAATTCTGGATATAATGAACCTTTGTCCACATGGACAACATCTAATTATAAGAAGAACATTTTTGACTCAAGTACCAAATATCGACAAAACGAACGTTATTAACATAAATGATTACATAATGTTTATAACATGGTAATAAGTGATATAAAAGGAATAATAAACTTGGAAAAGTTTCTTAGCAAAGTAGAAATTAACTTCAGTTAATTATTCAAGATATTGACGAATGATTGAGTCAAGTCGGACACGATGTAAGGGACTTCGTCTCAATATCCTTTCATTGAGGAATATATTGTTTTAATACAAGAAATTATTTTATACACTATATAAACACCATTTCCTTTTCATTTCATTCAAAGGGAATATGTTTCCACAATGTTTTTTACTAAATGAAAAAAAATGTTTCTTTTAATGCACACGGTGAGAACAACCATTCCACCTCCGTGAGTATTATTTGATCTTTGACTTCCTCAACAAGCCATAATGTTTTTAAAAGAAAATAAATACAACATAATCTAATAGGTATTTTGGTATTGAAAATGGTTTGTATAATGTATTTGTTATGTCAGTAAATTCAAGTGATATAATGTGATTTAAATGTGGAAATTTTTTCATTCCTTTATATCTGTTTTATGTCTTATGATTTTATAATGGTACTTTGTCATTTGATGGGTGTTTATGTGATAAACCAAATGATGGGTGGTTCTGTGAATACCAGGATGGGTGGTTATGTTATAACCTCAAATTCATTGGGTATGGAAGTCGGCCGGATGGTTATTACATTTAGTGACATGTGTGAAAGTCGACCGTATGGTTATTCTATTTATGTATGTTTATGTTCCAAATTACCATTATACATTATGTGTTCCTTATATGGGTTTTATGGTAATCATTTTTTAATAAAATAGAAAGCAATGATCTTTTATTCAGTGAAGAGTATTTACTACTTCATAAAGGCTAAAAGTATTACATATGATTTAGTATTCATGGTTTACTTGTTGTTTTGAAAAACTAACAGTTTACTTATTTGTGTATCCCATACTGAGCTTTTTATGCTCATCCCATGTTTTTTAAAATGTTTTTTTGGTGGTCATAAAGTGGAATAGGGTGAAGGATGGGATCATGGAAAAGTCATGTCGTCTAAAATTTGGAACTCGACATGACTTTTTTTATAGAGTTTTTATTTTATGAAAAAAAAATGGAAACAAAGTAGATGTGTCTACTTTGCAATATTTTGAAATATAATAGTTATGACATAACTCTCTAAAACTATAATCTAGAAAAGATCCTCAATGTGAATTATACATTTAATTCAAAATTAAGTAATGTTTGAAGGCTGGGTCCTTATAGTTGATATCAGAGGTCGATTTAGATAACTTTAGGAGTTAGAATTCTATTAAATGATTATCCAAAAATATTTTTCTACGTTATGGTCATATTGAAATGATATTATATATGAATATTACCATGTTGGTTCATCTAATACATGTTTTTTCGGAATGGTTTTACAAAGTGGAAATAGGGAAGCAGTGCTAGGAAATAATATAGAAGGAAATGACCTTTTAAATCAGCATCCTATGATGGATGGAATTGCAACTGAATAGTTTGTTGTAGTAATGGTGTAGTTGACTCAAGTAATAAATGGTGGTGGTATCCATCCACGAGATCATCCAGATCAATAGAAGAGGAACATGTTAGTGGAGAAACATTTCATGAGGAAATATCCCCCATCATTCAGAGGATAATCTGACCTTGTGCTAGCTAAAGGGTGGATTAAATAACTGGAGATGATTTTCGATGTCTTGGAGTGTCATGAAAATCAAAAGATTAGTCTTGATGTTTACAATTTGGATGTTGAAGCATATCAATAGTGGTCTATGGTTAAAAATATCAGGGATGCTGATGAGATTGATGTTCTTGAGTGGGATTAATTCAAAGGTATGTTCCTTGAAAAATATTTTCCTATTACTGTTCGACTTAGGATGGAAAAAAAATTCTTGAAATTGAGGCAAGAGGAAAAATCAGTGGCTGCTTATGAAGAGAAGTTGACTCGATTGGAAAGGTATGCTACGAATTTTATCTAAGACCTTGATAGTAAAATCAATCATTTTTACTCAGTATTACACCTAAATATCGATGGTAATTAGCTTATAGGGATTTCAAAATTTATGAAAAGATTGTTCGATGTGCTAATAAGGTGGAAATGGAGTTTTCCGATGATCGGGTGTTCTTTGACAAACAACAGAATAAGTGGTCTATTTGGAAGGAAAATGGAAAGAATTCATCAAAGAAGCCCGAAGGTAAGAAAAACAAATATCGATCATGTGAGAAGTGTGGCAAAATGCATCCTGTAGAATGTTTATCCATGTCTGGAAATTGATTTCGGTGTTGTAAGTCTGTTAATATTGCCTGTAATTGTAAGGAAGATGGTCAATAAGGCAATGAAAAGACAGTGGTAAGATGTTTTATGTGTAAGTAAATGGGTCATTATGAAAATGATTGTCTATCGAAGAACTCAACTAAGGGAAAGCAACCAGACTAAAATCAGAAAGGGGTGGTGAAATCCTTTACAACTACATCAGCAAATGTTGGGCCATCGAATGAAGTGGTATCAGGTACACTGTTTGTTTCTTCAGATTATTCCAATGTGTTGTTTTATTTAAGGTCTACACATTCTTTCGTTTCTGAGAAGTTTTCTAGTAAATTGAGAATTACATCACAAGATATAAATCGTGAACTTATGGTAAAAACACCAGGGGGAAACATTGAGACAAAATGAAATTATAAGAACCTTCTAATCCTTGTGTGTAGAAATAATATACCAGAAAACCTTATTGTTTTGCTTTTGGTAGAGTTTGATGTTATTTTGGGAATGCATTGGATTTCTATTTATCTTTCTAAGATTGGCTGCAGAGCTAAAGAGGTTCTATTCAGAAATATTTTCAGTTTCTGTGCAACAATGAACCCTTACTTTTTATAACATATCAGGATTCTAAGAAACTATTAAACAATGGAAATGAATGTTACCTTGCACATATTTTTGAAAACAAAGGAACTATTCAGATTAATGATGTACCAGTGGTAAATGAGTATCTTGATGTTTTTTCGGATAAGTTTCCTAGTATTATACGTTATCGAGAAGATGAATTTACTGTTGACTTAGTTCCTCATTCTAGGACACTTTCAAAACCCCCTTATAGAATGGCTCAAGTTGACCTTTTAGAGTTAAAAAGAAATTGTAAGAGTTATTAGATAAAGGTTTCATTCGACCCAGCACATCACTATGGGGTGACCATGTCTTGTTTGTTAAAAAGAAAGATGGTTTAATGAGACTTTTCAATTGATTATAGATAATTGAATAACATCACTGTTATGAACAAATATATTTTGCTCATATTGATGATTTGTTTGATCAGCTCCAGGGAGCTCAGTATTTTTCGAAGATTGACTTGAGGTTGGGGTAACATTAGTTGAAATTAAAAGAAGAAGACATTCTTAAGACCACGTTTCGTACTAGATACGTCCATTATGAATTTGATGTTATGCCTTTTGGGTTAACAAATGAACTTATTGTATTCATGGACCTTATGAATAGAATTTTCCATGGGTTCTTGGAAAAGATTGTGGTTGTTTTCATTGATGATATTTTGGTGTTTTATTAAAGTAAAGATGAGCATGAAATTAATTTAAGGGTTAATTTTCAAACCTTGAATGATAAGAAATAGTATGGGAAATTGAGAAAGTGTGAGTTTTGGTTGCAAAAAATTTCTTTCCATGGTCACATTATTTCAAAAAGTGGATTAACTGTTGATCCTTCCAAAACAAAAGATGTTAAAGAATGGCCAATACCCACAAATATAACTGATATTCATAGCTTTCTTGGTTTGGAAGGTTATTACTTGAGGTTTGTTGAAATTTTTTCACAGTTATCTAGTCCAATGACTAAGTTAACTTGAAAAGGAGTTAAGTTCATATGGACAAAAGAATGTGATGATTTTTTTTAGGAATTGAAATGAGTATTGGTGAATGGTCTAGTTTTGGATATATGTTCCTGAAATGTGGAGTTTTTTATCTACATTGATGCTTCGTTGAATGGACTTGGTTGTGTTCTTATGCAAAATGATCAGGTAATTGTTTATGCTTCATGTCAGTTGAAAACTCATGAGTTAAATTACCCTACAAATGATTTGGAATTTGCTGCTATTGTTTTTTATTTAAAAATTTGGTGGCATAATTTTTATGGACTAAAGTGTGAAATATATACCGACCACAAAAGTTTAAAGTATATATTCACCAGGAAAGAATTGAACATGAGACAGAGGAGATGGATGGAATTTATCAAGGATTACCATTTAACAATTCCTTACCATCCATGAAAAGAAAATTAATTGGATGATTATTTTAGTCAAAAAAGTAATGCTTCATTAACCATTCTACGTTTGGAATGAGATCCTTTAAATTTTGATTTGATGAACTTTGGTATAGAAGATGTTGGTGTAAGAAGTTATTCTATTTGGATTCAGGTGTCAGTGTGATCATCTCTATCAGATATAATTAAGAAAGAGCAGAAGAAAGACAGTGGGTTGTAGAAAAAGGTAGAGCTAGTTCAGAAGGGGAATTTGCATGAATTTAACATTGATAATGATTGTGTTTTGAGGTTTGGGAAGATATTATGTGTGGATTGTGATTCAAAGTTGAAGAATGAGTTGTTATGTGAGGCTCATAGTTCCTCATTTTCAGTCCATCCTGGCAGTACTAAGATATATAGTGATCTGTGGGAGTATTACTGGTGGGATGGAATGAAAAGTGATATTGCTGATTTTACTATGAAGTGTTTGACATGTCATCAGGTTAAATCAGAGTAGCAGTTACTGAAAGGGATGCTTAAGTCATTAATGGAGCCAGAGTGGAAATGGGAGAATATATCCATGGACTTCGTTTTGGGATTACCAAAGGCATCTCAAGGTAATAATGCAATCTGGGTTATTGTTGATCGATTGACTAAATATTCTCATTTTCTTCCTATTCAAGATACTTTCCCTCTAGATAAACTTTCTTGGTTTTATGTTAAAGTGATAGTCAAGTTACATAGAGTTACCCTCTCCCTTGTATATGATCATGATCCCAGGTTTAGTTATATTTTTTGGAAATTCCTTCAGACGTCTTTGAGTACTGAATTAAATTTTAGTACAACATTTCATCCTAAATCAGATGGCCAGTCAAAACGAACAATTTAGAACTTGTAGGATATTTTACTTGCTTGCACGATGGATTACTAGGGATGTTTGGACCAAACTCTTTCTTTGGTTGAATTTTCTTATAATAACAGTTTTCATTCGAGTATATAGATGGCTTTGTTGAGGCATTATATGGTAAACGGTGTCGAAATACAGCTTTTTGGGATGAAGTAGGGGAAAGGAAGCAGATGGGACCAAAATTGGTAGAAGAGATTGAAAAAAAAGTTTAGTTGATTCAGAAGAACATGATAACAACTTAGATTCGGTAGAAAGGTTATGCGGATAACCGGAGGAAGGATCTTTATTTTGAGGTAAGTGATCATGTTTTTATCAAATATTCTCCATGGAAAAGTGTGATGCGTTTTGGAAATAAAGGAAAGATAAGCCCAAGGTTTATTGAACCATGTGAAATTATGGAGAGAGTTGGATCAATTGCATACCTAGTGGATTTACCTCTGAGTTTATCTCATGTACATAATGTTCTTCATGTTTCAATGTTTAGAAAGTATATGCCAGATCCTTCTCATGGTTTGAGCCCATACGTAGTTCAGTTGGAAGAGAATCTCTCTTACGAGGAACAACCAGCCCAAATTCTTGACTGTAGAGAGCAAGTTTTGCAGAATAAGGTAATTCATCAGGTGAAGGTTTTGTGGAAAACCATATTTTTGACGAGGAAATGTGGGAATCAGAAAATGCTGTGGGGGATAAATACCCCCAATTATTTTGATATGTGAATAAAAATGAGAGGACGCAATTCCCAAATAAGGGGTGGGATGTAACATCCCATGTAAATAAAGAATAAGTCATTTTCATATTTATTAATATTTGTGAATAAAATATTAATTTTCATTTAACTAGGTTTCTATGTTCAATAGCGTACCCGATACGCAACAAAGAATTTCTTTGAAATCTTACATTGCACACTAATAATATAATAATATGATTTTAAATGGTAATTAGCACGTAGATGTTGTATTGGCGGGAATGAATAGAAATAACTGAAATATAATTATATATTTTTGTCAAATGGTTTTTTATTTATCGAATAAATGTTAGGGGCCTAAAATGCGAATAAATCTAATTTTATGCATAAATTCTCGAATATTCACTAAAAGGTCGATTGAACACCTTTTGATGGTGAACCATCTTTAAATATAGTTTTGGAAACATTAATACATTTTATATGGACAAATAAAATCATACCTTAGTATGGGGTCATCAAAATTTACTTTGTGTAAATTTGTGGAATTTTTTTGATAAATGTCATTTTTAATGAATAGTGAAAAAATACTGTATTTTACTTCAAAACTGCATTTTCATCTAATTTAATTGTGAGGGTAGATTATGTTTTAATTGGTTTTAAAATTTAATTAGAATATATTTCTACCATTTAATCAAATTGAGGTCATTATAATTAATTTCACTTTGAAATTGGACATAAACAATTATCAATCTTTTGATAGATATAGTTTCATAAAAACATGGTATTTGTTTTGACATTGGGAAATATTTTTAAATAAATTACTGTAATTTCTATGTTTTGAATTTGGTAAAATGGATCACATATTTGGAATCAGAAGGTCCAAATTATGTAATTAAGACCTTTTTGTTTTTGGACATTATGATTAGAAATGATGGTAATTATCATTATTTATCATTATTAATTAGTAACCGGGTAGTAAAGGGTAATAAAATAATATCATAATAATATAAAATGACCCCAAAATGTGTCCGAATCTTTTTTGTTGAGTCATGGACGACCATGGGATTCCTTGTGCCAACCATGGGACCCCATGGAATCACATTAGTATGATAGTGACCTTTTATCATATTATATTTAAGGAAATGGATATATAACCAAAGTATGTATCACCTAAGTAAAAAAAATTAATTTTTTTTACATAAATTTTATCTTAGACTATAAAATAATATTGGAACGCTAAAAATATTTCCTACATCATGGTGTTTTTGTTTATAATTTTTAGACATTAGATAAATAAATTTTTTATGACCCCATGATGATGTTGTGATTACCTCATTAATGAATTATTTAAATAAAATGAAAAGATAAGGAAATATCTAAGATGTAAACTAGTATAAAACCAATTGTATGGGTTTATTTCTAACCCTTAGCATCTGATCCTCGAAATATATCATTGTGGGACCTTTAAAATCCAAAAATCATTTTATAATAAAGTAACATTTCATGACCTTCCAAGAGTGCCCCTCCTCTCTCTTATAAAATGCCCCAACCTCTACCCCCTTACCCACAACTATCAAGCCCTTGGATCATCCAACCTATGCTCATATTATTTCTCTAAATCCCTATTTTACTCCTAGAAACCTCACTTTGGGCACAAGTCTTCCCAAAGAAGCCTTTGGCTCAAATAAAAAATGAGTTACCCGATTTAGTGGTAATGTATTCTCTTGAGTTTCTTTCATTTATTTATCCTTCTTCACTCCCCCGAAACATTTTTATTAGTTGATTACATAAAAAAAAGTATCTTCTATATACTAGGATGTTCTTATTATAAGAATTTTATTTACACTTACACACCTACATCTAATGATTAAAGAACATACTGTTTCTGTGGGTGGGAAATTACTACCTCATAAAACGATGATTGTTCAATATTATATTAATACCATTCATGGTAGAAATTAAGATGATAATATTTTTATATATGATATATATTATGTCTATTTTTTACTTTATTCTTCTTTATTTTTCTTTTATGTCATATCTTTTTGGATTCCATTATGGGTAAACACGATAATCTCATTAGAGGAAGTGCGAACTACCGCCCCCTCAAAGTGATATGAATCGTTAATACCATATGTGGTATGTATAAAGTATGGAGTTAATGATATTATATATGATAATATACTAGAATTATAATACCACTTTGTATCATTATATTTTAATTACATTAAATATGAAATAGAAATGGAAGTAGCGTTCATGCGTATGTACGGCTTACCATCTCCATGAACGGTGCATTTAGTTTCTTACCTCTAAATGTTATGTAATATCATAAATACTTGAATATTCTGGATATATATGATATATATGATATACAAATCATTAATATCTTTCTCGATATAATGAAACTTGGACCACATGAACCACAGGTAATTATAAGAACTCCATTTTTGACTCAAGTACCAATTATCGACAAAACGAACGTTATTAACATAAAAGATTAGATAATTTTTATAACATGGTAGTAAGTGATATAAAAGGATTAATAATCTTGAAAAAGTTTCTTAATAAAGTATAAATTAACGTTATATTATTATTTAACAGATTAAAGAACGATTGATTCAATTCGGACATGAGGTAAAGGAATTCGTCTTAATCTCCTTTCATTGAGGCATATTTTGTTTTAATACAAGACTTTATTTTATACTCTATATAAACACCTTTTAATTTTCATTTCATTCAATGTGAATCTTTCTCTACGAAGTGTTTTACTAAACCAATAAATAAAATGTTTCTTTTAACATACATGGTGACAACGACCTTTCCCCTGCCGTGAGTATTATTTGATCTTTGGATTCCTCAACAAACCATAATGTTTTTAAAAGAAAATAAATACCATATACTCAATTATTTATTTTGGTATTGAAAATGGTTTTGATAATGGATTTTTTATGTCAATATATTTATGTGATATATTGTGATTGAAATGTGGAAATGTTTTCTTTCCTTTATATTATTTTATGTCTTATGATTTTAAAGTCGTACTTGGACATTTGACGGGTGGTTACATGATAAACCGAATGATGTTTGGTGCTGTGAATACTATGATGGGTGGTTAAGTTTTAACCTCTAATGCATTGGGTATGGACGTCAGTTGTATGCCTATTCCATTTAGTGACATGTGTGGAAGTCTACCATATGGTTATTCCATTTATGTATGTTTATGTTCCAAGTTACCTTTATAAATTATGTGTTATTTATAATAGTTTTATGGTAATATTTTGGTTACAAAAGGGTAATAAATGATCTTTAATTCATTGAATAGTATTTACTACTTCATAAAGGTTTAATGTATTACTTATGATTAAGTATTCATGGTTTACTTGTTGTTTTGATAAAATAACAGTTTCTTTCTTTGTGTATCCCATTGTAATCTTATTATGCTCATCCCATGTTTTTGAAATGTTTTTCACAGGGCATAATGTGGAATAGGGTCAAGTATGGGATCAAGAAAAATTTATTCCTTCTAAAACATGGAACTAGAAATGACTCCCTTTTTTAAATATTTTTTTATTTTATGAAAAAATTTGAAACTGAGTAGAAGTGTCTACATTGTAATATTATTCAATGTAATAGTTATGGAATAACTCTATAAAACCCTAAACTTAAAAAGATCCTTAATGTGAATTATTTATTTAATTCAATATTAAGTAATTTTTTAAGGCTGGGTCATTATATATAAGACGTTGAACACTAATGTTAGTTTGGTAACCCTTGAGGGTTGTGATTGTACTAGTTCTGTGTTGGACAATAGATTGGGTGTTTGGATTGCAGTGCCGATGTGTGTGTATGGGTATCCTTAGTATGAATCCAAGAGTAAATGTTCACTGGGGTGCATTTGATATAGCCTTTTTTAGATTGGGTGAAAAATTTATACTCATGAAGAGTGAGTAGTTTGAGTTTTTATGTGTCCAGATTATAGAGAAACCCAGTACACTTTTTTCAAAATGACTATAGTACAGGGAGTTGGTATCATTAAATTTATAGGTGAAATTTGAGAGAGGTCTACTGAGGTTGCTAGTGTATTTTGTTGCATATTGCATAGGTAGTTGTGTGGAAACTTGGACATCGAACATAAAGAGTGTATCCTAGTATGGGATTACCATAGAGGGATAAGGGAAAAGTATATGGATTTTGTAGATGCGACATATGTTTTCGCATCGAGTTAATAGTCTTATGAAACTGAGGGCCTCATCATGGGTGGATGACATAGGAATTAAGCTTCCCTGTAATTCTAGGACTAGGTGATTCATTTAGAGGAGTAATCGATGCATGATTGGTTCCCTCTTGTTTATTTTAAAAGTGTTTGGTTAGGACATGGATTCATTCTCTTGGAGGCACACAAGTGCTTGTAGTTTGTGGTATGGTTGGTTTCAAATGCTTTGATAGTTTGGGTGTCTAAAACATCTGTTTTTATGATTATTAATGTATGCTTATATGTTTATTTTGGGTAGACAGGGAAAGGGTGAAAAAAGAGTTGATGGATACACCTGTCGTGAAGGTGATACCTAGTGTGATAATGATCACGTGATTGGGCATGTTTGTATGAATGAATTTGTTCGTTAAATAGATATTTATAATTATTTGATTCTGATGTGGCTGTCTAACTAGGAGGACTAGTCATTTGAGTTGGAAGACATTGGGTCTTAGATCTACTGATGTATGTTCGATGTGATCTAGTGTCAGGAACCTTGTGTGGTTATATGAAAGCCTGATACCTTGGGGCTCTGATGAGGTCCATATGTGGGAACATTATCAGAAGGCATGATGACATTTGGGATGGGTCAATATGTGGCTCCGTAAAATATCCTATAATTATTCTACATGTTCAAAATAAATATCCAAGGTTACACGTGAGATAGTTGAGATGTGGATCAATGTGGTTTTCATTGTGATCCTATGTCAATCAGCTGGGTTGGGTTGGAATAAATCTAGTGTGGAAATGGTGTGGGTTCCAAATGGAATTTTTGGTTATGATTGCTTGGTAGAGGTTCATGAAGTGGTAGTGATTTATGGTTGAAAATAACATTTGTGTTGTGGTGAGTGAGTGTTTATGAGACATTTAATGGAAGTGAAGCCCTAAAATTTCGGCATGTTCAGGCAACCATGTGATGGGAGGTGACATCATTATTGGATTGTTTTTGTTGGCCTTAATTAAAAAAATCTTAGTATAATATCACCTTGTGACAATCATGCCCAATTTCATGAAATTATATCAGGTTCGCTGAGAGTGATCTTTATTTTTTACTAGTTACATAAAATTGTTTTGGATGGATATGAAGCCACAAAGAGGATACAATCATGGATTAGTATATGTGGAGTTGAATGATGTAAAGTATGCCTCCAATTACTTATAGGAGTAGTCCTTGGTTTGGATAAGATGTCGATGCATTTCATGTCTGACTTTCTTAGTATCCAATATCGAGCAGTGGGTATGTTGTTTTGTTGTTCTTGTGGAAGGTGGATTAAAGAATCCATGTTTTGGTGTTCATGTTGTGATCACAACTGTAGTTGTGGTGGTCAAAATTGACTGTGGAGATATGTGAAAATAATACTACCAAGGTGTAGTGGATTATGCTATTTATATATGTGCGGATTTGTCCATGGAAGGGATGTGGTGGCATTTGGATTCCAATAAGAAACCAATGTGGAACATATTTGGAATACATAGGAATGTTTCGTTGGGATATAGATGAGATTGCATATTGAAACATTTGTTTTATTTGGGATAAATGAAATTATAAATGAATTGTGAGATTCCAATGTTAGAGTCTCTAATGGGAGTGACAAGCCAATACAACATTTGATGGAAATGGATGTTTGGTGTTAGAACCTCATTAGAGGTAAGGAATAGACTCGAGTATGTGTGTTTGGGTGACCGTGGAATGCCGTTAAGGGTGAAGGAATCATTTTCATGTGAATAAGTGATGTACCAACAGTGATGCTTGGCATTCAAGGATGAATCATCTATGGAAATCTCAACTCTATGAGGAAATTGAGAGAAATATGTGAGTTTTAAATAACGGTTGATAGTTGTTCTAGAATATTATCTACATTTAAAAAGTGGAAATGGGTTTTGATGGAGAACCTTGTAATCCTTAGTCAAATTGGGGATGGAATAGTTTGTAATGTTTGAATGTTTTATGGATTCTGAGGATAACGATGATGGTTTAGAGAGTGATGGTTTCCATGATGGTGGATTTTTACCAGAACTTAGGGAAACACTCTAGTAGGAGTGTTAGATGGTGGAATGATGCCATAAGATAGAAGGCACTATGGGAATGTGAAAAGGGTAGAATGTTAATAGTGGAATATAAGGGTTTTGTGAAGAACTAGTCATCTATGGTCCGACATGGTATCGTAAGAGAAAAAATATGTGGTATGTATAGGCCATATCATGCATAATTTTTTAATGGAAAGTATGTTTCAGAAATAAAGTTGGACATGAGATAGTTCAATTTGATATTATCCAGAAAATGTATGGTGTATTCATGTTCAATCATGGTTGATTTTATGGAAATTTTGGATTCTAGTGTTTGGTGGAGTTATCATGGATTTTCGGTCACCGTGAGTTAGAAAATGTTTTAGGAATGTTGTGAAAGTTTAGATGAGTTTATTTCGGTCTCTTTATCAATTGTGGTGGTTCCGAACACTGGTAGACTGTAGTGGTGAGATGATGTGTATGGTTGTAGTAACTATTGAAAGACATTGGATAACTAATGATGTGAGTGGTTGTACTAGTTGGATAGTATTGTGTGAGATTAGTGTTGGTATTTCAGTTTGGGTAATGAGCATTGCCTAGGATTTCGACACGTTGAGTACCTTGAGATAAAGGTTGTGGTTGGTTTGTTCTACTGATGCTTGGATATAGAGCGTGGTCACTATAATTTTATTTGTAGACCATTGTTTGTTAGGAAATTTGTTTTGAATCTTCATGGTCATTCAGTGATGTCAGAAATGACGGACTGTAATAATTTTGGGAACAATTTGAGATGGAGAAAAGTGATATGGTCTACGATTTGTGAATAGGATCAGACAAAAGGTGTTCATATTGGCTCTACTAAGGTAGTTTAGTGATTTTTAAGTATCCCCGTGTGTGTTGGTTATGTGAAATTACATATACTATTCTCTATTATTTGATATAGGTAATTGTGAGATTTAGGTTGATGAGTACATTGAGGGGCATCATGTTCAAGATTATGGATCACTGGGGGAGAATTTATTTTTGGTGGGACAAGTTATTTGGGTATAAATGTGGGGTTGGAATGGCATGATTAGGAGGAAACTGGGGAGATGAAGGATGGTGTGTGGGCTTAGTGGCCAAAAAATATTGTCTTCAATTCTGATAAAGGAATTGAAGTGCAGCTCGAGTGCGAGACATTATAAGGTGGTGAGGTAGAATGATCATGAAACTGTGTTGATATTATTCCTTATTAAAATTATTATTAAACTTTTGTTTCGGCTAATGAATTGATTATTCACTATATAGTGAGTTTTAGGGGATTCCTTGTGTTTTAGGATATGAATGGAGAAGTAATGAGATCAAATAGTGCACTATATAATAGTGGTGCATGGTTAGTACAAACTATGTGTCTGACCAAGGAAATTGTATTTCCAGCCCTCCTCTAGGAATTATGTTGGCACATGGGAATAGTGTAGCTCTCAAAACCATAATGTTTCTCCTAGTATACCGTGTTTCTTTATTCATCCTGGATTGAAGGAGACACATGGTTGGCACACAATTCTCCCAACCATGTGGCCAACACTACTTCATAATAATGTTGTAATTTCCGATTTTCCCTCTCATAATTAAATGTTTCCCCCATTAATTTCACCAATTTCCCTTCATTAGTAGCTTGGTTGGAGAACCAAAATATCATGGACTTCCATGCGATGATTCTCCATCAATTCATATGTGTTTGATGTATCATTGGGTGAAAATCAATGCTCTGAGTAAGTCTTAAACACTGTTTCCATCCTTTTATTGAAGAGGATTGATTTTTTGTTTCCTATCCATTTTATGCTCTATATGATTATTTTTTCAATTTTTTATTCATCTTATTGGTTGAGGTGAATTTTGTGACGCCCCAGGTTTTATGAACTGGTTTAAGTAAGAAGTGTTATGCCTTTAATGATGTCTCTTGTTTTATTTTCTAATAAGGAATTAGAAATAAAATAAAACATGGAGAATAAGGTAAAATGATATATATTAAAACATTACTTTACAGTGAGACCCAACTAGTTGAAAATACCATGCACAAGACCTAACACATCCACAACAAGACTACTAACAACCACAACTCGAGAAATTGGATAATCCTCATCTTCAGAGTCCATCAGCGTGAAAAGTATAACAGTCAGGGCCACGACACACATGCTCAACGCCAATGGTATGAGGAGAGCCATCCTTTCTGGTTAAAGTGTTTTGATCTTGTAAAATACCCCTTCTTTTATAATGGTCCTGTGAATTATGACCATTGGGAAATATATCCGTTAGGTTTTCAAAAAAACCTTTGGGTTTCGGTTGATAAAGTTTATCTTTATATTAAAACTTGTTTTTAACGTTCTTATAATTTTATAATAATATGTCTAAAGTATGTTTCACAAAAGAATCATAGTTTTAAAATAAAAAGAGTATTCTCGGAAATAAATCCTCTTGTTTTCACAAAATTCCGATGGATACTTATATTTTGAAAACTTAGTATTCTTTTAATAAAAGATATATTTAAAAGGGTATCAATAATAATATCTTTTGAGCTCTAAAATTATGAATTGGGAAAAATTCTGATTTTTTAAATTTTATGAAAACAGTTAGGTGCGTATTTTAAAGATCCAATTAGTTATACTAGTTTAGTATGAAAAATATGAGAGGTATATCTTTTAAAAGATTTATAGAAAATGGATTTAAATTCTAATTTAAATCCATTTTTGTTGTTATAATATGTTGACTCATTTTGTGCAAGTATTTATATCTTGAACTAAGCATACTTAAACTTGTTATTTCCAAAGTCTAAATAAATTTTCATAAATAAATTATTTTAAAATGAAATATATTACATAATCTAGTAAAAGGAATTTAGATTCTAAAACTAAGTGTCTTTGTTGAATGAACCCTCTTTTGTATAAATATTTATACTTTATTTTGAAATAAGTATACTTATACTGGATGTTTTATAAATTTCAATGAGTTATTAATAAAAAAATTAGCTAGGGGCCCAGCCAAGCCGAGGGAATCCCTTTAAGGGACAAGCCCTCTAGGCCGAGACCAAGCCCCAAGGGACCCGAGGTGCCGACCTTCGGGGTCCCCCAAGCGCTCTGTGGGTGTCCAACCGCATCCCAAGCGGTGCGCATAGGTCTCTCAAGTTGCGCATAGGCCTGTGTGTAAGGTCGCGGCGCGCGCTGCGTGAGGATGGGCCGAAGCCCGCATGGGGCCCGTATATAAGGCCCTGGTGTGTGTGTGTGTTTTGAATGGGAGGCGATATGCTCTGATTTATAATTCGCGCCTCAACCGCGCTGCGTTTCATTATGGGAAGTGCTCCATGTAACCGAGACCATCCGATCGACTCTCGTGTTGATCTAGACTGTTCGCCCCCTCTTAGCCACTCGATCACCCCACATTTCACCGCGACTATTCGATCTTCCCCGAGATCTAATCCCGACCATTGGTTTCTTTAAACCGATTTCTTTAATTTTCTTCTCGTGCCCTCCCCAGCCGTTCGATACCCCTGAGATCTAATCCCGGTCGTCCCTTCCTCTTCCGCATCGACCTCGTCATCTTCTTCCTTGAGACGGCACCCGACCAGTAGGCCTGCAACTGAGGACGCCTCGACCTCCCTCTCCTGCACTGCTCCTTTGACTACCAAACACCCCCTTCTAGGGCTCTGTTTCTTCGTCTTCCCACGTCGGTCTAGAATCTTGGGATGAGTCACCCCACGGGTTACCGAGGCCTTTTTAAACACCTCTGGCCTCTTGAAACCGCGGCGGGTTCTTCCTCCTCCTTCATCTACCTTGAACTCCCAGCAACCCAGCACGGTGCACCTGTCGAAGCTTCCTCCTCAAGCACAGTAAGGGTCCTTTCATACATGCCTTCTTTTAAAAGAACCTCTGTTTATTCTCTCAGTATCTATATATATATACAGTTTATATATATATACTTGATTATAACCCACTCGAGTTGTATGGCCTTCAATGGTACTGCTGCGGTATGGTGCATATGCAAGGATACTTATATATTTTGTTCTCTTTCATTTGGAGAAACCGAAGCATGGTATATACTGTTTATATATAAATATTCACATAATACAATCCATCAGTTTGTACATTTTATATATATATATACAGTTCACATGGACGACATATACAGTGTGCATAGGTACATTTATACAATACAAGCCCCTCGGGTTGTGTATTGTTTCTACATACGATATATATACAGTTTTTTCTATTTGTTTTACAGTTTTCCAAAAAAAAGATTATATATTTTCTTCTTTTTGGATGGTGTCTCCTTCATGGAACCAGCCTTCGTGTATAAAGTAGGGTTCATGTGTAAGCTTGGTTCCTTGTTTTGTGTTCCTTTGGAGAAACCCATATCTTTTCTCTCGGTATATATATATATATATATATATATAGTTTTTTTGCATATTCATATTTGAATATAAACCCCTCGAGTGGTGATGTTTTCAAAAAGGATTACCTTTCCTAAAAGTTTATAACAATGTTTACAAAAGAATTATCTTACTTAGTTTTAAAACAATCCTTAAAAATGTGTTTTGTATGTATATATACGTGTCACCTATTTTATATATATGTATATATATACACATGGATGGTATATTAATTTTTTTTTGGATTGATCTATGATTGAGCATGACATCTGGATGTTATGTTTGATCGTTTCTTTCGGTTATATTTCATAAAACCTTTATAGACATAAAAAAATATAGTTTTCCATATGTATATACTAATATTTATAACCAAAAATCTATCTATTTTTCGGATTTCAAAATGACCCAACATGTAAAATTATGCACCATATGTTAATGAGAGTTGTTTGAAATTGTTTTATCATGAAGGGTGTAATTTGGTTTGATTTAAGATATATTAAAGGATTTAAGATTTATGTTGTATTCATGTATTATCTTAAGATATAATGAACCTACCTTGTTGAATGTATTAATTAACCAAGTCATGATTTAATTCATTTACACGATCAAGGGACTATTTATCACCATAACTAATTTCAAGTGTTTCCTTAAGAACTCCTTTTCCATGGAATTATAATGACAATGATTCCTCATTTAGTATATCATTAATCATATGCTTTAGAGTAAAGGATGTTTTACTAAGCTATGTATGCCTTGATTAGTTACTGATACATTTTTCATGATCAACCATCATACCCTGTATTAGCAGGATTTGTGGTGGTTCATTATTTATTGTTGTACATAATGCATGCTTATGACATATCACTAAATGAACTAAGAAATTTGGATTACCCAAAGTGGTATGGGACACCTTGGGTAAAAATGTAAATGAATGAGATATTCAAGGTGGTATGGGACATCTTGAATATACATAACCATTTATGTAAAGCATGAACGATGTGGCTCACATGATGATAAAGATAAATTTAAGGGTGCGCCCTGATAGCGCTCCAATGCATTGGGTAAAGGCTTAATCTCTAGAGATGACTTTTTAGACTGATACCTTGGTGAATAACCTTGGTAATTTTTAATGACAACTTGGGGATGGACCTTCGTGATATGTTCATGATTGTCTAAGTTAAATTATGATGCCACCTAATTCAAGTTATGTAAAAAGTTCTTTCCAAGATAAAGTTCTTTCAGGACTGATGCCTTTAAAGTTTTCATAAAGTCCTTATTTTCCTACCTTAAAGCTTGAAGCATGAATAGTGTTATCACTTAATAGAATGGTAACCATCATATTAAAATTTAATTGTTTCTTTGTGCGTAACTCTGATTATGTATTACTTTAACTGTTTAAATTTATGCTTAAGTAGAGCATATGTAGTACTTGTTAATAATAGCCATTATCACCCGTTCAAGAATTGACATAAATGTTTCATGTTCTTCTTGAAACCCTTGTTTGAGCATTTGTATGTCACATGTTGTAATTTTCCTTTAATAAGTGTTCAATCTCTTTAAAAACGAATGTTTTCAAATGTTACAATGTTTTCATTTCTTTTAAACCCCCCCCCCCCTTTACTGAGTATTTTAATTCTCACCCAACGTTTTGATTTAAAATTTTCAGGTATCAGCTTTTGAAAGATGAATTGTTTCAGAAGTTTCCGGTTTCCCAAAACCAGAACCGCACACGATCCTCTGTATGGGACATGATGTGTTGATAACAAAGTTTATTTTATTTTAAGATAACACATCATGTTCAGAAGGCACCGACTCCTGGGTTTCTGGGGTCGGGGTCTCTATAGTTGGTATCAGAGGTTCGGTTTGGATAACTCTGGAAAGCCAGAAACTGAAACAAAAATATATATATGTATATGTATTTCAATTTTATTAAAAATCGGGTTTTCTTAAATTTCAGATGGAAAACGAAGGCACAAACCTCTTATCTGTCCCCACAGAGGCCCTAGAGACCATTGTGTCTTTAGCAAGCCGTGAGGACTTTCTAAACTATGCCCATATCCGCATGACGTGCAAACACCTTTACGACGTATCCAATTCACCACGGGTGGTTCAGCTACACCAAGGGGTAGGAATAGATTACCTCCTTATGATAATAACCCAGTTTCCCTCCTATGTATGTCGAGGAAGGTACTACGAGGGACTTTTCCGGATTTTCACGGCGGGTGAGAGCTTTGGCACTATGCTTGATAACCCTTTTCAAGAAGCTGCTGCTGACGGAGACCTCTGAGCGGGCTACCTTTGTCAGATTTTAAACTATGGCTTCTGGGGTCAGTTGTTGGACTTCGGAAGGTTAGAAGACGAGTCCAACCGATTGTCTTACAGACGACAAGTGTATGAAGATGTCTCTCAACTTCATGCCCCCATGCTAGACTCATAAGACGTCATAGGTGTCCTCATGAGTTTTTCCCTGAATGCTCGGCCTGTGTTTGGTTCGAGGAGTCACTACGGGAAAAATGGGTATTTGCGACGGGTTATTTGCGACGGGGGTATTTGCCCGTCGCAAATAAGTAGCCTTTTACGACGGGTTAGCTTTCCCCGTCACAAAAGAACTAGCGCGCTTTGCACACCAAATCGTGGGAAACATATTTGCGATGGGCGGTTATTGACCGTCGCAAATAACCGGCGGCGGTAAAAGGTATTTGCGACGAGAATATTCCCCCGTCACAAATATTATGTCGGCAGGTGGTTATTTGCGACAGGTCCCGTCGCAAATAACTATTTAACAGTTGACCGTAATAAATGATGGCTAAGGTATTTGCAACGGGTACCGTCACAAATAACATTATTTGCGACGGGTATCCCGTCGCAAAAAATCTAACCTATAAATACCCCCATCCAATTTTTTCAATTCATTCTCAAACTTCATCTTCTCCTTTTCTCAAAATTCTATTTCTAGAGTTCAGCCTTTCTCAAGTTTAGTTTTTTTTCCGGAGTTGATATTGAAGTTTTCAAGAACGATCAGAGATCAACCTCAGATCAATTTTCAAGGAATTTATGTTCATTTTAATTTAATATTTATTTTAAATTTTTTATTAGATTCAATTATTCTTAATTAGATATAATTTAATAATGTTTACATTTTTTTGTTACTTAATAAATTTAAATTATTAGTATTGTTCATAGTTAATGGTAATTAGGAATAATTAGTAATAATTTTTAATAATTAAGAATAAATATTAATAATTAGTAATAAATTCCAATAATTAGGAATGATAACATTATTACATTATTTGTATATTTTATTATTAATATTAAAATAATATAATTTTTTATATTATATACAATTTCCTTTCATCTGTGTGTTTTCTGTCTCCACATGTATTATTTGTATGTGGAGACAGAAAACACACAGATGAAAGGATAATTGTATATAATATAGAAAATTATATTATTTTAATATTAATAATAAAATATACTAATAATGTTATTATTCCTAATTATTGGTAATTATTCATATAATTACCAATAATTAGGAATAATTTCCAATAATTAGCAATAATTAGGAATAATTAGTAATAATTAGTAATAATTACCAATAATTGGTAATAATTACCAATAATTAGTAATAATTACCAATAATTAGTAATACTTACCAATAATTAGTAATACTTACCAATAATTAGTAATACTTAAAAATAAATAGTAATAATTATCAATAATTAGTAATAATTAGTAATAATTATCAATAATTATCAATAATTAGTAATAATTAGTAATAATTACTAATAATTACCACTAATTACTAATAATTATGAATAATTACCAATAATTAGTAATAATTAGTAATAATTAGTAATAATTAGTAATAATTAGTAATAATTAGGAATAATTAGTAATATTTACCAATAATTAGTAATAATTACAAATAATTATCAATAATTACCGATAATTACCGATAATTACCAATAATTAGGAATAATTATCAATAATTAGGAATAATTACCAATAATTAGGAATAATTACCAATAATTAGTAATAATTACCAATAATTAGGAATAATTAACAATAATTACCCATAATTAGTAATAATTACCAATAATTAGTAATAATTACCAATAATTTGTAATAATTAGTAATAATTAGTAATAATTACCAATAATTAGTAATAATTACCAATAATTAGTATTAATTAGTAATAATTACTAATAATGACCAATAATTAGTATGAATTACCAATAATTAGTATGAATTACCAATAATTAGTAATAATTACCAATAATTACCAATAATTACCGATAATTACCAATAATTAGTAATAATTATCAATAATTAGTAATAATTAGTAACAATTAGTAATAATTAGTAATAATTAGTAATAATTACCAATAATTAGTAATAATTAGTAAAAATTAGTAATAATTACCAATAATTAGTAATAATTAGTAATAATTAGTAATAATTACCAATAATTAGTAATAATTAGTAATAATTAGTAATAATTAGTAATAATTACCAATAATTCGTAATAATTAACAATAATTAGTAATAATTACCAATAATTAGGAATAATAACCAATAATTACCAATAATTACCGGTAAATAGTAATAATTAGTAATAATTCGGAATAATTACCAATAATTAGTAATAATTAGTAATAATTAGTAATAATTAGTAATAATTAGTAACAATTAATAATAATTACCAATAATTAGTAATAATTAGTAATAATTAGTAATAATTAGTAATAATTACCAATAATTAGTAATAATTACCAATAATTAGTAATAATTAGTAATAATTAATAATAATTACCAATAATTAGTATTAATTACCAATAATTAGTAATAATTACCAATAATTACCAATAATTTGTAATAATTAGTAATAATTAGTAATAATTACCAATAATTAGTAATAATTAGTAATAATTAGTAATACTTAGTAATAATTATCAATAATTAGTAATAATTAACAATAATTAGTAATAATTACCAATAATTAGTAATAATTACCAATAATTAGTTATAATTACCAATAATTAGTAATAATTAATAATAAATACTAATAATTACCAATAATTAGTATTAATTACCAATAATTTGAAATAATTACCGATAATTACCAATAATTAGTAATAATTACCAATAATTAGTAATAACTAGTAATAATTACCAATAATTAGTAATAATTAGTAATAATTAGTAATAATTAGTAATAATTACCAATAATTAGTAATAATTAGTAATAATTAGTAATAATTAGTAATAATTACGAATAATTAGTAATAACTAACAATAATTAATAATAATTACCAATAATTACGAATAGTTAAAAATAATTACCAATAATTACCGGTAAATAGTAATAATTAGTAATAATTAGGAATAATTACCAATAATTAGTAATAATTAGTTATAATTACGAATAATTAGTAATAATTAGTAATAATTAGTAATAATTTCCAACAATTAGTAATAATTAGTAATAATTAGAAATAATTACCAATAATTAGTAATAATTACCAATAATTAGTAATAATTAGTAATAATTAATAATAATTACCAATAATTTGTATTAATTACCAATAATTAGTAATAATTACCAATAATTACTAATAATTAGTAATAATTAGTAATAATTAGTAATAATTACCAATAATTAGTAATAATTAGTAATAATTAGTAATAATTACCAATAATTTGTAATAATTAACAATAATTAGTAATAATTACAAATAATTAGTAATAATTAAAAATAATTACCAATAATTACCGATAATTAGGAATAATTACCAATAATTAGGAATAATTACCAATAATTACCAATAATTACTGATAATTAGTAATAATTAGTAATAATCAGGAATAATTACCGATAATTAGGAATAATTACCAATAATTAGTAATAATTAGGAATAATTACCAATAATTAGTAATAATTAGTAATAATTACCAATAATGAGTAATAATTAGTAATAATTAGTAATAATTACCAATAATTAGTAAAAATTACCAATAATTAGTAATAATTCGTAATATTTAATAATAATTACCAATAATTAGTATTAATTGCCAATAATTAGTAATAATTACCAATAATTACCATCAATTACCGATAATTACCAATAATTAGGAATAATTTCCAATAATTAGTAATAATTAGTAATAATTAGGAATAATTACCAATAATTAGTAATAATTAGTTATAATTACAAATAATTAGTAATAATTAGTAATAATTAGTAATAATTACCAATAATTAGTAATAATTAGTAATAATTACCAATAATTAGGAATAATTACCAATAATTAGTAATAATTAGTAATAATTACAAATAATTAGTAATAATTAGTAATAATTAGTAATAATTAGTAATAATTAGTAATAATTAACAATAATTAGTAATAATTACCAATAATTAGTAATAATTAGTAATAATTATTAATAATTACGAATAATTAGTATTAAATACCAATAATTAGCAATAAATACCGATAATTACCATTAATTAGTAATAATTACCAATAATTAGTAATTATTAGTAATAATTACCAATAATTAGTAATAATTAGTAATAATTAATAATAATTACCAATAATTAGTATTAATTACCAATAATTAGTAGTAATTACCAATAATTATGAATAATTACCAATAATTAAGAATAATTACCAATAATTAGGAATAATTACCAATAATTAGGAATAATTAACAATAATATTAGTACTATGAAAATAATAAAAAATTTATATAATATTAAAATTATCAATATTTGTAACAGGTTTTGCTTTGTTCTCAACATATTTAATTCTTAAAGGGTCAATTTTTAGGTCTATCTCAATAAAAAGTTTGTGTCAGTCGTGTGTGATGTAAACTCTATAATTATCCTTGCTTGAGTGTTTTTTCTAAAAAATTATTCAAAACCAGTAATGCTTTTATATTTTATAGAAAAATATGGAACAATGAGGTCGTCAACAATCATTATTAGGTGACCGCATATGGATAAATCAATGTAGAAATCCAAACGGTTATGGTTTAAATCCAGTATATGTAGAGGGTGTGGAGACTTTTTTATCATTTGTGGCATCAAATCCAGAATTTGTTTCAAAGGAAAAATAAAATTCCCTTGCAGAAAATGTGCATTGAGAACGTTTGACATGTTTGACAGAGTGGGGGAACATCTCTTGCGTTTTGGTTTTCAACCAGATTATGTTTTTTGGTATCAACATGGTGAACGCAGTTCTAGAGAAGGTGATACCAACTTGATTCCGGATCCATCCCGGTTTCAAGATTTAGTACATGATGTTGCAGGTTCATCTGTTCAACATATAGAAACTCTGGTTGATATAGCTTCAAATCCTGAGTTGGATCCATCTGAATTTTATGAGTTGTTGAGGTCTACTGAGGATGCATTATATCCTGTCTACAAGATGAGAAAATTAGAAGCAGTTGCAAAATTTATGGCTATCAAATCAGATAACGGAATGTCAAACACCTATTTTGACCAGATATTTTCATTGCTTAAAACACTGTTACCCGAAGGAAATGTTTTGCCTGCAAATTACTATGAGAGTAAGAGGCTGGTTCGAAATTTGGGACTTACATGTCAGAAGATTAATGCATGTTCAAATTACTGCATTTTATATTCTGGGGAAAATGAGTCGTTGGATTGTTGTCCCACATGTGGGAAATTGAGATATAAAGAAGGACAACATGGGAAGTCTGGTTTGATTCCTGTAAAATAGTTGAGATATTTTCCGCTTACATCCAGACTTCAGCGTTTATTCATGTCTAAGAATACAGCGACAATGATGTCATGACATAAAGAGAATATTTCAACCGATAAAAGCTTGAATCATCCAGCCGATGGAGATTCATGGAAACATTTTGATAGAGTGCATCCATCTTTTGCTTTAGAATCTAGAAATGTTCGACTGGGCCTTTCCACTGATGGTTTCTGTCCGTTTGGATCTTATGGTAGTCAATATTCATGTTGGCCTATTTTTTTAACTCCGTACAATTTACCTCCATGGATGTTGATGATGGAGGCATATATCTTTTTGACTTTACAAATTCCAAGACATCTGAAGAAAAATATTGATGTTTATTTGAAACCATTGATTGATGAATTAAATTTATTGTGGAGTACTGGTGTCAGTACATATGATGTTGCAACGAAACAGAATTTCATACTGAGAGTAGCATTGATGTGGACAATTAGTGACTTCCCGGCTTATGGGTTGTTATCTGGCTGGAGTACACATGGTCAAAAATCATGTCTTTACTGTATGGGAGTGAACACAACATTTATGCTCAATCATGGAATGAAACCTTGTCATTTTGACTGTCATCACAGATTTCTTCCAGCTGATCATGCTTTTCGCAGAAACAGATCTCATTTCAGAAAAGGAACAGTTGAAAGGGATGGACCTCCAAAAATGCTATCAGGTTCGGAGTTAAAATAAGTTGTATTTTCATTACCTCCCATCACTTTTGGTCCCCCAATAAACCAACAGAAAATTTCTGGCTTTGGGAAAGAACACAATTGGATTAAACGTAGCATATTTTGGGATTTTCCATATTGGTCTGATTTGTTGGTCTGACACATGTTAGATGTCATGCATATTGAGAAGAAGTGTTTTGATAATTTGTTTCATACTGTTTTGGATACGCCAGGAAAGAGCAAGGACAATGTAAATGCACATTTAGATCTTGCCCAAATTTGCAGGCATCCAGAATTGGAACTGTTTGAGAATGATAGAAAAGAAATGTTACTGAAACCAAAAGTAGCTTATACACTGTCTAAAGAAAACCGTTTATTATTTTGTCACTGGATTATAGATTTGAGACTTCCAGATGGATGTGCTTCCAATTTGGGTAGATGTGTAAAGAATGGTCATATTACTGGATTAAAAAGTCATGATTGTCATGTTATAATGGAAAGACTTCTACCCATTGGATTAAGAGGTATGTTGAATTCTGTGATTTGGGATTCCATAACAGACATGTGTCATTTTTTTTGGGAAATTTGTGTGGCTACAGCAGATTATTATGCTCTTGGCAAACTTGAAAAATATGTTGTTGTAATTATATGTAAACTGGAAAAAAAATTTCCACCGTCTTTCTTTGACTCAATGGAACATTTGATGTTACATTTTCCATATGAAGGCAAATGTGGAGGTCCTGTACAGTTTCGATGGATGTATCAATTTGAAAGATGCATGCAAAAATTGAAAAGAAAAGTACGTAACAAAGCATCTATTGAAGGATCTATTACAGAAGCTTATTTACAAGAGGAAATATCTTTTTTCTGCTCCCATTATTTTGAATCAGAGTATCCTTCAAAACACAACTGAATGGGATGGAACGAAAGGAATATTGATGAAATCGAAAATCAATTATCTGTTTTCAACCAGCCAGAGCTTGGTTTTTGTGGAGTTTATGAACGCTGGCTTTCAGATGATGAACATCATAGAGCTCATACATATGTTCTTCTCAACTGTGAAGAGATGACATCAGTTGTACTGTAAGTGTTTATATCACTTATTCTATCATTTTTGTTACAGTAAATAACTTTTTCTTTTATAGGTTGTATGAAAATCATATCAAGAATCAAATTCCACAAATTACAGCAGCTTCTCTCGAAGAACGTCGACTGAAAAATTTCTCTTAGTGGTTTCCAAAACTGGTAACATAAATTCTTTATCTTTTAGCAACTCATTCAATGTATAGTTTACTATATTGATAATTGTTTCACAAATTTTCAGGTGTCTCGACATGCTGTTAAAATTGACAAACGGCTATGTGTATTGAGTAACCCACCTTCCAAAATTGTTAAAACTTATAATGCATATGTGGTGAATGGACTTCGATTTCACACACATGCATATGGAGAATCAAAAAAAACAATGAACAATGGAGTTAGCTTGAGAGGATCTCATCATCGAGAAAATGATGTTGACTTTTATGGAATACTTAATGAAATCATTGAACTCTGTTATCATGGACAACATTACATAACCATGTTCAAATGTCGGTGGTTGGATACAGAGAGAGGTGTGCGTGTTCATCCGACTCATGGAATCATTGATATTAAATGTAAAAGTGTTCTCGCAGTAAATGAACCATTCTTATTGGCTCAACAGAAACATCAAGTTTATTACGCAAAGTACTATGCTACATCAAGAGACTTGACTGATTGGTGGAGTGTAATAAAAATCAAAATTCGAGACAATCATTTTAGTCAAAGTGAATGTGCTTTCACTGATGTGAAAAGAATTGAAGTTTTTCAAGAGAGTACTCAAAATCAATCTTTTTTACAAAGAGACATGAGTATCGATGACGACACCCCACATTTAAGAGTCGGTGATGACGATGATGTTAATGATATCACATGTGAATATGAAATGGTAAGAGATGAAGCAACTGTAACTCGAATGGATATCGATGATGTTGAGGGGGAATATGAAGATGACATTGACATATATGACGATGATGATGAAGATGAACACTGATCGAATTCCATGGTATTTATATACAATCATAATATGTATATATGTATATATAATAGTAATTATAAATTATTTGCTACCAACATTAACATTTTCGGTTTCAGATGGACGACGCCACATTTCGTGAGTTAGCGGATGCTGACCTTCCTTTCGATGCGGATGAGTTACTGGCAGATGACCCTCAGCCTGCAGGCGCTCCAGGGAGTACACGAAGGGGGCACGGTCTTGCACGATTGATGATGCCTGACCCCGTCCCCGAGCGACGTCCACGTCTTGGGTTTGATCCACGCACACGGAGGTGTGATAACCTGTGTGATAACCTGTGGATTTGACTAGGATTTCATTAATCTATTCACATAATAAATGTTTATTATTTTTACAGTTTTCCGTATATAGCAGTCGGACAGGGCAGCGCTATTTTGCACAACTATTTCTCTCAGCCGTGGACCACATGGGAGTAGATTCCCATTGATGTGCAGCAGGCCATGTTTGGCCATTGGATGGTACGTATGTAAATAAATAATTTTTATTTTGAAAATTATTTCATTTCTAACTTGATATTTTGTTTTATTTGTAAGGTTTATGGTATCCGATCGAGGATACCATGCGTGATGCCATCCACGAGGCATGAGAGGTGGCCATGCATGATCGCCTTCATTAATTTTTGCACAATTTAAGAAAAGCATCCATGAAGAAAGCAGGAGTGTCAGATTTTGACGAGTCATGTAGAGCACACCGACCAGAGTACATTTCATCCCATGTATGGGATGGATTATGTGCGCACTGGTTGACTGGTGCCTTTAAAAGGAGATCATCGGTGGGGAGGCAGAATCGGGGGAGATAGGAGATGACTCATCGAGCTGGGAGTCGTTCTTTCAGTACTCATTGACAGCATCTGGTACGTACAGTATTTATAAATATTTTATATAACTATAAATATTAACAATTTATTTTTTATTCTTATAGGCTGTCGAGCACCCCGATATTACGGAGTATGACGTATATCGGAGGATGTATAGTGATCCTGCTACGGGGGAGCTCAGAGGTGATCGTCAGCATCACATCGTGGTCAGTATTATTTTTTTTCAAGTTTAAAAATTAACGGCATATAATATATTCACAATTTTAATTTTAAATTGAAACTACAGGAGTCATATGAGGCCGCAGCGTCACAGGCCCAACCTGAGAGTCAGGCCGAGTCATCAGATCAGACAACTGGCCGTCAGTTTGATGAGGCGGCATGGATGCAGGACACCCAGTATGCCTTCGAGAAGGGCCGGGTAGTTGGTATCACCTCTCAACTGACTCCCGGAAATTATTATGGCAGTGCTGCGATGTCGGCATCCAGCTCGAGAGGAGCTCGTGCATCTTCTTCTACTACACAGTATGAGCATCAATTGCGATCTCAGACTGCACTGATAGAGAGTCTCCAATAGGAGTAGGAGCAGATGCGTCAGCAGCATGAAGAGGAGCGTCGACGCCAGCAGCAGCTGTACGAGGAGCTGACGAGTCGGTGGCAGCAGCATCATCAGGAGCAGATGGAGTACATTCGTCGACTCACTCATGCTTTAGGGATGGAGTTTCCTCCACCACCATTTGCAGATCCACCCCTCCCCCCCCTCTTTCAAATTAGAGTTTGTTTTTATGTTATAAAATTTGTGAAATCAAAATATGATTTTTTTTCTATTCGTAGTTTTTGTCTCATTATAAAATATTAATAATATTATATTTTGAAATAACAATATTAATATGAATAATAATATTATTTATATTTTATAATATTAAATTATATATATATTTTAAAAATTTATAATATTATAATTTAATTATATTTTTTTTGTAATACTTGAATTATTTTAATATTTGAATGTAAAATAATTCTATTATTTTTATATTAATTAAAATATCTTATTAATATTTTTTTTATTTATGAATTATAATTCTAATATTATTATATTAATTAAATCATTTATTAATATTCTATTATTTTTTATTTTTGAATTATAATTCTATTATTATTATATTAATTAAAATAATTTATTATTTTTATTTTTGAATTATAATTCTATTATTATATAAATTAAAATTATTTATTAATATATTATTATATTTTAATTTTGAATTATAATTGGATTATTATTATATTAATTAAAATAATTTATTAATAATTTATTTATTTATTTTTTATAGTATTTGTGACGGGATACTATGCCCGTCGCAAATAGTATTATTATTATATGCATTAAAATAATCTATGAGTAGTATTTTCATTTTTTTTAAACTAGTTTTTGCGACGGGTCCCGTCGCAAAAACTATTTGCTGCGGGCCCATCGCAACAGGTATTTGCGACGGGGCCCATCGCCATTACTATTTGATTTTTTTTTACAAATATACGGAGTACTATTAGCGACGAGGACAATCCCTGTTTCAAAATATGGCTTTAGCGAAGGGCCCGTCGCAAATAATTGTTGTTGCGACACCGTTTTCAACAACAGACCATTTGCGACGGGATCCCGTCACAAATACCTATTTTTCTAGTAGTGAGTTAGGGATTTTTTTTTCTCTTTGTGGAGTTCGTTTAGTCAATGAGTAAGGGAAACTCAACCACCAATAATAATAAATGTATGTTTATTGAAATGTTGTCTTTCCCCTTCCTTGTATTTACTTTGTATTTGTCCTTGAATGATTTTCAAGTAATAGAACTCATGTCTTAAAACTTTCAGATGGAAGGACAAAACCACCTGTTATCTCTTCCAACTGTGATTTTGGAAATCATTGCAATCAAAACGTGTGAGGACGAGTATGACCCCTTCGCAAGTTTGCAGAGGACGTGCAAGCAATGGTTTGAGGTAACAAACGGTCCGGAGATTCTCCGCATTTACTAGGGTAATGCCTCCATCTATTACCGCATTGGCTCTACTCAGCTAGCCATACGTGAACGACGAGGAAGTTACCATGAAGGGATCTTTCTATGTTTTACCCTAGGCCGAAACTTCACGGCCAGAGTGAAATTCCAGGAGGCTGCGTTAGAGGGAAATCTTTATGCGGCTTAAATGCTCCAACTTCTTAGCTTTAGCCTGTTTGACCGTATCTATGGCTTCAATATCCTCGACCGAGACATAATTCGGAAAGTCCTTCGTACATTGGTCTGCAAAGACATTTTAGAACTTTGTACTGTTCGAGCATCCCTTTGGAGGCCTGAAGGCTCGGAATATAAGTGCAACCCCTCCTGTCTTAGGTGTACGTGGATTATGGAGCTGGAAGAGGTGAGCTTCGCTACGGGGATCCCTCTAAATGCACCTGTTGACCCTATTCATTGGTGGAGGGGGTAGGAATGTTTCTGAACCTTGTAGTGTTGTGAAATAAATTTTGAGGACACAATTTTCTAAAGGGGGGGATAATGTGACGCCCCAGGTTGTATGAACTGGTTTAAGTAAGAAGTGTTATTCCTTTAATGATGTCTCTTGTTTTATTTTCTAATAAGGAATTAGAAATAAAATAAAACATAGAGAATAAGGTAAACTAATATATATTAAAACATTACATTACAACGAGACCCAACAAGTTGAAAATACCATGCACATGACCTAACACAGCCACAACAAGACTACTAAGAACCACAACTCGAGCAATCAGATAATCCTCATCTTCAGAGTCCATCAGTGTGAAAAGTATAACAGTCAGGGCCATGACACACATTCTCAACTCCAATGGTATGAGGAGATCCATCCTTTCTGGTTCAAGTGTTTTGTTCTTGTATAATACCCCTGCTTTTATAATGGTCCTGTGAATTATGACAATTGGGAAATATATCCGTTAGGTTTTCAAAACAACCTTTGGGTTTCAGTTGATAAAGTTTATCTTTATATTAAAACTTGTTTTTAACGTTCTTATAATTTTATAATAATATGTCTAAAGTATGTTTCACAATAGAATCATAGTTTTAAAATAAAGAGTATTCTCGGAAATAAATCCTCTTGTTTTCAAAAAATTCCGATGGATACTTATATTTTGAAAACTTAGTATTCTATTTATAAAAGATATATTTAAAATGGTATCAATAATAATATCTTTTGAGCTCTAAAATTATGAATTGGGAAAACATCTGATCTTTTAAATTTTATGAAAAAAATTAGGTGCGTATTTTAAAGATCCAATTAGATACACTAGTTTTGTACGAAAAATATGAGAGGTATATCTTTTAAAAGATTTATAGAAAAGGGATTTAAATTCTAAGTTAAAACTATTTTTGTTGTTAAAATATGTTGACTCATTTTGTGAAAGTATTTATATCTTGAACTAAGCATACAAAAACTTGTTATTTCCAAAGTCTAAATAAATTTTCATAAATAAATTATGTTAGTATAAAATATATTACATAAACTAGTAAATGGAATTTAGATTCTAAAACTAAGTTTCTTTGTTGAATGAACCCTCTTTTGTATAAATAATTATAATTTATTTTGAAATAAGTATACTTATACTGGATGTTTTATAAATTTAAATGAGTTTTTAATAAAAAAATTAGTTAGGGGCCCGGCCAAGCCGAGGGCATCCCTTTAAGGGAAAATCCTTCTAGGCTGGGACCAAGCCCCAAGGGACCCGAGGTGCCGACCTTTGGGGTCCCCCAAGCGCTCTGTGGGTGTCCAACCGTGTCCCAAGTGGTGCGCATATGTCACTAAAGTCGCGCACAGGCCCGTGTGTAAGGCCGCGGTGCGCGCTGCGTAATGTTGGGCCGAAGCCCGCATGGGGACTGTGTATAAGGCCCCAGTGTGTGTCTGTTTGTGTTTTGAACGGGAGGCGGCAGGCTCTGATTTATAAGCCGCGCCTCAACCGCATTGCGTTTTGATGTGGGACGTGCTCCGTGTAACCGAGACCATCCGATCGACTCCCATGTCGATCTCGACCGTCCGCCCCCTCTTAGCCGCTCGATCACCCCGCGTTTCACTGCCACTGTTCGATCTTCCCCGAGATATAATCCTGACCATTGGTTTCTTTAAACCGATCTCTATAATTTTTTTCTCGCGCCCTCCCCAGCCGTTCGATCTCCCTGAGATCTAATCCCGGCTATCCCATCCTCTTCCGCATCGACCCCGTCATCTTCTTCCTCGAGTAGGCACCCGACCAGTAGGCCTGCAACTGAGGACGCCTCGACCTCCCTCCCCCACACAGCTCCTTTGACTACTGAACACCCCCTTCTAGGGCTCTGTTGCTTCGTCTTCCCACATCGGTCTAGCCGCTTTGGTTGAGTCACCCCATGGGTTACTGAGGCCTTTTTAAACACCTCTGGCCTCTTGAAACTGCAGCGGGTTCTTCTTCCTCCTTCATCTACCTCGAACTCCCAACAACCCAGCACGGTGCACCTGTCCAAGCTTCCTCCTCAAGCACATTAAGGGTCCTTTCATACATGCCTTCTTTTAAAAGAACCTCCGTTTATTCTCTCAGTATCTATATATATATACAGTTTATATATATATACTTGATTATAACCCACTCGAGTTGTATGGCCTTCAATGGTATTGTTGTGCATATGCAAGGATACTTATATATTCTATTATCTTTCATTTGGAGAAACCGAAGCATGGTATATACTGTTTATATATAAATATTTACATAATACAATCCATCGGTTTGTACATTGTATATATATATACAGTTCACATGGACGACATATACAGTGTGCATAGGTACATTTATACAATACAAGCCCCTAGGGTTGTGTATTGTTTCTACATACGATATATATATAGTTTTTCTTATTTGTTTTACAGTTTTCCAAAAAAAATATTATATATTTTCTTCTTTTTGGATGTTGTCTCCTTCATGGAACCGGCCTTCGTGTATACAGCATGGTGCATGTGTAAGCATGGTTCCTTGTTTTGTGTTCCTTTGGAGAAACCCATATCTTTTCTCTCGATATATATATATATATATATATATATATATATATATATATAGTTTTTGTATATTCATATTTGAATATAAACCCCTCGGGTGGTGATGTTTTCAAAAAGGATTATCTTTCCTAAAATTTTAATGAAATGGTTACAAAAGAATTATCATACTTCATTTTAAAATAATCCTTAAAAATGTGTTTTGTATGTATATATACAGGTCACCTATTTCATATATAAGTATATATATACTCATGGATGGTATATTCTTTTTTTTGGATTGATCTATGATTGAGCATGACATCTGGATGTTATGTTTGATCGTTTCTTTCGGTTATATTTCATAAAACCTTTATAGACATTAAAAATATAGTTTTCCATATGTATAAACTAATATTTATAACCAAAACTCTATCTATTTTTCAGATTTCAAAATGACCCAACATGTAAAATTATGCACCATATGTTAATGAGGGTAATTTGAAGTTGATTTATCATGAAGGGTGTAATTTGGTTTGATTTAATATATATTAAAGGATTTAAGATTTATGTTGTATTAATGTATTATCTTAATACATAATGAACCTACCTTGTTGAATGTATTAATTAATGAATTCATGATTTAATTCATTTACACGATCAAGGGCCTATTTATCACCATAACTAATTTCAAGTGTTTTCCTTAAGAACTCCTTTTCCATGGAATTATAATGACAAAGATTCATCATTTAGTATATCATTAATCATATGATTTAGAGTAAAGGATGTTTTACTAAGCTATGTATGCCTTGATTAGTTACCGATACATTTTTCAAGATCAACCATCATACCCTTTATTAGCATGATTTGTGGTGGTTCATTATTTATTGTTGTACATAATGCATGCTTATGACATATCACTAAATGAACTAAGAAATTTGGATTACCCAAAGTGGTATGGGACACCTTGGGTAAAAATGAAAATTAATGAGATATTCAAGGTGGTATGGGACATCATGAATATACATAACCATTTAAGTAAAGCATGAACGATTTGGCTCACATGATGATAAAGAAAAATTTAATGGTGCGCCCTGATAGCTCTCCAATGCATTGGGTAAAGGCTTAATCTCTAAATATGACTTTTTAGACTGATACCTTGGTGAATAACCTTGATAATTTTGAATGACACCTTGGCGATGGACATTGGTGATATGTTCATGATTGTCTAAGTTAAATGTTGATGCCACATAATTCAAGTTATGTAACAAGTTCTTTCCAAGATAATGTTCTTTCACGACTGATGCCTTTAATGATTTCATAAAGTCCTTATTTTCCTAGCTTAAAGCTCGAAGCATGACTAGTGTTATCACTTAATAGAATGGTAACCAGCATATGAATATTTAGTTGTTTCTTTGTGTGTAACTCTAATTATGTATTAATTTAACGGTTTAAATTTATGCTTAAGTAGATCATATGTAGTACTTGTTCATAATAGCCATTATCACTCCTTCAAGAATTGACATAAATGTATCATGTTCTTCTTGAAAACCTTGTTTGAGCATTTTTATGTCACATGTTGTAATTTTCCTTTCATAATTGTTCAATCTCTTTAAAAAGGAATGTTTTCAAATGTTACAATGTTTTAATTTATTTTAAACCCCCCCTTACTGAGTATTTTAATGCTCACAATACGTTTTTATTTAAAATTTTCAGGTATCAGCTTTTGAAAGATGAATTGTTTCAGAAGTTTCCGGTTTCCCAGAACCCAAACCGCACACGATACTCTGTATGGGACATGATGTGTTGTTAACAAATATTATTTTATTTTATGATAACACATCATGTTCAGAAGGCTCCGACTCCTGGGTTTCTGGGGTCGAGGTCTTTACAAATTTAGATCAAATAATGGGTTGATTTTGGTTGAGCGTTTGTCTATGATCATGACATTGGTGGTCTTAAATATTTTCCTCATATTCTTCATGTATATATGTGTATGTGGTCGTTCCAATACACTAATTTTCTGTTTTTTTGTATCTTCGGTTAGGTAATTTATTTTGGGCCTTATTTTTAGGTAAGAAACATTTTTTATGTCCCCAATTTTCTGATTTATGTTTTTGTGGGACATAGGGGAAACCCATGGGGTATGTCCAATAATTCGAAATGGTGAGTTGAACAGGTAAACATTTACATTGGAAAATTCTAAAAATGAATTAGTTATGATGGAAAAGTTATATTATGTGAATTGATAAAAGTGGGAAACTGAAAGGACTGCGTCCCTCTTTTCTGAAATCCATAATGTGTTTTTAAATTTTTCAAATGATTTGTTCTTTATCTAGTTGTGGATTTTAAAAAAATAATTTTTTGAGAGTGGGATATATTTTAAAAGGCGGAGTTGGGATCAAGTTGATTTATAAAGTGATTCCTATATAGATACAAAATTATTATTTGAATTGCAGGTTTGGATATTGTATTTGTGAAAATTCGTTAATGATTAATTAAATATTAATAAATATAAATTAAAGCCTTGGTGAATGGTTTATTTTTAAATATATAATGTCACATTTTATAAAGGAGTTTCATTAAAATTATTTCAAATGAGAAATTTTTATATTTTCATCCTCATGTATTGTGAATTTAATTTGACTTTATTTATTATATAGTAATTAATATGGAATAAAGGCGTTTTTGGTATACTTATATATGTGATTAATGAGTTTTGGTTATTAAATGGTATATGTGTTGAAATGATTCAAGGCATGTACATGGTTAGTATGTTTAACGGTTAAAGAGGCATGTGAACATGGATTGTTGGTAATTTTTTTGGATTAGGATGTAGAACAAAGGATCTATTCTCCAAACATATGGACTGATCCTCCATGTTTGTGTTGGGTTGGAATGATACTCCAACACCCATTGTTGAATTGTTGAGTTTGGATGTTAATCGAAGGATCTGTTCATGTATCTTATGGACTACAAATCATTTTTTGGGTTGGGATGAACGGATGATCATGGCCCACCGAAGAAGTTTTGAGTTAGGATTCCAGAAAAGGGCTCTACGCTCCTAAAATATTGGTTGGGGTTCTTTATTGGGTTGGGCCAGACTAATTCTCTTATCCCACAAATGTGTGGCATGGCGTTGGATTTCAGACTAAGGTTATATGATCCCCAACATATAAGCATTTATTGATTAAATGGTGTAGCCTACGATGTATATCAATGAATGTTTTGGTTAGTGAGTTCCACCTTTTGATTAAAAGTGTGTATCCCATTATACTATCACATAGTCTATTGGTGAAATTGAAGCTTTGTTAGATGGTTGGATGACCTATGTAATCTTAAATAACTAAATGGCGAATTAATAAATTTTATAAATGTGAAAAATTAATCCCTTGTTTTTTTATTTATTCTTTTTGATTACCTACATACATAGTTTTATAGATAAGTTATTACATTAGACCCAATTGGTGGTGGACCATTATGTTTTACTCACTCCATGATTAGGCCACTGTGGAATGTGGGTACACAAGAATAGTCTACTTGTTTCCTGGTATAGGTTTAGGACACATACCTAGTGTTTGGATTATCCATGGGTTGATGCATTTGAGCATGGATGTCCAGACTTGGTTGGGGATCAGGTCCTTTTTTAGGATCCTTCAATTAACTTGAGTTTTTGGAATTATTTTTTAATAAAAAAATTATTGTATTTATGTTATTTTTATATCATGATCTACTTGGTTGCATATTGGAATTTTTTGTATGATATCCATTTGTGGTTTTGATTGGTACTTTTATCTAGGAATATTATTTATGTTTTGGTATCAAACTATGAAGTGGGAATAGTCTCCCCAACATATCTTTGTAGACCCATGGTGCTAGTTGAAAGGATTTTACGTATCAGGAGGCATTTCTAAGGTCATTTGATGAGCCCTCCAAAGGCGGTGGATGTAGTGTCTATCAGGCTCTGTAATTTAGAAATGATGTACTTTTTATTTAAAATATAAATGATTTTGACCCCGATAATTTATCACTTTAATTTTTTTAAAAAATACTAGTTTATAGTCACATGGGTATTATTTGGAAAACCATTATGACTATCTTGAATAGGGGATTTGGAGGAATGATAATATGAATATTTTTATTTAAATGATATAACTATATGATGAGAAATTATATTTCAGCATTGAATTAGTGGAATTTCATTTTATAGTAATTTCAGAAATTATATAATGAAACACTAAATGCCTCATTTAGTAAAAATACTACTCACATAACCTCATATTTATATTGTATTTAGGTTTTAATTCTATTATGTACATAAAATTTTCTATGTTTTATATCATCAATTTATTTTATAGGTGATAGTAATATTTGGAAAGTGGTGGTCAACTCAGAGAACATAGATTTATCTTGAGGTGCTTCATGTTTTTTAACATTAATATGATGTTTCTTATCAACCTATTATGTCTTTATGTGAATATTCTTTTATTAGTATCAATTGTCATATTTTATTCCTTTTTAGTGACTTATTGGGGAGTTTTATTTTATTTGAGTTGGTTATGACTTGTTTATTTATAATAGAGTTAAAACATAGTTTCTTTTTTTCCTGATTATCCAATATATAGATAAGATTGTATCAATTCCCAAAATATGTCCTATTCTATTTAATAATATATTCATTTATGAAATATTTTCCACATTTTTATATTTTATTCAGTGATAGTACTTTTGAACCTTGGGTTATTACATATGCACCATGATTCTAGTTGGGTGATGCGGCATGTTAACACAGGTTGGTCTATACCATGAGTGGAAAACTCTTCACCCAATCCATTATATGGAAAAATCAACACATTCATAAGATATCCAAATACATAGGGGTTTTAAGATAATTTTAACCTAATTAAAATGATAAAAATGACTCAAGTAATTTTTATGGTTGACTTATTAATTTTTTTGATTACAAATGAAAATTTTGGGTCACTCTGGTGTCATACAACCCACCTAATTGAATGGATGTTGTCCTGAGATGTGTTAGCTTTTTTTGGAATATGACACATAATTTTTTAATGTAGATTTATCAAACTATTTTATCTCATGTTATTCTATTTAGATTTATTTATTATTATAATTATTATATTTGGAACAATAACCATTATAGAAATTTAATTTTAAAACATAATGATGTTTATGTCTATACAGAACTAATTTTTTATGATTCTATAATAGTATAAAACCAGCACTTCGAGTTCCATTGTTACAAATATAAAACATAAATTCTTTAAAATTGATAACAATAAATATAAGAAAACTATTTCCACACAATAAATAAAACATATAAATAAATCATTATATAACTTACTCTATGAAATTTTTGTTTTAGTGGTTTAGAGAATTTTGGAAAACACTAAACCACATGGGTTCACAATTAACTCGTTAATAATGATAAAAATCATTTCCCAATATAAAATTCCATTCATATTCGATATCATGTAATAAAGATCTCTGATAAAATTCACCACAAATTAATCCTCTCTAAAAAAATTAATTACATCATCATTAATAACCTGGGATAATGAAATACGAAAACGAGTGAGCTGAGAAGAAATTTAAGTGTAAGAATATGAGATATCAAAAAATAATAATATGAAATAATATGTTAATCACAAGAGTATAATATCATTATCATAACATAAAATGTTCATAAGAAATATGAAAAATATCATAAACACGAGTAATGGCATAATACATTAGAATATCAAAATACATTAATCATAAGAATAAAAAATATCCAAAACTCATTCACGAAGCATTAGTTCTTTTAATAGATGTGTGGGTCACTATCATCAGTATAGAAACAATTATACTGTTCATGGATAAATTACATGTCCAAAAAAATAGTAATTAAGACCTTTTTTCCATAGTGGATCATGTATACCAACTTTTTTCCCATAACCAATCAAACACATCCGCTTGCTTCCAAAAAAATATCAAGCACCTTGACTTGTTTTCCATAACAATTTAACGAGGGAGTGTAAATTACACAATTAATTAGAGGGAGATATAAGTATCTCCCATTAAATAATGAAAATAATACTTATGTGTTCCAAAATATCATAAATAATGCATTATTCCATAATACATGAATGAATTGGGTTTCACGAACATTTCATCAAATAATAACTCATTGAAAAGAAACATGTTTCACAAAAATGAAATATGTTCTTCCGAAAAATATACCATATATGAAAATTATAAATATCAAATACTTGGAAAATATATACAGTAAATATTATGTATCATGAAATGATGTCATTGTAAATGGAAAAGTATTTTGAAAGATCACAAAGAATAACTCATGTAAAAAATATCTTCTCCATTATAATATCACTTATCATTTTAAAAAGATGCACAATTATAAAATAAAATAATTTAATTCAAAGTAATTATGTAAAATTTTAAATGATGATTCAATTAATTGGATCTTTATGTTTGATAGAAAATTCACTCTTCCTGAATATGTTAAAAAAATTCAAAATTTATTTTTTCAACAAAGTCTAAAAATACAACATTTGGGGAAAAAATATTTCTTCCAAAATATTTTTTTTTAAATTAAAAAAAAATCATAAATGATTATAAGAAATTTTAGAATAATATAAAACAAATATTTTTTTTTGAAAACATGGACTTGTAAAAGAGGTATTCCCCAATGGATACATTAACATAGATTATCCCTAATGATGATATGATTATGAAATAATCCCTTACTATTTTGGTATCATTAGAATAATATAAACCATGAAAGAAATACATTGCGGTAGATATTAATATACCATATTTTACATGATATGAATCATAAAAAAATTAATTTATTTAATATACACCACATAAATGAAACATGTATATTTCATGTGTCCCATAAAAATAAATGTGAGACAAAAATCGCTTACCCTAGGGATGACATCATTGACTATTATTTATCCACATTTATAATAAATTTCAATTTATTATGTATGTATAAAATAATCATATACATGATTATTATATCACAAATATTACTTAAATAAATATATATATCTAATTTCTCCATAGTTATAGATGTAGAATATGAATTACACCATTCATTGATACCATAGGTCGTACGTACACATAATGGGTTTTTTCACATTTTGTACGATAAAATGATATAATGGAAAACAATAATTAACAATTATATAATCATTATTATATGATATATTTCCTATATAATCATTATATACACCCACCTTAACATTCATGATAAACAGAAAGGACATATGAATCACATCGCTTCATGGTGGTGGAATTCCATGCATACACACGAGCAATGACTTCATTTCTCAATGGTTTGGAAGGTAAAAAGGTAAATATGATATTATATTTTCATAATACTAATTATACCAAAAATATCATATTTAATAATTAAATCCATAATATTAACCTTCCATGAATGATGTTGATGAAAAATTAAATGTGTTACTTCATTAAGAAGGTATGTTGTTCGTACACATGAGCAATACATTAATATTAAATTTGATGAAATGAGGATGGATAATGGTGGTTTCATAATAATTTAAAAATTTAATCACATTTAGAATAGTTATTTTTTAAGTATATAATATAAAAAGAGGATGTAAATGGTGAATAAAAAATAAATTGATCTGTAAAGGTGATTACCACTTCTTTGAGACCACTCCCTTAGATATCCCCTTATGAGATATAGGATTCACCTATTGAGAATCCAATAACCCCTAGAATGTGGATATATATGTTTATAATATAATTTGAATGGTATTTATAAACTATAAGTCTCATCGTGGAGTGAATATGTTAGTGAGAAGGTTCTATTTTATAATTTTCACGAGAGGAACTTTAAGTACATCTCGAAAGATTAATTTATAATAAATTAAATCATAGAAAAATGCATCCATATGACCTACCAATGTATATGTGATTATATTATCGGCCATATATTATCCCCTTCGTCCTTTTAAAATTTTTTATTATTTTTATACAATTTAATTAACATTACTTTTATAAAATATCATGTTTTTCAATTTTACACCATTTATTAATTTGAATTTAAACATATCATGACAATAATGAAATACATAACATATCATTTAGTAAATCCAATTTTTTATTTTTATCTATAAAATTATATGATGAAATTATTTCTATGAGTTTATATTAATTTTAATAATTTTTAATAAAATTTGATTTGGTTTTTCCATAATCTTAATAAAATCAGTTTTTGCATTACGAACAAATTTAAGGTAATTATTTATTTCCAAAAAATTATTAATAAATTAAAATAATTAAAATAATTAAATTAGGAAAAAAATTACTATTAAAATTCATTAATAAATAATATTGGTCTCTCTATGAAGATGTAAATGATATTCAAAACTAAGAGGGTGACATTTTGTCTATTTCATTTTTTTAATTGAAATATAAGTAATTTTGATAGAAAATATTGTATTAAGAACTCAAATTTGAGACTAAAGTAAAAATGGTTGAATTAAATTAATAAAATAATAATTCTGCTGAATAATTGTTTCTTTATCACCTAGTTTTATCCCAGACTTACCCTTCTCTATAGTGATAACTTTTACCTATTTTACTAATCATTTGGGCTAAAAATAAATGTGGAATATTTACCAAATTATAACACCATTATTCGAAATATGGAATATAATTTTCATGAATAAATTTAATGGAGTTGAAAAAATTACTATTAATATAAATTTGTAAAATCCAAGGAATTTATTTTATAATAAAAATTTAAGAAAAAATGTACTTACACCAAAATCATGTATAATTATGATTGAAGTTAATTTATTTATATTTCATCTATTTAATGTAAACTTATTTTACTTTAAGATAAATATAAAATCATAATTATTCATTTTAAGAAAATGTGTAGATTATTTTAAAAAAAATTATTGTTCACTATTCAATAAAAATCATTCTTTTTAAAAAAATACAAAAATACCACGAAAGAAAATTTTAGTATGTTGATTTATAAAATTATGTTTATGTTTTCAAATATATTTTACATAATTTAAAAAATATAATTATAATATTTGATCATAAAAAGAAATAAAAAATTATTTTTTAGGGAAACATATTTTTGAGGAATATAATATCTTTTAATAATGAGATATTAAATTTTGTATATATAATGAGTATGGAAATTGTATATAATTTATATATCATTTTATCCTATTAAAAACATAAAATTCATTAGTCTTGTTATAAAAATAAATTGCAATATTTTAAATAGTATATTGTGACTCTTCTAAATAAGTGGTTTCATGTAATGAATGAATGTAATGAAGTTAAATATATTTGAGAAAAGTAATTTCATAAAATCATTGGGTTTTACAATTATTAACCCCAATAAAAAATCAACTATAACCACACATATCCAAATGTATCTCATTCAGAATTTTCATGAAATATTTATATGTAAAACATTAGAATATCTGATTACAAAAATCCCCAAACGAGTAATACAGATTCGAATGATAGGAAACACCAACTTTCCTAGAAAAGGTTCAACCCTTTAGGATAGATAGTAATCACTTCCAAAGTAACTATACCCAATTTTTTCTTTCCAAGGGTCCAATATTTCATCATTATTAATAATCCTATCACGCATGAACTATTATAAACCATTAAATAAAAAGATATAATCTTGAAATGGATAATTTTAATGTTGAAACAAAATTAAATCAATTGTCATACCTAGCATGTAACTCTTTATGTGTAAGTATAAAAAACATTATAAGTAATTTTACAATATAAACTATACGATAAATAAATTAATAATAATACAATTATATTAACAATTAATGAAATGAAAAAAAATGTAGTATTCAAATATCCAGACATTATATAATTTATTTAATAACAATTAAAAAATAAATGAATTATAAACAATTTATATAGAGCATGAATTTTGGACATTAAATAATAATATAATTATAAATACTTGATATTTATTTCTAATATGAGATCCATAATATTATCCTTTTATATAAAATTTACATATATATATGATATCTATATAACTATCATTATATTTTTAAATTGTTTATATATTATATGAATATTCATAATATCACATATTAAATGTTATTTAAACCCTAAAAGTACTAATTATCATTCTTATTCTGTTATGGGTTAAATAATTTTCTATAATAATTCATTTTATTTGAACCATTAAAATTTAATAGTTATAAATTATTCATAATTTTAAATATAAACTCCTTTATATTTTCCAAATTTTGTAATTCATAAACAATTTCTAAATTCTATTGTAATTTCTAAATAATATTAATATATTCATATAACATGACATGCTATAAAATTTCAAAGGGTGTTTAATATTTAAAATTAAAATTATGGATATTTATTTATTAAATGTCACATAAAAATTGAATAATAAATTATAAATATTTTATTATTAATAAATTTATAAAAAAATAAATATTTTATAATACTTTTTTTTCATAATTTATCAAATATTCTTAAATTTCATAATTCAATCACAATAGAAATTTTGAATGTTTTTAAAAAATTCAAATATATCATATTTAATGATATCTATTAAATCATAATCCATAGTAACAACTTTTATCTATCACATTTAACTATTGACAATCTTCAAGTGAAATAAATCCATCTATGATAGTATATACATGGTTTAAAAAAACACCTATATTTTAATAGTGATATAATACTCTATTTTAAATAACAAGAATCATTGTTATTTCTTATATTGAATCCATATTTCATCCACTACAATATATTGAAATCAATTAATATATAAAAGATTATATATTATGATATACCATATCCATATTTTTTCCCTAATAACTCTTTTTAAAGGGTAAGTGTGAACCATTTACAAATCCAACCAAGTTGACCTCAAAATCCACCCACTGTTAGAGTCCCACCCAGTACAAATCCAAAGTTCAAATACCGTAAACCATGAATAAATTAATAATTCAAACATCATCATTTAATCTTGGTCCACGTTCCACCTAACGTCGCTTGGTTTTTGATTCGCACACCTTTCCACCCCACATCCCCATCGTCGCGTCGTACCCAATCGCCTATGAGCTCTTCCACCGGAGTCTGCTGTCAGAACATCTTCATCATCTATTCCATTAGTATTTACATCTTTTTTCCTAACATATATTAATATATCCTTATTTTAAAAGAAAATACAAATAATTTTCTATGATATCAAATAGGAAAACCATATGATATAAAATTTATTCATTTTTCAACATGGTTTTGAGAATCAGGAAGTGTGGAAAAGCTCTAACAATAGTAATAAATTCCAATGGATAAAAAACACTTGTTAAATGTAGCATAATATAATTGAATATGTATTCCCTAGATCTACATTATATTTTAAACTAATACAATCTATAAATAAATGAATACAATATACCATTTATTGAATGTGGCTTTTGACCACATCATTGATAATTTCGTTTTTATGATGATAATTTAGAAACATTCAAAGGAATAATCCAAATATGGTGTTTCCATGGGCTAATTGGAATCACCCAATTCTAGGTAGGACCCTCATTTAATGCATGGTTTGCACGTACCTCAAGTAGTAAAGGATGGGTGAGAAGAGAGTTACGATGATATGATGTAATTCCATGATTGATCAGCCCATCAAAATTGGTATTGAATGTATAAAACCCCCTTATCACAATTGAAATATTTTTCATGCGATTTTGGTGTAATATAAATGTTTATTTTGTAGTTTTATATTTATAATTTTGGGTTTTGAGATTTTTTATTTTATTGTGTAGTTACCACATAGTTCGGTAAAAAAAATTTATTATGTCATCCAATGTTTTCAGGTTTTCTTGTGATTTTTTAATAGTGGTGAAAATTTAGGGACAATGTCTGTGTGTGTGGGGGGGGGGGGGTTGTCCAAGGAAAACCATTATACATTATTTTTTATGTAAAGGTGACACATATAGTTGATACATATTAGTGTAATCCATAAATAAAAATACTATTGTTGATCAAAACTATAGGATTACAATTTAGTTCCTTCTGTATGGTTGATGCATGGTTTTACTAACAATGTACCCTATATTTTTTTTTTGTAAAAATGTGAAATTTTGGTTACCCCCTACTGAGTTTTAAGTTATTTGGCTTCCCTTATACACCCCTCTAATTCATTCCCTCTTCATTTGATTCCAAGTAGATTTATAATGTATTATCCATAGTTTCACTTCATTTTTGCTCACATCCTCTATTCCACATGGTTTTTGCTTTCTCCCATGAAAACTTATTGTCATATTTATTGAAATTAGCTTTGGGGTAGATCTATCCAATTTAGTTTGGATGTATAGTGTTTGGATAATCTATTATATATTGGTCATGCTTCATTCATTGAAGGTGACGTTTTATGATATATTTTCACTTAAAGGTTGTAGGTGTTTTTATAATATTCCTCTATATAATATGGAATGAGATTAATATTTATTGTAAAATAGTTTAATTTGAAAATTATACCCATATGTGATACCCATTTGTGTAAGAGTTATGTATTTTAAAAAAACTTCTATGCATATAATGAAGTTATTTTCATGATACATGTTTGTAAAAAATCGTGAATGGATCAAAAAACACTTCTATATATCTAGATTTATCTAGAGTTAGGATTAATCAACTCAATCTATATGAAATGTTAAGAAGGGGTCATTATCAGTGATAAAAATCACTGATAACAGGCTCTTATGTCATCTCTAATAAAAAAGAGATGAGAAGGGGGTTCAGTGATCAATGTTATTGAAAAATTACAGCTAAAGGGATCCCCTGATTTGTTCTAATAAAAAACAATTGATTAATGGGATCCATTTATTTTGTAAAATAAAAATTAATGATAATGGGGTATCTTTACTAGTGTGAGTAAAAAAGAACTGAGAAATCCCCCTAATCGGTGCTTTATTAATGACACTCAAAAGGTCACCCATTTATCAGTGTTTTTTTTATTCCAATGCTCATTTTATGTATATTTAAAATAATATTTAATTAGAAATATTTTATTAATATATAAATATATTTATATTGATATCAATATAATAAATTTATAATATATTATTTATATTAGGCTAAATACACATTTAAAATTAATATATAAGATTCTGATAATATTTTATAAACTAAGAAAATATTATAAATTAATAATTTTAAAATTTTTATCAAGTAATATTTTGTCAATATTAAATGTAGTAGATCAAAATTAAATGAATTAATGAATGGTCTATGATAAGTTGAAAATATTAACTGAAATTCAATAGGTTGTAACTTTTGATCGGTATGTCCTTTAGAGACCTACCACATATCAAATCATATACTGTGAAGAGAAATATAGAATTGTGACTTGATTAACTATGGTAACTATGTCACAACCCATCCCCCGGGGACCGAGTCGTAACTACCCCAAGCCCCCCATCCGTAGGCCAGAGGATGGTGACTAGGACCAAAGGCGTAAATCCCTATAACTGGGAAGGCATTACATTTATAAAATGTAAACTAACACAACCAGAGAACAAGCGGAAGCATATACTAAGTAAAGATGTAAAACAAGTGTGATGAAAATACAAATGGGTCCCGAAATACATGCATAACAGAATGGTACAACTACAACTGAATGTAAAGTACAACTCAAAGGACAATAGCTGAAAGGTGACAAACAGCACCTGGATCGTCCACCATGGATCCTACCTGAAGGGTAGGTATAGATGTCCTCCCCATCACTCCGTGTCCATCCATCCATTCGTCCGTCTCCTCCAGGTACCATCTCATCGTGAGACCCACCTCCGGGTACCATCCTGTTCTCATACACTCCACCACGGTCATCACTATCCATCGTCTGCATCCAACACAACGAGATTCGGGCATAGCCCGTGCAGGGGTGAGTATAACGATACTCAGTAGAGACCCTGAGACCCTCAAGGTCTCACAAAATATAACATGGATAAACCACAAAGAAAGATCTCAACAGATAACCATTACATAGGTAAATGCCCATATATAGACCTAGGTTATCATGTAACCATCTCAATCATGAGGTAAAACACAATGGTCATTGACTCTGCGCAAACTGGGATTTTCATTAATGATATCAAAACCACAACGGTTGAAGTGCTCCTCCTCTGTCGAGTACAGGGATCCTGTCATGACTCTGAGGTGCTGCTCACTAACCTTACACTACTGAGGTACTCCTCCTGTCAAATATCGCAGGTCTTCCACCGCAACACAGTAGTGCTCCCCGCCGTGGGTCTGCCACCCGAACAAAGTAGTGCTTCCCCTAATAACTTACAGAGGTACTCCTTCTGTCGAGTACTGTTGGTCTTCCACCCAAACACAGTAGTGCTCCCCGCCATGGGTCTGCCACCCCAACATAGTTGTGCTCCCCACTTGGCTATACAAGTCACTCTAAATCGAAATGGACAAGCAGTCATTAGGTCTCAGCCAACTACAAGGTATCCATACACCATACGCTCGTCTCTGAGAGGGTCTGCTCCACGAGCTACTGGTCAATAATTCCAAGTGTCACATAATCTCATGTGAAAGTATCTCAAAGAATTGCCTCATTATAAGGGTCTCAACGCAACAGACAGCTCCTCAATCGGACGCTCGGTCTGTGAGTTATTAGCATTTCCGTTCTAGGGGCCCGGTTGGATTTCGGGTAAAATCCAACCCGGACATATGACAACTATTTCCAAACCTTATGTAATGTATACCAAAATAACCTTCTCATCAAGAGGAATCCAACAAAGTCGACAACACTTCAATCGGACGTCAGGAGCTCAAGTTATAAGCATTTCAGCTCTGAGGGCCCTGTTGCTTTCGGGTTCGAACCAACCTGGCTATACACAAACGTCATTGAAACCTTGATTGTAATATACCTTAATGATTATCTTCATCTGAGGAATCTGACGCATCTTGCAGTGCTTCGATCAGAGGTCTGCAACTCTTGTTATGGGCATTTAACTGAAGAAGGTCTGAAATAGGGGGTCTTGGCCCGGTCCGACCCAGCCCAACACCGCCTAGGTCAGCCCGAACCGGGTCGACCAGACCCGGGTCCGTGTCCAGCCCTGTTGGTGCTGCTCGGCCCAACGCTTGCGGCCCGGCCCGGTGGCCGGTTGTGTCTTAGTCGGTTGGTCGAGCACGTTGCACCGAGCGGGGGGGGGGGGGGGGGTGGGGGGGGCACCCATTGATTGATACCGGCGGTGCCCGCTGGTGCCGCCCCGCCTCTCAGATCCAGCGCGGTCATAGGGTTCGTCTCACCGCCACCACGACTGTTACCGCAGCGGGTTTCCTCTACCAAAAGCTGGCACCGCCGCTCCGGTGGGGCGCTCCGGAAGAGGCTTCCGCGGACCACCGGACGCACTCTTGTGGTTTGATTCGCCCACCGCTTGTGCCTATGGCTCTCCCAACACCCATTATTTACTATGATGGCTTCCAAATGCCGCTGTGGTACCATTTAATCATTTTCTGGTAATACGCACATAGAAAAACAATCTTCGGAGGGTCGTCGTGATGTGTTTGTTCGGCCCACGCCCTCCACGTTAGTCGATATAAATAGATCAGAAAACAATGATGATCAGTGACAAATGAGGCACAATTTTAATCAATTAAAATTGAACTTAATTCCCAACTATTCCCCTGTAATCAATTATTCCCAACCCTCAAATAAAAGTATTCGCGGATCAACATGATAATGATTTTATCCGCATTGTTTGTTTTAGAAGGGAAGAACCTAGGGAATATAATCATACTCGAATTAATCTCCTACCTCAACAATTGACATCATACGTCAGGCGTCACGGAAGATGGCATCACGGGGTGAGGTTCTGTAGACGACGTTGATGTGCATCGTCGTTCTTCATGGAAGCGGCATTCTTCGTTGAAGAGGCGTCATTCTTCGTCGGAGGGAAGATCTCTTCTTCTTCACAAAAGAGTTCTCTCAAAATAATTCAACAACTTCACCAAGGTTTCACCACACCAAAATCTCCCACTCAACATAATATCTCATGATATTATTTTTATTCAAATCCCAATGATTTAAAAATTCAAAACCAATCCACTTAATTAATTAAATGAAGTGACTGATCTCATTAATTAGGGCATGTTGGAAAGAATTTAAGAGGGGGAGAAGAGGAGGTGAGAGGTCTCATAAATGGGAGAGTTGTCAAGATTAACATGTTAATTAAAAAGGGGTTTAAGGGAGGATTTTGGTGAGTTTAAAGACATGTTTGAAAAGTGTTATGGAAGGTGGAAGGTTGGGGGTCGTGTGGGCCCCACCTCCCAAATATCCCCACAAGGGTAGTTAGGTGGTTGTGGGTCCTACCCTTAACTCCCATTTGTAGGATTTAACCACCATAGATATAAATATAATTGTTCACACCAATGTTACTTATTTTTAAACAAAATCCCCAAAAATTTATTCTCAACCCGCTTAAAACACAACTGCGCTAAAGGTCCCCTTAAAAAATTACCTGCGCTGCGAGTTCATCGGTGCCCTCATATTTCAATTCCGACCAATGGTTCAAAAGATTAAAAAAACCACTCATTTTTTCATTGAACGTAACTGAGATAAACTTCTAATTTTGATTCCGGGCACAACGGGCCTCGGAATGAAGGGCCGTTAGAAGCCACAAGCTTGTAAAATTCTAAAGAAATTAAGAAAAAAAATTCCTTGAAATTTCCGGGTCTTTAAATTACTCCCACTTTAGGGATTTACATTCCCGTAAAGCATCAACACAAACTAGGGAAAACAATAGTGGTACTAAGAATGCATTTGAGACTTCCACTCCCATGTGCTCTTCTAGATGTTCATGTGCTTCCAGTGAAAGCGCACCTGAGGAATCGACCGTCCATATAGGACCCACTCCTGTCGATCCTCGATCTTCACTGGAACCTTCATGAATGTCTCCCTTTCATCGATGTCCATCTTTCTGTGGTTGATTATGTGTGAAGTGTTGTGCACATATCTCCTCAGTTGAGATATGTGGAAGACGTCGTGCACCTAGTGCAACTGTGGTGGAAAGGTAAAGCAGTAAGACACCTCGCCTACCTTGCTGAGGACCTAGAAGGGTCTGATGAACCTCGAAGTTAGCTTGCCACCTCGGCCACATCTCCGTAGACCTCATCAATGTGAGATCCGTAAGAAAACATGGTCGCCATCCTTGAACTCCAGTGGTCTTGTCTTCTATCAACATAGGATTTATGCATGCTCTGTGCTGTCTTCATCCGCTCCTGGATGATTTGCACCTTCTCCGTTGTATCCAGTACTATCTTTGGTCCTACAAGAGCTGCCAAAATTTCTCCATTGCCAAAATGAGAAATCTAGTCACATCCCCTGGATGAACCACATTCTTTGCCTAATACAGTCAATCCTGACATGAACAATACAATTCATGTCTTGGATGACATCATAAGGCCTCAACGCCACTACCAAGAGATTCAACCATCACTCTCGCCTCAAGGGTTGAGTAACGTTGTCAAAATTAGTGTGTGATCAATGGGTTTCCTCTAGTAAGAATCTCTATTCTAGGTGTCATGTTAATAGTTTTAACTGGAACCACTCAGTATTGACCATACAAAAAGGACAGGGAAGTAAAGGTCCTAAGATAAATGTATTTTATTACTGTAGCTCATAGCACAAGACACATAACAACCATAGACAACGAAAACACAGAAACAAGAAGAACCAAGAAAAAAAGACTCCATGCCTGGAACTAGTTCTGCTCTTGTCCACATATGATATCAGTAATGTGGCCAGCTACTCTCTCAGCTCTCCTAGCAGCTGAATTCTCGTCCTCCTGCTGAGCACATACACAACATCGTTCCGCTTCCCAAGAGTATAGACTATCTCGAAGTTGTTGTCCTAGAGGAACTGATTACTCAAAACTCCCACTGCCACAAGGGTAAGGTTGACCGACTCAAAAGTGATCGGCCGCACCCTCCTATGCATGAGTTTATCATGTGCTGCATGGGTTTCCCAATTCACCGACCAAGGAAGACCCCATACCAACATTGTCGATAAACCACAACATTTTTGCCTAATATTGTCAATCTGTGCATGAACTGTGGATCCAATTTATACCCAGACCAACGTAGAAAGGACTCGACGCTTCCATGAAGAGGATCCAACTGAAACTCTCGCCTCAAGGGTCAGATCACACTGTCAATGTATGTTTGACTATGAAGCCTCCTCCCAAATGTATCTCCAGACGTGATGGTCGAGTCAATGTTTTTAACTGGAAACTCTAGTTATGGGACAAGATTTGTGGAAGGAAGGATTGATCCTTATCAATGTCCGTTGATACAACAACTAGTAGTAGAATCAGATCGTTCCTTGAATCATTCCTAGAGCCTTTCAGTTGCACTCCTTGACCGCATGTAGCTACACTCTTCCCCTTCCCTCTAGCTCATTGATCATAGCAGAGACTACAAAGGTGGGTGGTTATAACATGTCGAAATGTTCACCACCTCGTGCTTCTCTCCTAGATCTGCTTCTATGTCTGCTGCTCTGTAGATTCGTCTATCCTTAACACTTCTTCTTCTTGAAACATTTTACACACCCAAGTCTCTAAGTCTGGTGCCAGTTTCCTATTTCTTACTGCTTAAATTTACTAGCTGTATTCATTCAGCCAAGGAACATTCAACCACAAAGGATCCCTCTAGCACCCAAGCATAATTAAAAATGCATAGAGGAATAAATGATGGCTCAGATGTCCTTTAAACACACCTCAGTCAAAATTCCAAGCCCTGATGCACTGATCGCATCGTATTCATCGTGTACCAGGAATGGTCGGTACGCCCTGATTAATAATTAGCTACCAACATGTCCTCCTGCCGAAACTGTATAAGCTCTAGAAAACTCTCATCCACCTCCTCAAGACAGTCCTTAGCTGCCTGTGAGTTGGGCTCGCCTCGGAACCTGAGGGGTATCTGTTGCTAAAACACATGTAAGGCACAAAGCCTACATGTGTCATCTACCGGTAACGCCGGTTGTAACTACTGACCAACAGGTAGCGATATAGCTGGCAGACTACCCAAAGGTACTCTCTCTGGCATCGGTCCACGTACCGAAGCCTCATCACTATACAGACCAACCACATGGTCACTCACAGGGAAAACACCGGTAGCTATGACCACCATCTTCTCTACTAGTGTCTAAACTAGGTGTAGAACTCTAGAAATCGCCTCCATCCAGTCCACTACTACCTGGGAATCTGCCTCACCTCGTAACATTAGAGGCCTCTACTGCTGGAACTCATGAAACACGCTCTTTCAGCATGCACTGTCCACTAGTATGGCTGGTGGCATCAGATGCCTAACGGGTGGTGGTTCTTCTGGTACACCACCCGAAGGTTCCAACATAAAAAGAGGAACCTGCACCAGAGTCTCATCCCTCAGTGGTCCGTCATCGAGTACTCTCTCGGAACTCCAAATGACTGTCTGCGTGGAGACATCCTAAATAGATATGGCACGGTCAAATTATTTAAACCGGGTGAGGTGACATGGTTGAGATGACTTTATAAAAACATTTTAAACCACACACGCAATCATTGTTTTTGTGAACTGTGTCAAAAATCATAATTCAGGGTCTTGGTGTATGTATACGTTGGTCGCCGCACCAACACTGGACTCCCTGAACTCAAAACCACACTCGGTACCCTAAACACTATTTCTTCAGAGAGAATAAATATCAGAGTTATATGTTCTACTGTTGAACCGACTCCACTAATACCAATTTGTCACGACCCGTCCCCCGGTGCCCGAGTCGTAACAACCTCAAGCCCGCCTTCCGTAGGCTAGGGGATGACGGCTAGCACCAAAGGCGTAAATCCCTATAACTAGAAAGGAATTACCTTTATAGAACATAAACTCACACAACCATAGAACAAGAAGAAGCATATACTAAGTAAAGAAGTAAAACAAGTGTTATGAAAAAACAAAAGGGACCAGAAATACAAGCCCAACAGAATGGTACAGCTACAACAGAATGTAATGTACAACTCAAAGGACAATAGCTTAAAGGTGACAAGAAGATAGTGGATCGTCCACCACGGATCATACCTGAAGGGTAGGAATAGATGTCCTCCTCAACACTCCACGTCCGTCCGACCTTCTATCCATCTCCTCCGGGTACCGTCTCATTGTGAGACCCACCTCCAGGTACTGTCCAGTCCTCGTACACTCCACTATGGTCAGAACTGTCCGTCGTCTGTATCCAACAAAATTTGGTGCGGGGATAGCCCGTGCAGGGGTGAGTATAACGATACTTAGTAGGGACCCCGAGACCCTCATGGTATCACAAAATCCAACAAGGATAAACCAAAAAGAAATATCTCAATAGAAAAACTTTACAAAGATATATGCCCATACATATACCTTTGTTATCAAGTAACCCATCTCAATCAGTAGGTAAAACACAAAGGTCATTGACTCAGCTCAAACCGGGATTTTCATTAATGATATCGAAATCACAACTGCTGAAGATCTCCTTCTCTGTCGATTATATTGATCCAGCCACGACTCAGAGGTGCTTCTCACTAACCTTAGACTGCTTAGGTACTCCTCTTGTCAAGTTCTGTGGGTCGGCCACCCCAACACAGTAGTGCTCCCTTCCGTGGGTCTACCATCCATTCACAATAGTGCTCCCCCTAATAGCCTACCGAGGTACTCTTTCATTCGAGTACCGCGGGTATTCCAACCAAAAACAGTAGTACTCCCCCCCTTGGTCCTACCACCACAACACAATAGTGCTCTCTACTAGGCTATACAAGTCACTCCGACTCGAATCGGACAACCAGTCATCAGGACTCAGCCATCTAGAAGGTCTCCGTACTCCGTAAGCTCGTCTCCAGGAGGGTCCGCTCCATGAGATACTGTTCGATACTTCCAAGTGTCATGTAATCTCACATGTAAGTATCTCAATGGAGCTCCTTGTCATAAGGGTCTCAATGCAACAGACGGCGCGTCAATCGGACGCCTGGTCTGTGAGTTATTAGAATTTCTCTTCCAGGGCCCGGTTCAATTTTGGTTAAAATCCAACACAACCATACTTCAATTGCGTCCAAACCTCAGGTTAAGTATGCCAAAAAAACTTTCTGATAAAAAATAATCCAACAATGTCGATGTCACGTCAATTGAACGTCCGGAGCTGGAATTATAAGCGTTTCTACTCCGAGGGCCCAGTTGGTTTTGGGTTCGAACCAAACCCGCCATACCGACACTTTGCCGAAACCTTGAGTGTAATATACCGAAACGACCGTCACGATCCGAGTAATCCTATAAAATAGACGGTTCATCGATCAGAGTTTGAAAACTCACGTTATGAGTGTTTAACTAAAGAAGGTCCGAAAATAGGGGGTCTGGGCCAGGTCTGACCCGACCCAACACCCCCTAGGTCATCCCGAACTGGGTTGACCCGACCTAGGTCTGCATCCAGCCCAATTGGCGTGGTGGACAGTTGCGGCTTGGCCAGTTGGCCGAGGTCATTGTGCCGAGCAGGAGGGGCGTTGATTGATACTGGCACCGCCCACTGGCACCGCCCGCTGGCACCACCCTGCCTCCCGGATTCTGCACGGTTGCGGGGTTTATCACCCCGCTGCCGTGGTTTTTTCTGTGGCGGGTTTCCTCTGGCGGCGCGCCAGTGTCGCCAGGCCGGCGTGCCATTCCGGCAGCGGTTTCCACGGACCACAAGACGCGCTCCGTTGGTCCGATTTTCCCACTGCTTGTGCATATGGCTCTCCAGGAACCCGTTCTTTACTACGACGACTTCCAAACACCTTTAGGGTACAGTTTCATCGTCACCCAACAATCCGCACATAGATAAAAAATCTACGGAGGGTCGTCGGGCTATGTTTTTTCAGCGTGTGCCCTCTACGTTAGTTGATAGAAATAGATCAGAAAACCATGATGTTCAAAGACAAACGAGGCACAATTTTAATCAATTAAAAGTGAACTTAATTTCCAACAATTACCCCGCAATCAATTATTCCCAACCTGCAAATAAAATCATTTTCAGATCAACTTGATCATTATTTTATGCGAGTTATTTGTTTTAGAAGGGAAGAATCATGGGAATATAAAAATACTCAAATTAAACCCCTACATCAATAATTGACTTCGTACGTCGGGCGTTGTGGAAGATGGCGTCGTGGGGTAAGGTTTCGTAGACGACGTCGGTGTGCATCGTTGTTCTTCATGGAATAGGTGTTATTCATTTAATAGGAATTTTTCTTCATCGGAGGGAAGTTCTCTTCTTCTTCTTCACACAAAAGTTCTCTTAAAATAATTTTAGAACTTCACCAAAGTTTATAGACAAACCAAAATCTCCCACTCAAAATAATATCTCATGATATTATTTTTATTCACATCCCAATAATTTTAAAATTCAAAATCAAACCACATAATTAATTAACTGAATTGACGCATCTCATTAATTAGGGCATGTTGGAAAGAATTTAAGAGAGAGAGAAGAGGAGGTGAGAGGTCTCATAAATGGGAGAGTTGTCAAAATTAACATGTTAATTAAAAAGGGGTTTAAGGGAGATATTTGGGGAGTTTAAAGAGGGGTTTGAAAAGTGTTATGGAAGGTTGAAGGTTACTGCTCGTGTGGGCCCCACCCCCCAAATATCCAGAAAATGGTAGTTAGGTGGTTGTGGGTCCCACCCTTAACTCCCCTTTGTAGGCTTTAACCACCGTAGATATAAATAAAATTGTACACACTAATTTTATTTATTTTTAAACTAATTCCCCAAAAATTAATTCTCAACCCGCTTAAAACGCAACTACGCTGAAGGTCCCCTTAAGAAATTACTGGCACTACAAGTTCATCGATGCCCTCAGATTTCAATTCCGAAAACCGGTTCAATAGATAGAAAAAACCCACTCATTCGTTCACTGAACGTACCCGAGCTAAACATCAGAAATTTATTCCAGGTACACCGGGCCTCAGAATCAACTGCCATTAGATGCCACAGACTCGTAAAATTCCAAAGAAATCAAGAAATAATTAATTGAAATTTCCAGGTCGTTACATACTATTTTTATGAGGATTAAAAAAGAACAGGTGTTCTCAAAACTTATGTTTTTAGTTGTTGTATCTGAATTTTTTAACACTCTATGGAATTTCATCCATATTTTAGCCTTTGTTATTATTTTGTTTTGATAGAGTATAATTTTATCCACATGACTTACATTCATTTTGATATTATGGTTTGTGGATTTATGATTTTTGTATAATTTATTTTTCTTAAATATATGCATATTATTTATAATTAATTATAATAAATTAATTGTAGGAATACATGTATAATCATATTTACATTAAATGTTTTTTAAATATATATTTTGAATGAAACTAAATATTTATTATCAATTTTATTTAAAAGAAAAATTTACCAATTTTATTTACCTTATAAAAATTAATTAATATCCATATATATACCAATAAAAGTAATTTTCGTATATAAACATGTTTGTGTCAATTAGTAAATACGTATTTCTATGTATACTATAATATATGTAAATGAATACAAATTATGGTAATATTTGTACATGTATTTGAGAAATATAAATATATACATTTTTGTTATAATATGTGTGCTTTTTTATATTATGGATATATTAAAAAGATATAAATTTACTTGTACAAAAAAAATCATTATCATTGTCATTAAATATTGAAAATATATGTATTTTACAGTAAATATCTATTAATTAATTAAAAAAATTAATAGCTAAATATAAAAATAGATGTAAATATATAAATATATAAACATATAAATATATACTTAGTATATAATATATATATATATATATATATATATATATATTCTAGGTAGATTCTAAAAATTCATTTAAAACAATATATAACAATTTTTAAACATTTTAAATATATATGAAGACGTATATACGTATACATATATATATTTATTATATATAACAATTTTTCTGCATTAATAAACACGTATATACTTTTATCAAAATACAATATATTTAAATGAATATTAAAATATTTTAAATTTCAATAAATATAAGTATATATATCAAACAAAACTATATATATTATACATTAATTTAAATATAAGTATATAAATATATGAATTAAAAATATATATGTAAATATATATTAATATATATAAATATAATAAAATAGGAAAAAAAACATCATGGTATAGTGGTAATGTAATTCATAATGAAAAATGGGATGTTAAATGATCAAACTTATGTGTTTGTGAATGTTCAACCAAAGTCTATAATTTCATAAAGTGCTGATAAGGCCCATTTTGAGCACTGATAAAGGGTTAGTTGTTGATTGCGTAAAATTATCTAACAAAGTTATGTAAATAAGTGATAAAACGGTGGGAGAAGTGATGAAAAAGGGTTATCCAAGATCTCAAAAAATTCCCCCCTTTATCCACGCTTAAAAAACCATTGATAAAAGTCCCATTTATGAGAAAATTTTCACAACTACTAATCAATGAATTTATCAGTGCTCTTTATTCCTTGATAATGGGATCCATTATCAGTTTTTTTGCACTGATAATCAGTGACTTTATTATTTATTTATTTGATATCTACAAATAAAATCCCTTTAAACTCACTCACATTATTATAGAATCTTTAGTGGCGATAATATCATTTTTAGAATTATTAATGGGTATATATTTAGTAGTGAAATTTAATTTAAATATTTTAAATGGGATTTTGGAACTTATTAAATTTTAAGAAGATATTTTTGGGGATTTAATGAAATTATTTAAATATGTGATTAACGTATTCCAATATGATCATAAAAGATAAAATTTTAAAATTAATCAATCATTTTTCTGAGGAAAAGAATTTAAATTAATTGTCCCACATAATTAATTAAAATAAAAAGTAGGATAATGAATGAAAATAATAGTTATTAATCATCTAATCACTTAAAAAACTAAGAACAAATATTCTATATTTTTAGTTGATGACATGGTTCCTCATTATTAAGACAATGATTGATTTACCCACAGATGTCAACTATGAAAAAGCAATGAGAGTAGATAAAAATGTTTTCAGAAATATTAATCAGTTCCTATTATCCCCATATAAATTCATTAATATAAAACTATTTTCAATTGAACCCTTTGATAAGAAAAATACATTACATGAGAAACCATGATTGATGTATATTGGAGATTATAATAGAAATGTTTTTTAAAACCACTATTTTATTCTTATCCAAACCTTCTCTAAATGGGATACTGAATAATAAAATTCTCTATTCGAGACAATTATAAAAAAATTATCCAAGCCACATATCTTTTCTTCAGTGAAAACATTGTTTTCAATATATATCAAAGAATAACGAGGGTCTGTATCACCCATGTATTTTTTTATTATATTTTATAAGATATATCCATTTTTTATCATACTATTTTTTGGAGGATCATCAATGTGAGTGAAATAAAATTTAATTTTATATGGTACTGATCCATGATGGTAAACAGATTCAAAAATATTAGTATAATATATCCATGGATAATTTTTCTATGATATTGACTACTTGGAACGATACTTTGTGAAATGATCAACGTAAATGGGAGGAATATTCTCTTTATAATGAATAATTTAGTATAAATGATCCAATATATATTTTTTTGGGGCACAACCATATCAAGAAAAAACCCATCACTATTTACTTCATCATGCTCATTCATTACGACCATTACATGACCTCTTTTATTATATTTACCCTTAACTATATCAATGTATTCATTAGAATATTGAACCTTATAATAAATGAATTTTTTCAAAAAAAGCCATGTCAATGGTCACATTATAACGAAAGGGAGAGTTATTTTTCTAATGTTACACCTTACAAATTTTTTTATAAACCTTCTACTTCTTCACATCAGCATTGAATAAATTCAATAAAATGCCGACATTAATTCCAATATGATATTAATAATAAGTATCATTTCTACCTAATGTTAAACTTTTATGAGGTACCCTTATTTGAAAAATTATAGGGATAATTCTCTAACACATTCAAATTTATTGTGGAGGAATATGACTTCTATTTTTGAGCCATTTTATTCGAGTAAAAATACACATAGTTTTTATGGGTGGTATAGATATATTAACTCAACACTAAACTTCTATTTATAATCATTATTTTATGATAATTCCCCAATTCATTTTGACATTTATGACGATTCAGAGATAGTAATTCAAAAACATTAAAAATATAGTATTGTATTATTTGAATAAATTAAATCCCTGATAAATCCTTCAAAGATATTATAAATAAAAAAACAAGAAGGTAAATGGTAAGAGACATTGAATTCAAAATAGATCATGGAAATGAGGTGGAGGATATTATTTTTTAACGAATATGGATCTTTATCAGTTTACCTATAATAAATAATACCAAACTTATATATATATATATATATATAAATTTATATAATTTTACTTCTGAATACATAATGTTTTTTGTAATCAGGTAATATTAGAGTATAAGAAATGAAACACATAATTAAATCTGACATCAAATTATTTAATTAATTTAGAACAATATATTCTTGAATAAATAAAACCATTAAAATGGAAGGTATTATAGTGGTTTAATAAAAAAATTGAGTATACCTATACAATTTTGAACAAATTGATCTCAAAGAATCTTCAAACGCACGAAGAACAATATAAAATATAAAGAAAGGTATTAAAGTTGAAATTTTGGAAATGATGAATAAAAAACCTTCATTATAGTTGATGTTAATATTGAATAATTAAATTAAGATGTATTTATATGAGGTAATATTATCATTGAAATACTAATATGACCATATGAATAGAAACATAGCCTATCATGAAGAGTATCCTAGTCAGTATGGCTAGTAACCTAACGATTGAAATATAATATTATCCAAAATATAATAAAATTTTATTAAAAAAATATTTAAAATTAAAATTAAAATATCTCAATACCATAATACAATTTAAATGATTAAAAAATTAAATAATTTATAATCAAAAGTTTTATTAAACTATTTTTTACATAAATCATAAGCATCAATTTTTTAATACAAATAATTATAATTACCAATGTTAAAAAAATATTTTGGTAAAATTAATGAAATATATAAAATAATCATGTTAAGGTTTTTTATTGGTGAAATTTTCGGTAAATTTTAGAAAAAAAGCAGATTTTATGAAAACAGTAGAAATTTGATTTTTATGTAATCATTATATTTTAAATGACAATATTCATGATATAATAATTAATTAACCAATTATATCAATATAATATCAACTAATAAATTTTTTAATTTTCTTTAAAATTTATAAAATCCAAATTCCTATACTAAAAATTATTCTCCATCATCTTAAGAATAATATATTATAGTAAGGAAAAATATATCATTTTTCAACTTTTAATTTTAATTAATAAATGAATTTGGTTTGTAACAGGTTTTAAAGTAATATAAAAATATATTTCAAATAAAATAAAATTACTATTGTATAAAATATCACTATTATAAGGTTTACCTTAGATATTATATTTTGTTCAATATCTGATTAATAAAAATACCTATATCCTTGTGTATAAATAGATCTTTCCCATCCCCTTGTAAAAATATTTAATTTACTCTTCTAAAAGTCAGTAATCTAACCAAATTACGTATCTTAATCCCATTATAATATATAGGGATGTTTTTAGTCATATAAATACATGTATTCATGTAGTTGAGGGTCATAGAAATGGATCATCCAAAAGAAGGAATTAATATTCCTTCATTGTTTGCATTTATTTTCCCAATCTCTTCCTCTACCAATAAGTTATCTTCAAAAAAAATCCAAAAAATTTGTTAATTGGTATTTTTAAACATTAATACTAATATTAATAAAATAAAATTATTTTTATGACATTTTAGTAATTTATACCTATATCATATCCTATTTTAATAATTTCCCCTTAATAGATATTTAACTACATAGGAAAGAATTTACAACTCTCTACTTATCACCACCTAAATGGACGATTATAATAAACTATTTACAGTATATAAATTTTAAAATATACACAATTAAAATATTTTGGAGAAAATGTTAATAATATATACGTAAAAATACATGATAAAAAAATTAAAGACAGATGTGATATTTTAAATAAAACAAAATATAAAAACATTTCATCTTTAACAAAGATGATTGAAAAATAAAATTCAATGATTATTATTGATAAAGAGTTATAAAAATGAAAATAATTCAGCTTTTGTAATATTTATAAACATAAAAAAAATTATTATAATGGTGGAAGCAAAATTATTAAATAAATTTGTATCCAAGGTAAGGGGTTCTCAAATCCAACTCATTCCATATTGTTTTGTTAACTATATCACATTATTTTCATTGCAAATTATCCTGAAACACATAAAAAATTACATTATAATATTATTTTTTTTTGATTTACCTGGGATATATATTCTTCTATATCATAGTGATGATTTAAAATCAACCACAATTATTTTTCACCAGGTCTTTATTTTTGAAAACATCTCAGGGATTAATTCACGATTGTTTTTTCTTCTCACAGAGTTACCCAATCTCTTATAAAAAATCTTAATTTCCAATGTTATTTTCCCCTCGTTCTATTGGGAATAAAAATATTATTCATCTTTATTTTCTTTATATGATCATTATGAAACTCATTTATTAATACTGGTTCATTTCATGGATATTATTTTCATATGTTCACTTAACATCTAACATGGTTGATTATAGGAATTTATGATGTAATTGGTGGAAGAAAAATTATATATCTAGCCAATTAATTGGTTAATGTGTATATCATAATATATTATTTGTATTATTCCTGAAAATGTTTCTTTTATTGATCACAATTAAGAAGATATTATTTATACACATAAGTTACCCATGAATGTAATGGTGTCAGTTTTCATAAATATCATAGGTATTTGAACACTGTGTTGTGCTATTACATTACAGTCCATATTTCACATTCAATGACTTTTTCAAATGATTTAATAATTTTTATGATGATAATAATATAATAATATTTTGAGGATGATGATTATACTTAACCATGTAATATTGATTAATATGTATTATTCCACCCCTTATTGGGATTTTATCTTACCACTATCATTGGTGTATATCCTCAGAAGAATACAAGTTCTAATTATAAAAAATTAGTTTTTTTACAAAATATGAATTTAAATAATGTTTCTATTTTATTAGGTACAAGTGAGTTATGAACCTAATTTACAGAAGAAATGAAACATCAGTTTTCATGAATTTCCTTCAATTGTGGAATTTATATTGAAAATTATGTACCAATATTTTATGAAAATGAAGACATCTACAGAAAAATATACTCATATCGATATGAAATGATTCTTTTTATATATAAATATGTAATATAATATAAGAAATATATATAAGAACACTCTGATAATAAAATGGGAGATAAAATTTGACTAACGATCCCTAAAAAAATATGGTCAACTAAATAAATCTCATGAGCCATTAATCCTAATTTTCTAATACAAGTATTTTACCATATATTTGAGAAATTTATAAATCATTGATTCATCTAAAAAATAACCATATAAAAATTAAACCCTACATTAGAGACTTAATAGAATATATCTATTGTTGATTAAGGAAATAAAAATTTATGAGAACCCATTTCAATTTGATCACCATCGAATTAACCTCATCCATAAAAAAAGATAATGGATGATATCCTTGAGTTCTTGATGTATTTTTTTCATCAAAACAATGATTATATTTGTTGAAATATTGATTAATAGCATATGTGATAAGTTTAGTAAACATAAATTGATTGGAAGAATAAGGTATTTTAAGTTCATCTACCTCTCTGTAACACCATCTCATCTTGTTATAATCCCTTAGGTATAAATGTTTTATTTTTATATTTCGTCATCATTGAGGGTTGTGATATTTTATTAAATTTACAATTGAATTTTGGACATCAAAATTTTTTAAAAATGGTATTTTCATAATAAGTTTAAAATGATGGTTGTTTTTTAAGAATCTTTCAAATGGGATGTTTTATTTTTCCATGATATTTAAACAATGTTTTCTTGATTTTTTTAAAAAGATATTTTAACATATTATATAATTATTTTGAAAATAGAATGAATTATTAGGATTTTTTCATATTCCCATTGACACATTTTTGAAGTGATTATTAAAATATTTTGACGCACCCAAATGTTCCCATTGTGTTTATTGTTGTTAGTGTGGATCTATACCCTATCTGGAATGCATTATATTATTATTTTTTGAATAATTTAAAAAGGGGTCATGTGTATGGAGGCTATTGGAGATAAGATTATATATACATAAAATTTATTATTGATGATTTATATGATGATCTCGTGATATTGGTTTTAATTTTCTCCATTGATTGATTTCATTGGAATCCTATGTAACTCTTTAGATGATTCCGATGTGTGATACAATAAAATTGTTTACACTAAATAGATAATTTAATATTAGTTTTCTACCCTCCTAGGGGTTTTATATAGTACTTGGTAAGACGTAAAAAATATTTGAGATAGATATTTTGGTCTAACATAGTGGGCCAGTGATCGATTTTACGATCCAATTATTATATTATTCATTTTAGGTCCTAGAGGGTTTCCCTTTATTCTTAGTTCCTTATAAGGATTATTTATCGGATCTTATTATATGATTTGTTTATATCCCATATCTCTATATTTTTATTCCTCTAACTATGGATTGGTTATATCTGATTCTTATTTTTATTAAATAATATTGAATTCCGTATATTCAATTAATTATATTTGGTTTTGGTTTATATGCAATATCATTTTTAAAATGTTTTCATAATTTGTGGTTTAAAGAACTAAAATGATATTTTGTTTGAAAAGGGAATATGTAAAATTGTTTTTTTAATAGAGGAAGTGATGGTTTGTATGTTTATGAATTTAGCGGTTTTTTTTTAAATTCCTAAAATATTTTTTATAGGAAATAATATAGTTATTATTTTTGGGTATAATTATGGTTTAATGTTTACTGATCCTAACTTGTTCTCAATCATTTTTTACCTAAATTATAATGAAAAAATATTGAATAGTACATATTTATGATATAATATAGTATTTAAGAAACTAATTTTATAAAATATATTCATACTAAAATATATGAAATTTATTATGACATGAAAAATATAGAGTCCTTAGTTAAATTATATTAGTTATGTTTCATTAAATCCCTACATACACAACAATATGCATGAGTGAAGTTATAATGTCTTTGTAACACCCCGGGTAAATAAAGAGTATGACATTTTCACATTTATTCATATTTGTGAATAAAATATTAATATTTCTTTGAAGGTAACTCTATTCTCGATGGCGTACCCAATATGTAACAAAAAGTTCCTTTGAAATCATATGTTGCACTCTAATAATAAAATAATATTATTTTAAATGGTAGTTAACACATAGCCATTGTATTGACAGGAATGAATATAAATAACTAATTTACAATTAAATATGTTTGTTAAATGTTTTTACTTTTATCCAATAAATTTTAGAGGCTTAAAATACAAATGAATCCAATCTTAAGCAATGAATACATTAGTATTTTTAAAAGATTGTCTTAACTACCCTTTTGATGGAAAACCAGTTTTAAATCAAACTTTTGACAATTTTATGAGCTCTATTTTTCAAAATAGACATATTATTTATGATTGGGACATTGAAATTTACATTGGGTTAATTTTTGGTATTTTTCTGACAATGTTCATTTTTCAATGAATAGTAATAAATACTGCATTTTTCATCAAAAACTACTTTTTCATATAATTTAATTATATGGTTACATTATATTTTTAATTTTTTTTAAAGTGTAATTAGGATATTTTTTTTACCATTTAATCCAATGAAGGTCATTGGGATGAATTTCACTTTTTAATTGGGCATAAACAAGTGAAAAACTTTTCATAAATATTGTTTCTAAAAAACCCGCTATTTGTTTTGACAATGGGAAGTTTTTTTAAATTAATTATTGAAAATTATGTGTTTGGAATTTGGTAATATGGATTAAATATTTGGAATCAGAAGGTCCAAATTATGTAATTAAGACTCTTGTTTTTCGACATTATGAATAGTAACGACGGTAATTATCTTTAATTATCTTGATTAACGAGTAATCGGGTAGTTAAAGATAATAAAATAATATCATAATAATTCAAAATGACCACAAAATGGGTCCTAAGGCTAATTGTTGTCTCATTTCCTACCATGGGATGCCTTGTGCCAAACTTGGGGGCCCCATGGAATCACTTTTGTTAGAAAGTGACTTTTTATCTTTTTATTTTTAAAGAATGTTAAATGTAACAAAGAATGTATCACCAAAGTAAAATATTTTTAATTTTGTCTAAATAAATGATATTTTGGACTAAAAATATTCATTATAATGATAAAAACATTTCCTACATCATGATATTTTTTTTATAATTTTTAGACATTAAATGTATTAAATTATTTATGACATCATGATGATGCAACGATTACCTCATTAATAAAGGATTTAAATAAAATGGAAAGATAATGTAAAATCTAAGACCTACACATGTCAAAAACCTATTGGATGGGTGGATTTCGAACCCTTATCACCTTATCCCCAAAACACATCAATGTGGGACCAATAAAATTTGAATTTCATTTGAAAATAAAGTTACATTTTATACCTTTCCAAAAGTGCCCCTCCTCTCCTCTTATAAAAGGCCCCCACATCTACCTCTTTACCCACACTTCCAAATCCTTTGGCTAGTCCATCCCCTAACCATTTCATCTCTCCAAAATCCCTCTCTAGCTCCTTGATGCCTCAATTTGGGCAGAATCCTTCCCAAGGAAGCCTTTGAGCTCAAACCAAAGGGAGTAACCCGATTTTAAGGTAATGTGTTCACTTGAGTCCTTTTGTTTTATTTTTCTTCTCCAACCCCCTAAACACATTTTATTCATTTCTTTTGAAACAACTCCAGTATCTTCAATATACGAGGATGTTTTTATAAGAAATATTTGAGATACACATACACACACCTACATCTAATGGTTAAAGAACATACTATTTCTGTGGATGGTGAATTTCTGCCTCCCGAAACGATGATTGTTCAACATTCTTTTAACACATTAAAAGGTGGCCATTAAGATGACACTATATTTATATATGATATATAATATGTTTATGTTTTTCTTTAAGCTTCTGTATTTGTAATTTATGGCATATCTTTATGGCATCCATTATGGGTATACGCGATATCTTCATTTTAGGTAGTGCGGCCTACCACCCCCTCAAAGTGATTTGATTCGTTAATACCATATGTGGTACGTATAAAGGATATATTTAATGATATTATATATTATTCCATACTGGAATTAAAATAATATTATGTATCATTATGTTTTAATTCCATTAAATATGAAATAGAAATGGAAGTAGCGTTCATGCGTACGTACGGCTTACCGTCTCCATGAACGATGCATTTCATTTCCTAACTCTAAATGTTAGGTAATATTATAAATCCATGAATATAATGGATATATATTATATATATTATATCTACATCATGAATAAAATTCTGGATATAATGGATATTTTACCACATGAACAACTTGTAATTATAAAGAGTTTATTTTTTTGATTCAAGTACCAATGATCGTTAAAACGACCATTATTAACTTAAATAATAACATAGTGTTCATGCCATGGTAATAAGAGATATAAAAGGAATAATGAACTTGAAAAATGGTTCTTAAGGAAGTAGAAATTAACTCAAGTTTATTATTCAGGAGATTAAAGAACGATCGAGTCAAGTCAGACCCGAGGTAAGGGATCCTACTCCTCTCTTTCTTTTTAAGTACACTCTTTTATGTCAATTCTTTTAAAGATCATATTTCTCATTATTGGGATGTTCTTTTATATTAATATTACTGTAATTTTTATGTTCATGTGATTAGAGATCCTATTCTCTCTCATCAATCAATTTTGGACATTTTGAGTTGCACCGTTAGGCTGCCGAATTTTCGTAAGAGATCTAACCTCTCTCTTTCTTTTTAAGTACTCTCCTTTATGTCACTTCTTTTAAGCTCCTATTTGTTATGTTGGGGGAATGTTATTTTATATTCCTATTTCTATAAACTTTATTTTAATATGATGAGATACCATATTTGATCTCATCAATCCATTTTTGAAAGTTTTATGTGGCGTCGTTAGGCTTCCGAGTTTTCGTAAGGGATTTTTCATCTCACTTTTATTTTCATGAGATTTATGCTAAATTTTCCACAATTTCCATTGAGTGGTGTATGTACTGCCCATTATTTTACTCATTGTGTAATGTAATTTTTTATGAGTATTTACATCAATGTTGTATTGTCCTTCTTTCACGAGGTGTATGTTTCGAAAGATACCCATGTCGGTAAGGGAACCTTTCACCCTCCTCTTTTTAAAAGACTTCTTTTGTTGGGTCTTTTAATTTACATATTTTTATGTCGGGATATGTTCTCATATATCCTTATTGATGTAAATTTTATGTCCAAGTGATGAGATACCCTTTTTTTGTCTCTCATCAACTCATTTTGATGTGATGCTGTTAAGATGTCAAGGGAACTTCTTAACCCAATTTCGATTTCTTTGGGTTCAACATGTAATTATTGAATATGTCATCCTTTTAATATGTGTGAATGACCTTTGATTATTTTACACTTCATATCCACTTATATTTGGTGTATTCTTTTGTTACACATAATTATGTAATTGATTTATCCTTAAACCAATGATACATTCATTGTAAGGGACTTCGTCTCAATCTCCTTTCATTGAGGCATATTCTATTTTATACACATCTTTCTTTTATATGGTGTATAAACCCCATTGACTTTTACATTTTTCCAAAAGGAATCTTTTTATATGAAGCGTTCTACTAAATGAAAAATGGAAATGTTTTTGTCGTACGTATGCGGCGACAACGAATTCTCCGCCATCGTGACCATTATTTGAGATTCGGCTTCCTCTAAAAGCCATAAATTCTTATTAAAAGAAAAATAAATACCATGTTTTAATTTTATTCTATTTTGGTATTGAAAATGGTTTTCATAATGTATTTATATCAATGTGTTGTATTGATATCTTGTTATTGAAAGGTGGAAATGTTATGTATCCATTATGCATGTTTTATGTGATAATATTATGTTATGGTTATTGGGAATTGTTATGAAGACGGGTGGTTCTGTGATAATCTAAGGGAGGGTGAGCCCGATATAGCTCTCCAATGCATTGGGTAACGTGAAGGAGTGAAACGTTAAGGTTTCTCCGAAGATATTTAGGGAATATACTGTGGTGGGTATTCCAAACATAACCAAGAGGGTTACTCCCTACGTAAGAATGTTATGAATGCCTCAAGTTACCTTTTATGTCTTATGATTTCTATGATTTATTCATGATTTGATGAGGTATGTTAAAGAGCCTATGTTTTATGGGTAAAGTATGATTTCATTATTATGTATATATGAACTCATGTTTCCTTTCCATATTTTTATAACCCTTACTGATCTTTTTATTCTCATCCCAAGTTTTTGAAATGTTTTTCACAGGTCAAGGGAAAGGTACATGATGTGATGATAGTGTAAAGGATGTGTCAAGAAAGAATCCATGTTTTATTTTATATATGTTTGTGTTGATGGGAAAAATGAATACAGTCTTTTATGTAACAACATTGTTTAAATGTGGAATGTAATGCAAGTTTTAAGATCTAATTCACTAAAAGTCTAAACATGAAAAGATCCTCAATGTGTAATCTTGTAATACCTCAAGATTAAGTAAGGTTTAAGGATGGGGACTTTCAGTTGGTATCATAGGTCAGTTTAGATAACTTTAGAGGTTAGGGTATTCTTTAAGCATAAGTGGCATTACCATAATGGTTAGGATTTCAGAAAGAGTCCCAGTTTTAGATAAAGTGAATGAGTAAGTGTATCTTAGTGTTTACCTTCCTCATTAGTACATGATGGGTTTGTTGATATACTCACACTAACATTTCTGTTTTTAGTGAATGGATGGATATAGAAGGAACAAAAGGGACAATAGGTTTGAAGGAAACTGTTGTGGTTCAATGATTAAGATACTAGATAAAATGGGGGATTCAATGAGGAAACTCGTGGTTGTTCTAAACCAACTATTAAGGAGTCATGATCAACCACTTGAACCTTGGTATGATCTTTAATGCATCATGTACGAGATGAAGAATTGATGTGGATGTTCATGTAATAATTATAAAGGTAACCATTAGAGTTTATATGATCCTTACTTTTGAGGTAATTATGGGTTACTATATGTTATGATGGAAGTGAAAGGCATGAGATAAAATTGAGGTTAAATTATGTTTTGGTTATTTTTGATTATTTTATCTCTTTTTGGGGAATGATTTGAGAATTATATAGTTTTGGAAAGAGGAAAACACGCAGACCGTGTGACAACCCGTCATGTCGGACAAAGCTGTAGTAATCGAAGGCACAACCAAAGTGAAACTGGCATTTATCGCCTACCACTGGGCTACGTGAAGTCCCTGGTTAGTTTGTCTGATTCGTTTTAGTTAAGATTATTTTATGAATAAAGAGTAAGTTGATTTTGAGTTATTTATGAAAATGATTAACCTATCATGGAGGACATGTGATTAGTTTAATAACTTTTCAATACCAGACTTTAGGAGCACCTGATGTTGTTTTGAGATAAATGTTATGATTTAACTTGGAAGACTATGTGACTAAATACTTCAAATATTTGGGTTTCAATCATATATTGTTTTACTTTGAAGAATTTTATGGACAAATTGTTTATCGGATGGTCCTCATTGGACTTTGGGTTTTGTTGGACAAATTTTGGAGATTAAGAATAGATTTTCTTTTTATAAAGGGTTATCCTTTTCTAGATTATCTGATCTTGTACTAACCTTTTTGGTTTTGGTTTTCGTTAAAGTCTAATGACATGGGAAGTATATAGTTCTCTTTGGTGTGTTAGGTGATTATCTAGAAGTTGATTATAGTACTTTTAATGTGAACAAGTCTTCCTAAATACTCGTCTTTTGGAGAAAATATGAGTTTCTGTAAGGAATCTAATAAAAGTTGAAAGTAAACATAATAAGTGATTATTCTTCCTTATAAATAAATTCCTCAATAAAATTAACTTTAAACAAAAATGTATCTATTAACTTTTCCTACTGGGGAATCAGATACCGTTTAACCCATCACAAGTTTGTGATTTTCTTGCGGTTAGCTTTCTCCTGAACATGTTTTCTATCACTCTCCATCAGAACATGACCCTATGTTTTCTCCTCCATTTCCATCTTTTACTACATGGAATCCTAGTATGGGTTAACTCGAGTGACCTCTATACTTCTCTTTATTTTAAAGTGATTGTTTTACCGACTCTTGTTCGGATGTGGGATTTTCAATGATGTTTCCAAGGCCAGTTTTATAATTGCGAGGACGCAATTCTCAAAAGGGGGAAGGATGTAAAACCCCAGGTAAATAAAGAGTATGACATTTTCACATTTATCCATATTTGTGAATAAAATATTAATATTACATTAATGGGAACGCTATGCTCGATGGCGTACCCAATATGCAACAACAAGTTCCTTTGAAATCATACGTTGCACTCTAATAATAAAATAATATTATTTTAAATGGTAGTTAACACATAGCTGTTATATTGACAGGAATGAATATAAATAACTAATTTGTGATTAAATATGTTAGTTAAATGTTTTTACTTTTCTCCAATAAACTTTAGTGGCTTAAAATACAAATGAATCCAATCTTAAGCATTGAATATATTAGTATTTTTAAAAGATTGTTTTACTACCCTTTTGATGGAAAACCATTTTTAAATCAAACTTTTGGCAATTTTATGAGCTCTATTTTTCAAAATAAACATATTATTTATGATTGGGACATTGAAATTTACATTGGGTCAGTGTTTGGTATTTTTCTGACAATGTTCATTTTTCAATGAATAGTAAAAAATACTGAATTTTTCATCAAAACTGCTTTTTCATATAATTCAATTATATGGTTACATTATCTTTTTAATTTGTTTTAAAGTGTAATTAGAATATATTTTTACTATTTAATCCAATTATGGTAATTGGGATTAATTTTACTTTTTAATTGGGCATAAACAAGTGCAAAACTTTTCATAAATATTGTTTCTAAAAAACCCGCTATTTGTTTTGACAACGGGAAGTTTTTTTAAATTAATTATTGAAAATTATGTGTTTTTAATTTGGTAAAATGGATAAAATATTTGTAATCATAAGGTCCAAATTATGTAATTAATACTCTTTTGTTTTTGGACATTATGAATAGTAACGACGATAATTATCTTTAATTATCTTGATTAACGAGTAATCGGGTAGTTAAAGATAAAAAATAATATCATAATAATACAAAATGACCACAAAATGTCTCCTAAGGATACTGGTTGTCTCATGGCCTACAATGGGATTCCTTGTTCCAAACATGGGGACCCATGGAATCACTTTTGTGAGAAAGTGACTTTTTATCTTTTTATTTTTAAAAAATGTTAAATGTAACAAAGAATGTATCACCAAAGTAAAATATTTTTACTTTTGTATACATAAATGATATTTTGGACTATAATTATTCATTAGAAATCTAAATACATTTCCTATATCATGATATATTTTTTACAATTTTGAGACAGTAAATTTATTAAATTTTTTATGACATCATGATGATGCAGCGATTACCTCATTAATAAAGGATTTAAATAAAATGGAAAGATAATTTAAACTCAAAGACCTAAACATGTCCAAAACCTATTAGATGGGTGTATTTGGAACCCTTATCACCTTATCCTCGATACACATTAATGTGGGACCAATAAAATCTGAAACTCATTTGAAAATAAAGTTACATTTTATACCTTTCCAAGAGTTCCCCTCCTCTCCTCTCATAAAATGCTCCCACCTCTACCACTTTACCCAAACTTCCAAAGCCTTTGGCTCGGCCAACCCCTGACCATTGAATCTCTCCAAATCCCTCTCTAACTCCTTGAAGCCTCTATTTGGGCAGAATCCTTCCCAAGGAAGCCTTTGAGCTCAAACCAAAGGGAGTTACCCGATTTTAAGGTAATGTCTTCACTTGAGTCCTTTTGTTTTATTTTGCTTCTCCAACCCCCTAAACTCTTTTTATTAATTTATTTTCTAAAAAATCCAGTATCATAAATATACTAGGATGTTTTTATAATAACTATTCGAGCTACACCTACACACACCCACATCTAATGGTTAAAGAACATTCTGATTCTGTGGATGGTGAATTTTGGCCTCCCAAAAGGATGATTGTTCAACATTATTTTAACACCTTAAAAGGTGGACATTAAGATGAAACTATATTTATATATGATATATAATATGTTTATGTTTTCCTTAAGCTTCTATATTTTTCATTTATGGAATACCTTTATGGATTCCATTATGGGTATACGCGATATCTTAATTTTAGGAAATGCGGACTATCCCCCCCTCAAAATGATTTGATTCGTTAATACCATATGTGGTATGTATAAAGGATATATTTAATGATATTATATATGATACCATACTGGAATTAAAATAATATTATGTATCATTATGTTTTAATTCCATTAAATATGAAATAGAAATGGAAGTAGCATTCATGCGTACGTACGGCTTACCGTCTCCATGAACGGTGCATTTCATTTCTCAACTCTAAATGTTATGTAATATTATAAGTGCATGAATATACTGTATATATATGATATATATGATATCTACATCATGAATACAATTTTTGATATAATGGATATTTTACCACATTAACAACCTGTAATTATAAAGAGTTTATTTTTTTGACTCAAGTACCAATGATCGTTAAAACGATCATTATTAACATAAATAATAACATCGTTTTCATGACATGGTAATAAGTGATATAAAAGGAATAATGAACTTGAAAAATGGTTCTTAAGGAAGTATAAATTAACTCAATTTTGTTATTCAGGATATTAAAGAACGATCGAGTCAAGTCGGACCCGAGGTAAGGGATCCTACTCCTCTCTTTCTTTTTAAGTACACTCTTTTATGTCATACCTTTTAAAGCTCATCTTTCTTGTTATTGGGATCTTCTTTTATATTAATCTTACTGTAATTTTTATGTTCATGTGATGAGAGATCCTATTCTCTCTCATCAATCAATTTTGGAAGTTTTGAGTGGTGCCGTTAGGCTGCCGAATTTTCGTAAGAGATCTAATCTCTCTCTTTATTTTTAAGTACTCTCCTTTATGTCACTTCTTTTAAGCTCCTCTTTGTTATTTTGGGGGAATTTTCTTTTATATTCCTAATTCTATAAATTTTATGTTAATATGATGAGATACCCTATTTTATCTCATCAATCCATTTTTGAATGTTTTATGTGGCCCCGTTAGGCTGCCGAGTTTTCGTAAGGGATTTTTCATCTCACTTTTATTCCCGTGAGATTTATGCTACATTTTCCACAATATCCTTTGCGTGGTGTATGTACTACCCATTATTTTAATCATTTAGTAATGTAATTTCTTTTATGAGTATTTACATCAATGTTGTATTGTCTTTCTTTCATAAGGTGTATGTTTCGAAAGATACCCATGTCGGTAAGGGAACCTTTCACCCTCCTCTTTTTAAAAGACTTCTTTTGTTGGGTCTTTTAATTTACATATTGTTATGTTGGAATATGTTATCATATATCTTTATTGATGTAAATTTTATGTCCGAGTGATGATATACCCTTTTTTATCTCTCATCAACTCATTTTGATGTGACGCCGTTAGGCTGTCAAGGGAACTTCTTAACCCAATTTCAATTTTGTTGGGTTCAACATGTAGTTATTCAATATGTCATCCTTTGAATATGTGTGAATGCCCTTTGATTATTTTACACTTAATATCCACTTATATTTGGTGTATTCGTTTGTCAGACATAATTATTTAATTGATTTATCCTTAAACCAAGGATACCGTCTTTGTAAGAGACTTCATCTCAATCTCCTTTCATTGAGGCATATTCTATTTTATACACAACTTTCATTTATACGGTGTATAAAACACTTTTACTTTTAAGTTTATCCAAATGGAATCTTTTTATATGAAGTGTTTTACTAAACGACAAAAGAGAATGTTTTTGTCGTACGTATGTGGTGACAACGACTTCTCCGCCACCGTGACCATTATTTGAGTTTCGGCTTCCTCTACAAGCCATACCTTCTTTTTTAAAGAAAAATAAATAACATGTTTTACTTTTCTTTTATATTGGTATTGAAAATGGTTTTCATCATGTATTTATATCAATGTGATGTATTGATATTTTATTATTGAAAGGTGGAAATGTTATGTTTCCTTTATGCATGTTTTATGTGATAAGATTATGTTATGGTTCTTGGGCATTGTTATGAAGACGGGTGGTTTCGTGATAAACTAAGGGTGGGTGAGCCCGATATAGCTCTCCATTGCATTAGGTAACGTGAAGGAGTGAAACATTAAGGTTTCTCCAAAGAGATTTAGGTAATATACTGTGGTGGGTATTCCAAACGTAACCGAGGGGGTTACTCCCTATGTAAGAATGTTATGAATGCCTCAAGTTACCTGTTATGTCTTATGATTTCTATGATTTATTCATGATTTGATGAGTTATGTTAAAGTGCCTATGTTTTATGGGTAAAGTATGATTTCATTCTTTTGTATATATGAACTCATGTTTCCTTTCCATATTTTTATAACCCTTACTGATCTTTTTATACTCATCCCATGTTTTTGAAATGTTTTTCACAAGTCAAGGGAAAGGTACATGATGTGATGATAGTTTCAAGTATGTTTCAAGAAAGAATCAATGTTTTATTTTAAATATGTTTCCGTTGATGGGAAAAATGAATAATGTCTTTTATGTAACAACATTGTTTAAATGTGGAATGTAATGCATGTTTCAAGATCTAATTCACTAAAACTGTAAACTTGAAAAGATCCTCAATGTGTAATCTTGTAATAACTCAAGATTAAGTAAGGTTTAAGGCTAGGGACTTATAGTTGGTATCAGAGGTCAGTTTATATAACTTTAGAGGTTAGGGTATTCTTTAAGCATAAGTGGCATTACCATAATGGTGAGGATTTCAGAAAGAGTCCTAGTTTTAGATAAAGTGAATGAGTAAGTGTATCTTAGTGTTTACCTTCCTCATTATTACATGATGGTTTTGTTGATAAACTCAAACTGACATTTCTGTTTTTATTGAATGGATGGATCTAGAAGTAACCAAAGAGACAACAGGTTTGAAGGAAACTGTGGTGGTTCTGTGATTAAGATACTAGATAAAATGGGGGATTCAATGTTGAAACTCGTGGTTGTTCTAAACCAACTATCAAGGACTCATGATCAACCACTTGAACCTTGGTATGATCTTTAATGCATCATGTACAAGATGACCAATCGATGTGGATGTTCATTTAATAATTATAAAGGTAACCATTAGAGTTTATATGATCCTTACATTTGAGGTAATTATGGGTTACTATATGTTATGATGGAAGTGAAAGGCATGAGATAAAATTGAGGTTAAATTATGTTTTGGTTATTTTTGATGATTTTATCTCTTTTTTGGTAATGATTTGAGAATTATATAGTTTTGGAAAGAGGACAAAACGCAGAACGTGTGACAACCAGTTGCATCGGACAAAGATTCAGGAATCGAACCCACAACCAAAGTGAAACTGGTATTTATTGCCTACCACTGGGCTACGTGAAGTCCCGGGTTAGTTTGAATGATTCTTTTTAGTTAAGATGGTTTTATGAATTAATAGTAAGTTTATATTGGGTTATTTATGAAAATGATTAACCTATCATGAAGGATATGTGATTAGGTTAATTACTTTTCAATACGAGACTTTAGGAGAAACTGATGTTGTTTGGAGATAAATGTTATGATTTAACTTGGAAGACTATGTGACTAAATACATCAAATATTTGGATTTCAATCATAGATTGGTTTAATTTGAATAATTTTATGGACAAATTTTTAATCAGATGGTCCTCATTGAACATTGGGTTTTGTTGGACAAATTTTGGAGATTAAGAATAGATTTTCTTTCTATAAAGGGTTATCCTTTTCTGGATTATCTGATCTTGTACTAATCTTTTTGGTTTTTGTTTTCGTTAAAGTATAATGACATGGGAAGTATATAGTTCTCTTTGTTGTGTTAGGTGATTCTCTAAAAGTTGATTATAGTACTTTTAATGTGAACAAGTCTTCCTAAATACTCGTGTTTTGGGGAAAATATGAGTTTCAGTAAGGAATCTAATAAAAGTAGAAAGTCACCATGATTAGTGATTATGTTTCCTTATGAATAAATTACTCAATAAAAAGTAACTTAAAACAAAAATGTATCTATTAAATTTTCCTAATGGGGAATCAGATACTGTTTAACCCATCAAAAGTTGTGATTTTCTTGCGGTTAACCTTCTCCTAAACCTGTTTTCTATCACTCTCCATCAGAACATGACCCTATGTTTTCTCCTCCTTATCCATGTTTTACTACATCGAATCCTAGTATGGGTTAACTCGGGTGACCTCTATACTTCTCTTTCTTTATTTTAAAGTGATTGTTTTACCGACTCTTGTTCCGATGTGGGATTTTCAATGATGTTTCCAAGCCCAATTTTATAATTGTGAGGACGCAATTCTCAAAAGGGGGGAAGGATGTAACACCCCAGGTAAATAAAGAGTATGACATTTTAACATTTTTCCATATTTTTGAATAAAATATTAATATTACTTTAAAGGGAACGCTATGCTCGTTGGCGTACCCAATATGCAACAACACGTTCCTTTGAAATCATACATTGCACTCTAATAATAAAATAATATTATTTTAAATGGTAGTTAACACATAGCCGTTGTATTGACATGAATGAATATAAATAACTAATTTAAAATTAAATATGTTTGTTAAATGTTTTTTACTTTTATCCAATAAATTTTAGAGGCTTAAAATACAAATGAATCCAATCTTAAGCATTGAATACATTAATATTTTTAAAAGATTGTTTTACTACCCTTTTGATGGCAAACCATTTTTAAATCAAACGTTTGACAATTTTATGAGATATATTTTTCAAAATAAACATATTATTTATGATTGGGACATTGAAATTTACATTGGGTTAATTTTTGGTATTTTTCTGACAATGTTCATTTTTCAATGAATAGTAATAAATACTGCATTTTTCATCAAAACTGCTTTTTCATATAATTTAATTATATGGTTACATTATCTTGTTAATTTGTTTAAAAGTGTAATTAGAATATATTTTTTCCATTTAATCCAATTATGGTCATTGGGATTAATTTGACTTTTTAATTGGGCATAAACAAGTGCAAAACTTTTCAGAAATATTGTTTCTAATAAACCCGCTATTTGTTTTGACAACAAAAAGTTTTTTTAAATTAATTATTGCAAATTATGTGTTTGTAATTTGGTAAAATGGATTAAATATTTTGAATCATAAGGTCCAAAGTATGTAATTAAGACTCTTTTGTTTTTGGACATTATGAATAGTAATGACGGTAATTATCATCAATTATCTTGATTAACGAGTAATCGGGTAGTTAAAGATAATAAAATAATATCATAATAATACAAAATGACCACAAAATGTGTCCTATAGATACTGGTTGTCTCATGTCCTACTATGGTATTCCTTGTTCCAAACTTGGGGGGCCCATGGAATCACTTTTTGAGAAAATGACTTTTTATCTTTTTATTTTTAAAGAATGTTAAATGTAACAAAGAATGTATCACCAAAGTAAAATATTTTTACTTTTGTCTACATAAATGATATTTTGGACTATAAATATTTATTGTAAATCTAAATAAATTTCCTACATCATGATAACTTTTTTATAATTTTGAGACATTAAATGTATTAAATTATTTATGACATCATGATGATGCAGCGATTACCTCATTAATAAAGGATTTAAATAAAATGGAATGATAATGTAAAATATAAGAACTAAACATTTCAAAAACCTATCGGATAGGTGTATTTAGAACCCTTATCACCTTATCCTCGAAACACATCAATGTGGGACCAATAAAATCCGAAACTCATTTGAAAATAAAGTTACATTTTATACCTTTCCAAGAGTGCCCCTCCTCTCCTCTTATAAAAGGCCCCCACCTTTACCTCTTTACCCACACTTCCAAAGCCTTTGGCTCGGCCAACCCCTTCCCATTTCATCTCTCCAAATCCCTCTATAACTCCTTTAAGCCTCACTTTGGGCAGAATTCTTCCCAAGGAAGCCTTTGAGCTCAAACCAAAGGGAGTTACCCGATTTTAAGGTAATGTCTTCACATGAGTCCTTTTGTTTTATTTTTCTTCTCCAACCCCCTAAACACTTTTTATTCATTTATTTTGCAACAACTCAAGTATCATCAATATACTAGGATTTTGTTATAAGAATTATTCGATCTACACTTACACACACATACATGTAATGGTTAAAGAACATATGGATTCTGTGGATGTTGAATTTTTGTGTCCCGAAACGATGATTGTTCAACATTCTTTTAACACCTTAAAAGGTAGACATTAAGATGAAAATATATTTATATATGATATATAATATGTTTATGTTTTCCTTAAGCTTATTTATTTTTCATTTATGGAATACCTTTATGGCTTCCATTATGGGTATACGCGATATGTTCATTTAAGGATGTGCGGACTACCGCCCCCTCAAAATGATTTGATTAGTTAATACCATATGAGGTACGTATAAAGGATATATTTAATGATATTATATATGATACCATAATGGAATTAAAATACTATTATGTATCATTATGTTTTAATTCCGCTAAATATGAAATAGAAATGGAAGTAGCGTTCATGCGTACGTACGGCATACCGTCTCCATGAACGGTGCATTTCATTTCTTAACTCTAAATGTTATGTGATATTATAAGTGCATGAATATATTTGATATATATGATATATATGATATCTAAATCATGAATACGATTTTTTATATAATAGATATTTTTCCACATGAACAACTTGTAACTATAAAGAGTTTATTTTTTTGACTCAAGTACCAATGATCGTTAAAACGACCATTATTAACTTAAATAATAACATGGTGTTCATGAAATGGTAATAAGTGATATAAAATGAATAATGAACTTGAAAAAATGGTTCTTAAGGAAGTATAAATTAACTCAAGTTTATTATTCAGGAGATTAAAGAACGATCGAGTCATGTCGGACCCGAGGTAAGGGATCCCACTCCTCTCTTTCTTTTTAAGTACCCTCTTTTATGTCATTCCTTTTAAAGCTCATCTTTTTTGTTATTGGGTAGTTATTTTATATTAATCTTACTGTAATTTTTATGTTCATGTGATGAGAGATCCTATTCTATCTCATCAATTAATTTTGGACGTTTTGAGTGGCGCCGTTAGGCTGCCGAATTTTCGTAAGAGATCTAATCTCTCTCTTTCTTTTTAAGTAATCTCCTTTATGTCACTTCTTTTAAGCTCCTCTTTGTTATGTTGGGGGAATGTTATTTTATATTATTCTTTCTATAAAATTTATTTTAATATGATGATATACCCTATTTGATCTCATCAATCCATTTTTGAATGTTTTATGTGGCGCCGTTAGGATGCCGAGCTTTCGTAAGGGATTTTTCATATCACTTTTATTCCCGTGAGATTTATGATACATTTGCCACAATTTCCTTTGAGTGGTGTATGTAATACCCATTATTTTACTCATTGTGTAATGTACATTCTTTTATGAGTATTTACATCTATGTTGCGTTGTCCTTCTTTCACGAGGTGTATGTTTCGAAAGATACCCATGTCAGTAAGGGAACCATTCACCCTCCTCTTTTTAAAAGACTTCTTTTGTTGGGTCTTATAATTTAAATATTGTTATATTGGGATATGTTCCCATATATCCATATTGATGTAAATTTTATGTCCATGTGATGAGATACACTTTTTTATCTCTCATTAACTCATTTTGATGTGACGCCGTTAGGCTGTCAAGGGAACATCTTAACCCAATTTTGATTTCTTTGGGTTCAACATGTAGTTATTGAATATGTCATCCTTTGAATATGTGTGAATGACCTTTGATTATTTTAAACTTAATATCCACTTATATTTGGTGTCTTCGTTTTTCAGACATAATTATGTAATTGATTTATCCTTAAACAAGGATACCATCTTTGTAAGAGACTTCGTCTCAATCTTCTTTCATTGAGGCATATTATGTTTTATACACAACTTTCTTTTATACGGTGTATAAAACCCTTTGACTTTTATGTTTATCCAAAAGGAATATTTTTATACGAAGCGTTTTACTAAACGACAAAAGGGAATGTTTTTGTCGTATATATGCGGCGACAACGACTTCTCCGCCACCGTGACCATTATTTGAGTTTCGGCTTCCTCTACATGCCATACCTTCTTTATAAAAGAAAAATAAATACCATGTTTTAAGTTTCTTTTATTTTGGTATTGAAAATGGCTTTCATAATGTATTTATATCAATGTTTTGTATTGATATCTTGTTATTGAAAGGTGGAAATGTTATGTTTCCTTTATGCATGTTTTATGTGATAAGATTATGTTATGGTTCATGGGAATTGTTATGAAGACAGGTGGTTCTGTGATAAACTAAGTGTGGGTGAGCCCTATATAGCTCTCCAATGCATTGGGTAACGTTAAGGAGTGAAACTTTAAGGTTTCTCTGAAGAGATTTTGGGAATATAATGTGGTGGGTATTCCAAACGTAACAAAGAGGGTTACTCCCTACGTAAGAATGTTATGAATTCCTAAAGTAACCTTTTATGACTTATGATTTCTGTGATTTATTCATTATTTGATGAGGTAAGTTAATGTGCCTATGTTTTATGGGTAATGTATGATTTCATTCTTATGTATATATGAACTCATGTTTCCTTTCCATATTTTTATAACCCTTACTGATCTTTTTATGCTCATCCCATGTTTTTGAAATGTTTTTCACATGTCAAGGGAAAGGTACATGATGTGATGATAGTGTCAAGGATGTGTCAAGAAAGAATCCATGTTTTATTTTAAATATGTTTCCGTTGATGGGAAAAATGAATACTATATTTTATGTAACAACATTGTTTAAATGTGGAATGTAATGCAAGTTTCATGATTGTTGGTCGGAGTGGACACTCAATAGGGGGGTGAATTGAGTTCAATTAAAATTTCTGTTAAAAACAATTTCTATTAAAATCCCCCAATTTCAAAAACAAATTAAACTATAGTGAATTTACATAGATTATAAAGGTTCAATTAGTTTCTCAAATTTTGATTAATTCTCAGTTAACTTAATCTTATGATTAAATTAACTTTTGAAACTAACTTACTGGTTTATAATAAATATAAACACTTGCGAGTTTAACTATCAAAGTATCATTGAAAATAAATTATATTTCAAAGTAATAGCAGCGAAGTATGAAATAAATGTAAATAGTATGGATATAGGTTGTAACTAAAAACACAAGAGTTAACCAAGAGGTTCAGTATCAAGCCGAGACTTAGTCCTCTCAAAATTTATATAAATTGATCCACACCCTGGATCTGGGTTAACAATAGTGATCACACTGTTCAGGTCAAGAGACCACTACCACAATTATACGTGGGATAACAAACAACAGCTCAAAGCTGTCCAGGTCACACTCGACCTCTACCACTATCCACAGTGGGAAATAAAGGATGTAAAGATTGTGAGTGAGGATTTACAAATCCTCTAGTTAAGGTTCAGGAGACAGTGTGTGTGTAATAATTAACAGGCGACACACACTGCTCGTAGTGAAAATACTAAATCCCTTAGAGCAAGATATAGAGTTTGGAATTGATCTAGTGATTGCAGTGCAGCTCTTGACTCCTTTGGATTTGATCAGAAATGGTTCTGAGTCCTTCTCTGGTTTTTGAATGAAAAACAGAGCATCGTTTCTTCTTTCAGTGCTTCCAGGTTCAGCTTGGTTATCGGCTCAGAAAATGAAGTGTTCTGTGTAGTTCTTCTTTAGCATAGATTGCTCGATGTATGCTATGTGTTCTGGAGTCTGGTAGTAGTAGTCTTGTGAGTGCATGTTCTCCAGTTCTTCTTGCCACGTTCTTATCTTGATCGCAAGTGTGTTCTGTGTGCTCGATCTCTTCAAGTCTCTTGTCTCACTTCCTTTCACTGATACATACACGATGTTCTTGGGTTTTCTTGCCTCTTGTTTTTCTTTCATGTTCACCCCCTTTATAACTTTATACCTTTCTGCAGAGAAGAAGGAATGATTATATTCTTTTCAATCGTACTTGGTACGGTTTCCTGAAATGGCAACATAAATCATTTAATAACCTTAATTGCATCAAAAGTAACAAATGTATCCATTAGTGTAATAAACAAATAATGTCGAGGATATAGTGTCGAGGATATAGGATTTGACTCCGCAGTTCATTATAGGTATCCGTTTTTTTGTAGACGTGTACGGTTGACTCTGTCTAGGATCTTCCATCGGTAGCTCTTCAAACTCTTATCGGTAGCTCTTATCGGTAGCTCGATGAAATTAGTTCCATCGGTTGCTCATGGTTGTCGGTAGCTCTAGCTGTCGGTAGCTATATGTATATCGGTAGCTTTATGTCTATCGATAGCTCTATGTATATCGGTAGCTCTATGTCTATCGGTAGCTCTGGCTGTCGGTAGTTCTATGCATCGGTAGCTCTATGCATCGGTAGCTCTATGTATCGGTAGATCTGGCTATCGGTAGCTCTGTGCATCGGTATCTCTGTGCATCGGTAGCTCTGGCGATGGGTAGCTCTGTGCATCGGTAACTCTGGCTATCGATAGCTCTGTGCATCGGTAGCTCTGGCTATCGGTAGCTCTGTGCAATGGTAGCTCTGGTTATCAGTAGCTCTGTGCACACTTTACTGTCTTATGCAAAACACATATAATTCACTTAGAATCATTTCAGAACTTATATAAACATGGATAATCGAGATTAAAATAAATCAGAAATTATTTTGACATTATTATTAACTTGATCATCGATTTTAAAGAATTAAAGAGTATATCAATAGTAATTGAGAATATCATAATATATGAACACATGATTGGGATTGTAAAAATCATATGAATACAAGATTGGGATTATTAAAACAGGTGAGGTCAACAATCACCCCCTTTTTGATAATCACAACTTATGATATGGACATTTTAAAATAGTGAGAATATAGTATTAGATAGTATAACATTAATGTTCAATTTTCTCAAAGAAAACAGTATCAGAGGAAAGAGGAAATAGTAATAGAAAGATATAGATCAAAAATTATCATAGGTAGAATTAAATACAATAGTATCAGAGATAAGATTTGAAAGAATTAGTACCAAAGAAGGAAATGTAAGAAATAGTATCAAAGGCTCCTTTGATCATATTTCTCCCCTTTTATATATTTCTCCCCTTTTATATTTGTCCCCCTTTGTCTCTCCCTCTCTTTATAGTTCTCCCCCTTTGTGATAATCAAAAAGTGGGAAACCAAACATAGAAAACTGATAAACTAAGATAGTGGAAAGAAATGCATTTTTATTAGATTAGACACAAAAAAAAATTACATAAAAAAATGAAAAAAGAAAAAAATGATTCCTATCAAACATCCTTGCCACTTTATCAATCCACATCTTCAATGTGCGATTTTCCCTTGGGATCAGAAGAGAATTCAGGTGTGGAGGATACTGGGGAGGACTTTGGAATTCCAGAAAAGATCAGAGGAGGCTGAGCAACTGATACAGTGTCGGGCCTGTATTGGGAAGTCCTTTGAGGGATCATAGGTGTGAGAATTCTTAGGGCTTGAGCAGGAGTCAGCTGAACTGGAGAAGCAGTAGAGGTAGAGGCAGGCAAAGCAGGAGGTACAATGACCGGTCTGGTATCCACATGCAGGAAGGGCAGCAACAGGTTTCTGAAATCCATTATAATGCTTCCTACTCTCTCCATTGCAGACACAAAATCATCTCTATTTTCAATGAATTTATCCAAACCAGGAGTAAGCTCCATGATCTTACTAACCTGCTCTCTGAAGGCCTGAGTCACTGGAGGTAACATTAGATTCTCAAGAAGAAGTTTGAAATGGTTGGTCAATTGTTTCTTGGTATAAACCTTTTCAAAATAAGAATCCACCTTATTCTTGATTGCTTCGTGAGAAGCAGAGGCCTCTCTCATGTAGTCATGGACGATTTTCATGATTTCTCTGGCTGAATCCCTGTTAGACAGCACAACTCGACTTCAATCTGACGAGTCCACAGAGCCACTGGTTGAAATAGAACCAAGCTCCTTCTTCATCAGAGCACGAAATTGATTCAGATAAATTGCAGGTTTTGGAACTAGAGGACCAACAACGAAGGATACAGTTTCTTTGATGCTTTTGGTCAACCCACTAATAAGATTTGGCATTTGAGAGTCCTGATATTTGACATGATCCTTCACAGATGTTTTGAAATCTTCAAACACCGAGACCAGCTGACTTACAACACTCTTCACATAAGCTAAATCCTTATCATCTTGAGATTATGAACTCATGAAAGAGTCTAAGGAAACAACAGATATCCGTAGAGCTTCAAGATCTTCTTCTAGCCTAGATGTTTGACTGTGGCACTCCTTGACTTCTTCCATTATCTCACCCACAAAAGTGGACATATTGCAACCAAGAGAAAGCTCAAAAGACCTTTCTAACAACTTAATTTCTTCACCAAAACAGTGCTTCATCTCAGAAACAGAGGCACTGAAGGATTCCTTCAGCTCATGATTTAGGGATTCGAGATCAGACTTTATAACAAAATCGGTAGGATCAACTATAGTAGATACTCTTTCAGAAGCTAAACTGATCACAGAGTGAGCCATGACTGATTGAATCTAGGATACTAAAAAAGATTTCATTGTCTTTACTTCTTCTACAAAACTGACTTTGAGATTTTCTTTCAGCACATCTAAATCATGTACTCGGACCACATCAGCAGGTAATAACTCAGGATTGATGTCATAGCTGATCTTCGGTCTATTCAAAGATACTTCATTATCCGAATCAGGATAATCCAAACCAAAGACTATAAAACCTGGTTCTTCTACCCAGTCTTCAGACTCGATAGTCATTGTAACATTTACAAACATGGTGTGATGCTCCCCCTCAATGGGTGCATTCTCATATATAGCAACTACATTCTATGCTGGTCTTTCTTCATCAAAATCTTCCACAACAAATTCCATCTCTGCAGCAGCATGATGATTTTCTAGAATAGGTTCAGCTTCTCCTCTTTCTCTTTCTTCATCCATAGAAGGTACAACTAAGCTTCCAATAACTGGACTCAGACTCAATTCAGTAGAATCAGATGATTCAGAGACATTATTTTCTTCTTCTACATGCTCATAGACTGACTGGTCTTCCTCATTAGCAGGTGTCTCCACTTCTGCTAGCACTTCCTTTTCTAAAGGCATAATTTCAGCAACAAGGCTTGGAGGCATGTCAGGATCTCCACCCTCATCCATGGGAGTTTCTTCCTCTTCTTCTTCTTCTTCTTCTTCTTTTTCTGACTTATATCATTGTACTAAGGTTCCTCTTCATCATGTCCTAGACCTGGATCTCTTTTATCCTTTGGCCTTGAAGGATAAACGACAGGATTAAATTTATCATATACCTTTTGGTCATCATTGAACCATTCTCCTCTCCATGGATTCCAATTAATCTTCATATATTTGCAAACTGTAGTAGTGATACAAAAGTTGTTCTTCACTATAACTGTGTCATCTTGATACTCAGCTATCCCTTTCACCTTGATCATTACAGAAATAATCTAAGCAAAGAATATGGCATTAGTCTTTGATTTTGGCCTTGTCATATCTTCCATTTGATTCCTCACCAATCTGCACAAATTGACTTTGACACCATGTCTCAATAGATGTAGGAGATAGATATCCTGATATCTCAAATTAGCAAAGTCTCCTCTCCTTGGTATCAACACAAGTTGAACAAACTTGAATAGTAATCTGTTCTCTCCAACCATTTCTACAGAAACCACTTTCCTTGGAGTTCCATCACCAGTCAGTTCTTTCAACGTGGTCTCATGATCAAAAATGTCACATGTAGGTGGCATTGCTCTTGATACATATCCAGACACACCTTCATGAGGAACTTTTAATGAATCAGCCCATTCTACTGATGAAAATTATATCACATTACCATTTACAAATTAAGATACTCGGTTCTCATTCTCTAACTTCTCGAATCTTACGAACACGTAAAACTATTTTACCAACTTTGGGTAGTAGGGGCCATTGTTATTTGAAAAGTAGTCTACCCATATCTGAGCTTCCAGAACATCGAGCACCAACGACTTTCTGGGCAGCAACCAGTCTACGAACAGCTCTTTTTCGATCACAATAGCTCTATTTTGTAGATGAGGATTTACTGGTCTCCTTCCAGACCTAGTTCTAACAGCACTACTCGCTTCTGTCTCGGACTTCTGCCTTTTTTCTTTAGGCTCAACACAGTCTTCTCTGATGTCAAGAATTTTTGTTTTTTCCATCACTGGTTCGAGGGATCTCAGGTTTGTAGAGGGTTCAGGTTCTAAGGTTCGAAGGTAAAATCTTTTGGGTTCGGTGGAGTGAGAAGTGTCTTAGACATAGTTTTATCATTTAGGAATCATAAGTTAAATAAATAAAAATAAATAAAAAAATAATGAAACAATGGTTCATATTCTTGGCAGCAGACAAAAATATTTAAAACAACGCTTTATCGGTGAGGATTTCTATCGGTGAGGATTTCTATCGGTGAGGATTTCTATCGGCGATGATTTCTATCGGGGAGGATTTCTATCGGCGAGGATTTCTATCGGTGAGGATTTCTATCGGTGAGGATTTCTATCGGTGAGGATTTCTATCGGCGAGGATTTCTATCGGTGAGGATTTCTATCGGTGATGATTAAACATCCCCAGCTCGTGCCTAATGTAACATAACCTATCCACACATAAGGGTTTTGTGAAAATGTCGGCCAATTGATGGTCAGTGCCAATAAATTCAAGAGAAATATCACCCTTTTGATAATGATCTCTCAAGAAATGATGCCTTACATCAATGTGTTTGGTTCATGAGTGAGATACAGGATTCTTTGAGATGTTTATTGTACTAGTGTTGTCACAGTTAATCGAAACATGCATAAAATCATATCCATAGTCCAAGAGAGTGTGTTTAATCAACATAATTTGTGAACAACAACTACCAGCAGCTATATACTCTTCTTCGACAGTGGATAGAGCTATAGAATTATGCTTTTTACTACACCATGATACTTACGATTTTCCTAATAAATGACATGTTCCTGAAGTGCTTTTTCTGTCTAATTTGCAACCAGCAAAGTCAGCATCTGAATAACTCATTAACTCAAAGGATTTTCCTTTTGGATAAAATAATCCAAGGTTAACAGTATGTTTGAGATACTTGAAAATTCTTTTAACAGCAAGCAAATGAGATTATTTCGGGTTAGCTTGAAATCTTGCACACATACATACACTGAACATAATATCTGGTCGACTAGCAGTAAGATAAAGTAAACTACCAATCATACCCCTATAATTGGTTTGATCCACTGGTTTCTCAGTTTCGTCTGTATCCAATTTATAGATTGTACTCATAGGAGTTTCACTTTCCTTAATACTATCCAAACCATAACGTTTTAAAAGATCCTTTGTATATTTACATTGCTTCAAAAAAATACCATTTTCATTTTGAAATACTTGAAATCCAAGAAAGTATTTAAGTTCTCCCATTAAACTCATTTCAAATTAATTTTTCATACATTTTGAAAAGTCAGTACATAAAGAATGTTTAGAAGATCCAAAAATAATATCATCAACATAGATTTGTACAACTAAAACATCTTTAGAAATTATTTTAATAAAAAGAGTTGGATCAGCAATCCCTTTAGTAAAACCTTTTGAAATAAGAAAATTGCTGAGTCTATCATACCAAGATCTTGGAAATTGTTTTAAGCCATATAAAGCTTTAGAAAGTTTAAAAACATGATTTGGAAAATGGGGGTTTGCAAATCCAGGAGGTTGTTCTAAAAAAACATCTTCAATTATAAAACCATTTAGAAATGCACTTTTGACATCCATTTGATATAACTTGAAATTTAGATGTGCAGCATATGCAAGTAAAATCATAATGGATTATAGTTTAGCTACAGGTGAAAAGGTATCCTTATAGTCTATGCCTTCTTCATGACTATATCCTTGTGCAACTAGCCTAGCTTTATTTCTAACTATGTTTCCTGATTCATCAACTTTATTTCTAAAAACCCATTTAGTGCATATTGTTAGTGTTTCCTTAGGTCTGTCAACTAATTCCCAGACTTTATTTTGTTCAAATTGATTTAACTCTTCTTGCATAGTCATTACCCAGAATTCATTAACGATAGAATCATTAATATTTTTGGGTTCTAGCTGGGAGAGAAAAGCTTGATGTTCAACCTGATTTCTTAGAGAAGCTCTAGACTGTGTTCCTCTATGAAGAATACCAACAACAGCATCCAAATGATGATTCTTTAGAATTCTTGTTGATCTAGTAATGGTAGTACTAGACACTTCAGGTTCTTCAGTAGGTTCGGGTTCAACCGAAAGATATTCCGGAAAAAGTCCAGAACTGGAAGTTTTTATAACAGGTTCTTTGGATTTATCATTAAGGTCCAGAACAGACAAATCATCTTCAAGATTCTCAAGAGTGGTTTTAGGATCATGTGGATCGGTTTCATCGAATTTGATGTGAACAGATTTTCCCACACATTTGGATTTTTGATTAAACACTCTATAAGCTTTACTTGTAGTAGAGTAACCCAGAAAAATTCCGTCATCACTTTTAGAAGAAAACTTGTCCAGATTATACTTTGTGTTATGAATAAATACTTTTCAACCAAAAACTCTGAATTAATTAACCTTAGGCTTCCTATTGTTCCATAACCCATATGGGGTTTTCTTAAGAACAGGTCTAATCAAGACTCTATTGATAACATAACAAGCTGTGTTTACAGCTTCAGCCCAAAAGTAAATAGGCAGTTCATATTCATTGAGCATGGTTCTATCTATTTCTTGAAGGGTTCGGATTCTCCTTTCTACTACACCATTCTGCTGAGGTGTCCTAGGAGCTGAAAAGTTATGAGTGTAGCCATTGTGTAAGAAATAAAATTCCAAGTCTTGATTTTCAAACTCACGGCCATGATCACTTCTCTGGGTCTTAATTTTGAGTCCACTAAGATTCTCTACAGACTTGGAGTATTTAACAAAGGAAGAATAAGCTTCACTTTTGTGAGATAAGAAATATACCCAAGTATATCTAGAAAATTCATCTACTAGAACATAGACATAGTGCTTCCCATTTAATCTAGAAATTCTTGATGGTCCAAACAAATCCATGTAAACCAACTCAAGTGGTTGAGAAGTTGAGACTTCTTTCTTTGATTTAAAAGAAAATTTGTGTTGTTTTCCCTTTTGATAGGGATTACACACTTTGTCATTTGGGAATTCTAATTTAGGTAAGTCTCTAACTAAGTTTTTCCTATCCAGTTTTCTAAGTGAGTGAATGTTGCAGTGTCCTAGTCTTCTATGACATATCCAAGATTCTTTATGAAAATCATTCAAACAAGGAATATATTGTTTAGCTAAATAATTTAAATCAACAGAATAAACATTTTCATTCCTTAGAGCAGAAAATACTAAAGCAATTTTGGAGTTAAAAACATCACAGGAATCATTTTCAAACATGACATTGAAACCATCATCACATAATTGAGATATACTAAGAAAGTTATATTTAAGTCCATCAACGAATAAAACATTAGAAATTAATACTGAGTCAGTGTTACCAATCTGGCCTAGGCCGATGATTTTTCCTTTAGAGTTGTCACCAAAGGTGACATGACCTCCATCAACCTTTATTAAGCTCTTGAAGAAAGAATAATCTCCAGTCATGTGTCTTGAGCACCCACTGTCTAAATACCATATCTTCTTGTGACAGCTCTTCAAGAAGGTCTCCTATAAAACAGATTTAAACAGGAAATGACTTTGGTACACAGATTTTCTTGGGGCCATATAGGTTAGCAATCAGGGATTTAGGTACCCAGATTTGTTTTTTTGGTTTTATACAATTAACAGAAGTAAAAGATTTTGAAAGATAAACATTATTTGGTCTATGACCATATGAATATCCTGTTGAGGCATATGAATTTCCAAAACTGGAACTAGCAATATTTTTTCCAGACATAGGAATAAATCGGGTTTTGGTGAATTGTCTCTGTCCAGGTTGGTATCATTAACCAGTATCATATCTAGGTGCAACTTGCTTTCCTAGCATTTGAGTTAGAGAATTCTTTCCATTTGTGAATTTTTCTAAGTCCTTTCTGAGTTTCTCATTTGACAGTTTCAGTTCTGTATTTTCCTTTAATAGTTGAGCATTCTTTTCCTTTTCTATATCAAGATCAGATTTATGCTTAACACTTAAAGCATACTGTTTCTTTAAACCTTTGTATTTGCCATTAAGCACATTAAATGTTTCTTCTAACATATCACAGAATTCAAATAGTTTAGATATTGACATGTTTTCTGAATCAGAATCATCTCCAGAATAATATGAATTTAAAACAGGAGTTTCAGATGTTATCTCAGAAGTATTTGTCATGAAACACATGTTGGCTCGATTCCTTTCAGAGTCCGAAGATTAGGCTTCACTTGTGCTGTCTTATAAAGAACTCCAGGTAGCCTTCATGGATTTCTTGTACTTCTTGTTTTTGTAATCATATTTCTTTTTGAATTTTATCTTTGGACAGTCTGCTTTGATATATCCTTTTCGCTTGCATTCGTAGCAGACAACTTCCTCAGTCCTGTCAGCTTTCTTCCAATCCTTTTTCCATTTGCCTTGTTGATCATACTTTCCTTTTTAATTTATTTTCCTAAAGAACATCTTTTTCCTATTAAACTTCTTGAATCTCCTGGATATCTGAGCCATTTCTGCATCACTGTCATACTATGAGTTTTCACTTGTTGAACTCTCATCCTCCATTTGTATTTTCTCCTTCTCCTTACTCTTCAAAGCAGTAGACTTGAAAGCTACAGATTTTCTTTTTGGTTCATAATCTTCCTCTTTGTTTACCTTGAGCTCTTCTTCATACATCATAAATTTTCCAATAAGTTCTTTGACAGGTAGAGCAGTAATGTCACATGATTCTTTGATTGAGACAGATGTGCTTCTCCATCGGTCTGGTAGACATCTCAAGATTCTCATAATTTGTTCCTTTAGTGGAACAACTTTTCCGAGTGAATTCATCGTGTTGACTATCTCATTAAACCTGAGATACATGTCAGAAATAGGTTCATCAGACTTCATTTTAAAATTATCATATTTAATAGTATAAGTGTTCAATCTCATTTCTTTAACATTATTTTTTCCTTCATGAGAAATAGCCAAGGTATCCCAAATTTCAAAAGCAGTTTTGCAGGCAGAAATTCTGTTGAATTCTTCAACTCCTAGAGCACAGTACAGAGCATTCATAGCTTTACAATTATTATTATAAGCAGTCTTTGTAGGTTCATCCCAAGTAGATCTATCAGTAGTGGGAATTTGGTATTCAGATTCAATAGTAGTCCAAATATCAATGATCTTGATTTCTAGATGGATTTTCATTTTATGTTTCCACTGAGTATATTTATTTCCATTAAAGAAAGGTGGACGGTTAGTAGCAGCACCCTCAAGACTATTATCCATTATAAATAAAATTTAAAGAGATAAAAATTTAGAAATAACAGAAATTTTAAGAACTTTAAAATACAACTAAAATAACAGTTGAAATGCAGAGAGTAAATAACAATTTTGCAAAACACACTTCCTCTGATACCAAATGTTGGTTGGAGTGGACACTCAAGAGGGGGTGAATTGAGTTCCAATTAAAATTTCTGTTAAAAAAAATATCTATTAAAATCCCCCAATTTCAAAAAAATTAAACTGTAGTGAATTTATACAGATTATAAAGGTTCAATTACTTTCTAAAAGATTGATTAATTCTCAGTTATCTTAATCTTATGATTAAATTAACTTTTGAAACTAACTTACTGGTTTATAATAAATATAAAAACGTGCGAGTTTAACTATCAAAGTAGCTTTGAAAATAAATTATATTTCAAAGTAATAGCAGAAGAAGATGAAATAAATGTAAATAGTATGGATATAGGTTGTAACTAAAAACACATAAGTTAACCAAGAGGTTCAGTCTCAAGCCGAGACATAGTCCTCTCAAAATTTATATAAAGTGATCCACACCCTGGATCTGGGTTAACAACAGTGATCACACTATTCAGGTCAAGATACCACTACCACAGTTATACGTGGGATAACAAACAACAGCTCAAAGCTATCCAGGTCACACTCGACCTCTACCACTATCCACAGTGGGAAATAAAGGATGTAAATATTGTGAGTGAGGATTTACAAATCCTCCAGTTAAGGTTCATGAAACAGTGTGTGTGTAATAATTAACAGGCTACACACACTACTCGTAATGAAAATACTAAATCACTTAGAGAAAGATATAGAGTTTAGAATGGATCTAGTGATTGCAGTGCAGCTCTGGACTCCTTTGGATTTGATAAGAAATGGTTCTGAGTCCTTCTCTAGTTTTTGAATGAAAAACAGAGCATCGTTTCTTCTTTCAGTGCTTCCAGGTTTAGCATGGTTATCAGCTCAGAAAATGAAGTGTTCTGTGTAGTTCTTCTTTAGCATAGATTTCTCGATGTATTCTATATGTTCTGGAGTCTGGTAGTAGTAATCTTGTGAGTTCATGTTCTCCAGTTCTTCTTGGCACGTTCATAGCTTGATCGCAAGTGTGTTCTGTTTGCTCGATCTCTTCAAGTCTCTTGTCTCACTTCCTTTCACTGATACATACACGATGTTCTTGGTTTTTCTCATCTCTTGTTTTTCTTTCACATTCACCCTCTTTATAACGTTATACCTTTTTGCGGAGAAGAAGGAATGATTATATGCTTTTGAATCGTACTTGGTACGGTTTCCTGAAATGGCAACATAAATCATTTAATAACCTTAAATGCATCAAAAGTAAAAAATGTAGCCTTTAGTGTAATAAACAAATAGTGTCGAGAATATAGTGTCGAGGATATAGGATTTGACTCTGCAGTTCATTATAGGTAGCCGTTTGTTTGTAGACGTGTACGGTTGACTCTGTCTAGGATCTTCCATCGGTATCTCTTCAAACTCTTATCGTTATCTCTTATCGGTAGCACGATGAACTTAGTTCCATCAGTTTCTCTTGGCTGTTGGTAGCTCTAGGTGTTGGTATCTATCTGTCTATCGGTAGCTCTATGTCTATCGGTAGCTCTATGTCTATCGGTAGCTCTGGCTGTCGGTAGCTCTATGCATCGGTAGCTCTGTGCATCGGTAGCTCTGTGCATCGGTAGCTCTGGCTATCAGTAGCTCTGTGCATCGGTAGCTCTGTGCATCGGTAGCTCTAGATATCGGTAGGTCTATGCATCAGTAGCTCTGGCTATCGGTAGCTCTGTGCATCGGTAGCTCTGGCTATCGGTAGCTCTGTGAATCGGTAGCTCTGGCTATCGGTAACTCCATGCACACTTGACTGTCTTATGCAAAACACATCTAATTCCCTTAGAATCATTTCAGAACTTATATAAACATGGATAATCGAGATTAACATAGATCAGAAATTATTTTAACATTATTATTAACTTGGTCATCGATTTGAAAGAATTAAAGTGTAGATCAATAGTAATTGGGAATATCATAATATATGAACACATAATTGGTATTGTCAAAATCATATGAATACAAGATTGGGATTATCAAAACAGGTGAGGTCAACAATGATCTAATTCTCTAAAACTCTAAACCTGAAAAGATCCTCAATGTGTAATCTTGTAATAACTCAAGATTAAGTAAGGTTTAAGGCTGTGGCCTTATAGTCTTATTTTAGTTTCCCTTTTAATGACCCATGATTTTTATGGATCAATTAATCCTCTAAGGTATGGCTTTTGGTATTGTGAGTGACCATGGGGTCACTTGGAGATGATGTTTTATCCCCATTCTATTGTTTTTCTCATTTTGTAATGCATTTGTATTAAATTATTTAGCCAGTTGTAATTCATTTATTTTTCGATCACTGTATATATTGATCATGGTGATTGTTTATTTTTATGATATTCTGTGGTTGACATTGTTTAATATTTAAATGATATTATCTTATATTTTTTATAATGTTGTGTCGTGAATAATTATTTTAATTTTTCCCAATTTATCATAATATATTATTTTTCATCTCCTGATTTAGGTTCATGGATTCCCAATATTTTTTTGTCATAAACTATAATGATGAGTGATATTCTGTAAATAAATATTAAATATTCAAATGAGAAATCAATCTCATGTGTGAGTTCTATATTTCATGGAACAACTTGATAGCCCTTAGGGATTGGGGATGAACATAAATCCATGGGGTTCAATAGAAAGTGTTCGCATTGAGTTAACTTGGCAAGAATTATTCAAAATTGAAATAAAGCCATGTTTTTAAAAGCCTAAGATATTGAAAAACATTTTTTGGGAGTCTAGTAGAACGAAGAATGAATATTATGAACATAGGTGATAGGTGTGAGGAGAATCATACTATCACATTCTCACTCTATTCTCGATGTTACCAGGAGTTCTTTGGATTTATAAATATTTTTGGTTATTCTTTGTGGGTAGTGGTCTGAGAATATGATGATATTTTAGATCCTCATAATCATTTTTAGAGTTACATGACATGATTATTATAGTTTGGGGGGTATAAGTGGTTAATGAATCAAGGATGTTCATGGTAGATATGATATTTTCAATATTTTTCTTATCCATTTCATTGAGTATGAAAAAAACAATATTTTATGTTAAATTGGATAATATTTTTAATTTATATGAATTTCAATATAAATTGAGAAAATAAAATACTTATAGAATTTTAATATTTTTATCTCTTCAACATTTCAGACATAAAATTTCTAAAACTAATAATAATTGGTGTCTTTTTTGAGTACATTGGTCCGTGGGATTCATTTCATTCAATTGGACAACGTACTAAAATATCATAATTGAGGCCCAAATATATTATCAATTTGAAAAATATTTTGGATAAATGAATTGAAATATTTTTATTAAATTAAACATATCCCAATATATACACACTATAATGAGGTGATTATTTTGGTTTATTTAGGATTTCTCTTCTACTCATCAATAAATATAATACACCATTCATTTTCATTAATTAATTTATCTTATAGGTGAGTTAAAATAGAGGTAAATGATTAAATTATTGAGAATGAGAATTTAACTATAATAATTCAAGAAATAAATTTTCATCAACATTCAAATGGATAATAAATATTATGGTAAAATATTTAAGATTCTTGATAAGATCTTTTGATATGTTTTTATTCCACTATTAAACTTCATGATAGGTCTGAATCATGTAAATTTTTTATGGAAATGTTTTCTAAGGGAAAATATAAAACTAATTTTATTTATAAATATTAATTTACACTTCAATTAAAATTTTTATAGATAGTGTATAAGTGGGATGTAAAATATGTGATTTTTTTGATTAGAGTATTTTTCAAGATTTAATACACTAATATATTGTTAAACTCTATATGAACATGGATGGTTGAAACCTAAGGATTCTCTTACCTTTTGAGTATGAGTTATTTGTCGTTATCATTATTTTTTCATTGAAATATATTTTATATGAAAAACATGTTCCATTTATTTTATAATGTATATCCATATTAATTATTCTAGATTTATGTTAATCTTATGAATGTATTGTGGTTTCTATCATTATTTAATTTTCTTTTCCATGGTCTCTCCACTTAGTATAGTGAGTTTAAATTGTTTTTAACTCAGAGGTATTAATGTAATAAAATTTATTTTATAAGGGGATAAACATCCATCAATGATGTACCAATATGGTTTCAAGGTAACTTAGGTGTATTCTTTGAGGTCTTTATGTACACATTGAGAAGTTTAATGGGAAAAATAATTAGTAGAAAAGGATAAAGGGAGTGTTTGAGAGTCAAAAAATGTTCATTAATATTATGTCTATATTGTATATTTTATTTTATTTTTACACTAAATCTCTAACCTATAATTTATTATCATACTATTATTTAGTTTATTTAATCATTTTATTCTTTTCAAAATAATTTTTTTTAATTTAGTAATAACAATTTAATAATGTGGCTATTGATAACTTAGATTCTATCCTAATCATGAGACCACAACATGTTTGACATTGTATTATATTATATAGGTGAAATTATTGATTAATGTAGTTAGAATGAATAATCACTAACAATATAACAGCTTATCACTTTCATACATAGATATAACATCATCATTGATGAATATTCATTATATAAAATAATGAAACCATACCAGAATCGTATGGTTAAAGTTTCTATGGAAAGTTGTAATGATTAAAAAATGGTTTATATAATATTTACATTATCTCACTCTTATTTATTAATAACTATAACCCTTTTTGACATGTCTTACATAACACCTTCTTTCATATCCCAGGGGAAAAGAAACATTATAGATTGGTGAACTAAGATGATAAATAAGGTTATTAGAAAAGATTTAAATAATAACATAAACATAATATTATAAGAATAAGAAAATAAAATTTGATAATTATATCATAAATATAAAATATCATAATCTCGATTCATATAAAAATCTAAAAAAATCACAAGACCTGAACCCAAAAATAATAACATTGGCATAAAACATAGAAGTGTGTAAAAGTCATAAAAATATAATATCATTTTGATTAGTAGTAAATAATAGTTTCCAACTATATAATATTGGAATGAGATTACTTCCAAAGACATATTATCTATATAGGTTCACTCAAATGACGTTCATGGTAGGAAAAGTCATTTTCTAAACTGGTTTCACTTCCCGTTCTAGTCCTATCTAAACCGAGTTCAATCCCAATTCTAGGTTTTTAAATGTACTAATATATCATATAATTACAAATTGAATTATATCGATAAAAATATTTCAAAAATGACTTAATATAATCTATAAATATGTGTTCTTAAAGAACCTAAATCATTCATCATATTAGAATTCCTGAAAGGAAAACATTTTAAAAAACAATTCATCGTAGCGTAACCCATGGAAAAGAAATGGGGTTCACCAATATCATTACTAAATAAACATAAAAAAAGGAATAAGGATAATTTTCATGAATAATATCCCTAAGAAAAAATAGGTTTTATCAAATAATGTTGTCTTAGATTGGAAATATTTTTTAGAGATCACATGAATTATTATTGGGGAATATATCTTTTCAATTTTGATTTTTTTAAATGCCAAAAAAATTATCAATTAAAACATTTTATTAAAAATAATATTGTCTGATTTTAAAAAAATCTTTTGATCATTAATGTGTTATATGGTGAGAATATATTTTCTTTAAATATATGTTAGAAAAACAAAACTTCATTATTTTTTTCAAAGAGTCACAATGAAGAGTGAAAATAAAATGCTGAAAAAAATCCTTTAAATTCATTTTTGAAATGAAATAAATGAGTAATTTTTTTTAACAATAATAATATAATATTCAATAAATTTTAGTAATTAATTATTCGAAATTGGGAAATGGAATAAAATTATGGTTTTAATGAAAAATATTAATTTTTTTTAATAACCAGTATAAATATCATATCATTAATGGGTGAAATAGAAAAATTATATGACTATATATATTAAAATCATATAAACATAAAAAAATGTAAATTAAACATAATATATTAAAATTTAATCCCACACGTCATCATATCATGACATAATCATTGATTTATAAGGTTAACACAAAGAACACAAATTGGGTTAAGAATTATCTTACCACATTGTAATTAATGGAATTGTATGTCCCATAAAAGTACTAATTTTAAAATATAACATTCAATAAAATTATTGGAATGATATTAATGATATTATATATAAAATTAAGTAGTCCCACCATAAAAAAGAAGTAATTGGTTAATATGGCATAAATCTCAAAGAATAACAAGTTTGAGGAGAAATCTTTACCTCTTACTTCCCTTTAGTTTTGTTTAATTTATTTTCAAATATATTAAATTATAAAATTTTATTAAAAAATTAAAGAAATATTTTATAATTTTTAATACTTTTTGTGGTGATTTAATTATATACTATGTCCCATTCATGAATAATAGTTCATTATTTCTATGTTTTTAGGTGTTTTTGTTTCATTGTTTCAGGAACCGTTCATTGGTTAATAATTATGGATGTTATTTTGAATTAGAATTATGGATATATAAGTGTAATGAAATAGTATTAATGAAATTAAATAAGAATTAATATCCCCATATGTTATTTTTTCTTGAATGATTATGATTCATTTTCTATAATTTTAGGGATATATGCTTAGTTTATTTTTGTCGGGTTTTCCGAACTTCACGAACTAGTTTCGTTTTATTTAATATTATGTGTGTATATATGTTAAAAACATGCGATGGGTTATAAAATATATATTAAATTATAATTTTACTATAATTATACTTTTATTACTATCCATAATGTCATTGAAAGAAAATAATCAAAATAAATATTTATGGAGACGGTAAACCATTATAATTTTGTGATATGATTTCATTTCATTGAATAAGAGGATATGTGTAATGAAATTGATATGAGATATTCCATTTGAAAGAAAAAAAATAAATTATATGAATTTTTATAAGTAATCATTCTCTAATGGATGAACTAGGTGTGGATAATGTAGAAGATGAAAATAAATTAATAGATGTTCTTCGTGAAAATTACCTCTTTAACGTCACCTCCTTGAAGGATCCCTTTAAGATGATGAAAATTGTATATGGGTGTGAAAAGTAGAACATTAATGTGATCATACTAAGCATGAGATTGTTTTTTTTTTGATATTTTAGGATATTCATGTCTTGTGAGAATAAATTAGGGGGTATTTATACTTGAAGAATAGTGGGTTAAAGTGAATAAATAGTGATTATTTTATAATTAATGGAAACAATATTGATGTGGAATTAATTTACAAATATTTTGGAGAAAATTATTGTTTTAGTGGAAATTTATGTTTTTAAAATAACTAAAAACCGATTAAATTTTTTATTTATTAGGTATTTTAATCCATTACATTTTTACTTTAACCCTTTTCATTATTTAACCTATTCTGTGATAAATCATTATTTTTACCATGGGATATTTTTATGGATAAAAATGAAAATGAAAATTAAATATAATTTTTGAAATATTTATTCCAAATATGAAATCCATTTTACGAAATAAAATTAATAAAACCTTCAAAATTTGATTGAAAATTAATCCAGCAATCACGATGGGAAATACGGTTTTAAAATTTAATAGGTATAAAGTGTTTAATTTTTTATGTCCAATTTCTGTTGAAATTTATTCCAATGACCATAATTGGATATATTGACATATAATTGACTTAATTTTTTATGAATACTAATTTAAAATATAATTAATATATATTAATGAATTATATGTCAAAGCTGTTTTCAAATAAAAATTATTATTTTTTACTATTCATTATAAATTAAAACTTCTCCCAGAAACACCAAAATTTCACACTAAGAAAATTTTATAAGTCTTCATTCAATTTTTTTTATTTTTTTAAATAAAAATTATCTAAGATTATATTTTTTCTCTGAAAATAGGTGTTCCATAATTGGAAGAAAAATTACCTTTTATAAAAATATATTTTTTTATACTTGAAATCAGATTTATTATTATCTTTATCCTATCAAAATTAATGGATGACCATATAAACATTTTAATGAACAAATAACACATAATTTTCACAATGAAAGTTCAATAATATTTATCAATTAGATTTAGTGACATAAAATTCCACTATGAGAATACAAATAGATTTTTTTATAACAACAAACAATTTATATTAAACTATTTCTTATTTTTAGTTCTTATTAAATTTTAACTAAATAATTTATTTTATAACAGTTATATATATATTAATAAATTAGTTAATATGATTCATTCATTCCATTCTAACTTCTAGGTGATAACTACCATAATTAGACAATAATAATATGGAGTAGGTTTAAGCTCATTGTTTTTTGAAAAGTAAGCTATTGATGTGATTGAATTTAATTATATAAATATATAACATAAAATAAAATAGTGTTACATATTAATGAAATATAAAATAATAATCATCCTCTAAAATATTTACATGGATATAAATATATGAGGTTACCAGTACCTCATCTTTTTCTCATGTTCCCACAACACATAATCACATTTGCATTTTCACAAAAAAAATCAACCAACATGGTAGTATTGTTTTAAAGAAATGTATCTATATGATCTGAAATATATACCTGTTATTATTTTTTATAAATATATTTCTTCAATGAATTTAAATTATAATTTTGTAAATGTGAGGGATAAACTATGTACTTACTCAGGGGAAGTATATGGATGAAATCATGAACTTGGGAGTTATTTGGTGGAAGAGCCAATCGATATGATATCATATTGATACAAAAAATATCACAAAAATCAATTTTCATCATAAATTTTAAATAAATATTAAAAATAAATGTTTTATGTTTTAAAATTTCCTTTGTTGGAAACAATCATAAAAAAGCGTTCAATAAAATATCCTCTAAAAACTAGAAAAATAAGAGGTGTAGATCAACACATAACATGAATTATAGTTATGAGAACATTATTTGAATGTGAATAAAAGGAAATGGAAGATAATTCTAACCATCAGTCTCCAATGTGGAGCAATCGTGTAAATAGTAATTAACAGCTAATTACCATAAAAACAATGACCATTTGGCCTAAAAAATGTCATTTATATCATCAGAAATGATGATATTGGAATAAAATCTTATATCAAAATCATTTGAAAGGATATAAATACTTGATTATATATTGAAATTGTGATCTCACTCTTTTCAGGGATTCCATTATTATTCTAGTTAATTATGTTTTAATAGTAATGCCTTCAAAATTAATGGATCATAAGATCTATAATGGGATGATAAGTCACTCCTTCTCTCTATTGTTATCTGCATAAAAATAATGGACCGTTCATTAATATTCATATGGTACTTCAATCTATAAAATATTTTCCAATGTTCAACATAAAAAATTTCCTAAATTGTGACCCTTATGAATCATCCTAAATATTTAAATCCAAAACTTTTGAAAGAACGTCACTAAATTTAGAAAATCATTTTATCCTTAATACAAAAAAACATGATGTATCTCATTATAGTAAAAAACATTAAATGTAATTATATTATATTCAACTGAAATATGGTAATAACTATAATTACCCAAAAACCATAATTAAAATAAAAAAGGTTTCCAAAAGTAACTATTTCATACCATAAATCCAAAAAATCTGTAAAGTCAATCCATGATATCATGATGAACCTTAATATAATATTACTAATCAGTTTCAAGGTTGTAAATAAAATCAAATTTATTTTATTACATTCATACATATATTTATCTAATTATTATACCATTATTATTCATATGATAATGGATTTATTTCATTTAATCTTGTGTTCTTAAAAATATCACCTTACCACCTCTATCAATTTTCTTGGTTACCATTATGATTCAAAAAAACATTCAAATACCCAAGTAAACAAAAGATTTGAAAAATAAAAAATATAATTATTATAGTATTCATTTAGAGCGGTATAATCAAATAATATTCCACTAAATAATGAAATATAATATTTTCAATGGTCGTACTCTTGAGAATCAAAACTAATAAGGATAAATTTACCTTAATTAACATGTTTTTCTATATATGTTGTGATTAAATATGCATTCCCTTCATATTTTACATTTTGTGATATTTTTGGATTATCATCTATATTAGAATTGGGATTAAGGCATTGATTCAAAGGATTTGCAACCTCTCCATGAATTTGAAACAGTAGAGTGTGGGTGGTCCATTCCGTGTAGCTATCTCTCTATTCACATCAATAGCTTACTTTTCTCCATTTATTTTGTAATCAGTTTCACAATGACTTTCCCTTCCACACTTAAATCCTTTCCCATTCCCCATTAGAAGATTTCATCTATGTTTCTTCTCATATATTGAGAATAAAAAAACCTCATTTCCTTCTCACCATGTTTCTTATAATTTCTTTTGAATTACATTTTTCTTTTCATAACAAATATTAATTGGAATCTTTGATTTCCATATTTACAATGAGAGAACATAAAAAATATTCCTATGTACCAATGTATCTTATATAAAATTCACTTCAATGAAATATTTTTACACATCTAATTAATCAATTCCTTATAAATGATAGATACATAATTAAACTAAAGTCATACCTTGAAACCATGGTAAAATATTCCTCATATGTATTAACAGATTCATCATACATTTTATTATACTCATCTAATTCCTTCTCCGTAAATTTATGGATAACATGAGAGATGTTCTTTCAATTTAATTACTATATAAACTCTTCCCATCCCATTTATTCAATTTATTTTTATTTATTAGTATTCTTGATATGATTGAACCATTTCTAATCTTAACCTTCCCGACGATAAACAACTAGGATAAATTTTTCATTCCTTGAGCATTGAAGAACAAAATATATTACCTTAATGATGTTGATAAATTCATCAACCAATAGTGGATCATAAGGACTACTGAGAAAACGTGTGTTTTTTCTAATGATTCACTCAACTGAATGATTTTACACCGTTTTCTCATTTGGATATCCTCTATGATTAATAGTTTGAGTGAGTATAGAAATATGATTTTTTATCCCATCTCCCATAACATTTGGTTTTTCACGAGTAAAGTTCTTACATTTCTCATCACATATATAAGTAACATTGTTCGTTCTAGTTCGAGCCACTAAAAAAATAAAATAATAATACTACAAGTAGCACTAATCATACTCGGTAAACCACTTTATGAAATGAGACTACGCATAATCTTTCAATCCCAGACACTAAAGGTTTTATCCTTGGTTATTCAATATCATTAACAGAAAACTATGATTTAAACGTAAACATATGATTTGGTTTTAATAATGTTACTTCATTATTGTTTCAAAAATTTATCTAAACCTTTATCTGATATTAAATGACCTGACCTTTTCATACATTGATATGACATAAAAAAGTTGAATATTATGAAAAAAATAAAAAAATAAAAACATGCTATAGTGATAATGCTTTAGTGTATTTATAATCTTAGAATCATAAATAGAATATTAATATAACATATAAATCATATAATGAACTTTTCATTAGAAAATAATCTTTTTATACAAGTCATATATAATATATTCTTTCATATCCCTGGGGGAAAATAAACATAATAGAAAAGTGAGCTAAAATGTTATTGAAAACAAAGAAGGTATAAATCATAGAATAAAAATAACGGTATATTAATCTGAAAATAATATTATAAAATTATCCCCTACATTTAAAATATCGTATTCAAGAGTCATTGAAATAATTATAAAAGAACCACATGACATGAATCCTTAAATAATACCTCTTGCATAAAACATTGAATTGTAGAACAAACCTAACAATTGAAAGTCAATTCATTGCTAGTCATGTATCTTTTAAAATAATATAATTGGTGAATGAGATCACTCCCAAAACCATATTAGTAGTATAGGTTCACTCTTAAGACTATCAGGGAAGAGAAATTCTTTTATTGAACACTTTTCACTTCCAGTTCCTATCCTGTTTGAATCGAGTTCATTCCCCATTCCAATCCTATCTATCTCTTGATATATAAAATCATTACCCAATGAATTAGATTTAGATATATGTCCCACCCATAAAATAATAAAAACCATACAAAAATGGTCTATAAGAATATAAATCATTAATCATATCAGAACCCATTAAGTGAAGTAGGTTTCATAAATATTTCATTATATTGAAAACCATAGAAAAAATGGGTTTTATAAATATCTATCCATAATAATAATTATTGAACCATAAATGAAATAACTAGATTTTTAATTGATAATTTCACCATAAATATAAGTAAAATCAAATAATTTTATCTTTTATGGATAAAACTTCTGAGTGATCATTTGAAATAATTCTTGTGGAAAATATCATTTCATTTTGAAAAAACATAATTTTTAAAAAATTATCTGATATTATAAAAGAAAGAATTTTCATTGAAAATAAATTTTTATGTTTTAAAATTAATAATCTAATAATTAATTTGTTAGTTATATGGAAAAATTTGTTTATTCTATTTTAGTTAAAAAAATTCATTCCCAATTAATGTTTACAAAGTGTCAATAAACATCATTTAGAAAATGATAGAACTAATCCAATAATTTACATTATAGAAATGAAAAATGAGTAAAAATGATTTAAAAATCATAATATAATAGTTAAGGAATTTTTGGAAACAATTTTATGGGACATGTCTATGGAGGAATATGTGAATTTTAAAGAAAAATTTAAAATGAAAATTTTTTAAAATAAAATTCCTTATAAATATCATATCATTCATGTGAGAATTAATAAAATTAATTAATTATGTGAATTTTATGTAAATAAAATAAAATTGAAAATTTAACATAATATTTTAAAAATTCATCTTTCACATTATCATATAATGACATAATCAATTAATTAGAAGGTTATCCTAGTGAATGGAAATTGGGTTAAGAATTCGTTTACCATTTTTTAAACCGTAAAATCGTGGACACCATAATATAAATAAATATAAAATGAAACATTGAATAATATTATGATAATTATATTAATTATATTATATCTAAAATGGAAGTAGATAAATCAAAAAAATATTATGTGAATAAAGAAAATATCTCACATAAGAAAAAGTGAGACGAGAAATCCTTACATCTTACTTCCATTTAGTTTTTCTTAAATGAAACAACTATATATGGTTTAATTAATGTAATTATATCATTCCAAAAATTTATTAACATTTATAATAACTTATGATATGAATTTTTAATATCTTATAAATCATTCATGAAAAACAATTCATTATTTTCATGGTTCTGGGTGTGTTTGTTTCACAGTTTCATGATAGATTCATTTGTGTATAATTATTGTGGTTCTTGTAAAATGGGATTAAAAATATACAAGGGTAGTAAATTAGTATTAATTATCTTGTAATTTAATTAATATCCACATATATCATTTTTTATGAGGATTATTAATTTTATATAATGTTAATGACGCATGCTATGATATTTTGAATGTTTTTCTGAATATTAGAAACTAGTTTCATTATAATTATTTTTATAAGTATATATTAGTTAAAAAAAATGATATAGGTTATATTATATCTATTAGAATATTATTTATCCTTATACAATTATAAAATTTTATGAATGATGTAATAAAAATAAATAAAATCATTATATAGGGAGATGATAAAACGCCACAATTTGTACAATGATTTCATTTACTTATATAAGAGGATATGAGAATTTAAAAGGATATGTGATATTCCATTAGATGGATAATTATACTGTATATATATTATTATGGAGTTATAATGCCATAATGGATGGTTTATTTTAGGAGAAAGTATAAGAAGAAAAGAAATTAAGAGTGGTGCTTTGGGAAAATTAACTTTTGAATGTCACCTACATGAAGGATCCCATAAAAGTCATGGAAATTTTATATTAGTGAGAAAAGTATACTTTTAACATTGTGGTAGTGAGTAAGAGAGGTGTTGTAAAAAATCATAGGATAATTAATTCTAGTGAGGAGAAATTTCTAGGTATGTATACAAGAATAGGTTTTAGTTTATGTCATTTAGTAATTATTATTTTAAAATTTATTCTAATATCATTGTGTTGCTATTAATTACCATGAATTTGATGATAATTAATATTTTAAATTTTGTTTATGGCCATTAAGTAACTCAAAATCGGATTAATATTTGTATTCTCTAGGTATTTTTACCAATTACCATTTATTATTAACACTTTTTCTTATTTTACACACACCACAGTAAATATGTGACTTTACCATGGTATGTTTTTTATACACAAATATTTAAATGAATTTAATATATAATTCATACATTATGATTCCAAATCTGTAATATAGTTAAAAAATTTAATTCATATAATTGGAATAATTATATTTAAAATTTATCTCGTAGACACTATGGGAAATCATTTTTTTGAAAGTTAAAATGATCAAAATGATTAAAAGTTTTTACATCCAATTTCACTATGAAATTTATTACAAGGACATATATTAGATTTATAGATTTATAAATGAACTATTTCTACATTATAGCCAATTTAAAAAATAATTTACCTGTAGAAATAAATTAAACGAAATACTGGTTTTAAACAAAATATAGTACATATCACTCTTCAGAAAAAATGAAACGTCTCTAAAAAACAAAAAAATTCACACTAAGATAATTTATACGTAAAAAAAATAAAATTATTAATATTTTTTAAAATAAATTTATAAAATTATACAACATTATTTTAAAAATATGTTTCACTATAAAAGGAATAAAAATTATTTTTTTATAAAATGTTACATTTATGATTAAAATTGGATTTATCCATATCTTATTCATATAAAACATAATGTATGACAATAAAAAATATTTTATTTAGTTCATAACAAAAAAATTTATTTTCTTCCACCAATGGTTATTAATTTAATTCAATAAGAAAAAATTCCACTATGAGCATAAAAAATATATTCTATAAAAACAAACCCTTTATATTAATTTGGTTTTTATTTTTAATTATAACTAATTGAAAACAATGAATTAATTTTATAATCAATTTAAAATATATTTTCATAATTTAATTAATATCATTAATTCCTTCCATTTCAACGGTAAGGTGATAAATAACATATTAAAATAATAATATTTTAGAGTTCATTTATGCTCTTTGGTTTGTAAAAACTAATCTATCAAAGTGATTATTTTTTTATAATAATACACATCTTAAAATATCTGGCCCATAAAATAAATTGATTCAATTAATGAATAGTTTTCCTCTATTTTTTTGAATGCATTTTTTTGTATCATTGTAATTTTTTAGATTAAATTCAATACTTTGAAAATTAATTTTCCACAAGACTTCTCATTTTCCTTTCCTGATTAAAAATAATTTGGGTATTTTAGAAAATAAGGTATTTAAAAAAAAATATTAAACCAAATTATATCAATCAAGGGAAAATTTATAACAAATATAAATTATTTATAATTATAAATTAGAAATAAATGAAATTGTTGTTCAATATATAGCATTATAAAAATAAAATATTTTCCGACCATATTATGATGTCAAGGATAAATATTTTTTTGGAGAAGGGATTTAAAAATTGGTATTATAAAAAATAAATAATAAATTATCACTTATTTTACAATTTATGTAACTTTAAGAAATCTAATATCATTGAATTTGTTTGGGTTATAATTTTAAAAATGAAATTCTATGTGAAAATCTAATTTTTAAATATGAAAAATAGATGCCATTTAAAAAATTTTATCTAAAGAAGAAGAGAAAATTGAGAAATTAGTTTTGAAAAATAATTTAATTGTTCCAGTGTTTATTCCCACAATAATTCAAATGTTTTTCAATCCCAAGAAGATATAGAACCTAAGAAAACATTGGGATATGTCAAAAAAATCAATCAATTTTTATCAAATTAATGTTATAATAAACTGTAGACTACTCACCCTTTATATATTTAATTCTTATTACGTTTTAGTAGACTAAATTTTGAGGATAAAAATATGTGAAAGATAATATCTAAAATAAAATTGTTTGAAATTTTTAGGATTATAGTGATTTACATGAGGAGTATAGAGACACAATTATTTTTTAATAATAACCCATATATGTAGCTAATACTAGAGATAAACCATATCACATAATTTTATGTGTACACCATTTTGGTGTCTTTTTTTTATAAGTTTCATGGAAAAATCCTTAAATTTTATTACATCTTCTACTAAATTATTAAAACCAAAAATTCAGGGTGGGTATCATCAATTAATCTACCTATGTAGAATTATATAAGGATTGGGATATAAAAAACACAAGAGAAATTTAAATGTTCTATTTTTTTAGAAGAAGAAAAAAATAACATTTAGAATATATATGAATCACTAAACCATCTACCTATGGAACCCATAAAATGTGTCACTGAATTGGGGGTTAATACCAAAATTCAATTCGAATATCACCATATATATTTTAAATTTGTTTAATTTGATCCAATAACATATTTATGATATCTTCTTGTTTTTATTATAGGATTTCATGATGTATCTTTTGGGTTACTACCATCACGTTGTTGTTTCATAGAAAAACATGGTTTTTTATTTCCTTCCAACATATTTTTGACATTTATAATCGTGAAGATTCTTATTTCCCTTATAATTTAATTCACAATGAAATTTTTTTATGAAATATGTATTCGGGGGGGGGGGGGATCCTTTATATAATATGATTTTTTTCATTTTCATTTCTAATTTATTGAGTTCTCTTCGAATTTTTAAAAATTTTGGGTATTTTAAATTTTTAATGTTTTTTAAATATACTGATCATCGAAGTAATTACCTTAGTGAAATAAAAATATTTTGTAACGGAATAATTGATTTTTATTCATGGAAATAGATATAATTTTGTGTAAAAATTTATTGTGTTATAGATTCAAAATTTTAAAATTAATGAAATTTTCATTGTCTTCTAAATTCTATTCCATTATAGTGATCCATTATTTAAATTAACTTTCCCCTAAGGAATTTAATACATTTTTTACAACTAATTCATAATATTCCTACTTCTTAACTGATCCAAATGATGATTTTTTAACTATAATTTTCAAATTTATATTAAAAACCACATTTATGAAGGAAATCATGTCAATAATGATATTGGAAATTAATTTTCCATTGAAATATCATTTTTTTTATATTTAGTTTCATTTACTTAAACTACATTTTGAATTTGATATTTATGATAAATTAGAGCCATAATCTAAGTGTAATCAAGATTAACATATCAAACCCTTTATTGAAGTAAATTTCTTAATTGTTCTAAATATTACTTATAGTGGATTTATATTGTAATTATCTACACTATTTTGGGATAATTTGGTTGAGAAAAAATCAATGGATGATAAGGCATTTTTTACCATTTTTGGCTATTCATTTCTAGAGATTTTTAAGATAAAAATTCATTAATTTTGAAAATTAATTTTATTTTCAAAATCATAAAAAATTCACAATATAATTTAAAACAAAAAATTATACAATCTTATTTTAAAATTTTTTAATCAATGTAGAATTCAAAAAATACTATATTTTTTTCATTAAAGTGGAGTGAAAACATCAATATAGAAAAAAATAGTGATGGCTATATAAGAGAAATGTTATTTATGTAATTCATATGATTAAATTCCAAAAATTTGGAGAATAAGACCTTTCATAAGTGAAAACTACATTCATTTTTTCTTATTTACACACATATATAATCCATCTCTGCCTGTCTTATAATTTTTGACATTTAAAACCCACAAACCAACAAAAAATAAAAAAAACCCTTTATAAGTCTTCATAATGAATATAATTATTTAAACCAATTTGGTGTAGAATTATAATATTTTCAGTATTATGTTGCCTTTTTTAATTTCTATGATGAAAATATTATCAAAATTCAAAATAATGTGTTGAGAGGATATGTAGGTGATGTAGGAATCCAGGTGAATGATAGAAAACAATAAATTGTAATTAAATGGATGAATATAATGGAGACTCATAAAATGATATTTTTAGGAAGCCTGATATTATTTAACTACAATATATTAACTTTATTGAATCTCATTGACACGTGTCTTTAATTTTTCTCAAGCAATTTTTTGAGTGATCGCTGTTTGAAGAATGAAAGATTTAATTATGGGAAATTGATAGATATTATATTTTAATTATATTTAATATGTGTTTCAAAGTATATATCACCTTAATTTTTTATTTTTATTTAAAATGGCATAATTATAGGAATTTTTAAGAATTATCATTTCATTGTATTCAATTACCTGATTATATGATGTCAAATTTCTTTTCTCACATTGGTATTTTAGATAAAACAAATTAAAAAATTAAGTAACTTCTTTGATTAGATATTTAGTATCATTAGACTATTGGGAATATTTTTATTCAATTAAACCATGTTATTAGTTTACCTACGTGTGTCCCAAATAAAGTAATCATCTTGTAAAATATTTTAGCTGAAAAAATAGACATAACATCAATAAATGAATAGTATATGATGGTTTAAAACACAGATTGAGGTGACTAAAATTGGAAATGAAAGAGGATTAAATATTGATTTCTTAAATAAAATTCCTATTCCTATTTTTCAATTTATGTGGTATATAGGAATAGTAAAATTGGGGAAATTGGATAACCATTTTGGACATAATTATTTTAACGTTATTCGAAACTAAATTTTAAATAAATCAGCCAATGGGTGTCATTGTTATGGATGAATTTTTATGACACATTTAAACAAAAAAAATAATACCATATTTTATTATTAGGCTTCATATCATGTATAAATCCTTAAAACATTAGAATAATATATTTTTGATATATAATGTTCCACACATGTTCACTATAAATATGGACTTCCACTTCTTTAAAAAATATATTGAATGTGAAGGAGTGGAATATTATATGAGATATTGTTATTTGAATATAATTATTTCATGATGCTATAAATCCTTTAAAGGATACACTCTATGTTTTCTTGGATGGTGGAAATCATAGGATTCTCTTCCCTAATGAATTTTTTTCCATTCATTGTTATATTTTGTCTTTCTCTTGAAATAGTTTTTTATAAATGTAGCGGGAAATTTTATTTCAGGAATCCACATTATTGTAAATTATTCAATAATTAGATTATATATATGAACTTATAGTGTTTAAATAAATGGTTAAATTTTCATTAACAAAGTCACCCATTTGAGCCCAGTTAGTTTATTCTGTTTTCTTATCTTGTAGATAATCAGGTAATTGAATAAATTAGAAGAGGGGGGGGGGGGGGGTAAATACAATATTTTATGTCTAAATATAATTTATAAGTAATTTATTTATAGTATTTTTAGGCTTTGATGTATAGATGGTGAGATTTAATTTAACACTTAATTTTTAGAAAATGATAAATAGAATTTCTAATAGGTGAAACATGTCCATTGCTGCCATCTCGAGTATGTATTTTTTTAATTCTGTCATTATTTTTACCTCTCAACACTAATTTAAAGAATTAATATGATTTCGTTTTGAAAAAAATTATAAAACATCTATAAATCCAATAAATTATTAATTCATCAACAAAACATTAATAATGTGTCTTTTATTAACTTATCATACATCTTCCTCCACAAAAAACACCATGGTAAACCCTGTATTGAACTTTAAAATGGAATGTTTGGATTTAGGTGACAAGAATGAAGGATCCAAATTCATGTATTAAACTTTTACAACCTGAAAAGACCTTATATGGTGTATATATTTGTTTTAGAAAATATAATATGTTATTACATGATTAGATCATTTCCTATCAATACTTGATTCCATGTCCTTCATATCTCTAAATCCATTATGCATTTTTAGTTAAACCCATTAATTCATAGATTATTCTTAATCAATTAAAATTACTAATAAATGAATAAAGCTGGGTTTTATTTTATTTTTGAATTTGATTTATTGGATTTTGGTTAATGTTTTATTTTTCCATCTTTTATATGATTTTTTATAAATTAGTTTTTCATATGAAAACTGGATTTGAAAAAATGGTTCTTGTTTCAAATGAGACCATTGACAAATTCTTAAAATAGATTTTTTCATTCGAATATTTCAATGTTAGAATATAATAAAAATAAATATAGAATGATTTTTTGTTTTAAACCAATTTTATGATGTATTTGTCATGGATTCTGACTCTCTAAGAGCTGATCTTTAGGATGGATAAATTTTAAAATGAATCTAAGGAAGGTTATCTAATGAATTTTAAAAAGTGATTTGTTTTTAAAAAATGAATAATATATAATGGTTATTTAGTTTTATTTATTGTATAGAACCATAGAGTATTCAATACTATATTTTGTTGTTTTTTTGATTCATAACATTTGAAGAGAGTTTAAATAGTGGATGATTTTTTAAATTTCTTAATTGGTAAAGTTTTTTGAGAAGGAAGATGGATTTCATTAAAATGTTTTGAATTATTATAGTAATAATTATAATCGTGATTCATCTAATTGTTACTCTACCCAAAAACTAAAATCATTGGATTATGTTTTATTCCCTATCAATAGTGTATGAGTTAATTTTAGATTAATCGTTATAATTGTTATGTGGGACATTATATAGGATGATGAGTATTGAGAGTTTGTGTTGATTTTGAGAGATGATATATTTTGGGATATTCTATCCTAATAAAATTTATTATGGTTCTTTTATGTTGATTGTGTTTGTTGACAAGGTTTGAGGTTATTGACAATGACTAGTTATCAATGAAGGCATAAAGAGTTGACATGAATGTTGAACTGAACTCGTGATGCGTGAGTAATAAACTGGTTAAGAAACATTATCATGTGTGACATGTATAGTTGTATTTGGTTATCAATATGGGTTATGAGAATAATTGGAAGAAAACATCAATGAAAATCATAAGATTGTGTGTTGTTAACATTGAGTCTCATGGTCAAATCTCATGCAACAAACATGATTGTATTTGGATCTCGTGGAGGGATCTTACAAATCACTCATGATTGACATTGGAACTTTCAATATGTCCTGAAATGAAATGGTAGAAAACATAATTTAAAATAAAATGATTTCATATGATAGAATTTGAGTCTTTTAGTGGGATATTGTTTAGTACTCATGATTGTCTTTGGACTCACAGAGGGATCTCACACAACACCCAAGATTGTCTCTAGATCTCTAACCATGACATTGTGAAAACCAAAAATACGACTCATGGTCACGAATCAGGAATGTCCTTGAATATAATAGAAAATATGGAAATGATAGAATATATCATGATCATTGAATAACTCATGAAGTGCAAGATTGTATTTTGTTCTCGGGCTCAAATCTCTTGAAAAGGGTGAATGCGAACTCGAACCAGGGACTCGCTCAATGAGTGAATGCTAACCGAAGACTTTTAAAAATAATAGATGTTTAAAGAGGACTCATTCCCATATATCATGAAAAGAATGATAAGTTCATGAACCCAGATCATGTATAGCATGTGTTTCCCATGAGGTGGATAGTTGTCTGTGATTTTTAGAGTTAAGGGGGTGGACAAATGTGTATAAATAAACCAAGAAACTTCCTTAATCATTGATGAAGAAATTATTAAAATATTGATATGAAGCTCTTGCATATATGAGAATCATGGGTATATATCATGATTGAGGTTTTAGGATAATGATTATATGTGACTGACATCGCATAAGTGTTTCACATGATCTAAACAAGGCCATTCATAGAGAGAGAATGTGAAGTCACAAATGATGATTTGTGAAAGATGACTCGCAGAAGAGACTTTAACAGTGCAGGAATCCTAGAATGTGTGAATAACGGTTCATACTAGGGGTTCGTGACGAAGAATGTTTGTTATAGGGGTTCCTGGTTTTGGAGGACAGTGCTATGGGTTGCAACAAAAGAGGTTTGTGCCATGGGTTTTTGGAAAATGAGTGCCATGACAGTGGGCATATGAAAAATTGGGACCACACAAGGAAATAGGGTTTCAAACTAGAGGACTCACGCTAGGTGAGACTCTTTCAAGGCACCGGGGGTTTGTGCCAGGGGACCCACATAACGTGAGAGTCACACAAGGAACCATGATTTCATGCTTGGGGACATGTGTTATGCACCATCGGTTCAAGAGAGGGAAATAATGCAAGGTGAGACTCACACAAGGCGCCTGGGGTTTACGATAGGATCTCATGAAAGAAAATACACCCCATGATCTCACATATGTGGTTATGTACCAGGGCCTCTCATAGGGGTATCACACTAGAATATTTCACAATGAGATACTTGCTTACATTGCCTTGTGAATTTTTTCATTGACATATCTAAATTCTGAAGGATAAGAAGAAAATATTGTATTTTCACCATTTAACCATACTCAACCAAATGATTTATTCACTGAAACATTCAAATAAGTGAAACTGAGATGTGGATTCACATGATGATCTCTCCAATGGTGAGGTAATTGTTACATCTATAGAAAGTAAAAGGCAATACCATTTTTCAAGAATGTGGATGTGTTTCATCGAGATGTTTTCTTATTGTTGATGTAAAAATCTAGAAAGAGCATAAATAGAATATATAAATACATTTTTGGATTCATTCATTAGTGTTAATGAATAGACCTACCTTTCTATAAGCTGTGGGTGGATCCATTTCGGAATAGTGAGATATGGAAGACGAAGAAGGTAATCCTTTCCACCAATTGCGAGTCAGAGAAAGAGAAAAAAGGAGGGAAACCTATTAATTAATGATATAACACTAGACCATTTTATTAGTGTTAAACTGGGAATAGAAGTGAACAATCCCAAACAGCATATTTTATGTGAGCCTTAGTGAATACATTACAATTGGAAAAACACCATTTTATGCTCCTTGGATGTTTCCCAAGGGGGGTGAATCAAGTAAAAATTGATGTGTCTATGTTCATCCTTTATTGAATTAATTTCAATTCATTTTCATTATATAAAATTCATAAATGAAATGATCAATATAAAATATAATGAAATAACAATGCGACCCTTATAATAAAGAGTTCATGATCTAGTGGGTCATGATGAAATTTGGAAAAAAAATCCATACCCTAATTCAGCCCCTCTCAGGGTATCTATTCCCCATTTGGACCTATAAATTGGTATCAGAGAATAGGTTAACTTTGTGGATTTATTTTTTATGAAAATGATTACTCTACTACTTGAATTTATGATTTACTTTTCTCTTATCATTCTGTTCCATTGAAAATTGATGATCTACAAAGAAGAAGAATAATTATTTTTTTATTTCTCAATGTAGATGTGTCTATGGAAAAAATGAGATTCTGCATAAGGAAACCAATAGTTTACTAAAGAATGGTTTGGCTTAATCCGATAGTGAAATCCAAGAAGGATAAAAATGGAATTTGTGAATGAAGAAAATGATTTTGAAAAAAAATTAGATGTAGAAATTAAATATAATGATATCCATATCCAATAACTATAAATTAAGGTCATCAAGATAAATGGTATTAATATCAGGATTATTGATGTGGCTATAAATCTGAGGGAGAAGAATGACTCCAAAGATGAACAACATCAAAATTTATCATTAATGATACAAAAACTCAATGATAATGAAAAGGAAAATAACCATAACTCAAAAAAAATTGTAATCTTAAAGGTAGAAACGATGATAATCTATATAGATATATGAACATGTTTAGAAAAATCAAAGGATAAAATAGTATAATTCTTGAAAGAAGTATTCTATTGCTCAGATGAATTATCAGATAAATGAGAACCTTGATATGTTTGATAATATCACCCTATATTTATACGATTATATGAGTAGTTAAAAGAATGTCAATAGAGAAATTATTTCTCAAATTGAATCAAGGGGTATGAAGATTCATCAATTAGGAGAAGATCTAAAATCAGTTAAGAAAAAAGTTGAGAAATGTAATTCTATAGGAAATCCCATATTAAAGGACGCATTGTATATATTATTTGATTATCTACCAGGATGTGACAATGAAATTAATTGTGCGTATGCTACTTTAGAGGTAAAAACAAGATATAATTGTCCCATACCATAGGATGTTCAGTTTTGGAAATTCCGGAGTTGGATTTGATCAACCCCCTACCATGCATGATAATAATAGAGCTATGAATACATCCAAAAATCAAATCAATCCTACACTTATTAAAGATAGACCAATTTTTTTTTATAGGATGTGGTAAAAACATGTTCTATTTATATGGGATGGATGATCAAATTTCACATTTTTGTTTTGAGGATTTGGAATATATTTCACACTGTGATGATAAAAATATTATTGAATCTATGAATAAGATGAATCATTTTGAGAAGTTTGAAATAAATATATCTTAGAAGAATGAATCCAATAAATTATACTATTATGGGAGAGTGGAACAAACCATGAGTATGTGTTAAGAATCGCATGAGCACACTATTAGAAAAAATTCTATGGATGCATCAACATCTCAGTTGAGAAATGAGAAAATAAATCATGCCTTTGATGGAAGATGTTTTATATGTTCTAATAATGGTTATTTTGCAATAAAATATAGTAGGTAGAAAGTGGGGAAGGAAAAATAACCCATGAGATCACTAAAAATGTTAGTGTGTAAGGAAAAAGTCATTATTGGAAGATAACATTACAAGTTGAAAAATATGATTCCATCCTATGGGGAATCAAAAGCATATATAAAATATCAGTAAACTCTGCTATTACACACATAAATACTCTATTGGAATGAATGTGAACAAACCAAGATGAAAAAGGTAGGATTTTCTCAAATTTTGACTAAGAATAATGTAAATTCAGTGGAAGAATCATCCCCAATAAGAATGATTGGAATGAATCATATTACTAATAAACAAAAAAAAATAATTAATTCAAGAAAAAACTAACACATCATTCCACATGGTGAGAATTGATTTTCTAAGAAATATGCCTCCAATGGAGGAAGAAACCAGAGCATATGACCATTGGAGTGATTCATACATAGAGAAGGATTCATGAAAAATGGAATATTAGTAATGAATCAATGAATAAAATTATTACTAGTGGGTTTAAACCCAACATTGTGATAAAGAAAATGATTACATAAACAATATATTAGAATAAGAATGAGAATTTGGGAAAATAATGTCTAGTGAAATATACAATGTAGTTAATGTGGCCTTGGAAATTGGAAAAATAAGAAAAGTAGTATAATGATTTATAAGATGGTATCAATGGGTTGGCCCATCAGCATTGACAATAATCTTCATCTTGAGGATTCTATAGGATCAAGTCACTTTTTGTGTATAAACTCTATTAGGTAATTTTAAAGTGTTTTAGGTTTAAGGGGAAGTGGCATCAAAAGATTCAAAATGATGATGTGATTTGATCCATAATTTTAATTAATTCAATTCAGTCATAAGAGATGAATAATTAATTTGGATTAATTACTTGAAAGGAGTTAATGATTTAAAGATTCATAAAATTTAGACAATTAATTGAGGCTAGTGGATAGTGATTCTTATTGTAAGAACCCGGTTCTTTTTCTTGAGGTATGAGTTACTTATTTTCTTTTCTCCTTTAGTGTTTTTCAATAAACAATGGAAATGTAGAAAAAATCCCAAAATTATGGGTAAATTCCATGTACTTTTGTACACACATCGTGTACTTTTCCAGTGTGGGATTAGAAGACACGGCGTGTAGGCTTATCAGTGGTTTAGGTTGAAAAAAGTAACTACATACTGTGTACTTTGTCCACACACCGTGTACTTTGTCCATGTGTGATGAGAAAATAGGGTGTGTAGGTTTTTCAGTGATTAAGGGTGTAAAAACAAAATATGATCCTTGTACTTAGTAATACATGTTGTGTAGTCAGTCGGCAGATGAACAGTGAGGCGAAGGAATGTAGTCGCTAGAGGAATAAATTAAATGAAAATTACATGCCATGTAGTCATGTTTTTCTGTTACAATTTTCAGTTGCCTCCTTATTTGACAGAGGAGGCATAGAGCTCACCAAGAGTATTGGTAGAGAAGGCTGAGGCTTGGAGGAGCTCCCGATCGCTCACCAAGACTCTGATTCTTTCACTATCGATCTCTTTTGAACCATACTGATAACGTATTCTATCTTATTTAACATTTCCTTCCAATTATTTCCCTAAGGGATATTATTTAGGTATGAACGAGTTATCATTTATCCCAGATTTTCATCATTCTGGGTCATTTCAGGAGGTGCCTTTCACGTATATCGATCAGAGAAGATAGAGGTTGGTGGTATTGTGTTTAATTCCAACTATCGAGTTGATTTTGTGTACCGTTTTGCCACACACCCATGTTCGGGGTGTCGTGTGGCTGAAACATTGACTGTTAAGATACCTATAATTGTATAGGTAATCTAATGAATAAGTAAGATAATGTTTTTGATCATTGCTTTGATCTAGTGCCACCCCGAGGGTGCATCTCCCGTATGAATACGTTTGGCCAAGATACCTGTGGGTATTCCATGATTTTTGAATGTTTTGTGTTTTCATGAGAGAAAACATATATAAATTTCTTGCTTATGCATTGGGCTCTACCCAGTTACTTGCATTTCCTCTGTTTGACCTTAGGGAAAGGCTCTGATACACCTAAGGTCGACATTCTATTTGGCTTGAGTGCATGATTATGATATGCCTGAGGGAAAGGTTCTCTTACGCCTGATGGTAAGATTCTGTTTGTCCTGAGGGCAAGGTTCTGATACGCCTGAGGGAAAGGTTCTGTTTAGCATGAGGGCATGGTTTTGTTTAGACTGATGGAAGGGACTTTCTAGTCTGAGGAAAATGATTACTTTGAATTCATTTATATTGAATTTTTAATTAATTATTTAAATGGTAATGTAACTGGGAGGAATGGTTACTTTTGATTACTTCCTAGTTTACTACATTTCATTATTTCACACTGCTGTTGCACATTTTCACTGGCAGTTGGGAATGGGTCTTTAGTGCTTACCTAATGAGATTTATTTTCTCACACCCGGTTTGGGTCATGTCCTGGGCCCAAACAGATTATATTGTTGCAAGTGTCAATAAGGGAAAGAGCCCCTACAGAGGTACATGATTGTTGTCGAAGAGTATGAGAGTATGGGATCAAGGATAGGCTTGCGATGATGTTGCGCTACTGTTGCACTGCTTTGGTTTTGTTTTGCATTACTTTGTACCTTATGTTGTATTGTATATAATTGTAGTGTATCCGGTTTGGGATGCTTTCTTGGAATTAAATACATATTGCATCATTATAGAAATGACTTTAGGATATCATTTACTTCATTTCTGTTGTCCATTTCAAGTTTATATTGTTTAATTATGTCACTTTTGTGTGTTTATATTTTTCTGCTGAGCTACACTTTGACAAATGAAGGCATAGTTTCCCCACTATTAGTCCAAGGCCCTCACTGCTAGTCGTTAGCCTCTGGCGTTTCTGGAAATCCACTTGAGGTAATGTGACTAACCAGGTTCAGGGAAATCATTGTGTGTCACCCAGATCTGGGATATTACAAATAGTTATTAGAGGAATTTCTTTTAAATGGGTTATTTTATTATTAGGCGACTACGGAAAGGGATAGATTGTTGTGGGATTCGGTAATAAACTGTGCACAGAAGTAGCTACCCCGTGTATAGGTATAGGATGGATTGCCTTGAAATAATTGTGATTTTCTATTTATGATTATTAAATTTGATTTTATGTCACCATTGGGTGACAAACTTTTGGTGTTTTGTTTATATTTTAGACTAGGGGTTCTGTTTAGTTACAACCAGGTGAGATGAGGGTATTCTATCTCATGCATCATTTAAGAACCTGTTAGAATCACATGTCATGCATAGTTTTCCATGCAATGTAGATGCATTATAAATTTCACATTGTTGTGATATATGTTGTGACATAAAATTCATTTTTTAGTGATATGTACCTTGATAGATATGCCTACTATTGATAGGGTATTGTTACATGTTAAATTTAGGATTATAGATGCTAAACTTTGGTTCCTAAAAATTATGGACTCTCTTGGACTGAAATTTGGCAGATCTTGATCCAGCCCTTTTTTTGGCATTTTGTAATATAATGTGAAAGGTCGTGTGATAAAATTTGGTTCTCTAGGAGTATGGGCCCCACATATTGGACATTGGCATACTGACACATGAAATTAAAAGAAAATGGGGCTCCAGAATAGATTAGGAGGGTTACTATCTGAAAACCCTGACATCATGACATGTGGTTCTATGAATACATGTCGTGCACTATTCTGTTCGAGAATATATGAAAAGAAATTTATGTATTTTTTGTGTAGTTTTATATACATTCCATGTAGCGTAAATCCGTGTAACCCGCTGGGTTTGAGGGAACACAGGTCTTCCGGTTTTATCTGAGGACACGTTGTGTACCTATGGGAAATGCAGTGTAGTATTGACCGGTGAGGGACTGTGTGGACTTCACCAGGTGGATGGTGAAACAGAGTTGTGTACACACCCTGTACATGTGGAACACACCGTGTAGTGTTATCCATTTAACTATCCGTGTAGATAACAACACGGGTCCGTTGGGACTTCTTAGTATAATATGTGTCCATATTTGAAAACGCCTTATAGTGTAACCTGGGTACACATTCCATGTCACTATCAACACGATCTGGTGAATCTTTTCTAGTACACACCATGTCTATCCTGAACACACAATGTAGTCTTGTCATAGCAGTGCAGTTTGGATTAACAGTGTAGAAGAAATTGGGCATGAATGAGGATTTAAGTACATGTCGTGTGTTCGGACAACACGCCATGTGTTTGGTGTGTTACATGACCAGTTTTATCTCAAGTACATTCCCATGTAAATGGATTATGGGAACACATCGTGTAGTAGTTATACACACCATGTCGTCTTGTTTTGTAAAACATGAGTTATTTTTTTCTCATGTTCTCTTTTTGTTCTTATAGAATTCAATCCAGGATAATCTTGATATGAGGTGTGGGATTGACCTTCTAGACTCATGTCGCCGAGTCGACCATGAGTTTATCGCCAAGTGAGTGGTGAAAATTATACTCCAAAGATGGTAGGCCATGGGCTACTGATGGATCCTCTAGCAATTCAAGATGCAGTGCTAGCCGTTATACCAGACACAGGCATGGATGTAAAATTCTGTGAAGGCTTCATGCGGTTCATGCAGACCTTCCATGGAGCACCGCTGGTTGCCACATCTATGGTAGAGCTGACACGTATATTTCTACAAAAGCATCCTCTTACATTTTCAGGGGATAACGGACCACAGGATGCAGAGTCATGGCTGGATTATATGTAGATGAACTTCGAGCAACTAGAGATTCCTCCTAAGAGGAGGGTCAATATCTCTACTTACATGGTGAGTGATTCTGCCAAGAGATGGTGGGATGTTATCACCCAGACTGAGCATCACCGAGACATGGCGTGGGATTATTTTCAGGCAGTCTTCTATGAATTTTTTTTCTTGAGACACTATGGGTAGACTGAGCTCGAGAGTTCATGAATCTGCAGTAGGGCACCATGTTAGTGACGGACTACTGAGCCAACATCAACGAGATACACCGTTTTTCACATGTTCTTTTTGGTGATGAGACGTTGACAGATAGAGGCATTGAGGGTGGTCTTTGATGTTAAATCTGAGAACTAGTGAATGTTTTCAAGTTGCATATAGTGCATGCTATTGTGAACCAGGCGTTGATTACTGAGAAGAACCTACGGGAATATAGTGGTGCAGACTAGGGCGGTTCAGCCCCAGTCTCTAGTACTATTTCTACCATCATGTGGAAGATGAAAATATATTTTTCTCAGGGTAGAAGTACTAGATAGAATAATTATTTAGGCAACCCGATAATGTGATACCAGTGTGTTAAAGAGGGGTACAAGAGACCTCAATGTCCACTTGATCTAATGGAGTGTCGATATTGTGGAAAGGGGGGTCATCATTAGCGTTTTTTCAGGGAGTTTCCACCAGTGACTAGTGACAGGGGTTCTGTGTAGACTCTGCGTGTAGGAGCAGGGACAATAGCTTCTTACCAATCAGGGAATTGGAACACGTCAAGATGTTCGGGATAGGGTGGTGGTCATGGTCGTGGTAGCCAGACACTATGATCTCAAAGATAGTAGGGTGGGTCATCTCATGGTATCCAGGATGTGTCATAGGGCCACGACATTGGGAAAACATATGAAGTGTAACAGACCCACCAAGAGTAGGATACCAGACCTTCCACTGTCATAGGTACTATTCTAGTTGCTTCTATTTTATCTTCTGCACTTTTCGATACTGGGGATAGACATAACTTTATATCAGTTCCAGTTGTGGAGAGCCTTGGGCTCTGTGTTTCTTCTTCTTCAGATATCATGAAGCTATACAATCCATTGGGAATGTGAACTACAGGTGTGCGTAAGTGAATGAGTTTTCTCTAGAGGTTGGTGGGTGTAACATTCCATGGGACCACTATGTCTTAGAGATGACAACCTATGATGTCATTCTTGGGATGGACTGGTTGGTAACCTTTTGAGAATTTTTAGATTTCCATCATCAATGGGAGAGTTTCACTTCACCAGAGGGCGGAGAGTTTCTTTACCTGGGTGAATGGGATGTCAAGGTGAGCCATGCTGGACCCAAGCATCATGGAGGAGGTGGGGTGACAACCCAAATTGTGGGTTTATATCTAGATGATCCAGGAACTTGTTAGAAATATTTCCCTCTAATGGTAAATCGCTTCATAGATGTCTTCCTGGACGACTATTTAGGTCTACCTCCAGAGTGATAGGTGGATTTCTCTATTGAGCTTGTTCCAACAGTGGAACCAGTGTATATTCCTTCATATAGGATGGCTACATCTGAGTTGTAGAAGCTGAAGAAGCAGTTGGAGAAGTTGTAGGAAAAGGGTTTCATCCGAGCCAGTACTTATCCCTGGGGTTCGCCAGACTTTTTTTTTCTAAGAAGTAAGATGATACCCTTAGACTTTGTGGGGATTATCGGAAGTTTAACCAGTTTATGGTTAAGAACCGATATCCCTTACTAAGTATTGATGATCTTTTTGATCAAATTCGGGAGCAAAAGTGTTCTCAATGATTGATTTGAGGACCAATTATCATCAGTTGAATGTTAGACAATCTGATATACCGCTTACTACCTTTTGAAGATGATATGGTCTATACAAGTACATGGTAATTCCATTCAGACTCACAAGCGCGCCAGTAGTTTTCATAGCTCTGATGAATCATGTGTTCCACCCATATCTGGATTCATTTCTGGTACTCTTCATGGATGATATCTTGGTGTACTCTCACACTCGACATGACCATTCCACCCATCTTGAGATCATACTGAGTATACTGCGAGAGCATCAGCTATATGCTAAGCTCTCAACATACCTCTTTTGGAAGGACCATATTCTCTTCCTGGGTCATAATAAATCATAGTCCGGAGTTTCGGTAGAAATAGAGAATGTGAGAGTAGTAGTTTCCTAAGAGAATCCTAAATATGTGTTTGAAATATGGAGTTTCATGGGGATGGATGGAAAGTAAAGGAGTTTTATTCAGGGCTTATCCCACATAGAATCACCGTTGATGGGTGTTGACTAAGAATGTTGTAATGTTTGTTTGGTTTGAAGCTTGTGAGATAGCCATTCAGAAGCTGAAGAGAATGTTGACATCAGAACTAGTCCTGATAATTCTAGAGCAATGGAAGATCTATATAGTTTACTATGATGCATTAGGTATTCATCTAGGAGCAGTGTTTATGCAGGGCTATCGAGTAACTTCTTGCAAATATCAGCAGTTGAGGGAACATGAGAGGAATTACCCGACACATGATATCGAATTGGCTACAGTGGTTCATGTGTTACACTGTTGGAGACATTATCTCGTAGTAGAACAAATTGTGGTGTTTAAGGACGATAATAGTCTTAAACACATCATTACCCCGCATGACTTGAATTTGAGACAGTGAAGGTTGTTTGAATACCTTCATTCCTTTGACATTGAGCATGCCTATACACCTGGTAAGGTTAAAGCAGTAGTTGCTGCACTGAGTAGGAAGACTCAGATACATGTGCTGCATGAGGCTTGTGGTGAGTGGTAGATTATGGATTTGTTTTCTGAAATGCATTTTCCGGTGCACGATAGTCAGGGGAGATCCTATCATTCATCCTTACCTATGACTTCTACACTCCTGGATAGAGTGAGGATGAGATAGCTATCCATTTCAGATGGCCTTGTTCTACGGGAGTCTGTGGAAGGTGAGGACCCTCCTCCATGTTGGATGATAGGCGATGACGAGGTACTACATATCCATGAGAAATTGTGGGTTCCATGGGATATACATGTGGAGTTGATGTGGAAATTTCATGATTCAGCTTGGGCAGTGAATCCTAGAGGTTCCAAAATGTACCGTGACTGGAGATGTTAGTATTGGTGGATGGGTATGAGAAAAGAGGTTGATGGTTTTGTTGAAGGATCTTCCACGAGGTCCGATGGACTGTTACAATAGTTACCCATTCCGGAGTGGAAATTGGATGATTCCGCGATGGAAATCGTGATAGGGTTTCCGAGGTCACATCATGGCAATGATGTTGTATGGGTTGTTGTGGAAGGACATACAATGGTATCTCCCTTTTTGCCGATCAAGGTGACCTTCGGAGTTGCAGATCTTAGTAAGTTGTATATCTGAGAGGTGGTACGTCTTCATGTGGTCCCATATTCTATCAATTCAGATAGAGAGGCCCATTTTACGCCATTTTTCTGGAAGAGTTTTCAGAGGGGCCTGGGTACATAAGTGCTTCTGAGCACATCATACCACCCTCAGACCGATGGTCATTCAGAGCATACATAACAGGTGGTAGAGGACTTGTTGCGAGCATGCATCCTGGACTTTGGGGGCTCTTGGGAGAAGCAAATTCCCCTTGTTGAGTTATTCTAACAATAATATTTTTTAGAAAACTATTGAGATGGCACCTTATGAGTCTTTATATGGTAGGCCATCCCTGTCACCCTTGTGCTGGTAGGAGGCAGGTGAGGCATTTTTACTGGGACCACATCTCATGCAGGAGACTTCAGAGAATGTCCAGTTGATTCCGAAGTGGATGGCTACCTCACAGTCTCGTCCGAAATCTTATGTTGATCGCCACAGAAGACCACTGGAGTTTGTGGTCGGGGATCAGGTTTTATTGCGTGTTTCACCAAGGTTGGTACTTAGGTAGATCAGAAGATATGAAAAACATTCACCGAGGTATATAGGTCTGTTTGAGATTATGGAGAGAGTCAGACTGATTGCCTATCGGTTATAGTTACCATAGAGGTATCGGTCCATGCATGTCGACTTCCATGTATCTCAGCTGCACCATTATGACTCATACCCATTTCAAGTTTTTCAGGTCGATGAGGTTAAACATCATGTTGATGCATCCTTTTAGGATAATGTGATTCATATTGTTGGTAGGAGCACGAATGTTAATTTAGGCTAGTTAGTTACTCTTGTACGGGTGCTATGGAAGAATGGAAGAATGTTGGATGAATCATAAGAGCAGAAGACTGACGTACATGCTCAGTGGCGAGGATTATTCTCCACTTTATCTTCACCACACTTGGAAGGGAAATTAGGGGACTAATTTCTTTATAGGGAGATGTTTTTATATACACATTTCTTATTCTTGAGGTACAGGTTTCAACCTTTCCTTTTTTCCTTTAGTGTCTTTGAGAAAACAAGGTAAATGTGTAAAAAATCCCAAATTTATTGGAACACGCCATGTCATTTTTTACACAAGTTGTGTCCTTTGGCTGTGTGGGATGAGAAGGCATGGTGTGTAGGTTTGTCATCAGTTAAGGGTATAAAATCTAACTAAACGCCGTGTACATTGTCCACATGCCGTCTACATTGTCCATGTGCGATGAGAACCCAGGGCATGTGGGATTGTCGATGATTAAGTGTGTAATAACCAACTACATGCCGTGTGTGTAGTAATACATGTCGTGTTTTCATTTAGTAGATGAACAATGAGGCAGCGGAAATTAGCCGCCAGAGGAACAGCTAAAAAGGAATGTACATGTTGTGTAATCATGTTTTTTTCATTAAAATAGGAAGTATCCTCCTCATTCTACATAGGAGGAAGAGAGCTCACAAGGAGAAGCATGAGAGGAGGTCAAGGCTTGGAGGAGCTTCTGATCCCTCATCGGGACTCCGATTCTTCCATCGTGGATCTCGTGTGAACCGCACGGGTATGGTCTTCCCTCTTATTAAACCTTTTCTTAAAATTATTTACCTAAGGGATGTTATTTAGGTTTTAACGGGTAATCGTTTATCCCAGATTTACGACATTCTAGGTCGTTTCGTGATGTGCCTTTCACATATATCAATCAGAGGAGATTGTGGAAGGTGGTCTTGTGTTTAATTCCAATTGTTGAGTTGATTTGATGTACCTTTGGGCTACAAGCACATGTTTGGGGTGTTGTGTGGATGAGACATTGACTGTTGAGATACCTAGAACTGTATAGGTAATCTAATGAATAAGTAAAATACAACTAGATATCATTGCATTGATCTAGGGCAACCATGATGTTGTGTTTCTCTTGTTTGTCTATTTGGCCATCATACCCATGGGTATGCAGTGATTTTAGCATGTTTTGATTTTTATTTAGAAGAAAAATATATAAATTGATGACTTATGCATTGGTCTAGGCCCTGTTTCTTGATTTTTCTACGTTTGGCTAGGGGACAAGGTTCTGATATACCTGAGGGCAAGGTTCTGATTGGTATGAGGGCAAGGTTCCAGTACGCCTGAGGGAAAGGCTCTTTTTGGCCTAAGGGAAAGGTTCTGATATGCCTAAAAGTAAGGTTCTGTTTAGCCTGTGGGAATGGTTTTGTTTAGCCTATGGATAGGGACATGCATGTCTGAGGACAAGGATTACATTGAATTAATTTATATTTAATTGTTAAATAATTATTAAAATGGTAATGTAACTTGTAGTAATGGTTACTTTTGAGTACTTCCTAATTTACTGCATTTCATTATTGCACACTACTGTTGCACATTTTCACAGGAAATTGGGCAAGGGCCTTTTGTGGTTGCATACTATGATTTATTTTGTCACTCTCTTTTAGGGTCATGTCTTGGGGACAAAAAAGATTATATTACTATAGGTGTCGATAAGGGTAAGAGTCCCTACACATGTACTTGATTTTTGCAGAGGAGTATGAGAGCATGGGACCGAGCATAGACTTGCGATGCTGCGGTGTTCCTATCACACATCTTTTTTTTTGTTTTTCTATACATTGTACATTGTGAAGTATTGTATCTGATTGTAGTGTATCTTGTTTTGGATGATTTCATAGAATCAGAGACATGCTTAATCGTCATATATATGACTGCTGGTAATATTTTACATCAGTTTCATTGGACATTTCAGGATTATATAGTTTATTGTTCTTAATTTTTGGTGTTTATATTTTTGAGCTGTGTTACACTTTAAAAAATGAGGGAATAGTTTCCCCACTATCAGTCCAAGGCCCTTGCTTCAAGTTGATAGTCTCTGGCATTTTTGAAAAATGTGCCTGAAGTCATGTGACCAACTAGGTTCGTGGAACCCATTTTATGGCACCCAAATCAGAGACGTTCCTCTTTTATTGACTTTATATCTTGTTTCCTACATCATGTGATGATTCAGTATACTTAGAAGTTTTGTTTAGGGATCATTATGATGTGATACATGGTAAAAATTAATACTGAAAAATAATAATCCTTGAGGGTCTAAACATGGGACCATTGAAAGGAAGAGCTTCACATCGTAGGGGGATCATTATATCTCTTTAACCTGATGCTGGATATCAATGGGATATAAAGGATGAATGTTTATGGTGTCCAACATTATGTAGACTTATTGGGGGGAGAATCATCAAAACTCATGTATTTTTGGATTACCTATTTTTTTTCTAACAGTATAGTATTAGATGAATATTTTAATTACACCATGAAGCTGTAAGAGAATATTTAAAGTGGTTTAACAATTATATGTGAATGTATTCGAACAAAGTGACATTATTATAATTAAGAATGATCAGGATATCCAACAAACAAAGTCAAAATCGTGACACTAAGAAATAATGGAACATTCTATTACCTATATAAATATTCCTTGGAGGTTTTGAGATGATTTAGAATGGATAATTCCAAGGATATGATGACTCTGGAGGCTAACTATGTGAAATATTCATAATATTATAAAGATAATGCAATTAATGTCACAGAATAGTGAAAAATAATTTGTATTCTATTCTACAAGACAAAAAAAGACCTAATATTTCATTTTACATATTCCAAGAATCTTAGGTTCAATGATATACTAAGGAACCCAAATTCTTATAGAGAAAATTTTACTTCGGTATATCAAGTCTGCTGTTGATTTTGATTTGTTGTACAATGAAAAATCTCAGCAAGAGATATTTTGCTACAAAAATGCAGATTGAGATGGATCGACATATGATAGAAAATAAACATCAGGTGGAACATTCTATCATAGAAAAATTTTAATTTCATAGATATGTAGGAATCAATATTTCATTTCATTGAGTATTGTAGAATTTTAATACATTGCTTCCCCTCAGGAATGCACACAATTATTTTGGATGAAGAAACAACTTGTTGATATCAGATTTGCAGAGATATATACAATCAAAATCCATAGAGATAATTCAAGTGTTATAAATATTAAAAAAGTAATTAGTCACTCAACGATAAATAACATTAAAACCAAATATCATTTTATCATGGAGAAGATGGAGAAAGGGCTTGAAAAATTAAAATTTATTAATATAGAACTACAGTTTGAATTTTTCTTGACAAATACTTTACCCTTATAAGTGATTTAATGACATCAACTAGCTTTGGGAGTTCATTCGACTCCACACACTTGAAAAGGTGTAGATGTGGGACCTCATCTCCTTGAGCTATGGTGTGTTTTTTCCAAATGTGATGATATGTGTTCTTTACCCAATAACATACCCCAATGGAGCATCCTTCTAGTTTGTTGATAATCAAGGAGAAATATTGTAGCTAAAATGGGAAACAGTTTCTTACTTTAGACATGAGGAGAAGATTATTGGTGGAGCATTTAATATGGTGGAGTTTTAAATTTGATGATGCTAGAGTCGATGAATAAATGATTATTTATAATGATAGATGAGGTTATTGATAAATGAATAAGTTTGGTTTTGTAATTAAATTAAATGTTTCATTGATGAATTTATTATTATACTCTTGTTTCTCTTTTTGAGCAAGGCTCATGTGATGTGAGAGTGTGTGTTGTGTAAATCACTGATTTCTATTGTAACTGAAAGAAGTTAATTTTTTGAATAAGGTGGTATAATCCTTTATGTGGTATCAAAATTTAGAGAGTTATCAAAAAATACAATGGGGGGTATTGTTAACCAAAAATACCTCATGATGGTGCTTAACAGTTGATTGTGTTTTATTTATAAGGATGGAGATTGTTGACAAAGGGTGGTCGAAAAAAATGAATGAAGAGTTAGAAAAATTGTTTAACATATCATTCAATTTTACCATGTACGATAATAATTTTTTACTTTAGAAATCATTATGGGTCACGCAATGAATCACATTATAAAAACATTGAAAACCAAAAGATAGTGTGTGATTAAATTTTACTCTCACTGTGAGATCTCATGCAGTTCATATGATTGTCTTCAGATCATGTGGAGGGATCTTCTGAAACACTCATGATTGACTTTGTAACTCATGATGTGTAACAAAGATCATTGGAAGACAATTTTTTTTAAAATCGTAAGATTGTGCTTAATTGAATTTGAGTCTCGTAATGAGATCCTGTGCAGAACCCATTATTTTATTAATTTCATGGTGAGGGATCTCATGTATCAATCATGATTATATCTAGATATCACACCCATATATTATGAAAATAGGGAAATGGAATTCCTCTATCGGTATACAAATTCGCAATAATATAATGGAAATATATGGAAATTATAGAAGAGGACATAGTTGTTGATAAACTCATGAAGCACATGATTTTATTGGGTACTCACACTCACATGTCAGGAAAATAGTGACTGTAGATTCGCACTAGGGACTCATGCAAAGCATGAATTATAATCCAAGTGTTTTGAAAAAAACAAAAGTTAAAAGTGGACTCATGACTATATCTCACACAAAGAATGCATAGATAATGCACACGGATCTTGTGGAGCACATGATTACCATGATGTTGTAGATTGTCATTGATTTTTTGGAGATACATTAGTTGAAACTCATATAGAAATATCCCAAGACCCATTCTTAAATATTTATGATGTTTTTTTAAAAATACTTCTCTAATGATAATTGGGAGAAGAGACTCTTGGTTATATATCGTAACAGAGGTTCTCAGAGAAATATTATTGGTGATTGACATCGCGTATGCGTTTTTCATGATGTGAACAAGGTATTTCAAAAAGAATGAAATCATACATGTGAAAGATGAATATCAAAAGTAGACTCTCGAAAGGGACTTCCCTAGAGTGTGACTCGTATAAAGTGTGAAAAGGGGTCAATGATAGGGTTTGATGTTGATGGGGTTCTTAGTGAAAGAGGGTAGAGCCATGGGCTTGGATTAAAGAGTTTCGTTGTAAGGGTTTACAACAATGGATATTCACACTAGGGGAATCGAGCAATGTGGGGTTCAAACAAGGCACCAGGGGTTAACTCCAGAGGAATTGAAGAAGGTGTGAGTCGTGTAAGCCACCACGGGTTCATGAGAAGGGAGTCACATGTGGTGAGACTCATGCAAGGAACTAGGGGTCTATAGTAGGGGACTCACTTAAGGTGTAAGGGGTTCATGCTAGGGCACTTTCACAAGGTGATACTCACACAGGGTGCCAGGGGTTCATGCCAGGATCTCATGAAAGAGGATATAATCAAGGATCTTGCATAAGTTCATATTCACCAGGGTCTTGTATACATGTATCACACTAGAATATTGTGCATGAATACACATGCTTACATTGCCATGTGAACGGGGTTCTTGTCATATCTTAATTCTAATATAGAAGAAGAAGGAAATGGATTGACACTATTAGAGAATACCATAGAAGGTGGTTATTTATTATTAAATTAAAAGTAGTTAAAGCAATACCTTTGAACACATGAAGATATTTCCAATGTTGAGGTAATTTATATATCAATGATAAATAGATGTATTGTTTAGTTTTCTGGAATGTGGATGTGTTTCCTCCAGGTGTTTTCATAATAGTGAAGGAGAAACCCAAAATGGGATTCAATAGATCATCTACAGACAGTTGAGGATGCATTCATTAGAGATAATTAAGGGACCTAATTGCCCTTAAATTGTGTGTGGATCCATTGTAGAGAAGGGAGAAATAGAAGAGAAACAAGTTGATCTGTTCCACTAGATGTGTTCTAAAGAAAGAGAAAAGGGAGAGACCCTTTCTAAAGTTGTGATATGACCCTAAAATTTGTAATGGAAAAGGTAATAGGCATAAAATTCATTTAACCAAAACATATGTATTGGCAGTGATCCTTAATATAATTTTCTACAATCATAATTTTTTCTTTGTATGATCCACTTATGTATTCTAGTGAGGGAGAACCATGTAAAAATCTATGTTCCCCTTTGATGGATTTATTTCATTACTTTTAGTTCATTATCATCAAATAAAATTTTAATGGATATGATAAATATAAAAACTAAAGAAAAAACAATACGACCAATATAACAATGATATTAATATATTTCTGTTATATTTTTTTTTGTAATTAGTACCATAATATGATTCACACACCTCCCCCCCCCCCGCATGGTATATATGCCCCATTTTGACATAACAGGATTTTTTCTCGATGAGTTTATGAAATTTTGGTTTCAATTGATCTTTGATTAGTGAATCCTATAAGTAATCATCCTATGTTACTATTATTATAATAGTTAATTATTTGGTTATGTTCATGGATCACTATTTTATTGTGTTCAATAATGTTGGTGCATGGTGAAAGGCCCAAATATGGACTTGAAGGGTGGATTATACTTTGAAAATCCATAGATAAAGTCTTGGGTAACTTTGATAGGTGTATTTTATCAAGTTATATCAATGGAACTATTGGGATGGAATTTTCTATATGGAACACTATAATATGATATTTCTAAATCAAGGATTTATGTCATAGTTCAATGTAATTTCTTAACTTGAAGTTAGAAACATGTTTTTCTATATTGAGGCATGTTTCTAATTGGAATGTTTTTTAAATATTATGAAAATGGGGGATAGTTTTGATTTTTTACGTGGTGTCATAGATGTTATCAATGTTGAGAAATTATTTGAGTATTATTTTGGATGTATCTCATTTTGGGAATGGTGAACTAGTTTTTTCGATTGCTGTTAGAGGTTATATTGGATTATTCATTACAATGAATATTTTATAGTGGTATTATTTTTATGATACATTCCCTTGTGGGTGTTTATATAATTGATTCTATTAATATAGAAAACTATTAAATTCTAAGGATTACTATATTAGATATATATTCCCTTAGATCCCCATGATGGATGGATGTGGATTCAATCTTTTTGGAGTTCACCTCATGTTATTAGATGATTCACTTTTCTACATTTGAGGAATTATATCATGGGTTATATAACATTATTTTTTGACTCTATGGTTTTTTATTTAAATTTGAATCTCAAAGGGATGTTATTATATTTCTCAATGACCACAAATTCGATGGAAATGATTCATGTAAATTATTTACGGTTAAATAGCTTTTATAGTGATTTTTTCATTGTTGGTTCTTGATAAGGTTATATCTGATAGGTTCCCAAGGAAAAATGTGAATATATTTGGTTCATAAGGGTGTGATGTGTGTAATTGTTTCAAAAAAACCTAAATCATGTATTTTATTCACTAGATAAATGCAATATAGATTCCTTTTATTTTCTATTGAGGTGGTTAATATTTGAGTTGAAAAACTATCACATTTGTTGGGTTTCTTCTCCCAAGAAGAAAATATTCATGGAATTGTTTAAAATATATAATAAACAATATAAATATTAAAATATTTGGAATAAAATTAAAAATAAATACATGATATTGAATATAAATAAAATTCATTTGGAATCAAAATCAAAATAGTAGTTGTGGAGAAGCTTCAACCTCTCGACCACTCCCCTCTTCCTTGTTTAAAAATATATCCCAAATAAATTTCTCAATACCCACCAAAGAACCACCATGTGAACACCCAAATTTACATAGAGATAATATAAAGACCTCAATATGATTATTATATCTCTTGTTAGTGCGATTAAATTATATGAATTCCTTTAAAAAATCAATGCTATTTGAAATTACTATGCTCAACCACAAGACCTTTTAAAAAATTATAAATAAAGAAGTGATTTTTTTAAATAATAGACTGAAAAAAATCCCAACAATTATGATGAAAATATATTAATGAAAAAAAACCAAATTAATTAAAAATATATGAATTTATTAATTTTGAAAAAAATATAACCAAGGAAGATCGTGACATGGAAGAGAGTGTCTGTCGATTATCTCAACCCACAACCACATGATGTTTAGACTTGCACCACTCGAGTTTCCCCCATTTTCTTCATTCTATAATAAATAAAAAACATATTCACCACGATATATATATCATCCTTACCTTTTCTCTATTAATTCATCCCACATTATAATGACGATGATATGGAAATATAATGACTCGAAGGGGGGGTGGAACTATGCCCTCATGTTTCTGTCTGTTCAACATTGTATCATTCATATTCACCATAAAAAATGAATATCCATCGGACATCTTCTAGAGAGTTTTTTATAATTAAATACCCTATATAACCTAAAAATTTTATTATTATTTGGAGACTTTGTAAAATATATATAATTTAATTACAAAAAAACTTCTTTTTCCTTAAGATATCTTTCATATTTCTCTTTTTTGACTATAATAAAGATAGCCTTAATGAGTAATTGTCTCATTGAACAAATCAAAAACCCATTCCCTTAAGTTCTATTTTTTATCCCGATTAAATAATATTTTATAGAGTAATTTTGACCACGTTATATTGCATTTAATTAGGGGGGTCCCATATCGTGAGTCGAACCAATTTTCCATTATGAATGATTTATTTGGGCCTATCCAAGGTCAGATCAATATATGGTCCAGTTCACAAAGATTTTGGATAAAAATAGTAATAGACTAAAAAAATAAAAAACTCAATTATGATAAATGTGGATAGTGATATTGCTAAAATATATAATTGATGTCAACCATTTAAAATTCCAGAATTGGGAAATATTCAAATTCATGCCAAAAAATTACCTAAAATCCAAAAATAATTCTACACAACTCAAATTGTTAAATTTGTGGAGATTAAATAATTTAAATGAAAATGAAAAAAATTTAAATATTATACCAATCAGTTATCACAAATATAGATCTTGGAATCTAGTACAAGTGAGTATCAAAGTAAATTCATGGAAAATTCAATGCACATATCAAGGCGGTTCACCAATTTATCACAAAGCATAAAAAGATATCCTTCCTCATTGAAAAAGTATTTCAAGTAAAAAATTTATATCATTCAACATATTTTCAATTGTTTTCTCCTCACAAGGAAAAAACACAAAAACTCTACAAAATTTTTCTCTCAACACACAAATATGGATTTTCAACAATGCATTTATCATCCAAAATCATGATTGAATAACAATAGTTTTGATAATTTTAAACATATACACTAAATAATATCCAATTAAATGTGATTATCTTAAGTAATTATCATGGATGTTCATTTGTAAAAAAATTGAGGGTTTAAAATCTGAAAAATTTCGAGGATGAATTAGGAGGGTTTGGCTCTTTTTGATGAAAAAATTATTGATTCTAATATTCTTTCAATTATTGTCTCCTTTTTATTGTACATAGATTAAAATCCGATTTATGCAAATTTTAGAATATATTTTACTTCCAACTCCATAAATATTTAAGAAACATAAAATGAAAATTTCCAATTTTCTTTAAAAGATCCAGTTTGGAATAAATTTTTTCCTTCGAGTGATAAAGATAGAAACAGAACTTTTCTCCAAGAATTATACAAGAGGTCACATATTTAATTATTAAAAAAAAAATTTCCTAAAAAAATATTTCAAAATATTAATTACAAACCAAATATCTCAATACATGATTTAGCACACCATAATTTACCTCCCTCGCAAACTTAATTTGAACTGCATCACACATGTCTACTTCTAGAGCATGTTGGAAATGGAAAATTATTTTAATGTGGCTATCCTATCTGGATGTACATGTATACCAAGGGACCAAGAAAGATAAAATTTATAGTGGAGGATAATTTAAATATTAGTCATATGAAATGTGGAATTCAAAATAAATATAAATTTATCAATCGTTTTAATCACAAGTACCTGAACCCTTATGTTTTGAACGAAATAAATCATATTATCATTAAAAAATATGGGATTGGTTCACTCAAGAAATGTGGTGAATTTTAATAATATATGAAAAAGTTTTTAGAATCCTCTATGAATGGTATTTCAAAGAAAAATACAATTAAATGTGGCATGATATTAAAACATTATACGTGTTTTTTGTGAAATGTCTAAAATATTGAAATTGAATAAAATCCGTTTTTACAATCTATTTATGTAATCTTTCAAGGGATTAATAAGTTTTCTCAGTGACATGGGATTAATAAATGACTATTTACATCATTGAAACTCACCAGTATCAAATAATAAAATATAGAATTTGAAAATTATGAAATGAAAATAAATGAATGTAAATGAAAAAAATGAAAAAATTAAAACAAATATTTTAAACAAAATAAGGAAAATATTAATCTAGATTGTATCTTCACCCCCACCAAAAAATTATATTCTAAAATTTCCACATTATGAAATAAATTTCTATGAGAATAAAATTAAATAAGTTAAATACATAACCAAAAATACATGACAAGGAAAGATGATTCTTGGATTCAATTGTATTAAACTTCATGAAGATGGATATCCCCCAAAAGGCATTGGAAAACTATCTCTGAATAGATTAAACATGTTCCCATTGAACAATAATGGTTTCCCTTTATCTATTTCTTGTATATTTATTTCCCCAAAAGGAAAAACTATTGTTACAATGAAAGTGCATGACGACTAGGAATGAAATTCACCTACCAATAGATTCAATCATGAATAAAAAAGAAACTATTTATCTCTTTAAATGATGTTTTTATTGAGAATAATCCCATAATTAAATTCTTCTGTTAATTCCACATGCAACCTGGAGTTTTAATTTTCATTGTTTTTTTCTCCTCTAGATCCTAAATACAAAATTTTCATTCATTTCCAATAGAAAATAGATTCATGTTACATGTTTTAATATCCTAAAAATATTTGATCTATAACTCAACCAGGAGCTAAAAACCCATTCTATAGACTAATATAATTGGTCAAACACCAGTTTGGGGTTTTTAATGAATTCCTATATCCATATAGTGATTCATATATTTTCAATCTTCAATCCTTTCTATTTTGGATCATAATTTTCTATAGAATTGGTTTTATTTCACTATTTAAAATCACATCAACCCTATTTATTTAAGATGAGATGATATAGAGAACCTATTGAAAATATCTTAATTATTCAAAGGTGATTCCAATTTAGTTAAAAATTATGTAACATGATATATATTTAGTAAATTTAGTTATCAAAATATTGAAAACAATTAAATTCAAAAACATGGACATAGTATTGGCATCATCAACTCTCATAGGAATTTCGTCTACAAACCTTGATACATAATCAACATAGAGAATGATGTAAAAATATACACAATAATTGAGAAATTCTCCATTAATTAAATTCCCCATACATCAAAGAAATCACAAAACAAATGACCTTTCTATGGAATCTAATCCCTTTTGGTTTGGTTTTCACGAAAATTGACAATATTTATAATTTCTATAAAAATAAAAATAAAATATAAAAATTAAGGTACAAAATAAATATAATAATGTAAATTTCTTGAAGATCCTTGCAGCCCAAATTGTAACACAAATAATAATGTGAATCTGAGAGATAAATGGATGGAAAATGTGAGTACAATTTAACTTAGGAGTTGAACAATATTTAAAAACCATCAAATTAAATAATTATAAAATATATTTGAAACCATTAATGATAATCCCACTATTTTTGTAACTGAGTGTTATTAATAATTTAATTTCAAAGGAAGAACAAATTCATGTGAATATTTTTTTTTGAAAGAACAAAGATGAGTTGGAAGTGGAAATCTAGTCCTTTTGATTCTGAAAGTAGTACTCAAAATAGCCTAGAAAAAATCAATCCACCAGTGACTTATTATAGGTGTAAAACACTAGTGAAATAAAGTTCTCAAAAGTGTTGGATAAAGAGGTTTTAGATACTTTTATGAATTTTTAATTCAACATACCTTTTCTCTACGTTTTAAAACAAATTACAATGTATCCATTTTTTCTGAAATATATGTGTACCCATTAGAGGCAATTAAATGGAGTTGAAATATCAACATAGGGTGAAATATTTCACCCATAATTTAATATAATTTTAATAAAAATCTTAAATACATTGTATCCTTTCTGGCTCCTATAACCATTGATAAATCTAAATTAAAGGTTGCTAATTTTGATTTAGGATAATCTATGAATGTTATAACACATTCCATTTACTCATATATTTATGTTTGATAATTTAATCCCTTAGGAATTATCATTCAACATGCCAAAAAAATTACTACAAATCATTATATCATTATATGGGATGTTATCATTCATGTTAAATACCTGATTTATCCCCCAATTTTTCCTCTAGGATGTTACAATTTTAGTTTCATAACTAACACTATGGATTTATTTGTTTTAACAAGAATAAAATATTAGGTTTGTTTGATTAAATTATTTGGTAAAATATATAAATAGAATGAAAATTATAAATAATATTAAATATAATTTCCTAAAACATAGAATCAAAACAGTACTTATGGACAAGAAACAACCTCTCGAACACTCCCCTCTTCATTGTTTAAATATATTTCCCAAATGAATTCCTCAATTCCCTCCATAGGACCCTCATGTGAAAACCCAAATTTTTATATATATCATATCAAGACCAAAAAATTAATGTCGAACCACCAACAGAAGTGATTCAAATATTTAAGTACCTCTGATAAATCTTAGCAAATTGAAATCATAGTTCTCAACAACAAGACTTCACCGAAAAAATTAAAATTAGGAAGGCAATAATTTTAAATCATAGATTGAATAAAGATTGAAAATAAATTTTATGAAAATATATTTAAAACATAAAACATATAAATTGATTAAAAAATGTATGTTAAATTTAAATTCAAAATGATATTACAAAGGACGATCACAACATGTATGTTAATGCCCTTTAATTGACGATATCCCCAACCACCTGGTGAATAGCCTCACATCACATGAGTTATACCCATCTTTTAAATTATAGAATGAATGAAAAGAATATTAATTAAGTCCCCAATATAAACCATTCCATTAATAATTCAATGTAATCCCATAAAACTATGATAATTTGAAAATATTAATAGAGGAGGGGGGAACTCTTGTCCAATTTCATTCAATCAGATGTTAGATCATTTTTCTCCATGTTACATGATGAATCCACCTCTAGCCTCATTTACAATGTTGTTTGGAATCATATACTCTATCGTAAATAAAAATTTATGATGATATGGACATGTGATAGAAATGATATTATTTAATTAATGAATATAATTCATTCTTTCTGAAGTGACGATTCAGATTCCTCTATTTTGACTCAACCATTGATTAACATAATTAGAGAATATTTCATTGAAATTCATAAATAAAACTACCCATTGATTATTAATTAATCTCTAGGTATAATAATATCATTTTGAGTCTTGTATCTTGATCTATATCCCATTTAATGATGTGAGTCTCATCCAATTGTACAGAAAACGTTTTCCACATTAACGGATTTATTTGGGACTTTATAATGTCAAATCAATGTGTTTTCCAATTAAAAATGATGTATTATATTAGAAAAGAAACCCTAAAAAATGAATCACTCGATTTCGTTCAATATATAAAATGATATGAATGAAATAAAAAAGTGATGTAAAGAAGTTCAAATTCCTATATTGAGGAATTTTCAATTTCATGCTCAAAACATATCTAAAAAAAAATAAATTTTATTAATCCTAAATTATTAAATTTGTTGAGTTTAAATAATTTAAATATATTTATAAAATAGTGTAAATGTTTTCTCTATGAGGTTGACACAGATAGTGGGAGAATTTTTTTATAGAAACTATTTGGTCAAATCAAGTAGATGACATATATATAGTGGGGTTCACTCTAGTAGCTCCCGCAATGATTCTTTAACCATGTGGACATACAGTTCATCCATCCTAGTTTATTAAAAATGTGAAATTTTGGGTTCCCCATTTTTTATGTTATATGGCCTAAATATTCCTCCATATTATTCATCCAACCCTTTGGTGTGTATAGAGAGCCCTTCTCCTCTATTATCCTTCGATTTCAAGCTCTATTAATTTTATTTATAGTCAAATATGAATGTATTATACATAATTTATCATATTAACTTGTACCTTTATCATTACTCTGGGGGTTCTCATGAATCTTAATAGTTGTGTGGATTAATATTTACGTTGGGGTAGATATAATAATTTTCTATTTGATGATTAGGGTTTAGAGAATATATATCGTTTCTCTATTGTACTTCCATCATTGAAAATGATGTGTTATAATATGTTATAACATGATGGAATTTAATAATTCATTATTATTCTTCTATATTATATTCCTCGAGATAGGTTAATTCTTTATAATGAAATTATTTCAAAATAAAAAATATATATCATGCCCAAGATGGGTGTAAAAATGGTTATCAAATGGTTTCTTTATTTAGAATGGATTTCTCTATTGAGAATTTTTTGTTACTGTGTATAAGTGGTTATTTCATAAGAATTTTTTTGTTCAAAAGGGGTTGATGGTAACAATTTAATTATCAAATTGGATATTTTTTCTATTTAATGAAATTATTTATAAATGGAATATTACTGGACCAAGATATTAAATGTTTTAATACCCACTTTCATCCTTATAGTGGGTATTAATGTTTTCAATCATATATAAAGGAAAATATAATTTTTAAATGGTTTTTAATGTATTATAATTAAAAAATAATTTATAATATTGGGGAGTTTAAATTAAATTTCAAATTGGATGTTATTGTTTTCAAATAAATTCATTATAAGTTCTCGTGGGTATTTATTAAAGGGTGTTTTGATGTGAAAAATGAAATGGTAGAAAATGGATTTGTTTACTAAGCATACATTCAAAGGTAAATTTGTCAAATTATAAAAGGGTTATTCAAAATTACATGAGTCTCTCCCTTGAGACCCTAATATATAATATGTTTTTGTGGATGGGTCAATCATGGTGAATGTTGATAAGTTTTTCTTTCGGAATGATGAAAAAAGATTTTCTTCAGGGGAGGATGTTGGGGCTGACCTGAAAATTATTTAAAATATTTAATTTTGAATTTATGTAATCTAATCATGTATGGTTGTTTATTCACCCGAACTAATTTATATTATAGGAGTCCTAGAGAAATAAGTATGATATCATAATTCATGATACATTATCTTAGTTTATGTATGGAAAATAGATCCCAAAGACTGTTCAACCCTCATAGTGGATTATATATTACTCGACAAGACTAAAATGGATGCTTAAAGGGGTGTTTCAATTTCATGATGGGGCCTAGTGAGTAATTGTATGATCCAATTCTATTATCGTTATTCTTATAATGTTGTGTGATTCAGAAGAAGTTTAATATCAAATGATGGTTATTTAAGGGATATCATTATATATTTTCTTATAACCCATTGATTTCAAATTTTATTTGGGCATCATTATTTTTTGGAGCTTATTCTCATTTCTCTATTAATATTTTCTTTCAATTTCATTTATACATCATTTTTTGATATTTTATTAGTTTTCATTCAATATTATTCTAATTTTGAATGAAGTAATAATTTTAAAAAGGTAAGTAATGTTTTTTTTAAACGAATAGATTAGAAATGATTTTCAGAATATAGGAAGACATAATTGGTTTGATTATGAATTCAATTGTTCTATTTTTGATGTCTTGAATTTTTTTAGAAGAAATATTTTTTATTAATAATTTGGAAGGAAATTAATATTTTATTCCACATGATCCTAGATTATTATTCAATGGAATTTTCTGATGATTTGGAAATAAAATTAAAAATATGGGTACATTATTTATTTACAAAATTAAAAATTTTAAAAATATTATAAAATATTTTCAAAATAGATTTTACACAATCTATTATGAAAGGATGCATATATTTTCTTTAGTGAAGTCCTACAAATACTATTTTGCTGACACCTTAAATACAGAGTGGTGTGTGTGTTGTTATCATGATTTATTTTTGGTTCTACTTTAGTGATATAGAGTCTATAATAGTATATTTGGTCTATATAGGGATTATATAAGGTATGGTAATTGATCAAGGTTCACTTAAATATTAATTTGTGTTTATTTGATTTTTTATCATTTATTGGGATTCTTTTTTATCAACTATTTCAGGCATGTGAATTTATTGTATTATTCTTCTGCACTATATATTAATAAAGATGATTTTATATCATTATGATATTAATTTATCTTAATTTTTCTTGTTTTGAATGTTAAAATTTACTTTTATTGATTAATTATCAACATAAATATATTTTTTTGATTTACTCCCCATTTGACATACTGTATTAATTTGTATCATCTCATTTATCCCCTTAGGAATTAAATGTATGGATGATTCTTGTGAGATTATATGTGGTTTTAATTACAGGTTAATTTATTATCAAAGTGTGAAATTGTACGAAATTCTATATTCTTGATACACATGTAAAATTTTCAAGCCATTAGTGATCAATAAATACTTTCAGTCAATGTGAATAGAGAAGTTGAGTGACATGTTTGGTAAAAATAGCTCAGTTCATTAGAACCACCTTATATAGGACTCAAAGATTATACAGAATACACTATATAATTTAATAATATTTTATGAATAATATGGGTTATTGAATTATGTTTTATGGATCATGAACATAACACTCATTTTTACATGATTCTCTCATTTGTTTCATCTTAAGGAAAACTTATAATGATAATATGACATATAATACTACACGAATGTTAACTATTAATATTGCAGTAAACATTATATCATATACTACCATGTGAATATGATTTCAAATATCATTATACTTTTCATATGGTCATATGATATTTCCACTTAATATAACATAATATGCTAAGAAGTGGGATGATTTCTCTAAATCAAGTCTTACGATATGCACAATACAATGGATAATGTTCTGACATCATTCATGAATATCATTCCATAAATGATTAACATATCATCATTATGTTTATATAAAATATATATAATTATTATATCTATATTTAGGGAATATCATTATCACTTCTTAATGGGGAACATAATGAAACATTATAATTTGATTCAAACTATTTCTTAATAGGATTCCAAATCCATTTACAAGGATTGATATCACATTAAGAAGTTGATAATAATGTTCCATCAACCTGGGGTGATAAATTGGATAAATTTTCAATCCTTTTAATTTTGTTTTCATCTTAATTCTTGATTGGTGTTTGACACGCGCACCTGTTGGTAGTCATGGAAAAATAAAATTTTTTTTCCAAATGAGCTATAGAGGATAACTAAGGTTATATTACTTGAGGATCTTTCTCAGTCGTTCACATACTTAATTTAATCCACATGAACTAATAATTTTTCATTTCTTTTATTATTTTAAGAAAAATTGGATTTTATAAAATAAATAAAGTGCTAAAAATAAATAAAACATGGAACGATAGAATTTGATTAGTAATTAAAGAACATGTACTTTGTGGTTTAATTTATTAATTATGTCATTCTCATTTTTGGTGTTAAAATTTAATATGATAATTTATTTTTAAGATCTCATGCATGAATTTCTATTTAATTTTTTATTATTGTTGAATATTGAATATCTTTAACCAATCTTAATTATACATCCTCCTATAATTGAGGTTGATGAAACACCTTAATCAAGAATGTGACTCCTTCTAGGACTCAATTATATAGAATGTTGTCTCAAGTACAAAATGGATCAACTCCATCATTGAGGAGCTTATATTTGGTATAAATGAAGGAAGTAATTAATAAAATTATAGAAATAAGTTTGTGTTCAGTTTTATTATTGAGAATCTCCATAATAAAAAAAATAAATCTTTCTCACTACAAACATTAGATAACATAGTAATTTAATTGATGAAAAAAATGTAATAACAACCTATATCCTCATACCCTGACTCTGGTTATCCTCGTAATTTTTAATAAATAGGTTACTTTGGATAAAAGTAAAATAATATAAGAAGAAAATTTGGGAATATGAAAAAAAATAAAAGAGATGAGATACTAATGATAGAATAAGAAAAGAAATGGAGAAATAAGATTAAATAAAAAAAAGACATGAAAATAATATAAAATAATAAATTTATTATTAATAAAATAAAAATAACAAGAAAAATAAGACTCTAAGAATAATTAGTGTGTTTTGAAGAACAAACAAAAATAAAAAAACATACGTAATATATTTAAAAATAATAATGGCATGAGGAAATAAAAATAAAAAAGTCCACTAAAAAAGATAATATGGGTACTATCCTAGCATAGAAGCATCCTCTCCCTCTAGATTTCAACTCCCATTTTATATGGGAAAGTCCGTCCTTTTATATGCATATGATTCCTCGGTTTTATTCAATCAATTTCATTCACAGATTTTCTATATTTGAAAATAGCTATTTCCATATCCCCCGTGGGTCTAGTATATTATCAGTGACAAGGATAATTGGTTTAGTGAAATGTATCTCCATAAAATGTGAATTAGATGTGTGGAATATCCCACTAATATAAGAAGGTTCAATTTTATTGGATGTAGTGGCCTTGATGTGTGGTAGTGGTCAAGGAGTTATAGTGTGGCAGCCAAATGCATATGACATTCAATGTGGCTAGATGAACCTAAAAAAAGGATTACTGGATTCCATTTAATATTGAAGAGGTGATTCATGGGAAAATGTATTAAATAAAGTGGACAGTGAGCCCATTCAAATAGTAAGGTGGAATTCAAAATGAAAAATATTAGTAGATATAGTGCTAGATGGTGATAATGGTGGAGGAGGATAGTGTTGTGGTTCTACATGAAATATCGGAGAGAAGTGGTGACATGGGAGAAAAATGTTAAAAAAATTGTGAACATTACTAGTGAAACTGGAATCCCATATCATAATTAAGGATGAAATGATCACTTGTATATAATGAAAAACCCAAAATGATTAGCTCATAATCCTAGACTATGGTGTGCTCCTAGAAGAAACATACACACACGATGATGTAGACTAAACATACATGAGTTGTGCAGGCCTTCAACCCCATAATCTAAAACCATTATCATGAAACCATATGATTCATGCACATTGGATTAATTCCATAATTACCAAGATGGATATCGTGAGCATTCTCTCATAAAGACGCTTGGTTAGCTATCTCTCATGGCCTAGGATATATGATAAGCCCCATAGTTGGTTGTATGGATTGAATGGGAATATTTTATGTAACTGAATATCATTTTCGTGTTTTAAATATATAAGGAAAAATTAATATATTACATTATTAATTTAAAAATTTACATCTAATAATTTTTCATTCATTAAACAAAAAATTCATTCCTTAATTCAAATTACTCGTCATTTAATTAAAACATTTATAATCATGGGTATTTAGATAAATAATCTATTTAAAATCATTCAAATTTTTTTAAAAATATATATGAAATTTGAGTTACTCAAATAACCTCAAACATAAACCATTATTGACATCAGACATAAAATATCATTAAAGAATATAGAGGGAACCACTTTTTTAAATATTGAAATTCCAATAAAATATTTAAGAGTTACAGATGTTAAATCATATTTTAAAATTTCATATAAAATATCAATTCAATTTTCAATTTTTAATGAAAATATAAACTCTATATTATTAATTTTTATGATAGGAAAATTATAGTTCTTCTCTTATCATTAATTCATGATCTTTAATTCAATATTAGTAAACATGAAAAATCATGATCTACATCTTCATTGAATAATTTCACTCACCAGTCATGATAAAATTCAAGTAGATCTATGATCATATCATGAGAACAAACTCCTTATCCATAATCCTATCAAGTATCTACTTCTTCCACCTTTTAAAAAAAATAATCATAAAATTATGAGGAATTCCTATTTAATAATCAAATGTCATTGAGGAATCAGGATGATAGGAATTGATGTTTTAAAATTAAATGCTCTTGGAGGAGGTCTATCTATTAATGTATAATGAATGGTACAATAATTAAAAGTGTAATGCAATTATCCCCTTAAATTTATAACAACTCCAACTTCCCCTCAAAATTAATACAATAGTCATGATCAAATAAATTACAATATATCATTTTTGAACCATCAAGATGTTATTTTATACTTTTATATTGTTTTTCCAGGAATGTTTTAATTTTTACTTTTTCAAAATTTTTGAATTAATTAAACCATATATACACCACGTAACCTTATATATTAGTAATAGTTTTCTAGTGATTGTTATTTTTAATTATTTAATGTCATAAAAAATGTTTATTTTTGGGTTACTTTATTCCTTTACTTATTTTTGGTGTGAAACAAAACAAGGAGTATAACGAATATAATCCATTATTAATACATATATTTACCACACCCATGCTAATTTCATACAATGTAAATAATAATTTTTTTCTTCATTCCCAGCATCCCTACACGTCCACATTAAAATATAATGAAATTATTAAGAGTGAGGTAGGAATGGATAAAAATGACTTAAAACATGGCTCATTTATAACATGGGAAATCAAGGTATCTATTTGAAAAAACAGATTAATTTAAAATTTTATTTAAATGATAATTTCTTTTAAAAATATTACACAATCATTTTAAATTTGTTTGTATACAGTAATTGCATAGAAAAGATCAAATAAATGTTCTAACTTGTGGTATCTCCGCAGATCACTCAAGAAATTTTCTATGGAAAAAATATGAAGTACCCCATCTAGATACACTATTTGAAATATGACATATGATATAGTAAAATAAATCATTTTGATAATAATAAATTAAATTCTGTTTACATGAATTGTAGAAAATAAAAGTGACATTTTTAGTGAAATTTCATTTCCATGAAAAAAAAATCCCTCCAATCACGAGTAATCATTTTAATATCCATTAATCAATTTAATAATTTAATTCACCATTTTACTCATTCAATCTCATTATCATTGAAATCCAAATCAATGATTAACGTGATTCCAAAGAAAATAATCTCACATAGAACAGTCATGTAAAACATAAATCTGAACACAAACATTAAATTTCCAATTTGAATCTCAAAACATGTAGTTGGAAAAAATGTAGAGAGTATGAACATAATGAATATAAGGATGGACACCCAGTTCTATGAAGATTTTATTTTTTCCACCTCTATTTAGGGTTTCCATTTTCCATTATGAACCTATAAAAAATATTATTACTCCATTAAGTACAAGGATCATGTAATTGAAGCTGAAAATGTTAAGAGGTAGTGGTACTCATGATGAAATAATTCTGAAAATTGAAATTTAAATCTAAATTCCAAGAAAGCATATAATGAAAAATCATGGTATTGTCTCTTATGAGAGCGCTAAATTTGTTACAACCACCATAGGTTAGTATAAGCATTTTTCCAGATTATTATTGTTAGTGGATCATCATGGAAATAAACCGATACATATTTATTTTCCCAGATTATGCATCTTCTTTCATTGTGAGGAATTATCCAAGTATAGAATACACCATATCAATCCCCTTCATAATTATGTATATCATACATGATTAGGGTATGGTGATATATATATTTTCCTCCTTCTTGGATGTGACTTAATAAGCCATCTCTTACATTTCCATTGATAGATCAACATTGGATGCATGAATTGTATAATTTAATAGAAATTAAGTAGTCATTATTACGTGAATAATTATTAAATTAAAATTTAATGAATGAATTTATCCCTTCTAATAGAATCATCCTTTATCGTTGTCTCATCTTCCTTATCTACATGTATTTTTTCATGGGACACCTTAAATGAATTTTTATCATTATTAGGGAGAACTTTATATTCCATAATAGGTGTAGGTGATGTTTTTTATTACTCCTCTAAGGAAGAACAATGATATTTGGAGTCTAAAATGTAAATCCATGGGAATTAATAATAAATTTTTACTGAATAAAAGTAAATTAAAAATTATAGTAGACAAGATCAACTATATTTGTTGGTTTAGGTTTAATATTTTATTCTAATTTTATGTGCCTTGTAGAGATGGATGATATAAAGAGGATGTAGTTAGTCAGTCTCCTCTACATTTTCTTCATTTTCGATCACATTGGTGATGTCTTTATCCCTAATTAGAAATAGGTATTCGAGTGCATATCATTTAATCACATAGATGGGAAGATCATGTTTTATTTCATCTTTTTCCTAGATACTCCAAAACAGCTGTTAACCTTTTCCCATATTCTTATAAACACTTTATTATTCATCTTCAATATCTAGTGCTTCATGGTATTCAACGATTTATTCATTGAGAAGGTTGGGTTGATGATTTTCATCAATTGTTTCGTCAACATCTTCTATTACATCCAAAAAGTGGGGAAAGGTTAATGTATCTTCTTGAGCTTGAGGTTTGGATTTCTCTATTAATGTACGAAAATATTAAAATTATTTTTCTACAATGTTTACCAGTTGTTGTATATATATATTTTTTGTGTTATTTCACCTCATCATTGTCATACCCAATATCTTCTTCTTATTTTTGTTTTTCACCTATGAGCTATATAATAGTGATTAATAATCAAGATTTGTAGACATCATGTCAAGGGATTATTTATGGGATTTTAGATTAATGAAACCTATATAATAAGTGGAAATATATAAGGAACAAAATTGTATTAATCTCCCTAGAAATGAAACCAGTTTTAACATGTATTAATATTATAGGTTGTGGAAAAAGAATATTTATTTTTATAATGTCATGCATAGGTTTCCAATTTCATCTCACATAATTCTATTTCTAATTTTTTCACTTAATTTATCTAAATAAACTAAAGTACTTATTTTTTAGTTTTTATTAGTTTATAAAAAATGGTATTTGACAAAATAAATTAAATGATAAATAATAAACTAACATGAAATGATAGAATATTAATATCAATGAACTAACATGGCCTTTGTGGTTTGGTTTATGGGTTCCATCATTATACATTTCTGTGTTTAAATTTTGTTGGATAATTTAATTCTTAAATATCATGAAAAAATTCCTCATATTTTATTTAGTGACGTGGAGGGTTGAATACCTTTAGCAATAATTATTCCCTATCCCCCTATAAGAAAGGTTGATAGAACAACTGGATTGAGAAAATGACACCTTCAAGAACCTAACTCCATTGTGTGTCATTTTAACCACCAAATCGACCGAATCAACCTTATAAGGAGCCTGCATCTAGTAGAAGTTAGGGAAAATATTAAATAAAATTATAAAAAAGAGTTTTATTTTAATTTCACAGTGTAATATCACTACGCTCATGTGATTTACTCTTTCTCAACAAAAACATAACAAAGAACATGCATTTATGTAAAGAATTAAATAGAAAAACTACTTACCTCCCTCAGGACAATCGTTAGGTTAGACCATCATTTTATTGGCTAAGTGGTCACTGTGGATGAAACAAATGGAATAAATAAAAAATATAAAAGAATACAAATATAAATTAATATAAAATGGATGATAGATTAATAATAGAATATAAGAATGAGAGAAAGGGTATAAAATAAGAAAATAACAAAAATAGAAAATAAAATATTAATAAAAAACAGACAATTATCAAATAAATATATTTTTAATAATAAGAAAAATGGAGGAAGAAGATGGGTTTGTAAAAGAAGACAAGAATTAAAAACCATGCATGAGATAGTATTAATTTAAATTAAAATACAGCTATTACATGTTGAAATAAATGTAATAACAAATGAAAAAAGGGAATTAGCTCACCATGGAAGAATATGACCCCCATAGGTGTTCCACTAATTTTTTCCAAGGGAAATGACATCAATTTATAGGAAATGGAGTCCTTTGTAAGAATTAATAAGAATAATTTATGGATTTTCAATTTTTGAAAATATATATTTTAATCTCTCATGTGGACCAGGTTAGTTATTTAGTGGTTGGGATCATCAGGGATGTGGTGTGGATCTTCTTCAAATGTTAATGGGATGTTTGTCTCATTCCATTATAGGATGTAGGTTATAAAATAGCATATGTTGTGTCATTGAGGAGTAGAAGTAGTTGAGGATGTGGAAGCATTGTAAAATCCTTCATTCATCCTTCGAATTGTCTCGATAGACCTTGATATATGAATAATGGAGGTCTTATAAGGGTGTAGAGGTGATCTATGGAGGTCCCATGTGGTGATATTAGAGAATTAGATTGATCCTAATTGTTGTTGTAATCATCAATAGATATTCTAGGTGTAATTAGCAGTATCCGATGATGTTAGATGTCTGAGGACATAGATATTTTATTTTTGGAAATGTCTAAGAGAAGCAGCAGCACGTGCAAATAGTGTTTTTAAAAAATATGAACAATACCATTGAATCCGAAATCCAATATCAAAATGGAGGATGCAATGATTTCTTGTTAATAATTAAATTATCCTGAGGCCTAACTCAGATTCATGAGCTGTGGTTGTCTCGAAAAATAAACAGACACCCACACATGACCTAGGAAGGCCTTTGGAACCACTATGCCCCCCCTAACATGGGTATGACTCCCTGTATACCACGCACATGGGCATGATTCCCCAGTTAATATGATATCCACCTAGATCTAGCCCTCCTATGGTGGCTTGGATGACTAGTGCTCAAGAGCGTGGAAATACTGTGATCCCCATAGCAAAAGGACTGTCATGGGTTACAATGTTTTCTTAGAAACATTAAAAAATTCACATGGTCGATATACATAATTAAAATTCAGAAAATTACATAATAAATTTACAAATATAATGATAAACATAATTTATTTATTGGAAACCATTATCATTAGTCATTTCAAATTTCCTAATATTTAATTAAAACATTAAAATCGTGGTAATTTTGACCAATAATCTAATTAAAATCAATGAAATTGTTTAAAACGATGCATGAAATTTGTGTCTATTAGTGGTTTATTTTATATCTAGTGGAGGACAGATGATTATAAAACCTTATAATTCATAAGTTATCAGGGATTAATTTTCAAATTAAAATTTTCTTTATAAGGATAATGAGTCTGCCCTCTATGAAAATATCATGAATATTAGGAAACCTAAGATATATATGCTCAGATGAATATGATTTATATTTTTTAGTGGTATTTATAACTATTCTAATTCAAGGAATGCAACCTACATTGTAATGAAACCCACTCATGTGAGATGTGTGGAGGAACACACCGATTTAAATATTTCCAAGACTATTGATCGAAAATATAATTTTTAAACATTTTTTTTCGTGTGTAACCAAGAAAAAATAATTATTTAAAATTAATTTTGTTATAATGATAAATCAATTATGTAAACCCATTTATATAATTAGGATGGAGCTAGGAAAATAAAAATCATTCCCATGGTCCTATGACATTTCTCCATAGATACTAGTCCCCATAAATTATTGGGATACAATTATAATCCCCAAGGAATATATTCATACTATAACCCAACCCATAATGTTTTAGATATATGTTTCAATAAAACAAATCTCTTCCAGGTAATTATTTTCAAAATTCATCAACAAAATGACCAGTATATTTCTCAGGTAGAGAACTACAATACAATAAATATTTAGAAAGAATAGTTCTAAAAGAACCCTAAGAGAGAGTGTGAAATATGGTGTTTCATTTCCCTCTTCTTTAGGAATGTTTTACACATTAACAAAATCTCTCTAATCCTATAAATATTGTTAACATAAAATTTCCATATATGAAGAAACATAACTCTCATGATGATTTTACTTGGTTTAAAACTAAAGGCTACCTCAACAAGTATAAAATAATGTTTTATAGACATAACATATGATAGAACTACTCACTATACCTGATTAAATTTTTTTGGGAAATAGATTCAATTTATCGAAGGATCCCTCCGTCATTACACTAATTACATCAATGGATATTTTTAAAAGGATATTAAACTAAATGGATTCTCATAATAAATCATTAAAATGAATAAAAACCAAACTAACTTGGGTATTTTCATTATTAAAATGTTCTCCACATAAACCATTGATGTTCAAAAAAAATCATCAATATAGAATCTCTCTCTAATCTCCATATGTGTCAGGAAACTCTCAATATTATACCGACACTTCATTATTGATATCCCCAATATATAGGGGATAAAATTCCAATGTTTTTATCCATGATTCTTACATATTCCACCAATTATTGGGTCCTCAAACCTCCCATTAATAAATAATTAATTCAACAATCATAAATATAAACCAATGGAATCTGATATATAATTTAATAATCAATGTTTTCTAGAATTACCGGCATCATAAGATTCTTAGCATTACTATAGAGTGACAAATTATAAAATTAATTGATTATAGTTTGATGATATTCTTAATTGAATGTTCTTAGTCAGTTTTAAAACACATAAAATCTTCGTAGATATTACACATAAATCCCAAAAATCTCGTAAATTGTCATTCTCAAATTACATTAAGATTTTAAAACTTTATATTATTTTCATCCAATTTTTTTCCACATTAGAACTTTTAAACACTCAACATGTATAATAAATTTAATAAAAATTGATCCTCCATGTCACAACCAGCATGATCGTGGGATGATCCAATTAAGAACCATTTTCTAACACTACACCCACTACTCAAGGTCACTATGGTGTGGCCCATATCATAACGGTGTAATATATTTCATTTTAGATTTATTGAACATATTTTAATGTAAATATATCATAAAATACCATGTACATATTCTTATATTTGATTTATTTATTTTTCTTCATAGAATCGATTCCTGGGTGATCTCATCATCTATGACATAACACTCATTTTGTTTCAAATTCCATTGATCTTCTATAGCCGCCAATACAACATGGAATATGTATTAATAGTGTGATTTATTCCACTTAATCATAGGCTTAACATTATATATAATATATAACAACAAGATAGTCCTATGATTATCCTTTATAATTTTCAAATTAATCTAAAATAGTTTCTCTTTATGCAATGTGAAACACGTTTGTGTTATGGAGTTATTTCTTTTAAAAGAGACTAATCCAAAAAAGATCCATAATTATATAAGACATATAAAATATTTCCAAATCCTATTTTATCCAAAGTATCACTTATAAAACATCACATTTACCCTGATCAATGACAAACACAACACTTCCACCATTGATTACTGAATTCCCCCATTTGATCCATCAAAACACAACTAATAATAGGCTTAGTTAAAAAAATATCCCCATATTCATTATTTGAATGAAAATGTTTATTAATGGAAATTATATTCTTGAACCAATATTGTAATAGAAAAAAATCATTCATTACTCTATGTATAAATGATTTAGGTAAAATGAATGGAAAAAAGAAAAAAATTGATATTTATATTATAACTAATTAATTAATTCGGAAATAGTTCTTTCAAACATCATCTCCATGGATCTTATCATTCAATATAATCTTACCAAATACTGCCCCTAAAATATATAATTTCCCTTGATAGTATATTTTCTGATTTAATTTTCACATTTATACCATTTCATAACATTTAAAGAACAACCCAATGGACAATATCCTAAGAGATACAAACAACTGAGTTTGTTATTTAATGAAAATTTTGGGTGGTTTATTTTCTAATACTCTACAAGATGAGGGAGATTTCAGGGCACTGTGTTTGTACCAATAATTTAAAAATATATTATTTCAAATAGATTCATAAATTTGTAGTACAATTTTTTAATTCATCTGAATAATAACAATCTTTATGATATATTTATCTACATAATTATTAATAAAATTCTATTAGATCTTAATATACATTATTCACAGGTGTTGTAAAATTTCCAATTATAGCTCAATTTCACTAAAATTATCATAATATTAAATCATTTAAAAAATCAATTATTCTATAATATATTATATTTGTTCTTTCATTATAAATAGAAAAGTGTATTATTTTATGGATGAAATATACTTCTCTTATCGTATGAATATAACATTACATTCCTAATTTTCTTCCTACCAATAATCATTCTTCTGATAAAGACTTATATTCTACTTATAGATAATGGGATAAACATATAAACAACCCAATACACATCAAAATATTTATACATGCAATGATCATTTGTTACAAAATACTCTAAACCATGATGGACTTTTCATTGATTGTTACTCATTATTAGTTTCATATCTACGAGATGTTACTCCTTATGAATACATAGAAAATGAGTAGATAAGAATGTCTTATATAATATAATTGGCCTTATTGTTTTGAGATATAGTAATACTACAATAATCCATCATTAATGAATGTGATCATATGATTCTCCATTTACATACTTCCTAAAATTGGATCCAACTATACTGTCTCTTAAAAATATAGTGACTTGGTCTTAACATTAATGGATATTACATCATTGTAGATGAATATTAAGTATATTACCAAAATACATGCTAGAGAATTATAATATTTTAGTGTCTTTGGTAACATAGAATGAAAGTCTATTATCCTAGTGAAATATAATCAAAATCTCCATAAATATCTCCACCTTCAGTACTTCATCCATAATCCTTTATTCATATCTAGATGAAAGGAAACATAAGAAAGGGGTGATCGTAGATTCTTAGTAACGGTAAATAAGAGAGACATGTAAGAAAAAATAGGAAACATGAATTATGAGAACATGATCGTTACATTAAAGGATCATACCCTGCATATCAAAGGTCATAAACATGCATTATGTGATTAATCTTGTAATTTCCTATGACATGAATCATAATGAAATAAGAATCCTGATCCAGGAAATCATAAGTAAGTATTGAGACATAGGATTAGCGTAATACATATAAAAATATAATTTTTAATTTCATGGATACCTACTCAAACCATTATAACATGTTAGGCTTGGGATATGACCCATATACCTACTTCAGTCTTCGGTTAGCAACCGGTGTACCAAATTTTGATTAGGCACTGGCTAAAAGGTCTAAAAATTACTTAATTTAGGATTCAGATAAAATCAATGTACATTATTTCTTTTACTCTTGAGCTACAACCCATGTTCCTTATTTACATTAGGCTTAGGCTCCAACCCATGAACATTCTTTCTTTTATTCTTCAGATACAACCCATTAACCTTATTTATTTTAGACATGGGATATAACCCATGACACCTATATCATTATGGTTTGGAATAAAACCCATATATTTATTGATATCATATAAAACTTATCATTACCCAATGTATTGTAGGGAGATATAGGTCCCACCTATCTCATACTAAAATCATTCACCAATGTTCCACAAGATAATAATGCATTCATCATATCATGACCCATAAAAATAAATTTGTCTTATAAAAATTAAATCATAACCCCAAAAAATTAAATTAGGATAATTATTTCTTAATCAAATCATAACCTACGAAAATATATTGGTTTCATAATATATTTTAGGAATTCATAACCTATGAAATGTAGCCGGTTTCAAAAGTATGGAAGCTGTTGTAGTTAAATAGGTATCTAATTCATCATTAAATCAAAAGACAAACCACTCCTGAAAGAATTATGAATGGAACCATTGGATAATTTCTTAAAATGAAATGAGTAACATAAAATTATATCATCTTAAATGGAAAATAACATAGAAATATTTTTCATTAACATTTCATGATGAAAATATCCTTTCATCTTTAAAAAAATTATTTTAAATACATAAAACTATTTGAAAATCATTTTCCACGAAAATAACATGAGGAAATATAAAGAAGAAATTAAATAACTTTGAAAACCTTTTTCTATGAAAATTACTTTTAAAAAACATTTTCTTAGGTATTAACCTTTTAGAATGAAAATTAATCTTCCAAGGAATGGATGTGGGTAAATATTTACATGTCATATGACATAAACCAACATTCTTTTTGCATGATAAAATGGTTAGAAGGAATTCCTTTTTCCAAAAGGCAAAATAAGATTCAATTTAATAGATTAGTAAAACACAAAAAAGGGTAAAATTGACATTCAAATTATGAAATATAATTTTATAATAATCATGGAATCCCTTTTTAGAAATTATATATTTCTGACTGAAGGGAGGTTGACATCATGATTTCTTAAAAACAATTTCATACATATATTTTACGAAAAAGAGAATAAAAATGGTAATAATATGTGAGAATATCTTGAAATAACATAGGATATGAAAAATCATGAATATTTATGAGATACAGATAATAATATTTCTTCAAATGAATCATAACAATAAATAATCTCAAAAAGAATTGAGATTGTCTTAATAAACTCTTATAACGTGGTGGTATATGGCCATACCCTCCACGTAAGAAAAGGAAATTTAAAAAAATTATGAGATCATTAAAATAATGAGATACATTAAATAATAAAAAAATTAAAGAATATACTCCATGAAAACAAAGTTTAGGTGCATAAGAAAACATGAGTCTCTATGATGAAAAAATGAGACAAAACTATTTTACCAATTTGGAATCTTTTGAAAGTTAACCAAATTGAAATAATGATAAAAAATGGTAAATTTAATAACCATAACCTTATGTACATGATACATATAATGCAATAATATTAAGTATATACAATAAAAACAATTAAATAGTAACGAACATAACATTTATCTTAGGAAAATTAACAGTGACATGAAATCCCATTTCCTTTTATCCTGATTCTCTCCATACTCATACTAGATTATTGTAAAATAAAAATAATTTTAATAAATATTCTAAAAATTAATATTCATATTTATATTCCCATATTTTAATTATTATAACCTTATATAACCTTCTTGTTAATGATCCAATGTTTAGGTTTCACATCGGGTAAAATTCGCTTTGTCCTTTGAAAGTGTCTTAATTTGTTATATCATTGGTCCTTATAATTATATTATGATTTAAAAACGTATAAAATGATAAAAATATAAGTTATATCATGTATATTTATATTATAATAATCTATGTAATAATGATGTACGTAATGAAATAAACCATTTATGGAGACGGTAAGTCGTACGAATGCTTGAACACTATTTTCTGCCTTTATTTTTTTATTAAAAGAATGTATGTAAATGAAATATGTATTCATATATATGTATTCATATCATAATTACAATATAATAAATATTTAATATATATTATTTATTTTCATTAAACTCATGTGAAATATATTCCATGTAGTGTGTGAACGAATCCCATTACTTTGAGTGGGTGATATTCCACACATCCTGAAATGAGATTATCGTTTTAAAATCAAATTGAATGTAAATAGATGTGTTATTTAAAATGATTAAATAAGATTAATGTTCTAATAAATAGAATATACTACATATAAAAATATATTTTCCTTCATAATGGCCCCCATTATTGGTGGTATAGGTGAAATGAACAATCACTGTTTTGTGAGGCACTCGTTCATCGTACACAAAAACAATATGTTAAACATTCTTTATGTGGAGGTGTCTATAAGTGTTGGTTAGAAATGATGCATAAAAACGTAATATCATGTAGAGGATACTAGTTTTTCACCAAATAATTGAATATAGAGGTTTGAGGGGTGGATAAATAAAATAATGGATAGGATCTTGAGACATGATGTTACATCTTAATTGGGAAACTCCTTTTGGTTTATGCTAAAAGGATTCCATTAAAAGAATTCTAAATAATTGAAGATATGACAACACTGCTTTTATTAAAAACATAAACATGATTTATTACATTAAAAATCACTTGATACAACAAAGAAGATCGAGAGGTTTATTGTATTTGAGGCTTAGGACCATTATATACAAACTGAAAACAAGAAATACAACATGTTTATTGAAGACTTCCTTTACATGACCACTACATTCCCGCGTACTTAGCATTGCATGGGATAACCAGAGGACATGCATAAGAAAAGGGTGAGAAATAAAGCCCATTAAGATAGTACACATGGAATAACACGAGGAGTACAATAGATGTTATAAAATAGGCATATCAATAGAGAATATAAGAAACATGAACATAAAGGCATGATAAAGCATGATAATCATAACATTGAAATGTGGCAACAACACTTAACATGGAATTAGCATGTGCCAAGGCTCATTGCACATGGAGCATGAGTAAATCCTCATTGCACATAAATCACAAGTAAACCCTTGTTGCACCTGAATTATCATGAGTCAATACATATTGCACATGACGTATCATGATACTATACTTTACCCAATGCATTGGAGCACTACAAGGGCACACCCTTCATAAACATTTAATATCATGAATAAGTGTGCCACATGGATCAAAAAACATGGATTCATAAAACATAATTATTTATTTCACGATAAAAGAATATGGAATTAATACATTAATCTTTATAATAAATAAGTAAATGTGCATAAAGGTGAATACCCTTGATGGAGAAATGGGCATGGTATTCACTACACAATGTCATTGGCTTAGAAAATCGGTGTTATTTCGGCAGCGTAACGGCGTGACATAAGAATTCATAAAAATGGTTCATGATAAAGAAAGGGGTTTCTCGTCATATTTACATGTAATGGACAGTAAGGGGGTCATATATATACATTTAACAACAATTGTAATGGAAATTAGATTCATGATAGAAAAATATTCCTTGAATGTAAAAGAAGAGAGAGAAGTTCCCTTCAGAATTTCGGCGTAGTAACAGGTGTACATGGGAGGAATTTAATGAGAGAGAAAGGGGTCTCCCATCATTCAAACATAAAGAGGTATGTATGAGGGAGGTGCAAAACCATACCCCAACATTCATAATTGAAATTAAAAGGGAAAAAAATCATAAACAAAATTGGACAAAAATGAGAAAGGAAGAAAAAACCCTTACATGGAAGTGTTCTTTAAAAGGGGAGAGAGAGGCTTGTGAGAGGCTTCTTGGGAGCTTGGGGAACCTTGGGAGGATTCTATAGAGAGTATGTCAGAGGTTGGAAGAACTCCAAAGGATTTTAGTGAGGAGTAAGTGGGAGATTGGGTGGGTTTATATGGGAAAGATGAGGGAATTCATTATTATTTAGGTTTGGGACCCCTTATATTAAATTAATCCAAACCGCAAACCATACAACGGTTTTTGCCCATGGTTTTTGGAAAAGGGGAGAGGAAAAAATATTTTATAAGTCCAATGTCCGAATATCTTAAAATATTAGGGTTGCTTATCTGGAGGAGAGTCACACTCCCATGGAAATTAATTTAAAAAGGCAAGGTGTTGAATAAGTATTGTGGGGTCCATTAATGCTATGAAAAGTAAGTTAAACATACCCAAAATCACATTATTTTAATGTTAAAACATATATTGTCCGAACATAATGATTATAGTATTTTATTACATCACAATTGAGTCATTATGATGTCATAAAACACATTATATATTTAAACGGTATTTAATTTTTACTCAAAAATTTGAATATCTCAGAAAATTATGAAAAATTAAACGTTGGATAATTTCGACATCCTGATTCCAAAAAAACATTTATTTTAAGTAAATAATTTTCTAAATATGTTAATTTTCACGTTTAAAATAAAAACTGACATTTATCGAAAATTCACAGGTTTGGATAATAATGGCTTTCAATCATTAATAAAAATTATAATTGCATTCATAAAATTAAAAGATCATTTATATTTAATAAAAATTAATTTAATAATATTAATAATGTTTTATTAAAATATTATTTAATTAAAAAATCCCTTAATTTAATAAAATATAATTCTTCGTTAAATAATAACTAAAAACACTATTTGTACTTTAAATACTATTACAATGTATCAAAAATGACTAGAAATTATATTCATTATTATATACAAAAAAATAATGTACATGAACATAATACTACTTATTTGTTACATAAACCCTTAAAACTACTACATAATACCTGATGTTAAGGTGTGCGATGGTGACAGGCTCTTGGGGTGGCTCAGATAGCATCGCTCAAGTGGTAATTTCAATCAACATCCAAATTTACCTTAGACAGTCAAGTTTGATCATGACAAGATGAAGGTCATCTTGGGCTTCGTCAAGGGAGAAGCCCAAAAACACCACCTCTTTTCTGAGCTCTAAAAAATGGGCTTCGTATGGAGCAATTCCACTGGACGAGGCCATCGCTTATTTTGTCTAAGTATAATTGGATGTGTTAAAGCCCTATATTTATACTAATCATGTGATCAATGATCAACAGATATATTAGCAATGGTAAAAATTCTTAACATAAAACCAATGAAGTTGACATTTTATATAAACATAAAGAGACATTTAATTAGATCAAGAGGGATTTCCATTAATGAAACTTTGGGTCATTACAATATTCCCCCCTTAAAAAATTTCTCCCTCGAAATTTTCCTTTTCCCACATTAAAACAAATATGGGTAACTCAGCTTCATCATATCCTCCGATTCCAAAGTCTTTTTTTCAATGTTGTGGTTTCTCCACAACACCTTGACGAAGGGCATTGTCTTATTTCGTATAACTTTTTATCTACGATCTATGATCTTTACTAGTTGCTCCTCGTAAGAATGATCATCTTCCAATAGTACCTCCTTAGAAGAGAGTACATGTGAAGGGTCCGGTATTTCCTTCCGTAAGCGGGATACATGAAAGACATCATGTACTTTGGCCATAGTAGGTGGAAGTTCTAGTTGATAGGCCACAGCCCCGACACGATCAAGAATCTCGAAGGGGCCGATGTACCTTGGACTTAACTTCCCTTTCTTTTCAAACCACATGACTGTCTTCCATGGAAATATGAATAGAAAAACCATGTCTCTAATATCAATCTCAAGGTTTCATCGACGGTTATCTGCATAACTCTTCTGTCGACTCTGAGCTACCTCGATGTGCTGCTGAATGGTTTTCACCTTCTCCACCATTTCCTCGACCATTTCTGGTCCAAACAGCTTACGTTCCCCGACCTCACCCCAACATGCCAATGTTCTTCACCTTTCCCCATACAAGGCTTCATATGGTGCCATTTGGATGCTTGAGTGGAAACTGTTATTATAAGAGAACTCAACAAGATTAAGATGTTGACACCATCCTCCTTTAAATTCCATTGAACATGCTCTCAACATATCATCAATTGTTTGGATAGTCCACTTGGATTGGCCATCGGTTTGAGGATGATAGGCCGTACTGAAGTTCAGTTCAGTATTCAGAGCATGTTGAAGACTCTTCCAAAACATAGATGTGAATCATGGATCTCGGTCAGACACAATAGATAGTTGTACTCTCTACAAATTTACCACTTCCTTGATATAAATCTGTTCCAGTTGATCCAATGAGAAATTCTCTAGAATAGAAATGAAGTGTGAAGTCTTTGTAAGATGATCCACAACAACCCAGATTTAATTGTTTCCTTCAGATGTCCTTGGAAGTCTGGCGACAAAGTCCATGGTGATGTTCACCCATTTCCATTTTAATATTGGAAATGGTTGCATCATCCCCTTAGACTTCTTCCTATTTGCCTTCACTTGCTGACACACCATGCACTTTGATGTATATTCAGTGATCTCCTTCTTCATATTATCCAACCAAAAGTTTTCTCGGAGATCTCGATGCATCTTTGTGCTCCCTGGGTGAATCGAGAAATTTGAACTATGTGAATCATCCAAAATTTCCTTCTTTAGCTCTGGACTTGATGGAACACATAGTCTTTTCCCAAACCGCACAATTCATTCTTTATTAACATTAAACTCTGAGGATTTCCCCTTTTTGATAGCTTCCACTTTTTCCTAAATTCCTAGATCATCCTTTTGAGCATCCTTTAACCTTTACAAAAGAGGTGGTTGAGCAATCATTTGTGAAAGGATTGATGATGTTCCCTTCTCTATGATTCTCATGTCCATCTTCATCAACTCTAAGAAGATTGGATCCTTCTCAATTCTCATCATTGATAGAATCGCTAGATCCTTTCTACATAGGGCATCTGCCCCCTTGTTCGCTTTCCCAGGGTGGTAATGTATTGAACAATCATAATACTTGATGCGCTTTATCCATCTTATCGGACACATATTAAGCTCTTTCTATGTGAATATATATTTAAGACTCGTGTGGTCAGTATATACCTCACATTTCTCTCCATAGAGATAATGCCGCCAAATTTTCAAGGCAGTGATCACAGCCGCCAACTCCAGATCATGTGTTGGATAGTTTTTCTCATGTATTTTCAACTGCCTCGAGGAATAGGATACCACTTTATCATTCTGCATCAGCACACAGCCTAAGACCTTCTTGGAAGCATCACTGAATACCTCAAAAAGTTCCCACTTGTGGGTATAGTGAGCACGGGCGCAGTGATAAGCCTCATTTTCAACTCCTTGATGCATTCTTCGCATTCATCACTACAAGAAAACTTTACTCCCTTCCGAGTTAGCTTGGTAAGAGGGTTGGAAAATCTTGAGAAATTTCTCACAAATCTTCGATAATTTCCTGCTAACCCCAAGAAGCTACGGATATCTATTACAGATGTTGGCCTCGGCCATCCCTATATTGCATATGTTTTTGAGGGATCCACAGATATCCCATTGCTTGTGACGATATGGCCCAATAATGATAATTCCTTCAACCAGAACTCACACTTGTAGTACTTTGCTTATATATTCTCCTTGCGCAAAGTCTACAGTACATTTCTTAAATTCTCCTCATGATCCTCCTTGGTTTTGGAGTATATTAGAATATCATCTATAAAGAATACCACAAATTTTTATAGGTAATCTCTAAAGACTATATTCATTAAGTCCATGAATATTGTTGGAGCATTGGTGAGTCCTAAAGGAATTACTATGAATTCATAGTGCCTGTATCTTGTACGTAAAGTAGTCTTGGGGACAACTTCCTTCTTCACCCTTATATGATAATATCCAGACTACAAGTCCACCTTGGAGAAGTATTGTTCTCCACGCAGCTGATCAAACAAGTCATCGATTCTTGGGAGAGGATACTTTTTCTTTATCGTGATTTTGTTAAGTTCATGATAATCAATGCAGAGCCTCATTGACCCATCCTTCTTCATGACAAAGAGGAATGGTGCACCCCATGGTGAAGCACTTGGGTGTATAAACCCTTTATCCAGATTCTCTTGTAGTTGTTTCTTCAGCTCTTCAAGCTCAACAATAGCCATTCCATATGGAGTCTTGGTTATCGGTAGAAACCCAGGTATATGATCAATTGAGAACTCAACATCTCTTCTAGGAGGAAGACTGGGAAGTTCCTCGAGAAACACTTCAGCGAATTCCCTCACAATAGGAATTTCTTCAAGGATGGTTTCATCCTTGGACTCAATCATCTGAGCCAGATACACAAGCTCATAAGGTAGTAATATCAATGATTGAGATGATGGAGCTAAAAGAGACTCAACATCCTCCTAAAACTTGTAAATAATTGGGGGTCGATTCTCCATAGAGAGTGTGATTTCCCTCTCCCGAAAATCTATATTGGCTCTATATAAGGAAAGCCAATCCATGCCAATAATTGCATAAAACTCCACCTGAGGGAGTATGATGAGGTTTGCCGGAAAATTCAATCCACAGATTATAACAGGGGAGGACTTATATTCATGGGATGCAATGATTGCCCCATTTTCCGTAATCACCGACATCTTTACTTCAATGATTTGTGGTGGTGCTGGGATTGTTCTACTAATCATTCGAGATATAAAAGAATGCTTATAACCTGAATCAAAAAGTATGTTCACTATTCATGAATTAATAACTAGCGTTCCTGTCACCACTTCGTTGTCGGGGTTCACATCGGCAGAAGTGATGGAAAAAGCTCTTCCTTGCTGCCTTGGAGGTTGTTGTTCGCCTCCGAAAACCCTTGTATTAGGGAACTGATTTGAAAAATTACCCGGTTCTTTTCATTTTTAGCATTGAACAATGCGTTGAGGTTTGAAAGGAACGTTACTCAACTCTGTTGCAACCATGGGTCTCTCTTGCCGATAGTTAATAGTTAGGTTCCCTTCTCTTCCACACCTGAAGAATTTTCTCATCCCCTTAAGGCAATTTACAGGGTGCTTATTTCCGCACTTTTGGCAAGTGGGGTGCTGGATCTTCATAGCACCGTTGGATTTATCCATCAGACCACCAGCATTGAAGCCCACCTTACGCTTCTTGTCCCCATGATACCCTTGTGATTCCCCGATCTCCATTTAGACCTTGAGGGCACATCAGAAAATTTCCTAATAGCTGTCGATGTCACGGAACGATAATGATTTCCGCAAGCTAGCCTTCATCCCACCAAAGAAGAAGTCAACCTTGCATTCGGGGGTAACGAGAAAGCTGTAAGCGTATCATGCATTCCTTATGATGTTTTCCTCGTACGATCCAACCGATTCTTCATCTATTTTCTTGAGGGATAGGAAGTCCCTTTCCATCTTAAGCCGGAGGGTGCGCGGAAAATATTTATCGAAAAAAATCTTTTGGAAATCCTTCCTTTACAATGCCTCGATCTCCTACTCAGGCTTCGTATTTTTGATCAAATTCAACCATTGATCAGCTTCACCCTCTATACGATAGGCAGCCAGGAGAACCTTCTCTTGTTCAGAATATTGAAGGATAGAGAAGATCTTTTCAATGGAGTTGATCCATTGTTCAGTGATCATGGGATAAGATGATCCACTAAAAGTAGGAGGCCTTTGTCTCATGAAGCTATCGATAGTGACTTGTTCTTTCTTGGGGGGGGGGGGGTTGAAAGTTCCTCTTGACCCGTGTTTCTATTCAATGATTGAGTTATCTGAGAGAGAAGCATGAAAAAGTTCATGATTCCCGCTCCCATTAGATTAGGAATATCATTAAAAAAATCATCACACTAATCATCACATCGATTGTTAGCCTGAGTCCTCCTATTACCGGCCATTGGCTGGAATAAAAGGAATGTTAGGGGTAACACATAAAGAGTAATCCAAAGACAAAAGTTGATGAATTATAAATAATCTTTCATTTCCTTAACTCATGAGTCTATAGACTTCAATCTAGGATTTTCATGATCTACTTTCTAACATATATTCTTAGGGTCATTTTTCCATTAATAAGGGTTCATACTAAGATTGTGAATTTGTCAAAACATATCCCCCGAGAGTGTCGTAACCAAAAGTGCAGCAAGTCCCGTTGTCGTGCACCAGTTCCCGTTCGAGTCTAGCTCAAAGTGGTGTTTTTGGGTTTTACCCCTAGCATACATCTGTGCCAGAGCCGCCTCTACCTGCTCGTATCCAGACAAGGATGTATTTTCCTGCTAAATAACTTACTCATTACTTAACAAAACTTAGGGATTTTTTTATTATACTTAGTCTTGTTTCTAAGGCTTTACAAGGGTTTCCTAATCCCAAAAATAACTAAACCTATCCTCTGATACCAACTATGACAACCCAGCTTTTATTACAAACTTAAACTTGATTTATTACAGAAAACATCAATTGATACAACAATGAAGATAGAGAGGTTTAGTGTCTTTGGGGCTTAGGACCATTACATAGAAACATAAAACATGAAATACCATATCATTATTGAAAAATTCTGTTACATGACCACTACATTCCCTCGTACTTAGCATTGCATGGGATAACATGAGGACATGCATAAGAAAAGGGTGAGCTATAAAGCCCAGTAAGGGAGTACACATGAAATAAAATGAGGAGAACAATAAATGTTAAGAAATAGACATATCAATAGAGCATATAAGAAACATGAACATAAAGGCATGATAAATCATGATAATCAAAACATGGAAATGTGGCAACAACATTTAACATGGAATTAGCATGAGACAAGGCTCATTGCACATGGAGCATGAGTAAATCCTCATCGCACATAAAGCACGAGTAAACCCTAGTTTCACTTGAATTAGCATGATTCAACACTCATTTCACATGACGTATCCTGATACTATACTTTACCCAATGCATTGGAGTGATATAAGGGCGTACCCTTCATAAACATTTCATTTCATGCATAAGTGTTCCACATGGATCATAAAAAATGGATTCATAAAACATAATCATTTATTCCATGATAAAGGAATGTGGAATTCTTATATGAAAATTTATAATCAATAAGTAAATGTGAATAATGGTGAATACCCTTGATGGAGAAATGGGCATGGTATTCACTACAAAATGACATTGGCTACGAAAATAGGTTCGATTTCGGCAGCGTAACGGCCTGACATAAGAATTAATAAAAATTGTTGATTAGAGAGAAAGGGGTTCCTCATAATATTTACATGTAATGGACAGTATGGAGGTCATATAGATACATGTCCCACCAATGGTAATGGAAATTATATTTGTGATACAAAAATATTTCTTGAATGTAAAAGAGGAGAGAGAAGTTCCATTCGGAATTTCGGCATAGTAACGGGTGTACATGGGAGGCATTTAATAATAGAGAAAGGGGTCTCCGATAATTATAACATTAAGAGGGATGTATGAGGTAGGTGATAAACCATACCCCAAAATCCATAATTGAAATTAAATTGGCAAACAACATAAATAAAATTGGACAAAAATGAGAAAGGAAGAAAAAACCCTTACTTGGAAGTCTACTTCCAAAGGCTTGAGAGAGGCTTTTGAGAGGCTTCTTGGGAGCTTGGGGAACCTTGGGAGGATTATTGAGAGAGTAGGTCAGAGTTTGGATGAACTCTAAAGTCTGTGAGTGAGGAGGAAGTGGGATCTTCGGTGGGTTTATATAGGTAAGGTGAGGGAATGTTTTATTATTTCGGTTTGGGACTCCTTATATTAAATTAATCCAAACCGCAAACCATCCCATTATTTTTCCCATGGTTTTTGCCAAAGGAAAGAGGAAAACAATATTTTATAAGTCCAAATTCCTAAATTCATAAAATAATAGGGTTGCTTATGTGTAGGTGAGTCACACTCCCAATGAAATTAATTTTAAAAGGCAAGGTGTTGAATTAGTCTTGAGGGGTCCATTAATGCTTTGAAAAGTAAGTTAACCAAACACAAAATAACATTATTTTAATGTTAAAACATATATTGGCCTAACATAAAGATTATAGTATTTTATTACATCACTATTGGGTCATTATGATGTCATAAAATACATTATATATTTAAACGATATTTAATTTTTACTCAAAAATTTGACTGTCTCAGAAAATAATGAAAACATAACCGTATGATAATTTCGACATCCTGATTCCAAAAATAACATTTATTTTGTCTAAATAATTTTCTAAATATGATTATTTTCACTTTAAAAATAAAAATCGACATTTATCAAAAATTCACAGGTTTGGACAGAAATGGCTTTCAAACCTTAAGAAAAATTATAATTTCATTCATGAAATTATAAGATCATTTATTTTAATAAAAATTAATCTTATAATAATAATAATATTTTATTAAAATATTATTTGATTCAAAAATACCTTAATTTAATAAAATATAATTCTTAGATAAATAATAACTAAAAACACTATTTGTACTTTATAAACTATTTACAATGTATCAAAAATGACTAGAAATTATATTCATTATTATATACAAAAACAATTGTACATGAACATAATACTACTTATTTGTTACATAACCCCTTAAAAAAGCTTCATAAGACCTAAGGGTAATGTGTGTGATGGTGAAAAACTCTTGGGGTGGCTCAGATAGCATCGCTCGAGTGGTAATATCAATCAACTTCCACTTTTCCCATAGATGGTCACGTTCGAGCTTGACAAGATAAAGGTCAGCTTGGGATTCGTCAAGGGCGAAGCCCAAAGATGCCACCTCTTTTTCGAGCTCCGACAAATGGGCTTCATACGGAGCAATTCTACTGGACGATGCCATCACTTCTTTTTTCTAAGTAAAATTGGATGTGTTAAAGCCCTATATTTATACTAATCATTTGATCACTATTCAACGGCTATATTAGAAACGGTCAAAATTCGTAACATAAAACCAATGAAGTTGAAATTTTATATAAACATAAAGAGAAATTTAATTAGATCAAGAGGGTTATCTATTAATGAAACTTTGGGTCATTACAGAAGACATAATTATAGAAGTGAGGATTTTTGGGATGCTACTTTGGAGGATAATTTACTAACCTAAAATTTTTTATTGGTGTAAAGAATGGGAAATAGTTGTTGGCCTTTTATAGGGAAGAAAAAAGACTCATTTAAAATTTATAGAGGCATGTTAGGTGTGCACATGATATTACATAAAAAAAAATCTTAAAAACAAAAAACTGGAATAATAGAAGATTTATGGCCGAAAAAGTGACATAAAAGTGGTGTTATAGATATTTCTAGGTCGTTTGGGCCCTTAATTGTATGGTTTAGTCCATAATTAAGCTAAATTTGGACTTATATGTCATGATTAATTTTAATCATATTTACTAATAATTTTGGTGAAATTTTTACCTGGTATTTTTAGAATATAAATATTATATTGAATAAAATGGTGTATGATAGATTTTTGGCATGAAAATAACCAATTTGGGAAAATTTAGATTTGTACTAATCACATATATGGGATGAAATAACGTGGTTTTAATTAAGGAAATGATTCAAAATATTTATAAGATATAATATTCCATTTCAATGTAATGATAATTATAATGAATTTAATTCTATTAATAGATGTAATATTTCACATTTTTTTCCTCAAAAAATATTTATTATACCATTTATCTTTAATAAATAATTATTTACAAAAGTGGTTTTAAACTAGAAAGTATCTTTTTTCACTATTTATAAAAAAATGATGTTTCCCAGAAAAATCCAAAACATTCCCCTAAGATAACATTGATGGTAGGAATTCAAAAATGGAGTTTATATTATGAAATTATATTTCTAAATGTTTTTTAAATTAATTTTATTATTAAAAAAATTTTCATTTGAGAATCCAATATTTTAAATATAATAGGACTTTACCAAAAATATCATCTTTCATTATCGATGTGTTTTATTAATATAAAACAATTATAAATAATATTTGGAAACTAGTTATTACTATTAATATAACTTTTTTAAATGGTTAGGTTTTAATTATCTCATTTAATTAATTATTTTTATATAAAATTATGTTTAATAGAAACTCAGTGTTATGTGCATCATATGCCAAGTCGAAGTTTCTTATAGTTCAAGTCGTGACTGTATTTCATTTAGATCACCAAAAGGTGTTATTATGTGTAAAATTAATGTTTGAATTAGTTATTCAATTTATATATGGATATAAATAACTATTTTATATGTCACATGGAATGAAAATAATATTGTAAATATAAATTCTCTCCAAAAAAACTTCACAGAATCTCATGGGGTTACATAATACCACCTTTAAAATTAATATCTCGTTCAAAATTATTCTGGGATATCAATGGTTTCATATTTTAATATTTTAATTATCAAAAAGTACATCTTTAAAATGGTTACTAATACATATAATAAAAATGGAAATTTAAAACCATAACGGTTAACCAAAGTAACATATAAATTAGCTGCCACATGGGAGAAAATAGGTGACAAATGAAATCATGTATTTTGAAGAAACAATATTACCATCATGTTCTAATAGATTGTGATATATACCAATTTTAGGAGAATGTTAGCAACAACAAATCAATAAATATGCAATGACCTAAGGGACCTTCTGATTCATGTAAAATGATGGTATAGGATTACATTTTCCGATATAAAAGTATTGTCCTTAAAGTTAATGATTTTTTTTAAAAATATATACTCTCATTATTTTTATACCACATCACCCTTTATTTTTTGTTGATCCAAATTACCTATTTCTCCACAAAGAAGGTTTCTTTTTCATTATTTAAGTAATAAAAAATCACAAGTTCCATGATATGGAATTGAGTTTTTCATTACTTACCATCAACATAAGCATGTTTTAATAATCTATCCAATATGAATAAATGCTTAAATACAAGATAACACTGTATTCTTTCCAGTATACCTTAATTTTTAAATTAAACATTATATAAATCGTAATAATTCTGCTATTATTCCTTATATATGCACTTACATTTAACCAAAATCATTTATATGAAAAACATGATTCAATAATTGTACTAATAGGATATCAAAAGATACTTTGTTATTCTATAATCCATGTTGGGATAAATGATCATAAGAAATCCCAACCACGGATGAACAATAAGACATTCATTAGAAATATTCATTAAAAATCAAAAATAAAATTCCCTACTAAGAAATCATAGGAAATTAATAATTATTTGGTTTCACTTCATAAATTATGATAACATATTCATTCCCTTTTTCATTTTCCGGTATAGGTTGATGGTTTTGAGCACTGTAATTAACCCTTGGATTTGGGAACTTTTTGGAGAGACGCCCAAACTACCTGAAATTGAAATGATGAAGTGTAGAATGTGTATCATGAGGAGATCAATATTTATTTTCATAAATATATATCTTTTTTCAATCAATCATGCATTAAAATTATCTTTGTCCAACCTTTCCACAATTAATATATTTTGTTTTCCCTTAATGAAAATTACCACCTTACTTTTTTCCACATGTAGTGAACAATGGAAGGTTTGTCTTCCCATCTCTGTGGTTGGTTGATTGTAATTTGAATTCAAAATTAATCTTCTTACTAATACAATGATATTGATATATAACTCCAACATCCATTTCAACATTGATTTCACAACCCACAATTTTTTCAAATCTATTAATGCCTATTATAGGCAACAACCATTTGAGACTTGGATTTAAGCCACTTAAAAACCTATCAAACATACTTTTTTTGAATGATAATTATAGAATCATATCTCTTATGTCTTGTGAAATTTAGCCTTGTAGGTACCAACATATTCATAATTCTTCTTCTTATACTCAAGGAAATCTATTTCCATCATTTTGTGAAAGACACGAGGAACATAATAATTTAATAGTTTGTTATTCAACTAATCCTAATCCATAGATTCAATTTCATATTTCTTTATCATATTCTTGATTAGATTCCACCACTATTCTACATTAACTTCTATCCAATAAAAATCCATGATGAATTTTTCATGATATAAACACTTGAGTGAAGAGAATATATTTTCAGTGTTACTGATATAGTGTTTAGTAACTAGTGGATCATATGACCCATATAAAGAAGGTGGTTGATGCCTCATGGAGGACTCCACAAAACATTGTTCCGTCCATTTTTCTTTAGGATTTAATGTATTATAAATCTATGTGAGCATATTAATTAGGGGTTTCACTACATCTACTAATGTATTTAGATTCTCAGGAGAATAGTCATTTTATTGTCCATCAAAATCACCCTTAACATAGTTTGTTCGGTTTCAATCCATTGACTAAATCAAAAAATCTTATAGTGAGAATCAACTATCAAAGGGAGGAACCAGATATTCATGATTAGTCACTTATATGGTGTCTAAATTAGGATGTCTTCATTAGTCTATGATACCTTAAGGGTTTCCTAGTTTATTCATATAAATTTATATTTAAATCTTTAATGATGGTTCTTGATGATTTTGTGAATTCCCAATACATATCCCCTGGGAGTGTCAAACTAGGTGTGTAACAAGGCCCGTTTTCATGTATCAGATTACACCGAGTCAATCCTAGATCATTTTCTTAGAGCTTCTAACACTAGTTACATCTATTCTAGATCCATACCCACTTATAATATCTAGACATAGATGTATTTCAATGAAACCACTCACTCTATCCTTTACCAAAATTCTAGGACATTTTCTTAAATGTTAACACATCCTTATACTTATCCTTAGTGACATCCCTAGACATATAATTATAAATATACCTTGGGATACCAATAATGTTTTCCCATTCTAGTTTAAAATGTTTTAATAATCGATTCTTTTGAAACCAACTATAGCAACCTAAGTTGATAATACATGGATAATACATATTTTTAGATGAATACTCAGTACATTACAAAAATACATGAAAGAGGACCCTAATAGTATTTTGTAATTGTAATTATTGAAACCAATTCTTCTATCCTATTAAATGATCATCATCATCTCCATAAAGATATCCACCTATAGTACTTCTACCTAAAACCATTATTCATCACCTGATGAAAGGAATCATAAGAAAGGTGTTAGATTCAATGACTAGTAAGGATAACTAAGAGAGACATGTATGAATAAACATGGTCATAGTAGTATGATAACATAATAGAAACATTATGAGAACATAAAATAGATATCAATGATCATAAACACGAGTTACGGGATAATTCGTGGTAGTTCATAAGACATGAATCATATGGAAATGAACACTATGATCCATGAAATCATAACTAAGGAATAATACAGATGATTTGTGGAATACATATATAAATTGAATCATTGATGTCAAGGATACCTACATTGCCCATTATAACATGTTAGGATTGGGATATTACATGTGTACCTACATCGATAATGGGATGGAAACCCATGCATCAAATTTATTTTAGTATTGGGATACAATACATGAACCTTAATACTTTTAGGATTGGGATACCACACATTAACCTGATTTCCTTTAATATTGGGCTCCAACCCTTGATCCTTATGTCTTTTAGCCTTGGGCTAAAACCCATGAACCATCTTACCTTTAGTCATGGGCTAAAACCTATAAACCCTATTTATTTTTGGATAGAGATACAACCCATATACCCATTGAGCACAAATAAAACATATCATTACCCAATGCATGAGAGGGAGATAAAGGTCCCACCCATCTCCTAGTAAAAATAATAACACATTTTCCACAAGGTAATAAAACATTTATCATATCATGACCCATAAAAAGATAGAGGTTATAGAAAAATAAAATAATAAACCATATAATGAAATGGGGATCATTATGTCATCAACACATCATAACCTATGAAAAGATATAGGTTTCATAATCACTTCATGAATTCATAACAAGTGAATCCAAGGTGGTTTCAATGTCATTGAACACAAAGAAGTGAAACATGTGTCTTAAATATCATTCCCTAAAAACATAAACCAATAATGAATGAATTATAAATGGTACAAATTATTCATTTCCTATATGTTGATGAGTAATATTGATAGATGTTATCTTATATGGAAAAATATTTGAAATATATTTCAAAAACAATAAATTAGAAAAATATACATTCTTCTTTGAAAAGGTAACAAAAAACTATTAAAAACCCCATTTTCATATATAATACAATGAATATAAAAAAAAATTTAAATCATTTTGAAAACATTTTTAATTTAAAAATAATTTTATAAAAAATTATTAAGGATATTATTTTAAAATGAAATTGTAATATTGAATGAAATAGTGGTGGGTAAATCTATACATATTGTATGAGGTAAAAAGAACATAATTTTTTCACAGTAAAAATGATATATATAATTCCATATTGAGAAAGGGAAAATAAAATTCCATTTAATATATTGATAAATGATAAAAATGTTAAAAATTTCTTTTTAAATAATGGATGACAATGGTATAATATTAATGGAAACCTTTGTTTAGAAAAAAAAAATTCTGAATGAAGGGTGGGGAAAGTCAAAAGTTCATAAAAAACATTCATAACAATATATTGGAAAAAAGTGTATAAACAATTTAACAATACATGAATATATCATTAAATAATAGAATATAATTAATATCATGAATATTCTTGAGATATGGATCATAATATTTCATCAATGGAAGCAGAAACATAAACAATATTGAAAAGCAATGGGATTTTCTCAATAAACTCTTATGACATAGTGACTTGGGGTCATAATCTCCAGGAATGAAATGGAAATTACATAGAGATTATGAGATCATGTAAATAAGTATATTCATTAAATAATTCATAATATTTAAGTATATACATAATGAAAAAATTGTTTTGGTGTATAACCAAACAAGAATCTCATAGAAGGCAAATTGAGAGAAAACTTTTTATAGATTTTGTAAATTTGTAAAGAAAAACAACATTAAATAAGGATAATAAAATAGGCATGAGAATAAGTATATATTTAATTAAATTATACATATAATACAATTAACGTTTCTACATACTCCATACAAAATGAAAGAGTGGCGAAGATAATATTTATATAACAAAAATTAAATGTGCGATGAAATCCCCTTACTACATGTCTTGAAGATATCCATAATCATGTTACAATAATTTATTATAAATATATTTTTGATAAAAATAATTTATAGGATACTATTATTATATCTATTACCATATATGGTTTTATTGCAACCTTATCTTACATACTTGTTAATGAAGATATGATAATGTTTCACCTTGGGTAAAATTCGCATTGTTCTTTGCATGTGTCTTACTTTGTTATATCGTTGTTCATTGTACATATATAATGATTCCAAAATGTAGAAAAGAATTAAAAATATCGATTGAAAATATTATATATTTATTAAAATAATTTATACAATACTAATATATATAATGAAAAACACACATAATGGAGACAGAAAGTCGTATGTACGCATGAACATTGTTTTCTATACTTATTTGCGTATTGAGAGAAAATATATAAATAAATCTTGGTTATATATGTATGTATATAATTATATCAGTATAATTAATATTTTATATATATCATATATGATCATTAAAATTATCCATAATATGTTCTATGTGGTGTGTAAATGGATCGCATCACATTGAGGGGGAAGTAGTACACACTTCCTTATACAAGATTATCACATTAAAAAACGGAAAGTAAAAAGATGTGTGTTTTAAAAGGAGAAAATAATATTGAAGGCATAATAAATATAATATATTATATATATAAATAAATTTTATAGCATAATGGACACCAGGATTGGTGGTAAAGGATAAATAAACCATCATTATTTCGTAAGGCAGTAGTTCGTCACACACAGAAACCATATGTTCAACATCCATTAGATGAAGGTGTCTATAATTGTAGGTAATAACCATTGAATAAATAAACTAGTATATTGATTATAAAAGTGTTTCCACATTATAATGGAATAATGAAATTGGTGGGGTGGAGAAAAAAATAAAGGAAAGGTGCTTGAGAGAAGATGTTACCGCATAATCTAGAAAACCATTTTGCGTTTTGCCACTAAGGTTTCGTGAGAATATTTATACACAAAATGAGTATTTAAGGATTAATGGATGATTTTTGGGTGGATAATGGGACATATATTTCACTATCATAAATTTTTTTAGTGGTTTGAGTAATGGGTAAAGTTGATGGCCTTTTACAGGGATGAAAAATGACTAATTATGATTTTTTAGAGACTTGTTATGTGTGCACATTCTATTAATAAAAAAAAGACATAAAAAACCAAAAAACTCAATAATAAAAATTAATTTATTAAATATGGATGGATTATGGTTTTTGAACATGTTTCTTGGTCGTATGGTCCCTTAATTTTACAGTTTAGTCCCAAATTAAGGATAATTTGGCATAATCAATTTTGATAAATATTATTCACATTTTCTAATCATTTTGGTCATAAAATAATATGGTTTTATTAGAATGAAAATATTAGACTAGATATAATGGTTTATTTGTTATTTTTTAAATTAAATTATCATAATTGGAAAAATCAATATTAGTTTTAATCCCACAAACGGTACGAAATAGCAAGGTTTTAATGTAGGAAAAATTTTAAAAGCTTGTTAGGATATTATATTAAGTTTCCAAGTAAAATTGATTATATTGAATTAAATTGTATTAATAGATGTCATATTTATATAATTTTACCTTAATATATATATATAATATCATTTATAATTAATAAGTTACTAGAAAAAGGTAGTTATTAACTAAAAAACAGTATTTTCACTATTCATTAAAAAATAATGATTTCCAGAAAAATCACAAAATTCTCCTGAGGATAATTTAAATGTTCTGAATTCTAAAATTAATTTACATTTATCAAATTAAATTTATAAATGTGTCTAGAATATATTTTATAATTAAAAATCGTTCCATTTATAAAAATTTTATTTTTAACATAAAAGGACGTTATGAAAAATCTCATCCTTCATTACCAATATTTCTTATTTATGTATAACAAATATAAACAAATATATGGAATGTAATTATTAATATTAAAATAAATATTTTTAATTTTTAGGTTATTATTATCCCATTTAATTATAAACAAATAAATATATATATATATATGTAATGATGTTTCATAGAAACTCAATGTTGTGTTCATTATACGACAATTCGGTGTTGCTTGAAGAACAAGCCATGTTTGAATTGCATGTAGCACATGACAAGTTATTATAGTGTTTGAATGTAATTTTTTACTTATTTATTTAATATATATATAAAACTATTTCTAATGTCCCATGTAATTGAAAAAACTGTTGAAAAAATAGAATAATTTTAAAACAATATTTCAAAAAATCTTGGTGTGATACTAATACATTCTTAAATTAATTTATTTAAATAAAAATCAGTATATTTATTAATATATATGTTGATAAAAAAATTTGTCTTTCATTTTGACTAATATTAGACCTAATAATTTTCTTCCTCCTTGATCAATAATATTTATTACTATAATCACCTTTACCATGAAAGATCATCCATCGGTTTTATGTAACAACCATTAAATATGATATTTTAAATACATAAAATAACTCCAAACATCTCATATTTGGATGATCATACATATAAATTATAATATAAACCACTTCATTTATAATGTTGATTCTTCAAAAAGGCATCTAATATAGTGTACTTATCGATAGTCACTTTTTTAAAGTAGTATAAAGAAATTATCAACATAAAATTGTCTTATTCTTTATTAACAATAATGAAACCAACTGGTTGTTTTATATATACCACATCCATGAGCACTAAATTTTAGAAATCAATCTTGATATCTGTTGTAAAAATAAAAGCAAAATTATTTGAATATAAAACACAATAAAAAATATTATTGATTCATGTATTTCAAAGGGTGATATTGTTTTGTACACATCACCACCTATGACCTGTGGAAAGGCTTCATAAGAAATTATCACAATGGTTTTAAATATCCTTCATTTTAATAATATCTATTTTTTAATATCAGTAATGTTTTGCTAAGTTTTTAGACTTATTAGACACTTCAAAAGATCCCAAGTTCAATTATTCAATATTTTTTCAAATTCCATATTCATGTAAATTACCATTAACACGAGTTTTGTATCTTTTTCAAATGACAATGACTGTATTTGATATAATACTAAATCAGTCCTAAAAATACACATTAGTTGAGTTTGTGTATAAATTTGTACCCAATAATATTTGATTTATCATGTTCTTATCATATGTTCTTACATTGTATTATTGGTTGATTGTATTTAGTATCTTTCTCATCCACTAATTGATTATCATAATTATAACCAAATATTGGGTTGTTTGAGAAACTAGGATTTATAATAGTTTAAAACTTTTTATGATATGATGAAATCAAACTTGGAATTCATAATTTATTTCAAGGTATTTGTTCAAAATATTTTATATCACATATTTCTATTTTTTATATCCTCTTGTTAATCAATATATAGTATTTACTAACGAATGATTTGGATATGAATTTCCCTCAATCCACTATATAATTTTGTTTTTCTATATTTACATTTTTTTTATCAAATATAGTACTTTCTCCCAAACACAATGAAATGTATTTATTACGTATTCATTTAATGAATCATTTTTATGGAATATTATATATTCTAGATATTATAATTTATTGATTATACATTAACATAGTAATATAATCCAATTACTTTAAATAATATTAATAGATATTTATTTTAATGATAATGATTATTACCATATTTCTAATTATCTAGTTCAATCATTCAAAACACCCAATTAATTTAAGTAAACATAAATATGAGGCCTCATGTTAGTTTTCATATTTTTCAAGATAATTTTATACCTCATGGTAGGTGTACTATATAACATTATATGTTTATAGGATTTTAATTGGCCTCTATATTTAACTTTCACATATCCTTTGAAACCACATGATATTATCAATTACATATATCATTTCATGCATTAATATGATCCATTCCATTCTTATATAGCCCTTAATAAAGAAGTTGAAGAATTTGTTAACATATTTTAAAAAATTATTGTTAATGAAACAAACATTTTGTATGAATATGATTTAATAGGATTGAATTACTATTTTACTTCATCTAGATAAGATTTCTCACTAGTTTACCTCTTATAAATGCTTCATATGATTTCTTAAAATTATGTCTCTAATTTAAAATTTCATTTATATTAATAAATTTAAAAAACATTCATTATTTTTTTATGAATATTCCCATTATATTGATGCCAAACCATATATTTTACATTTAATATATGGAATCAAGTATTGTACATTCTTTACAATGCGTATAAGTTTTCATTTATTATTAAAAAAATTCATCAATGAATATAAAAATTTACTTTGATAAAAAACATTATAATTTTAAATTACATTAAATTTACATAGATATGGTTGAAAAATGATAATTATATTGTTTCACAATCAATAAATAGAGTGAAATTATTTTTTCTCTTACTCAATTATAGAAATAATTTTCTGTAAAATTCATTATTTTATTAATGATTCATAATTAAACAAAAAAAATTATATATATATATATATATTCGTATTCATAATGGTTGTAATGTTCCTTATCATATGGGATGTAATTTTTACTATTAAGAGATTTCCAATTTTTTCATGTCAACTACTACATGTAGCTTCTTGTGGGTTGCAGGGGTAATGTCACTGTGCTTCAACAAATTTTGGAGAAATGTAGAATATATGAAATACAATAGAATTTATGGATGAAAACATATAAGGTGAACTGTAGAAATGTGGGATTTCTATATCATCATGTGATAGGTCCTAATATCTCCACATACATCATTCCCCCAACAATATCTTATATTATACTTGGGGTACTGAAACCTTATAGGAGTGATAGAATCTGAAAAATGATCATTGTATTATAGTGGACTTAATTTTTTGTTAATGGATTAACGATTTGTCTTCATTATTATCTCATTCAATAAAGGGTTTCAATGAATGAGGGAAACAATGAAAAACTATCTTTTAATTGTACACCTAATTATAATGACCTTTTCTGCCTCTATGTGGGCATAATGATCATTTCTCAAGCCACATAAATCATTGGGTCTTTGTTCCTCATAATCGCATTTTGTTTCTATCATTTCTTCATTTGATATACATTGTCACTTTGACTACTGATTTTTAAACAAAAATTTCATTTAGCATATGAAATATGGTTATAACCATCTTCCCCTAATTGGTAAAAACTATTCCCCAAAAGGTTGATATTTAGATTTAATGGATACATTTTCTACCGATTTCCATTAAAAATTTGTTGAATCCATCATAAATAGAAATTAATATCCTTGTCACTTAATTTAGAGAAACTAGAAAAACATCCAAAAAAAGTGATACTCTGATGTGATGTAGGATATATTATCTTTTGTCTCTATGAAATTCCACCTCTCAAGTGGTATTATACCTTATTTAAATAATCCATTTTATGACTGAGATAACAAAAAAATTGATATTTTACTAGGTAAAAATATTCTTTCTATATATACACAGTTTTATAGCTTCTAAATTATTTCATGGTTAAAAAAATCCACCAAGGATTAAAGACAATATTTAAAATTATATTTCCATTTTTCTGATTTGATATGTTTTCTGATTTTAATGCCATATAGTTGATTCAAAATTAATTTTTACGATAAACCAACTAAAGATTCCATTGAACCATGTGCCCTAACTAATTAGTGGTATCTCTTATAGGAGATTACTGATCAACAAATGACCAAAAACGGTTTCTATGAATTTAAAATACATTCATTAGGAATGGGGTTTCCAACTAAATCCATTAAATATATCTTATTTGAGGTCAAGAAATTACCATGATAAACATTACGATGTAACCCTCCAAATTAAATGGAATTCGTTATATACATAGAGGATAAAAATAATCATGGGTATCATATCAAGGAAATAGTGACAATATATTCAATAAGTGAAGGTAATATCAATATCATTATCAATAGGGGATATAAACTTAATCATATTAAAAAAATATTGGATTGGGACCCAGATAGATTATATAATAATGTGATGCAAAAACTATGACAAAAAAATTAAACAAAAACTAGTACCAATCATCATTAGAAGAGGTGATTGGTCCAACCATGTCACCACCACCCTACCATATTTCCAATTATATAAAGAACAACTATGTCATAATGCTGATTTTTCTATAAATGAATATAAAAAAACAAATTATTTATATAATCATTAGGTGATTATTGTTTTTTATTGCAACTAACCTAGTTAAATACCATTTTTTATTTAAAATAATATATTTTTTAAATGCAACTAGTAATGTTAGTTTGAATGTAATCTATGTAAAAATACTCTTTTAAAAACATAGTAATACATATGTATATATTTGTTTTATAAAATATTAAAATATAATGTCTAATCCATGTAAGTAGATGATTAAATAGAATCACAATATAGAAGATCTCCGATATTTATGTTTTGATAAATCTAAGATAATTTCGAAATTCAGTTTTGGAACCCATCATATTTATCTACACACCATCATTAGGACTAATAATCTAAAGATCTAGTGGGAATGGGCCTCCATAATAAGTAATTCTTGATACAAATCAACTTATTTTTTTTTATTTTTCATCATTAATCTAATGATAGTTTCAGTGTCACATTACTATAAAAGATTTTAATAGTCCACCCACCTATATAAACAAAATCCCATGTTCTTCTTCCAATTTATGGTCTTACCATTTATCAATTAAAAAATTTAAATGGTTTATTTTATCAACCCCAACAAATAAAACCCCTAAAAATAGATTTAAACAACCCCTTCAAGCCACATTAATAACTAATATTAAATAAAACATTGTCTCTACATATTTAACATAAATTATAGATTCCAAATATCATATATGTAGTATAAAAAATGTAACAATTTGCGAATTAGTGGGAATTTAATGTTAATTATCCTAAAAAAACATTTGATACCACCATCCTTTAACCAAGATAAACTAAAAATCTAATTTCAGAGTCTACAAAATGTGTGATAAAAAATAATAAAGAATAATTAGAAAAATATAAAAATTAAAATGCCTATAATTAGATTCATCTAATATAAACCTTAATACAAAATCCACGTATATTATATTGAAAACCAAAACAAATATGAAAGAATAATGAAACATAAAATTAAGTAATTACCATGTTATTTCCATAAAAATTCCATGAAAACCCATGAAAATACCAGAAAATAATAACAGTAAGTGGTTGGTAGTATGAGGGATATATTTTTATAAGGATAATAGTTTTATTAAGAAATAAATGATGGGGTTTATGTATTATAAAATTTAGTTTTATTAAAATAAATTCAAAAAAAATTGAACCATAGATAACTTTAAAGTTTGCAAAAATGTTTTTATATATCATTAACTAACCATGTTGGTGTATTTTAACATAGCTAATGAGTTTTACGGTTTTTACCCATAATAAGAAAAGTTGTAGAAAAACTCGAAAAAAACCTATAGTTTTGTAATATATTTTATTTTACGATTTTTTCATGTTTTCCTAAACCTTGTGTCCAAATCAAATGAATCACTATGTGTATTCAATTAAAATCATAGGGTTGAATAATGAGTTTTAAAACAATTTAGTATTCTCAAGTACATAAAAATGTGATTTTCAAATAACTTCTATATGATATTTTATTCAAAAAACACCCTCATTTATCCCCATTCAAAAAACATCAAACACATATCGACCCTCCACCTTACCTCACCATGATGTTATTTTATGTTTTAATTTTCTTAAAATACTCAAGTCAAACTCTTGTTATGTTTTTTACATTTATCATTGTTTCTTCTTGTATTTAATTTTAATTTCATCTCTACCTAGTTTCTATGTTTGATTAGGGTTTTTGTTAGATAATTGAAATGGTAATGGTTTCAGGATTATTTATTTATCTTTTCACTATAGAATCCATCATCAAATATTATATTGATTCTCAATATTAGATAGTGGTTTTTAATCGTAAAAGGTTATATGGCTTCATGGGTCGACATTCATTTATGAACCTAAAATTATATATTATTCCCAAATAATGTATTAAATTGTCTATTATATATTTTCATAATACTTAAAAATAGTTATAAATGTTAAAAATGTTTGGAAATAATTTAATAATTAAATTGGTAATAAAAGAGTCATAAAATGAATATATATACATTATTTTTGAGTCATTTTGTTGTGCATTTCAAAAACCCCACCATTATAATTATTTTAATGATAAAATGGGAAAAAATGAATTGGATAATCACTTGGGAGGTTGGTTAAATAGGATTCAAGAATATGACATTCACGAATCGGAATTACATTACATACCTAGCATAGGATAAATGTTAAATTCTAATTAAAAATTATAATTATATGTATCACGAGTCATTTTTTTGGGTGGACGCTTCTTAATATTCATGGAAATTTCATTCCATAATGGAAATGAATAATTTTATTTGATTGGATCAATCATAAAGATGGGGGAGGATCCTAGATTACATGTTCTATATATACATGTCAGATTCCCCATAGTTCTTGTTTTTAGTCATATTCTTAAATGTATTTTTCATTATATTTTAAATTATTATAAATATATTATCATAATTGTGTTCCATTAAATTTTTAAAAAACTATTTTTATATTGTTTATTTTCAAACTATAATACGTGGTTTTATTTAAAAAATATTTGATATGAATACATTGTGGGATCTTACATGGACTAATTTTTTCACACCCTATATACACCAAATGGGTGTTTATAAAATATATTTATATATTAATGTGTTGAAAATGTGGCTCTATGTGGTGGTAGATTTACATTTTATTAGTGTAGAGTTCAGTGGTGGTGATATGGTGGGATGGAGCTATGTAATCACCTAGATATGTGTAGTAGTTTTTGTCCCATTTTCTATTATTGTTTCTATATTGTATTCTATTATCAAAAATTTTATTCCCAATAAATACATATTTTGTATATGAGTTTTCATGGATCTCCATTTTTTTTCAATATATATGTTTTTATAGTGTTTTTGTCACTATTATCATGATATTTTATCCACATTTTTTTTGTGTATTTAATGTCTCAAATTATTTTAATTTGGGAAAATACATTAGAATATACTAAAACTTCTTCATGGGTCTTTAGATAAAATAAAATTAATGGATTTAATAGGTTAAACCTTTCCCAAAGATATTTCTTGATTCTTATGAACATGTTTTAAATCATTGGAATAATGAATAATCTTTGGGGCTGCCCACAATCTGATTCAGATGCCACAATCAAGGGATTCATGGGTTGGTTTTTTCTAGTTTTAAAAAAGTACTTTGGTTTTTAATCATTCAACACATTTTAAAAATGTATAGAGTCTCTTCTGACCCATTTTAAAAATTATTTTACTCAAATCATTATAAACTATATTTTTCAGGATTGATTTTATTTCAGTTTCAAGTTTTTGTTTAAAGGTTACAAACACTATTTCATGGGATATAACCATTCTTATTCTCTATTGAATTTGAGAATTAAGGTAATCAGTAATTTATTATATTATTCTATATTTATCCTAAAATTCAAAATATCCAAAAATATAGTTTTGTTGTTCTAATATTCTTCCACCACATTCTTTAACTGAATAATTTGAATCGATATAATATTACGATTACATAAAAAATCAGTTTTCTTTTATTCTCCAACTAATGAAAATATCTTAATGGGATCCTTATATTTTTACCATCATTTCAAAAACATGTTTCGTTTGATCTTCTTTCTATATTTAATATTTTTCATTATTAAAATATTTTCTTATAAAATCCTTCATATGAGATATAAATTCGTCTTCAACATCATGAAAGTATGCATGTTATTATTCGTCATCATTTCTCACCAAATATTTATAGTATATCCTTTACCACAATGAGTTTTTAAAAAAATAATATTTCTTTTAGGTGTTAGCTTCATCTATAGTTTTGGTGAATCTTCATAATGAACATAATCATATTTCTTCATTGTAAATCTCAATAAAATATTTATAGCTTGTACAAAGCATATAAAATATAATGGTTGGATAGCATCATACCTCACCTTCACCCAATTAATTTTCATTCTATCAGTGACTCGATTCATTACTTATATACTCATATTCATTTTTAGAAACATCTATGTCATGATTCTCTGTGGATTTAAAATAAATCTTCTCTAACGATTGACTTGGTATTACCTTTTTATTCACTAATATTTAAATTACCATAAGCTTCATGTGAAGATCATCTATAAATAATTTCTAAATATTACATTATTATAGATTAGAAATACTGAAATTATAAAGTAGTTTTAATCTACCGTAATTTATATTTATAATCTAAACACACTTTATAACATCCCTGATCTTATGTGTATCTCATATAACCACAATGAAGATTTTGAAAAAACATTCATTTTTCTCATTTGGGAATATTTACAAATCATCAAATTTGTTATGAAAAAAAACATTAATTATTATTCCATTACATTGGTATATCCTTTTTTTATTTTTGGATACATTATCTAGATTATCATTAAATGATGTATAAAAATTTAAAGTTAAATATATTTTATTTCTTAAATATTAATAAAATTGATTTTTTATATTTTCATTTCAAATATGAATATTTCTATTTAATTTATAAAATATTATATTAGTATCATCACATTAATTAATTCCATGAAACATTTAATTGTAAACATTGAATCTGAGCTATCGTGGATGAGATCTCATTGGTTCATTCATAATTGGAAATTACATCCATGAAATAAAGTTCAACTTTTATTTTTATATCATTCACCATTTTTGTTATTTTCAAATAATATACTCTTAAATAAAGAACTTATTTATGAAACCACTGGTCCCACAATAGGCCTAAAAACAACCTTATAAGGGGTGAATTTTGGTGTTAAATTTTCCTCTTCTTTTATTTGATATTGAGCACTAGTTGAATGTAGATAGTCAAATATTTAAATAATTTTCATATATAATAATCAAATATTAAAATAAATTCAGTGACATAATCATTTTACCCGGCCACCACTAATGGATACTCTGATTAGTATACACAAAAATTGTAGTGATATACCATTGGATATCACTACAAAACATATATGATTAAAAAGTTCAAGGAAGAAACTATGTAATCCTATGGTTACTCCATAATTATCCCACTCTAATAATTACTTAAATTTAGAGTTAAAAAAGGGTATATAACTCAATTATTTCTAAATAGAAATATTTAACAAGAAATAAAATAAAATAGAAAAGGGTGTTGTCGGTGTGCTTATGTTCATATCATAAATTCATAGCATTAAAAAACAATATACTGCAACTATATCTATATATAATATCCAAATGTTCCAGACAACTGTAAAAATAGTTTTCCATTTCTTCTTCGATCAGAAAAATATAATTGGGCCATGATTCCAATTGATCTCTTAACAAAATTATAACATGTATCACATTGATTAGGTATTAAATCCTCCCATAAATCACCACTCAAGTCATCTATATCATCCATATTATAATAAAAATATAATATGTTTTTTAATTTTGAAGCATTTTTTGAATAAACTAGTTCTCAGCATGTCTAGAATTATTTCAAATCGAATTTCATAAAAAAATTATATTGATTCATGATGATATACTTCATGGAATAATTTTTTTTAAACAAATTGTCCTTAAAATCATGGTGTAATATATTATTTTAATCCTTTTGATATCACATATTAATATTCTCAAACTTTATAAATAATTTATCATCATACTGTGTTCTCATTCAATTATATTTTGAATACTTATTTCAGATACATATATGCATTTCAGAAATACTGGGTAAGTCCTTACTCCACATCAAAACCACTCAAATCAATATATTAAATAACATGGAGAATTTTTATTTTACTACCCAAATTACTCAAGTGGTTTTCAAAATACATTAAGACATCCCTTAATAATGATATCTATTACATATCATGTGATTTCCACCAATTATTATAACAAATATAGGTTTCCCTAGTAATTATTAAAATATATTATGAATTTATTAATTAATATAATTTGTTGTGAAATGTTCTCCCCATCAATGTTGCATCACCCTTTTAGCTACCAATTACTTTAATCATCTATATATACCCTTGTAGGATCATACATATTCTCATACTGTGAGTTAATCATTTGTATCCTCATAGTCATTTTATATTGTCTTTGGAACAACTTGTTAATAATATATACATCCTTTGGACACCACTGATCACTCTAATATATCTTCTTATTATAGTGTGAGAACCTCTTTTTCATTATAACACTGTTTCTTTTTGAAAATACATATCGAGAAATTATTTTTGTCTTTCCAGGTCTTCTAAAACCATATAAAACTTTCTTTTGTCCCAAATATTACATTAAACACAAAAATATATCATTGATCAATGATAAAAAAACATACTCCATTTATTCCAGAATTATCCACGTTAATCTAATAAAAAATAGAACTCTTTTTTCTAACACAATTATACCTATTTAAGATACAAGTTTTCTTTACTCTTGAATATTAAAAATAAATCGATTTACCTTTTCCCAAAAACAATTAGAGATACCACTCACTACTATATACTGTACAATTGTGGTTACAAGAGATAAATAAATGGGTTTGATGTTCAAAAGTTGAAGTGATAATAATTAGATTGAGGCCTATAAATAAAAGCATAAGAAGAAAGTGAATTTAGGAGGAGTAGAAATATAAGGAACATAATTAATAAGATATTGAAGAAACCAAAGAGGATATAGTATTAAAATTAAATGACAAATTAAAGACACCCAAATTTAGTCCATATTTCCCACCACATTCATTTCTATATGGGTGTGCTATAGAAATTTCAAAGAATAATAAAAAATGTTCTTGGAGATTTTTATACAAAAATATGTGGACATTCAATAACCTAAAGAAATATCCTATATTCTAGAGTATGGTATTATTCACAATGAAATAATTTAGGATAATAACAAATGGAGGACATGTAAATTAAATCAATTAAGAAATATTTCTCATCTACTGTTTAATGAAATAGGCCATATGAAATTTGAGAGCTATATAGATTTTCTAGAAATTTATCATTTTCATAATGAATATTAAATAAATCCATTTATATTTCTTTGTAATCTTATGACCTTATATTTTTTAGATTTTCATAAATATAGGGTAATTAATCAAAAAAATATAATTGATTCTTTTCAACCATTACATACTCTGGAGGATTTTTTGATGAATGTTGTAGAATTTCATTCACCATTGATTTTCACATTCTTAAGACGGAGGAAAAAGGTGAGATAAAAATAATCCATATAAAAAAATTTCCATAAATAATGAATGTTCACATTGATTTCAATCAAGAATTTCCTATTTTTTTGTTCAAGAGCATAAATTGTAAATTTTTATAATGGAAATGCTAATGTAAGAAGATATAAATGAATACATACCTGAAATAGTCACAAAAAATAGATCTATAGAATAATAAATATAAAATATGACGATGATGACCATTCCATGATTGAACTGATTTCCTATTGAGTAGAAAATGAAATTTGGGACAATTTTTATGAGGTTAAACTAGAATAATGATTTAATACAGTACTACACCTTTTGAAGGAATTATTTTCATAAACAGTTCACTTCATTTTGTTGTCACCAATGTTACAAATAATGTGAATCATGAGTAATTTGAGGTAAACATTATTATGATAATTGGAGAAGAAACTAATGTTAATTTTTAATAATATTTCATAAGTGAAGCCACACTAGTTTTTTGAGTTGTTTTTGTAAGGTAAGAAAGTCATTTTTAGGATCAAAGTTGATATCAATGTCATTATCTAATTTATTATAAATCCCAATGTGTGACTCAAAGAAGGTATTATGAAAACATGGAATTTTTTAGGATTTTTACACCTATAAATAAGTAATTTTTTAAAAATAGGTTGTTGAAACTTTGATATGTCAAGTTAATTTACAAAATATTTGATTCGGAATGGGATTCCAAGTTTATGGTTATGTGTAAGAAAATATGTATGAAATTAGTTTATATTGTTATAGACATGATATCCATATGAATGGTGATAAGGTGGAGAGTTTATGCTGACCATAAGAAATAACTGATGCAATGAAAAAGGATCAATTTTTTAGTACAATTAAAAGAAATTTTTTTAAAAAGATTATCTAAACATGATGAATAATATTTTCATGGGGGAATTTTTTATACAAATATTATAGTTTCACTGGATGAAGAAATAATAAAAACATTCACATACTCTAATAGAAACTTTGACTATTGATGTATGTTATTCACTATCTGTAATGCATCCACTATGTTTCATTAGTTAATGATGTATACCTTGTATAGTTTAGAAGAGTTCCTAATTATTTTAATGGATTACTAATCTATGTATAGTTCATTTCTTACAGGGTGTCTTAAATATATGGACTTGGTGATAGATATATGTGAATTGGAATTCATAGTTAATAATTAAAATGAAATCCATTTCATGGTAATTGAGGACATTATTCTTGATCCCTATATATTTAGGGATGGAATTATGAATGATAATATACATATATATTTAACAAAGGAATTTCATTAATAAATTATAATGACAGTGTTCTAGAGTTTTCCGGATCCTTATGGTTAATTTGAGAGGATCATGAAATAATATTTCCATATGTCAAATTCTCCTACTCAAATTTCAATAAAGGATGTTTAATTTTCTATGGATGTAATTTAAAAAATATAAATCAAGAAGATAAATATAATAATTATTTTTTTCAAAAATCATGTTTCGCATAAATTAAGAGGATCATGTGGATATTATATATGAAATGAGAGAATAAATAATATATAAAATGCATGAGATATGAATCAATATTAGTTTCCAAATGATCTATATCATGACACAAAATATATTGTGTTAGACTTGGGTCCCAAAAATAAAATACATTGTACTATAAGTTACTCATATATTAGAATACATAAATATAAATAAAATTTTTATCACACACAAATTGTTCTATTAGATATATTTAATGCCACATATCCTTAGAGTATTTATCTTAATAAGAAGGTATACATAATTCATAATTATGATGAGATCCTTGATGTGATTTTTTGATATTATTAAAATATAAGCTCAGTGGTCATATGATATCATCTGATGAGATGTTGAATATATCGAATACTAGTATTGAGTTTTCATAAGCTGATGAGACCAATATCATAGAGTTAAGACATAGTAATTTTAAATGTATGATATTTTGGTGATAGACCCAGCAATAGGAATTCAACAATTTTTGTGTACTTAGATATTCTTATAATTGAAAAAATTATATATAATGGCTTGTTTGATCAATCATGAATTTTATGCTATTAATGACTATGTTAATTAAATATTTATCTATTACAGCTTTAATACTGTTGATATCTCTACCATTTTTTTGTAATTGAATCTCTAAACTAAGATACATGGCTATTGTCTACTGAAGGGTTCGTTTTAGGATGTCATATAAAGAATTATCAAGCATATAGGTTAAGAAAATGAGTATAAAACCTCCTCTATGAGATACCATACAAATGGGATTATATTTCAATGTGAGTGTCCATATGTGGTTGTCATCATCATGATAATTAATTACTCCACGATTTTTTCCTATATATGTTGCCATATTTTGATACTATAATTTTTAAATACATTCCTAATTCTTTTGAGAATGTGTTCTGGAGGGTAACACACTTAGTGTTTACATTTAAATCAATTAACTTATCTATGAATTTAATTATTCAAAAAAAATGTTAGTCTCTATACCATGGAATAATATGTATTCATGATTTCATGATCAAATATATCCAATTATTCATTCATTTTAATTAAATAATAAATTATATATTTTCTTATATGATAATTAATATTATATTTATTTATTTATTAAATAAATAACAATAATTATTCATGGTTTAATAAAAAAATTACAAACATGGACATGCCTAGATATGAAACCATGTAATGGAAATGATATATTAAATATTGTCTAAAGGAATATTATTTTATTTTTAGTTATTGATTTTATTCATGATACATTCATGATTCAATGAAATATTAATAGTAATAATAATATTGTTATTATAATTTTTTGGGTTATAAATGAATTATGAGATTTTTAAGTGACAGTTGTGAACATAAAAATTGTATAACCCTATCATTACATATACCTGATTATATATTTTCTATGAACAAGTTGAAACCATTTTATTATACACAATTATTTCTTGTATATAGAATCATATCAATGATGTTCTTCTCTAAGATTTTTTATAAATTTTTATAGAATAATGTCAACCTAAATCATGTATCTAAAGAATTAGAAAAACTAGAATAAATCCTCAAATACTAAACTATTATGTTGCGGTAAACATATATGTGATTCAAGATTATTAGTACCACCCTACTTGCACTCAGAGTACCTTTAGTGATGCTTTGAAATCAATGGAGCACATGTGGATTATCCTTAATGGTATTTAAATTTGGATCCCCTTGGTGATATGATAGTAAAACCAAATGTATGGTCAATTAATAAACAACTACACTGATAAAAGTACTCTAGATCAAGGAAAGTAATTAGTATTTAAATAATTAAAATATTGTATTAAACATATCATGACAATATTTTCAGGATTCTTTCATTATGGTTTATTAGATATAATACATAAACACAACATTATTCAATATGTTCTTAATATTTACTTATAGGATTAAATGGAAAAAAATTATTAGGAATATTCTCTCATATGCATAAAACCTTCATTATAAAAACCTGATTTAACACCAAAAATTTAAATAATGATTTTCTTTTATATTTTTAAAACATATATTTTTATTTCCAGTGTGGTGGCATGTACTGATCATGTAATACTGAGGTTGTTTCAAATTAGGAAACATGAAATTAAAAACATAATCTTTTAGATTATATTACTCAACTAGTGTGAAATATCTATTAATGAATTAAAAGGCTTAAAGAAGGTCATCACTATCTATAGATGATACACATACCATATATTAGTGGTGATAAACAAATTTTTATAAATAATGTGTTTCCCAAAGAATATTCATTTCCAATGGAGGTCATTTCATTGATTTTGAATGAGTAATTTTCTAACGGATTGGAAACTGGGTTGATCTAAATAAATTTGACATAAAAAAAAGATAATGGATCTTAGATGATGTTCAAAATTACTGTTGGGGTAATATTTTATTATTATAGTATTGTGGGGATGGAATTATTTTCTTACGAGTATCTGAATAATCCAATGAAATAGATGAATAATGTTGTTTTTGTTATGAACCAAGATAATGAAGGATTTAAATGTTGATATGTATTATTTAAATATGGGATTATCATTATTAAAATTGTATGACTATACTGGACCCCCTCTTGGAATTATAGAATTATAGGTTTCTTGAATTCTACATTAAGAATGCATTGTAGATGTTTTTTTGAATTGTTATAGTGAAATTGGATGATTTATGAACCCAAAATGGATATTTAATATATTATACACCATTGTATGATGAAATTTCGAAAATCAAAAAAATACATGTGATATTTAATTATTTTGTATGATATATATTTATTGTAGAGCTAAAATTATCAAAGAATGTCATTATATGTAGAAATATAAGATGATTTAATTTTACAGATAAGTCATTTCAAAATAATGACACTATGATATTAGAAAATGATGAGGATAAAAAATATGATTGAAGTGTATATATATGATGTTGATCTCAGTTAAATATGATATTTGGGAACCATATGCTAATAAATAATATTTTTTTAATGATAATAAATTACTTTCTATATAAGTGACATGTTAGATAGTTTAAATAATACATGTGTTTTAAAAATGATTAAAATGTGACAAATTTGAGTCTTCTATAGATAAACCAGGTGATTAAAAAATTTATTCCTCAATGTTTTAAAAAATCACAATACTCAAATGATATTTTGATTCATGATATAAAATTTAGAGGATTCACACTACATTAGAATCCACTATGACATGATGGATTGTTGTATGATGTCATGTGAATAAAGAGGTTGCTTAAAAAATCATTGAGGTTACAAATAAAAGTATCTCAAGTCTCATGAAAGACTTAAATGGATATATTAAATTTGATTAATTAAATTACAATGTGTATGAAATGATAATATCAAATGAATATATTTTAGTATATTTATTGAATCAATTTACCGACATTGATATTATTGTGTAAAATCAAAAAAAAATTAATAAATAATTATGGAAATATTATATACATAATTTTAAGTAATATTAAATAAAGATAATATATAATGTAAATTAGACATAAAAAATTGATAAATTGAAACTATGTGATGATTCAAATCATCTGTATTGAAGAAATAATAAGAAAAATGTGAGTTATATTTGTTGATATTTCATTCATCATCACTTTGAAGTAAATTGAACTTGTTGTTAAAATTTTTTTGCATATATTTTGAGGATGATTATGATCTGGGTGTGTGTGTGTGTGTGTGTGTGTGTGTGTATTATCTCATACATAGTTTATTCATCTAAAATTATTGATAATTAAGGATGATGTTAAGGAAACAATGATTATATTTTCAGGTCATTTGAAGAGATGTAATGGAAGAAAAAGATATTATTATTATTCAATGTAGCTACATTTTGTAAATAATTAAATATATTCTTCATTAAAAAGTTTCCAATGATAGTTTTAATGGTTAGTTGTTGTATAATAAATAATTATAGAGCTATAATTGTATTGTAAATGTTCTAGGATGACTGCTAACATTTTTTTTGATGTCATAGATAGCAACATATGTTTCATGGAAGAACAATACACCTATCACATATTAACCTAAATGTTTTATTGATGATATGGATCTCATAAATTAACCCATACCAAATACAGTTTGGGTAAAAACATTGGGAATGAACCTTGAAACAAAAATGTGTAAATTGTGTTCCGTAACATGTATATTTTATACGAGTAAGGGAGATATTCGAAAAATAGAGGTTGAACCAATAAAAAATTAATAGAGATTTATTTCTTTAATTTTATTTTTTTTAAATTACTAATTATTCATTGCCTTTATAATCCCAGTTGTATATAAATTTTCTACGGTTGTTCCAGTGGTATCAAATAAAATCCGGATCCAATTGAGATATAGCCTTATAAAATATGGAAATTGAAAATTTTAATTTTTCCAATATTAATGGTGTTCCTATATTTAATGGAAGAACATTAATTCATTAAATAATGTGATTTCCTCTTTAATTATGTCACATGGATCGAATGTTTGTGAATTTATTAAATAAAATTATACACATCCTATGTGAGAAGAACACTTTAAATCTATATAGAAGATAAATATAGAAATATATGGTAAGACTATATGTTCTTTAATATAAATCATTATAATTAAATGTACATACAATTTTTAACACTCATGATTGTAATGGAGATATTGGATAAACTAAAAAATATTTAAAATAGAAATATAAAAATTGAAGAATCAAAAATAAAAATATATATAGACTAGGATGAAGAAATAATAATATCAGTTGATATGAAAATTGATGCATAATATAGAAGAATATATTTGATACTAAATGACTTTAATGGGAATGATAAAACTCTAGAAATTTCATTTGTTTAGATTAATTTGTTGGGATATTTTGTTGAGAGGTTTGATTGGAAGATATCATCCTCAGGAGAAATATGTTACTTTTCATATGTTTATTTCCCAAAAAACATAACATTTATAGATGAGGCAAACCACTGTATTGAAGAAGAAATAAAAGGATGAAATTGAATTAAAAGACATTAATAGACCCATTATAAATGAGGAGGAATTTAATTCACCGAGTGAATCATAAAATGATAAAGACCAACATAATGAACTTAAAATAATAATTGAAATTTTCTTATCAAATATAAATGTGTAATGGGTTATGGAAAGAAAAACACCTAATAAATTTCCTTAAATGAGGTTAAATATGATATTTTGTAGTGAATTTTATAGAAATAGAATTTGAATGTATGATCTTAGTGACCATGAATAAATATGTAGAAGTAAAGTGTTTAGAATATTTAACTATAATTCTAAGAAATGTGATGAGAGTAAGAAAAATATTCATTTATTACAAGGAGTAGTTTTCCAAGAAATTATGTAGAAGACTACTCCACAAAATATAGTCATTCTAATTAGTAAATATTTTAAATAATTATGAATATTATGTATCATGTCAAAAAATAAATGTAAACATCAAGTAGTGTAGAAAAAGAAGAAGAAACATACATGGAACATTTTATTTTAATTGATGATAATTTTTATAATAAAAGGAACACTCAGCAAAAAAATTAAATTAAATCCAAAATAAACGTGGTTGAGAATTTAAAAACTAATAGGAACGTTTTTCACAACAATTACAATGAAAATTTCATGTAAATCAAACATATTAATGATATTTTTGTTCAACAAGATAGTACAGTGATAGAATAAGTGAATTAAGTGCGTGAAAATGGAAGAAGAATTAAACATAACTAAGTCATGTTGAATTATGACTCTAAGGAACTAAAAATGATGAGAGATGAATATTATAATGTTTTGGAAAATAATTGATGATTGATCAAATAATACTGAAAAACATGATTTACAAAATTTGGTATTAATTTTACTAATAACAAAAAGATGTTTAATCTGTTTCAACTAAAAATTTAGAATCTATGAGAAAAGAAACAAATCATTGTTTGGAGAAATATAAAAAATTATTACATTTATATTAATTGAATATAATATAATCCTAAAATTGAATGGTTCCATAAATATTAATTGACCTTTTTAATAAATATACTAGAATATAAAGATAAAATTCAACGATAATGTCAAAAATTTCATAGAATAATTGGTTTTAGTGTATAATATTGGTTCAGTGGAGTATTTGGATATAAAGCATATAAATTATGGAAACAAATTTATATCCATGATTTCATAGAAGAAAAATATTTTTTGGGGATTATCTAAGGATAAATGATAGAATGTATAATAGAAGGATATAATTAATTATTATATCATAGTTACTCATCCCAAAAAGAATTGGTTTATTAGAGGAAATGTGTTGATGGTGGGGCCAACATGGTCATTGTGTAATTATAAGCAATACAATGATTTAAAAAACATAACTTGTTCCAGAAGTAAAACATACACATAGAAGGAATATTATATAAATGTATCTTATTTTTGAGAAGTCACATATAGCTATGAAGTGATGAAAAAAATGGATTCAGGGTACTTATTTCCTTATACATATGACAAGCTTCCCCATTATATTCAAAAATATTAATGAATAAGATTTTATTGCTTTTCTTTTTAGAATGAATGCTCTATAAATATAAAAGGGGTTTTATTATCAGATATTTAATCCCAAAAATTGAATTCCGAATATATATTATTTTTGTATGGAATTAAACAAAACTTATTGAGTGTGACTCCTCTTCATGATAAAGGTAATGAGATTAAATTAAAAATGATTACACACAACATCAATCGTTTAACAGATGGAAAAGTTAACTCTCAAGGTTAAATAAAAAGTAGTAACCATTGTCATGTTGGACATTCAAGTAATTATTTTTATTTGAGCTCAAATATTTCCTTTTTTTCTTTCATAATATATTTGGAAACCTCTATCAAATAATTTAATATAACATTTTCATGGTTGATATGATAAGATACATGTCTCATCTAAATAGAAAATGGATATACAACTATAAAAGCCAATAAAAAGGAAAAATGGCTCCATAATATTGTAAAATGGAAGAAATATTGTCTATTAAGCCCCAATAGTTGATAAATTTAGATTTTTATTGGCCTATGAGGCATAAATTTACATAGTGTGCTCATTACATCATCACAATTACTGATTATTCTTTATGAATAACCAATGTGATTTTCATTGAAAATAAATAAAATATATTACATCCTAGATTTAAAAAAATTTGATAGATTGATTACATGAACAGTAAAGAATATAATACTTTCCAAAGGATATGATAATGAAGTTGTACTAAAAGACTAGATATATACATATATTACACTTGAACCCATATGAAAAAACATCAAATACATTCTATGAACATAAATAAACCTTTTATATTATCCTTGAAAATTATTCATAGTTCTCCACTATGTATCATGTGGAAAGGAATACAAATAAGGGTGATATTAGATTCATAATAATGAGTAGAATATAGTAGAATTTATCATAATATTATTATGGAATAATAGATAAGGAATGAATAAATAATCAAGAAGAATACATAGTCACATGAAATTGAGGACATATTATACACATAAGAATAAATAAAATCAGGGATAACAATAATCATTTATTCCATACTGATTAAATATATAATTATGATAATCAAAACATGTTTTAAATGCCTTATTACAAGACACTACATGGATTAAGAGTTAGATATTATCTTAAATCAGATAGTTTTTGTGACATGGTACACAGCGATTCATTGATGGGATATATAATTATGGGCCCCACCCATCACCTGATTATGTTGAACATATTAACTAAAAATGTGAAAAAGGAATTTCTTAATATTATTTATTGATCATATAGCTAAATAATGTAATGCAAATATATAAAGATAGAAATACCAAAAAATATACTTCCCCATTAAATTGGATAATGTTTATATATTGGAAAAGTCCCTTAATTAATATATTTTCACATATATTGTCAAACTAACCATAAGTGACCTTCAATACTAGAAATTTATGTTATACCCCAAGACCAATACTAATGTTTTGGAAAAATATTATAAAATAAACCATATTAATACCCTATAAATGATGTTTTGGTGAACTATTGGTATAGGTCCCAAAAAACATGGGGACATAGAATGGCAGTTCCCTAAAACCAATAGATTTGTGGGAATTTTTTTTAATATATATTTCCTAAAATGACGTTAAAAACATCAAGATAAAAATTATTTTAAATATAAAAATACATATTTATCAAATTATATTCAAAAAAATCATTTTTCTTAGTTATTATGTCATTGAAGTATAAATGTTAGGTGTAGGAAATAAAATATGGATAACTATACTTTTTTACATTACATATACCGACGTTATATACAACATTAGTATAGAACACCTATACCAACTACATTCTCATAACAAATGTTATATATCTATCCTAATATAAAATTAATCAATAGTCCTCTAAAACATTGGTACTAGCCATACCAATAGTTTAATTTTATACCACAATGGTTCCAACCCATTACTATGGAATTTTCTTTAGTATTGTGTATTTTCAAAATACTGTGGTGAAGGTACATTCCATGTTATATGTTATCCATGAAAGATATTAACTGGGATCAATACAATGCAATTGTAAGAGATCGAGGAAATGGTAGGAATTTTTTTTATGGTTTTTAAAGACCATGATAATATTCCAAAACGAATAATCAATGAGTATTTATGAATGTGAGAAATCTTATTCCAAGTCACCATGCATTAGAGTGACGATTAATTCAATGATCAACCAAACATTCTTAGGGTAATTACCCATTGGGGGATCAATTTCACCACCATATCCACCTGCACATATCGATTAATGGATTTTTCCATTGAAATATATAGAAACATTTACATTATGATAACATTTTATAGTTTATCCACCAAAGGAAAATATTCAGCTTTAAAAATTGTATTTGTAATTATTGAATCAAAATAATATGAGGGAGAGTACATAATAAAGGCTAGTAAGTAACGTTAAACTCTTGGGGAATATGGTAAATAGTATTTCAGAGAAATTTATTCACCTCACAAAAGGAAATAAGTGGTGAGTAAGGTATTAGTACCAAATAATGACAATTGAGATGGAAAAAACCCACATATGGGGTAGATATAATTTCAACCAAAACCTATTAAAATATGGTTATTTAAATTGACCATTAAATACCATCAATAATTTAATTTATTGATATAAAATATCAAAGAATCATTATATAAAAATATTAATAAAAATTAGTTGAATTATACCAAACATGTCTCAAAGCAAGTAATTTTTGTTGATAACCCCTTACATATTCTAAGGACTTCCATGAATGTACTTTATCTTCTTTTGTAGAAAAATAAATATTTCTTAATCAAATTATTTCATTATTATTTATAACCGTTTTCATTTATACATTTATAAAATAATGATTTTCTATATAAATTCTACTGAATTTCCACATCATGGGTTTATATTATTGAGCAATTCTTCTTGTTTTATAATAACAGTTCCTATATTTGTAGTTCCTTTAATGTTTATCATTTCTAGGAGATTAATGTTATAAGCAGGGATTATTTATAACATTTTAGGATTTTATAAATTCATTTAATTAGTTTATGTTTATTTATCCTTTAATATGAAATCGATGAAACGAATGTTTTGATGATTCTAGATGATTAAAGGGTGTTATAATAATTAATTAATTATACATTGATATATCATCTCTGAAATAAATTTACATCTAGTCATTATATTGAATGTCCTAATGGCCTTGTTTTTATTTTTTTATGGATAATCACCATTTTAAGGGTTGATGGGGAACCCTTACACGACCTGCAGGCACAAGGCAGAAGGCCCGATATGACCCGAAGGCCAATACATGACCCGAAGGCCCAAAGGCATACTATGCCCATTATTTGACATGTAGCCCCAAACCACCAGAGATTCCCATCCCAATATTTTTCAGCATTTATCTTGCCTAGATCCCCACCTTGCATTACTGATCAACTAGAATTGCCTCGTACATTGTTTCATGGTGTCGGGTCCCGATGGAAGTTGACATACCCTATCATTCTTCCAACCTGGTCATCTCTGCATCTGATAACTGATACTCTTGATCTGATCCTCTTCTAGGGCCCACTCTGTGTGAATTGGGATACTCCATGGGCTCTATGTCCGGAAGGCCCTGAGGCACAATAGAATTTGATGTACTGAAGGCCAAGAGACCCGTATGACCAAACCGGTGGCCTGAAGGCCCAAATCAGGTGAATAGTTTCATCTGCAATAGTACCGAATAATAACGCAAAAGTGCCTGCTACAATGCATGTTGCAGTACAACATTAGTAAAACTATAGTACCCTATGAAATTGCCTCTAACAGGTTTCAAAGATGGGGCTCTTGGATGACAAGCATTGTCCCTTACCACTTGGGTACATGCTCGTAGGAAAAACGTGTGTATGGTTAATGCTCGGCTCTCAACGAGGGGCCCCTGACAGGCCCCAGAGCACACCGCGTGTTCCCCTTCTAGGAAAATGGATTTTAATCACCATGTGCATAATACGCAATGTGCTTGTCTCTTGCAGGACCCGAGCCTGGGTCAGTTCTAATGGAGAGTGAGTGGTACTACAAGAAAGTACCACTCGGCCAACACCCCATGGGATATTCATAATATAAATTCATATTATTATTAATTTATGTGTTTGAACTGAACAAATGATAAAAATACATAAATTTAATGAATGTTTATTATGTGGTATTAATGTCATTTTATTTTACCAGAATCATGATTATTTTTTTATTTGTGTGATATACCACCATAAAAAATTAAGTAGATGAATAAGTAATGTACATGTAAATATTACATAATTTGAAAAAAAAATATATTCCACATAGAAAAAAAAATTTAAAGAATATATTTAATGATGATCATTTATTGATCAAACGATTAATAGGTTTACTAATTATTTTTTCCTCAAAAATAATTAAATAATAAACATCATATTTACTTATTAATTCCCTTCAAGGAATGATAAGTTATGGTGGGTTATGAAAAATTAATTTAAATGATCATGGTTGTGGTAGCCCGCATGTAAACACGACTAAAAATTTAGTTTTTCTTGGTGGATGGTATAGATGAATATTAAGTGATAATACCATAATATAATAACATTAAAATATATGAATGATAATAATATAATTATATTAGTATGAATTAAATTAATTTACTTTGATATCCTTAAGAGGAAAATATATGTAGATGATAATACTCATGTCTGGGACATGAATTTCCCTTGTAATTCTCCTTGTAAAATTAAGGCCTTAAGCTAAATAATGGTTCCCATAATCATTTGAATGTTGTATATAGTTCTTGGAGGTGAAAATTGTTATTTTTCAAGTTGAAATTTTATGGTATTTTTATTCGTGAATATGTTAGGATGTTACTATAATATTATTGGAGAAAATGGACATTTTTGGATTAACTTGTTCATTTTTCGTAATGTAATGTTAATATTAAATATTAAATGAAAAAATTTATTAAATATGAGGGTAAAGAGATATTTGTTTTGAAATAACCACATCTTATCCATTAAGGCTAAACTCGATTATTTTAGAGATTTTACCTTCACCTATTTAAAAACTTCCCTAATTTAGTTTCACCTTGGTAATAAATTTTCACATCTATAAATAATTTGAATGATAATGATTATGATTTACCAATTTCACTAATTTTATTATTATAATATAAAAATTTAAAATAATTTTATAAAATAAAATTTCTAAATTTGAGGAAGAGTAAATTTTAATAAAAACACACATAATCACACTAATATAGTTTCAATAAAATTAAAATTTTTAGCTTTAAATCTATATATAAGAAACAATTATCATTGATAATAATTTTTATGGAATAAATTAATTTATTATTAATAATATAAAATTTAAAAGGAATTAATTTCATTATTAAACAAAATATCACCTTGAAAATTCTTAATAAAAATAAATGTTCAATTTTTTTATTATAACTTATATACATTAGTTTTTAATTTGGTCTCTTTAGGAATTATGAGTTCAAAGAATATAATTAAATGTATATTTATATTTTATAAATTATTTTTTTATTATGTAAAAGGATTTTTAATCTTTAAGGAAATGATTTTATAATTATAATATCATAAAATGACACTTCTCTTGAAATCCATTTTATTGAACTACAATTTTGTTTTTAAAAAATGATAAAAAATAATACTAATTTTACATTTATATGTTAAATAAAAAATTGAATCTAATTTAGATAATATAAATTTTTAAAATTTAAAATTGACATATATTTATTAATAAAGTCTCATTATAGGGCACATTGTGCAATAGTTTCATGATATAAAATTTATCAAATATATGTAAAAATTTGGTATTAAATTCTTGATACATTAAATAATTTATACCTAAATATTTTGTTAAATATCAGGTATTGAAAAAAATTGAGATATTATTCACTAAAAAATCTTATGGATATAATGTTACCTGTTTTTGGTGTATGTATTGGATATTCTCTGATCAACATGTCTGATTCTGCAATACTTGATCTCTAGTGTCATGAATTTGGATGGGTTCTTCATTATAAGAAAAGTTTGGATCTATCTTTTTCTATCATATGTGAGAAAACGTTTTGGATCTTGAATATATATCCACATTTAGGAATCATAGAATATTTAATTTCCATTATTATGGAAGGGAAAATATGAAATCATACGATACATCACATATTATTTATAGTATTTTAAAAGGGTCATTTCACATAGTTCTTTATATCCCTTTTCCAAAAAATTTTATCTCCCATCGATAGTGAACCATTAAAGAATAGATGACTCTAAGCATTAAATTATAATAATTTACTTCATTAAAAATTATATATATTTTCACTTCTACAGGATAATTTAATATGCTTTTGAATATTCCATACATAAACATTTATCTCCTCCAAAATCATTAGGAGAACTAGAAATAATTCACCGTCTATATCCTCATAGGTTGGTGTAAAACAACTCTTTAAATAAAATGACTAATATTGATTTATATAGATACCCAAATTGAATATAACATTTTAATCAAATTCCACCATAGTTAGATATGACAACCACATAAGATAGAATTGATGATAACATTATATAGATATATCGCATACTGTACGGAAAACCCTTTATAATGATAATCAGTTAGGGATGATAAGAAATGTATATACTTATATATATGGATAAAAACAATTAATGAATCTTACATAATTTTTATGTGAGATGAGGAGAATTATTAGATAAAATAAATAAAGGTGACCCATGAATCTTTTTGATTTCAATGATATAGGGTTAAGAAAAAATATCAAGGGGTATGTTATATCTTATTACTAATAAAGGAGAAAATAAATTTAGAAGATCAATGATGAACCCTATAGAATTTATTTTCCTTAGAGTATTTTCTATTATAGTGAGAAATTCCATTGTATATTTGACCCACATTCATTTTTTTATAGGTATATGATTCATGAATCCCTTAGGATGTCACGTTTCTACCATTACCTACTAGGATACAAATCATCTATGAACATTTTCTACAATTTCTTACATCCTAACATCAGAGCCAAAATAATTTCTTAACTACTAATATATCTTTGTGCAACTGAGGTTTAAAGATAAGTTTTAACTATGTAATCAATTTTTGTTGTTAGGTTTTTAAATATGGTATGGAGTAAACAAATATCATCATCTATTACTTAAAATGTAAATCTATATAGATTAAATATATCAACTTAAATCCATTTAATTATTTTTATTCCTTTTTTATGTTCTCATAATCCTTCTAGGGAATCACAATAATTTTAATGAGAATATTTTAGAAGGTTATTGAAAAATTAACTATTCCTACACTTTCCAATAAATAATGATTTAAATTTATAATAGATCTATATATATTAGATCGTTATCAATACTTTTTATAGTTATAAATATATTTGCAGGCTATATTAAGGTACCAAACACCTAATTTTCCATCCAAGGGTTGGTGTGTATTTAGAAATAATAGTTCACAAGTAGTTCCAAAAATTATGTTTACATCATATTTGATCTCCTTTGGAGAGAAGATATACATAAATAACATATTGTATATATATATATATAATATTACAAAATAGATAGGATGGGTATTAATATAATTAAAATAAAATATTATGGATATGATATAAATTCATGATTTAGAAAGCTATGTTCATGGATTTACTATTTACTTGATGTATTATCCATTTCTCTATCATTATGCATAATGACACAACCAGGTCCTTTATTGGATTTATAACTATATATTAGAAATAAAACCATAACTAATGGTAATGTAAATGATGGTTCAATAATTAGATCCCTGGTAACTGATATATTCAATCCTCATGTTCCCATATCCATTTTACCTTAAATCTATTACGTGATTAAATAGTTAAAATTTTAGTAAATGGGAACAATCATAAATAAACTATCGATAGAAACATGCTAAACCCAAGAAACATGAAATAATTATTATTTCCATATATATTGGATATTAATTTAATACATTTTTCTCTAAGGTTTCATCATATATTCCATCCATTGAGACAATATGTTCCTAAAATAAATCATTATCCCAAAATTCAAAATTAATATATTTATCATATAATTATTTTTTGGGGGATATCGATATTTATATATAGTTTACAATAAATTTATTCATATGTCATATAGTGTATCCAAATATCATCAATGAATACTAACACAATGTGAAAAAGGTAATCATTGAGTAATTTTTTCATCAAATCCCTAATGAAAAAATATGCATTAGTAAATCATAAATGAGTTACCATAAACTCATAATTTCTTTTCCCAGTTTTAGATATCATTTTTTTTATATCATCCTTTTCGAACCTTACCTGATTAAAACTACAGTGAAGATAATTTTTTGAGAATTTTTAGTCACTTTTATGTAAATAAAATAAGTCATTAATTTTTGGTAAAGAATAATTATTAATTATTGTAATGATATTAATCCCCCTATAATGGATGAAAAATCTCATAAGAATATACATATTTTTTCTGCAAAATTAGGTTCTCTCCATGGTGAATCACTAGGTCACAAAATTTCATTATCACAAAACTCATGCATCTATTTCATCAGCTCATCCAAAATTACTGGGGCTATTCTATAAAGAGGATTAGATATTGTTAATTAATCAATAATAATTTCCAAGGATAAATCAACTCCAAAATTAGTTGGATAACTATGTAATTAATCTATATAAAAGTAATTGAATTTTTATTCTATAAATACGTCATCTATTATTTTGATAGCTTCCATAACCATAAATCGTGATTATTTTCATCTCATCCATAAACTACATCAAGGATAGATACTCTAGGAGGGTCCTGATATGATATTGGTGGCTGAGTTTCCACTATATAGAAAAATGATTCTACCTCACAGTCATGAATCATAATCTCATTCAATAAGCTTTAAATTTTTACCTTACACTATAAATTATAATCAATTCCAAGGATAATATCAAATTAAATCATTGTTATAATAACAATGTATTCAAATAAGGTATATCAATGCATCCAAATCAGATCATCCTAACATAACTTTTTTTAATAAGAGTTCCATTTAGTGTATTAATCATTAACTCCCTTATTGTGGTGATAATGAAATAGGTTGTGTTTTTAGGAAAAAAATAATGTAATCAAAGGGTTTATAGATCCAGAATCAATTAAAATAGTATATGAATTTGAGGCTATAACAAATTTATACTCCACCAGTTCATTAAGAACTTATAAATCAATAGTGGTAACTAAATTTTATTGGCCTTGAACCAATGTATTTTTTAAGAAAAATACCTTTATCATTTGGGTTATTTATTCAAATTATTTTCGTATCCCTATTAGTTAAAGAATTAAATTTTTTAATATTATTCCTTTATATTACATTTGTTATCATGATGGACTCTTTGTTAGAACTTGATAAAATATATAATTATCTTCTTAAAATTTCTATGTTGTTTCATAAAATAGTTGTCACATGCTAGAGAACACCCCATTACTTTCTCTCACTTTTCTACACACTCTCCCCATGATAATCAGCTGGCCTCTTCTTTACATGATTTTCATTGAATACATATTCCCTTGAGAAATCCTTTTTTTCCTAAATGGTTCTTGATATTATATATTTATATTAATAATAGAGAATAGAATGTGATTCCTATTAAATTACTGATTTTAACGCATCAAAGTGACTAATAATAATTATTTTTAGTCAATACACATTGTAGGTAATCCTTTTACCTATCCATGTAATGTTAGCCTTGTATCCAAAAACATTTTCCTCTTCCGTTTTTCTAAAATTGAGGAACTTCATTTCATTTTTTATTAATAATGTATTTTTTATAAAATACCTTTTTATAAAATCCATCTTCCATGTTATTTATCTCAACATCAAGTATATTTATTTGAACTAGTCACCACCAATAGTATGTATCTTCTATCATATGATACAGTTACATTATGAATTTTTTATTTTCAATTATTTATAAAGTGAGAAAGGTCATTTTGAGGGACATGATCCATTTTAGCAAGAATGTAATTAGTAGTTCCTAAATATATTTGATACTTCTGTTGCGTGAAGGGGTCCAACATAGTATTCCAAGGTTTTGGACTTGTATATCTCTTTATGAAAGTTATTTTATTCATAAAATTGGGTAAATTTGTTAATATTGTTATGAAATGATTACCCACCACTCTAGATTCATTAGTAAATTTGGGGAAAAAATACCTACATTGAATAAAGGGTTAGATATAATATAATTAATTTGGTTATACAAAATATATACGCATTATTATATGATTATTTTTAAATGTATAATTGAATTATTATTATTGTTTATAGAGTTCTCCCTATAATAATTAAGGGTCGTTTTAATTGAACTGTTGTTGTATAATTAGGTTCCTGGAAATTTACTCATTAAAATTTCTAAAAGACATAGTATTATACCAACTGTAACATCCCAAACTATTGAAACCTATAGTAGGTAGGTATATTACATTATTGGTACATAATCACAGACATACCACATATCCCAACAACTTAGTAGTCCTAGAATAATATATACAAACATATATCTGATTTGAAAAAATAATATACAATATAAATACCTTAGTGGAACATAATTATCCCTTCCATTATATGTTTTAGAATTTCACATATCTCCCCACTTAGTTTCCTATGGAATAAAAAAAATAAGGGTGTGCATAAATGATTAGTAAATATTTACACACAACATGAGCAACCATAAATAATATTGGACCCTAACAATCACATTATTTATCCTAATTAATTCACTATAATATTCCAAAATAAATTTCAAACCATTACGTATGGAACATTTTTTTGAATAAAAACATGTCTACTGATAAAATTAATAATACATTATGCAAAAACATCATCATTTAGTATAATAACAAGGATGTCATAGAGAACATCCCATATTCAACATAATAGCTATGTAATATCAATAATGTAACATGATGTGAAATTATAAAATAAATTAAGAGGATAGGGTACTTTTAATGTGATTATTTATAAATGGAATATTGTAATTGGGTATATTATATTTCATTGTTAGGGGAACCAATCAATGGTTATTAAAATCATTTAAATGATTTATAAAGAGTGTTTTAATTCTATAAATCATATCCCATTGAGGGTCATTTCAGGAGTGTAGTTATAGGACCACCCATGATTCATCATAGTGATGATTTGTTAAATGGTCAAAAAACCTTTTTTGGGACAATACCCATAGGTGAATATGTTCCAAAGATACATCAAAACATAATATCCAAATATAGATGTTTTTCTCGGAAATTACACAATATTTTCATTAACAAAACATAGTATCATTTTTATCCATTTGAATTATTGTGTTTATAAATGTTTTTGGAATCTATTTAATAAACACACCCTGACATTGAGTTTAAAATATTGAATTTTAATGACATAAAATTCACGAGGAATATGGAAAATTTTATTCTTTGGAAATTTATATACAATAAAAAAGGAAAAACAATTTTGTTTATGTAATGAGTTTCAAATAATGAAAACGGATGTGGAAACCTCAAATTACGGTGAAAATATGTTTTTTAATGTTTTTTAGAGTTATATTAGGTTTAAATTGGGTGAATTTAACTGATAATTTTCAATGGAACGTGATCCTTGAAGTGTTTGGTATGTTACACTTTTTTATGTAATGATAAGGGTAATTTTTGAAGTAACCCTTAAATTTTCAATAAATATAATAAACTATTGAAGGATAAAATTTGAAATCACAGAAAGAATGGGATTTAAAATTTATTGTGGATTGAAAATAACCTAAAAATTCATTTTTAGAAAACCATGTTTGTTTTATGGATTTTTATTTTATCTTTTTATGTCACCCCATATTTACTTTTACATTGTTAATTAACATTTATCTATATTAAATAATTTCAATTAAAAAAGGATTAATATTGAACATTTTACAGAATTTTTTACATATTATTTCATGTTTTAAATTAATTTTATGAAATAATATTTATAACAGATTTTGAAGTCAATTTAAAAAAAACATAAATATTCGTGTAATAATTTTTTGGAATGTGAATTTGGATGATATATATATATATAAGATATAATTATCATATATAATAATATTAATGATAAAAATTTATTTATTTATTATAAAAAATTACTAACCTATGAATGAAATAAAAAAAAGAATAACACCATTAAATAACATAATTCATGTAAAAGTCTGAATTTTTTTGTTAATGTTATATTTTAATTTAGTCGTGGTTTTTAGCATAATATTTAAAAGATAAACAAAGGTTTTAAAATGCATTAAGTTATTTTTTTTAAAAAATTATTTGGGTAATTAAAAGGTTACTTTATCTTTTTTGTCAATCTTATATAATGATAATTTCATTTAAATTATATGATTCATGAAAAATTGGGTTTTCAACTTAAACAAAAAAAATTAGAAACTAGTAAAAAATTAATATTAAGATAATTATGATATTATTGAATAAAAATAATGTCAATTTTGTCAATTTTGGAAGATAAAAATTAAAATTCAAATACATTCATGAATAAGAGAAAATTATTGTGTGTGTTTTGAAATATTTTTGTAACTAATTTGTTAATATTATACTAGTTTCAAAGGTTTTATAAAAAATTGTGGAAATATTAAGAATTTTTACAAGAATAATTGTGAAATAATAGGGGGTGTGCATCAAAAAGAATAAATATATTGAGGAAATAGACTTTATAATATTTTATATTAAAGCCAATATTTACATGAATGTATTTATGCATCAGTATAGTACTCTATATAAACCTTATAAATTTTTTTGGTAGAAAATAAATCATTGTAGGGATGAGGAGAACCATTTTTTCTTTTTGTAATATCTGAATTCATTACATGAGATAGGTTTTATGCACAAATATTTTTATTAAAAACAAGTTTCTAATAATATAAATTAAAATATGGCCTCATTTAAAATGTGTATTAAGAAGTAACTAATTCTTTACTAGATTTTTAATTAACCGATTTTAAATGAGGATTAAATTAGATAATTTTTATTATGAGGCTAAAGAAGGTAAAATTTTATGTAATTTATCCAATGTAAAAGGGTACAAGTGCAAGATCAATAGGATCCATAATCTCATAAATTTTTAAAAGGATGTGTGATTTATTAAATTTGGATCACACATGTTATTTGAGATGCGATCAGTCTTTATTTATTTATAACACCATGAATCATTATTCTTTTCTTTCCAATTTAAAAAAATATTATTAAATTTGTACTGAGGATAACATTATGAATTATACACATGTTGCTACATTAATTCTAAACTCAGCAGTGATGAATAAGAGGTTTCTACGGATTAATGTCACACACCATTAACATATTTTATATAAATAGATTTATTTATCAATGTTTGATCTTGTGGTTGAGTTTAGGGTTGGATATTTTTAGTAATACTGGTTTCTTGTATGTAACCCTTACTTGATACTTTTCATGGTTTTAAAGTGAAGGGTGATGAATGGGAGAGTTGGGAGAACATTGAAGCATGTTTTGAGGCAAAGGGGATGTCGCACAGACGACACACAGTTTGTCTAAACTATGCGAAAAAACCATGCATAGTTTGTCTCAAAGGTAGTAGATTCCAAACGAGCGGTGCATGGTTTGTCTAACTAAGCTGTGAAACTGTACGTGGAGGTTCTGTCAGGGCAGTGGCTAACGCACGGTTAGCGCGGAATTTGTCTAATTGTGCGGCCACATAATTGAGATCCTATAATAGTGGTTCTCACTCGTTTTTGTCTCAAAGATCCTTGTATAAGATCATAATTGGACATAACTCGGTATTTTTCTTCTCCTATGGTAAAAAATGGTTCTCCTATCGCTTCAGAGGTGATCTGAAGGCTTTTCTTGGCAAATCGAAACCGGATTCTTGAGGTATGTGATCATTCTTCTTTGTTCTTGGACGGTTTCATAGATCTATATAGATCTACTTCTCCTCTTCTCTTGGTTTATTAAATCTAAACCTATTAGGGGTAGATATTTGTGTGTGGATTCAAAATATGATTAGTTTTGGTTTTGGTCTTGCTAGGAGAAGAGATATAAGGCGGGGTTTTGAAGAAGCACCCATATTTTCTTTTGCGTTCTTCGTTTGTTGTGGTTTCCTCAAAACCATATAGGTAGAAGGCAGCAATCTTGACTCCTATTGTTAGAATTGATTTTCTAAGTTTTAAATTGGGTTATTTGAATGGAAATTGTTGTTAAAATCATATAATAAATCTTCTTTAGTGATGATTTATGGTTTTATTGGAATTGTGAAAATTTGGTGAATTGTTTTGCAAAGTGATTTTTTTTAATTTAAAATGTCGAATATAAATTATGGATTTTCTGAAATTGTAAATGGTTTGATGAAAATGGGTTTAAAAAAAACAGTGTTTCATTGAAATGTTTTGATATTGAAATGATCATAATGGAATTAGTTTTTAATAAAATTGGAGTTTTATTGAAATGGTTTAGAATAGAAATGGTTTTGCATTGAAATTGTTTAGATGGAAATAGATTTCAATAAAAAGGTGTTTTTATTGAAAGGGTGTTTTGGCATGATTGATGGGAATATGTGTTGTGTGTTCATGTTTCATGTATGAGGCTTGGTTGAAATATGACCTTGTACTTGGTGCCAAATGTGTAATGGCACATTGTAACTATATGTACGAGGCTCGGTTGAAATATGACCTTGTTCTCGGTGCCAAAAATTTAATTGAACAATGGTAACTAGATGTATGAGGCTTGGTTGAAATATGTCCCGGTTCTTGGTGCTAAAGGTGTAATGGCACATGGGAGGAATCTACCCTGTGAAGACTTGGTAGGTCAATGAGAAACTGCTCATGAGTATGAAACTGTCATAACAAAGCATGCATGGTTGGTTCCACGGGTTGGGGAAATGGTTCAGTATTCCATAATGGGATGCTTGTAAAATTGTTCTAAAGCTTGTTCATTTATTGTTATGGAAAAATAACGCCCTGGAAAATTTGTTTATTTTGCATTGAATGATTTTGGTTATAACTGATTTTGGGAAACTTGTTTATATTTAGTTATAAACTGCTTTCAGAAAAATGTTTTATATTAACAATTTTTATATAAATTTTTTTAACTATTATATCCTAGTGGCATGAGTATGGAATTCATTAGGGAAACCGACTACATTTTATACTCACCCCTGTGTTGGCACTGTGGTGCTTTTACAGATGTCATTTTCTAGGATACAGGTAAAGTTAAAGCATCTTATTGTTAATGGCTGGTGGTGATGCTTGGGAGATGATGTGGATCTTGGAGCTTGTATATCATGGTGTTTTGGTTGTATTTTTAGAGTCTTGATTTGTTCTTATGTTGTGTAATTTTATTTTTGGTTTGGCCTTCCACTTTTGTGTACTTGATGTGGTTTGACATAAATGAAGTTGTTTGGTTGTCATTCATTTGTTTTTGCATCTTAGTGAATGTTGGTTGGTTGGTTTATTGATTTATTTCCTAAAGGGTAATTCGTCCCACACTTGTATTTAAACCCTTTGGAATTTATTTCCATCCTTTTGAATCTTGTGGATGTCGCTTAAGGCCTATTAATGACTAGTTGTACTCTCAAGACAGTGAGAATTGGCGGGTCATTTCAAATGGTATCAGCTAGTTCGATCCCTGGCTAACAAGTAGACATCAATGTTCCTAGTCTTGGAGTTGAAATTCATTCTTTTCTATTCATTGGGATGATATCTTAGACAGGTGTAGGATTTTTGGAACTTGAAATTTTTAGCATAATAGGAAGTAGCTAACCCATTTACACTGAACTTCATGTTACCTAGGGGTTGGGTACATAAGTGTATTGGATAAACTGTTAGAATGTTGGAAATATCATTGTCATGGGATTATCTATTTAGAAGATCATGGAATGAATTGTAGAGGAATGACTTCCCACTAGAATTTCACATCTCATTATGAGTAATGAATTATGATTATCTAGAAGGTGTGAATTTTTTAAACGAAAACAAATACAGAAATTATTTTAAGTGAAATATTTTGAAAACAAGTTATTTGGTGTATTTTGAGAATGGTTTGATTTTCAAAAAGCATGTTGAATGATTTAAAAAATTGTTGAACATGGAAAAAGGTTTTTTTTTGGAAAACAATGTTGTGATAGTTGATGTTATAGAATTTGAAATGTCAAGCCATTAGTTTCAAGAGATTGAGATTGATGGAGGATGTTGTTGGTTTAGAAAAAGATATCGAGTAGGTGTCGTCGAAACCAACCCAAAGAAGCAGCGGAGAATATTGTTGCACCTGAACCGTGGTTGAACCAAGATCTAACTTAGAGTACTGTCCCAGCATTTCATGTTGTGGATATTGGGAACCGGAGGAATGAACCAATGAATGTATAATCATACGATCCAGTTCGTGAAGCAGAATCCACCAAAATTTCGGGGTGATGCTGAACCCGAAAAGGTGGAGGTGTGGCTAAGTAGGATGAATCGAATCATCGATTTCATCGGCACACAACCAGACCTCAAGGTCATGTTGGCGATGTATATTCCTGAATATTTTTCACATCAATGGTGGGATTTATAGTTGCATTATCAATTGGATAAGGGCCTTTCATGGGAGGATTTTGAATAATTATTCAACAAACAATTCTACCCTCACACGTTCAAAATCCAGAAAACAATGGGCTTCTTCAGCTTGAAGTAAGAGAGCATCTCTGTTATAGAGTATGTGGATACATTCGTTAATTTAGTACGATTTTTACCAGAGGTTGCGACATGTGCATCCTTGATGGCATGCAACATCGAATTGGGGCTATGGAAGGAGATTCGATCGATGATTATGGTGCTCTGTATTACAGATTATACAGATATGGTGACCAAAGAGTCTATTGCTGAGTGGGATATTTCGGGATCGATAGAATGATGAATGATGATACCTACAAGAATCAGTGGGAATTATACCACTGGGAACAAGATAAAAGGGACACCAATTTCCATGGTGCAATTAGAAATCAGAACTAGACCGTGGGATCAGAGAACCATCCTCCATGAACCCAGAGAAAAGAAGGTTGTTTTCAATGTGGTTCTCAAGACCACATAAACTAAGACTATCCAGCACAACCTCGAGCATGTCACAATTTCAAGACAATGGGGCATCTACAGCGCTATTGTAGGAATGCTCTGAGTTCAGGTGCGCATGACACTTCCGAGGTGTCGCAAGCTTTTTTTCATTTGATAGGATGAGAACATCAAAGTCAGTCTCATCATTATAACACAGCTATACATGGTGATTGTCAAAATTACATGACTTCTCAACTAGGGAAACCTTATAATGGAAACAAGGAGAATGTTATAGTGAAGAATCCATTGTATGGAATTGAGCAGATGATTGTCGACGATCAGGCTGGACCATCTATAGTAACAGGTACAGTTCATTTGAATTCTTACTTTGTGCAAGTTTTGATTGAAACTAGTGCAACACATTCCTTTAATTCTTCTCATACTATTGACTTTCTATTTTTAAAACTGGAATTGATGCCTTTGGTTTTGAAACTACAAACTCTTCTTGATGAAAGAGAATGTCAAGCCTTCGTGTGTAGAGCATGTGCTATAATTGTTGACACAACTACATTAAAATGAGACTTCTCTATGTTGGATATGAATGATTATGATGTAATCCATAGTATGGATTGTCTGACAATGTTCAAAGCTCGAATCAACTGTCATACGAGAATAGTTAGTTTCATTGCTAAGGATGACTTCGAGCATCTCTTTAGAGGAGAATGATTTTATATAACGATGCAAATAGCTTGTTGGATCCAATGGTCAGAACAATCACTTACCAATTGGTAGATTTGACTTTGTCATAAATGGAAGAGATCGAGGAACATAGTTTTCCAATTATTTTGGATCAATTTCAGATGTCTTTCCCAAAAACTTCTCAGGTCTAACACCTTTTAGGGAAGTGTAGTTTACAATTGATCTCCTTATGGGAACCAATAATATTTCCCTTCCATCTTATAAGATAGAACCAAAAATATTGTGGGAATTAAAAGTGCAGTTAAGGGATCTAGAAAGAAAAGGTTTTATTCAACCATGAACGTCTCTGTGGCTATCCCCAGTTTTATTTGTGAAGAAAGAAAAAGTTACTCTTCGGCTGTGTGTTGATTATCGGAAACTTTTCAAAGTTATGATAAAGAATAGATATTGTAGAGACCCGAAGCATAACGTACATAGACATTACAGTACTTTTTCGGAATAATTAGTACATAACAAAAACACACACATAAGGACCATAATAGTTTAGTGTCTTTTGAAACTCAGAATATAATTTCTAATCGTGGTGAAAGATCTTCAACATCTCCCACAAAGATATTTTTTTAAACCTAAATCCTTTCTTTATATCATGGGTAAAAGAAAACATAAAAGGGTGAGCTCAAATTCTCAGTAAGGGTAAACAAAAGAAATATCAATCACGTCGTATTCATAAGAACATATCTTTTGGAAATCTTATCCTGCAAAAGAGATCATAATTTGATAACATGGGATAAATCATAGTAGTGAAATGTAATCCCAATAATCATAACATAAAACATGAATCTTTGTGGCATACACACATAATCATAGAGAATCATTTTTTTATTAGTCAAGACTCTTTTCCAAGACTATCATAGTGTACAAAGTCCCTTTCTGAACCGAGTTCACTCCTCATTTTAGTTCTATTTCACTGAACTGGTATAACCTACCGTTATAGCTATGTATATCTCATGAGATATAAAATCTTTACCCAATGCATTGGAGGGAGATATAGGTCCCACCCATCTCATAATGATATCATTCTTATGTATGCCACAAAATCATAAATCATACATCATTGCATAACCCATGTAATAAAAATGGGATTCTTAAACAACATGACATTATAAAACAATTCATATATGATAAAATATTTCATAATAATAATTCCATCACAACATAATAAAATCAATTTAATAATAAGGATATAAACAGAACCCTATATTTTCTTAGATGGAAAATAATTATGATAAAACACTTGAACTCCATTAATGAGGAAAATATCCTTTCTACTTCAAAAACATTTTCCTTTCATAACATGTCATACAATTTTAAACTAAAAGAGGTTGATTAAAAATAATCAAGACAACTTGTAAAGGAATATTCTTGGAAATAATGTTTTAAAAATCCATTCATGATGTATAAGTTAAAAAAAACAGTCTTCCCATAATTTTGTCGGAAAAGTCAAAAAGTGTCTTGTACGAAAAATGACAAAAGATTCCTTTTATATCTTTTACTAAATACTCACCGAAAGGTAAAATTGGATTTAAAAAATTGTAGGTGGATGGAAACAATTTTACATATTGAGTAATCATGGATGTGGATGATAAAATACACCCCAGTAAATACCAAAGTATAAACAATCTCGGATAAAATGAGATTGTGATATTTTCCCTTACCTTAGGTCCGATTTTCTTCGTAGGTGTCCAAACCTCCTATATAATGATTTAAATAATGTTATTGACTTATTAAAAATCATATTTATTGTTATGATATCATATATGGTCATATTTTTAGCTTATTATTTGTAATATTTCATTACTACTTGTTATTCAGGTGTTAATTACTTTTTTGTTCTTATGCGTGTTTGTTGAATAAATTCTTATTCTTATCTTTAAGTTATAGATACCTCATTTAAAGAATGGTATTATTTTAATATATATCATATTAATTCATTCAATTCATTTATATAATCATTATGCAATGAAGATCATGTAGAACGAATCACATCACATCATGGAGACGGTATTCCGTACTTACACACGAGCGATGATATCGTTCCCAAGATCGTGGAATTGTATTGGAGTGTATGTATAATATTTCAGAATCAATATCACTTTTTAATAGTCATATATATTTATTATTTACACCATTATACCCATCCAAGTAAGGTGGTGGTGGAAAATAGATTACACCACTGCGTGGAGACGGTATTCTGTACGTACGCACGCGCGGTGATTTCTTTTTCCGTAGGATGGATAGATGGTGAAATAGGGTTGTTTCATACTTATAATAACATATCATTATATTAGTGATACTGATTTTATTACTTCATAATGAAACAACTAAATAATAAGAAGTGGAAGAAGAAATAAAGATGAAATAATCGGTAACTGACATTACCTATTCTTTGAAGTGCTTCTTTGAGACCTCCTTTTAGGGTACTAAAATTGGTCTCTGAAGAATACAAGAACCTCTAGGATGTTTCTAGGGAAGTGTAGAGGATAAATTGGCAGGGGTTGGCCGGGCATGAAGGCTCAAAGTGGTGTGAGGAAGAGGGAGGAGGAGGTGCCCTTTTATAAGGGAGGAGAGGGGTACCTTTGGAATAACTAAAACTATTATTTTATTATAAAGTCAAAATCAGTTTTTAAATAGCACAAAATTTGTTTATTTATAAGATATGGTGGGGATGGGTCGAAATTATCTCATCCAACTGAATTTAGACATGTTTAGGTTCCTATATTAACCTTATCATTTAGATATAACATTAAGTTAAATAATTTTACTTTTACCGTGTCTTCTTGTGTTCTTATACTATAAGGTTAATTAACATACTATAAGAAGCCAAAATAACCCCAAGTTTTTTATTATTAATATATATAACCTTATATAATTCATTTGGAGGAACATTATATTTTTAGGAATAAAATAACAATTAATAATATAATATTTGTTTTAAAAACTAATTTATGTCAATTTTGACACTATTTAGTAATTGATATTTGTGAAAATCATAACAGAATTATTAGTTCAAAAAAAGTTAATTAAATCAACACTAACATGTCATAGTAACCTATAAAATTAGTTTAATTAATAAAATGTCTTAAATTACATTTATTTGGGTATTTATAACTTTAATTATGTCAATATTTCATTAATAAATCAATTACTGCATCATCTTTGTGTCATAATAAATGATAATTATTTAATCCCTTAAAATTATAAATAAATTCCTATGAAGTAGATAATTGTATTAGCTTTCTGGAGACTATTCATGTTAGAAGTTTCATGAAGTTTATCACTAAATTAAAATTATTATACTTATAAGATTTAAGAAAGTGAATGTTTGTCACATTATTTGGTTTTAATAATAATTAAATTATTTTCATGGAAAAAAGTCTATTAAATGAATCTAATCCGACCCTTAGGTGATATGGGTCGACCTTTAGTCATCCAATAAAATTTTGAAATGTTTTAGGGTAATTTGATAATATTATATTTACCTTTAATTACCCGATTTACCTTTAACTATGGTAAATAAAATTTACCGTAGTTACTATTCATAATTACCAAAAATAAAATGTAGCCTATTAACATAATTTGGACCCAATGATTCCAAATATGGAATCCTGTTTTTCAAATTCAATACACAGAAGTTTCAGAAATTAAATTAAAATTAATCTCATTGTCGAATGAAAACGGGTTTTTGTTTAAAACAGTGCAAAAGATTGAATTGATTTAACCTACGAATTCATTGTAAAATCAATGATAATGACATACATTATATTAAATGGTAAAAATATATTCTATTTATACTTTAAAACAATTAAATATTATAATTTAACCATATAAATTATTACGATGAAAAAAAGTTGTTTTTAATTATAATATAGCGTGTTTTTACTATTCATTAAAATATGAAAGTTATCAGAAAAATATCAAAACTTTTTCAAATGTAAATTTTTATATCTTGATTCAAAAGAAGAATTTTATTTTGTCATGTTGAACTTATAAAAATTTCAATAATTGGATTTATTGTGGGTGCGCCATCAAAAGGCGGCAAATTGTTTTTTTTTGAAAAATACATATTTTACCCGAAAAATTTATTTTGTTCTTATTCCATGTTATAGAAAATGTGTAAGATGAATAAAAATGTTATAAAATTCAAAATTTAGTTAATTATATTCATAATGGCTAGTTCATAATAATATTATAAAAATATATCGTTGTTTAGTAAAACCCGGTATTGCGTACAACACACGCTATCGAGGAAGGTCGCGATTGTGTGTAATGCAATCCAAGTCAGTGTTGCGTGTAGTGAAAGACTCCTTTATTATTTCGTACAACAGAATCCAACCATATTTCATTTATACATTGAATATATATATATACACACACTCTATGTTGCGTAGGATGACTATTATAAAACAAACTTAAAATTTTGTGTAATACAATCTAAGAATACTGTTGTGTATACTTCAAGATAATACAGTGTGGCGTATAGAACAAGATAATCTTGTTGTAGCATAAAACATATGACATAAAATAAATTAAAAAGAATACTTATCATAAAATATCGGGTTGTTACATTCTACCCCCCTTAAAATGAATTTCGCCCTCGAAATTCTTCGGGGTTATACATGGTTTTCTACTTGAACGTTTTTTAATTGAAACCCACATAGTAAAATGAAATACCAAAAACATAACTTTAAAAAATAAAGTATGAAACGTAATGGTTACCCAAATTAACTCATCACTGGGTTTCCACATAGGAGAACATAGGTGAAATTATGGATATGGAAGAGAGATGTAACAATCATGTTCTTGATGGAGAGTGGTAGAGAACATGGCTATGGAAAATCCAGCAATAACAAAGCCATAAATTTGTGACGATCTAAGGTACCATCTGATTCATCAGATATAAGTGCACTAGGACAAATTTTTTTGTTTTCAGGATCATTTCCCTAAAGTTGATGAAATTGGAATTAGAAGAAATACTTTCGTGATTTTGGTATAGTCTCACCGTTTGTCGTTCTTTGGATAATTCCTACTTCATCTCTTACAGAAATGAAGTTTAATTTGTCATTCGTGATGTGTTAGCAGATCATGTGATAGAATGATGGGTCATTCCATCTGTCTCAAACAAAAGGTTAGAAATGTTATCAAAAAATACATAATCTATCTATAGTGAGATTAATCATATATGGTTCCTAAAATAGACTTATACTTCATATATCATACCGCTTAATATAATAAAACTAGTTTCTACTAAACAAGGACTTCCTGTAGGCCAGTGGTAGGCGATAAAGGCCAGTCGCACTTCAGTTGTGGGTTCGATTCCCACAGCATTGTCCGACGCGATGGGTTGTCGCCCGTCCTGCAGGTTTTCCTTTTTCAAAAACTACATTACTATAACATCCCATCAATAATATTCAAAAAAAAAGTTCTATCCTAACTTATGTCCAACAAAATACATTCCAATCATTAGCCTTATCTAAAATACCTCGGTCCAAGCTCATAGTATAAAGAAAATGATTACTTGAAATGTCACATAACAATCACGTGAATGCCCTCATTTATCCCCCATATATCATAAGATATATCTTGTTGGTCAAATTACAAACATGTGAATACCTTAATCATGTATTCTATAGAAGAATGAATACCCATTGAACCATAGTGAAAACATGAATGCAGTTAAAAGTTAACACTTTCCACAAACCAAAATCCCAAAAATTCTATATACTCAAACCATGATACCACATAGTCCTTATATAAATCATGATCTCATGAATAATATCAATCATATTAGATTCTATTTATCCCTTCATTATGTGCATATCATCTACTTTCCAAAAATATTTCAATCACTTTTCATGCTTACCGATGTCATATTCTTATAGAAAACCACAATAGACCAATAAATAGATATTCCAACATACCATCAAAGTACCTCAATAACATTATTCCTGAATACCAATAAATAAACACTTCAAACCATCATCTTCAATGATTTTCCTAGAATAAGTCCTTCCTTAATTTAGAAGTAACTTTTTTAGGTCTGAGCATTGAGTTGGGTAATGACCATGTTCTCCACAAATAAGACATTGAACTCTATAAAAGTCTGTCACTCTATGTCCCTTTTCTCCACACAGATAACATATGTCCCTCCATTTGAGGTATTCCTCAAGTTTCTTCTTCCCTTATTTAGAAATCTCAATCTTCCTTTCTTTATTCTCCTCAACATGAAAACATGCATAAAAGTCTATCTTCCTCTTATTTGATGAATTATGCATACCACTAAATTTCTCCTTGTTAATCATATATCGTGATGACTGATTTGGCATAATCACAATATCATTCTCTCTTGGAATTATGCAATTTTGTTACTCATAGTCACTAATTTGTCCATTAGATTCAATGTTAACTGAATTCCTTCTGGTTCCCTCCATTGACTAAAACACAAAAAGAATTATGTGAGAGGAAAAAACCATACAAGGAAAATAACATAATCAAGGGGGAGTACCTTCAATATCTAACATCTTAGGTTAAATTCTAATATCATTACCGTATTTATAGGACTATAACCTATAGTTATTCATATCCTTAGGGACATCCCTAGACATACCTTTGAAATATCTCTAGGGATCTCACTATAGTTTTCGTATCCTAGTTTCTAAAGGTTGACTAAACCTTTCCTCTAATACCAACTGTAGAGACCCGAAGCATAACGTATATAGACATTAAATTACTTTTGCAAAATACTTAGTACATAACAAAAACACACACATAAGTACCGTAATAGTTTAGTGTCTTTGGAAACTCGAAATATAATCTTTTAATCGTGGTGAAAGATCTTCAACATCCCCCATAAAGATCTTTTTTTTAAACCAAAATCCTTTCTTTATATCCAGGGGAAATGAAAACAGAAAAGGGTGAGCTCAAATGCTCAGTAAGGGTAAACAAAAGAAATATCAATGAAGTCATATTCATAAGAACATATATTTTTGAAATCTTAACCTGCAAAAGAGATCAAAATTTCATAACATGGGATAAATCATAGTAGTGAAATGCAATCCCAATAATCATAATTTAAAACATGAAACTTTGTGACATACACACATAATCATAGAGAATCATTTCTTATTAGTCAAGAATCATTTCCAAGACTATCTTTGTGGACAATGTACCTTTCTGAACCGAGTTCACTCCTCGTTTTAGTCCTGTTTCACTGAACTGGTATAACCTACCATTACAATCATGTCTATCTCATGAGATATAAAATCTTTACCCAATGCATTGGAGGGAGATATAGGTCCCACCCATCTCATAATGATACCTTTCTTATGTGTGCCACAAAATCATAAATAATACATCATTGCATAACCCATGTAATAAAAATGGGATTCTTAAACAACATGACATCATAAAACAATTCATATATGATAAAATATTTCATAATAATAATTCCATCACAAAATAATCAAATCAATTCAATAATAGGGATAGTAATATAACCTTATATTATCTTAGATGGAAAATAATTTTGATAAAACACTTGAACTCTATTCTTGAGGAAAATATCCTTTCCACTTCAAAAACATTTTCCTTTCTTAACATGTCATAAAATTTTAAACTAAAAGAAGTTGATTAAAAATAAACTTAAAACTTGTAAAGGAAGATTCTTGGAAATAATGTTTTAAATATCCATTCATTCCTTATAAGTTAAAAAAACATTATTCCCATACTTTTGTCGGAAAATTCAAAAAGTGCCTCGTACGAAAAATGAAAAAATATTCCTTTTATATATTTTACTAAATAATCACCGAAGGGTAAAATTGGTTTTAAAAAATTGTAGGTGGATGGAAACAATATTACATGTGAGTAATCATGGATGTGAATGATAAAATACACCCTAGTAAATACCAAAGTATAAACAATCTCGGATAAAATGAGATTGTGATATTTTCCCTTACCTTAGGTCCGATTTGCATCGTAAGTGTCCAACCCTCTTGTATAATGATTGAAATAATGTTATTTACTTATTAAATAATCATACTTATTGTTATGATATCATATACGGTCATATTCTTAGCTTATTATTAGTAATATTGCATTACTACTTGTTATTCAGGTGATTATTACTTTTTTGTTCTTATGTGTGTCTATCGAATAAATTCTTATTCTTATCTTTAGGTTATAGATACCTCATTTAAAGAATGGTATTATTTTAATATATATAATATTCATTCATTCAATTAATTTATATAATCATTATCCAATGAAGATCATCTAGAACGAATCGCATCACATCGTGGAGACGGTATTCTGTACGTACGCACGAGCGATGATATAGTTCCCATGATCGTGGAATTGTATTGGAGTGTATGTATACTATTTCAGAATCAATATCACTTTTTAATAGTCATATATAGTCATTATTTACACCATTATACCCATCCAAGTAAGGTGGTGGTGGAAAATAGATTACACCCCGGCGTGGAGACGGTATTCCGTACGTACGCATGCGCGGTGATTTCTTTTTACGTAGGATGGAAAGATGGTGAAATAGGGTTGTTTCATACTTATAATAACATATCATTATATTAGTGATACTGATGTTGTTACTTCATAATGAAATAACTAAATAATAAGAAGTGGAAGAAGAAATAGAGATGAAAGAATCGGTAACGGACATTACCTCTTCTTTGAAGTTCTTCTTTGAGACCTCCTTTTAGGGTTATAAAATAGGTCTTTGAAGATGACCATAAACTCTTTGATGTTTCTAGGGATGTTTAGAAGAGAAATTGGTAGGGTTTGGCCATGCTTCAACGCTCAAAGTGGTGTGAGGAAGAGGGAGGAGGAGGTGCCCTTTTATAAGGGAGGAGAGGGGTACCTTTGGAATAACTAAAACTATTATTTTATTATAAAGTCAAATTAGGTTTTAAATAGCTCCAAATTGATTTATTTCTAAGATAAGGTGGGTATGGGTCGTAATTCTCTCATCCAATAGAATTTAGACAAGTTTAGGTTCCTATATTAACCTTATCATTTAGATTTAGCATTAAGTTAAATAATTTTACTTTTACCGTGTCTTCTTGTGTTCGTATACTATAAGGTTAATAAACATACTATAAGAAGCCAAACTAACCCCAAGTTGTATATTACTAATATATATAACATTATATAAGTTATTTTGCCGAACCATAGATTTTTAGGAATAAAATAACAATTAATAATATAATATTTGTTTTAAAAACTATTTAATGTCAATTTTAAAACTATTTATTAATTGATTTTTGGGAAAATCATAACAGAATGATTAGTTCGAGAAAAGTTAATTATATCAACACTAACATGTCATATTAACCTATAAAATTAGTTTAATTCATAAAAAGTATTAAATTACATTTATTTGGGTATTTATAACTTCAATTATGTCAATATTTCATTAATAAGACAATTACTGCATCATCATTGTGTCATAATAAATTATAATTATTTAATCCATAAAAATTATAAATAAATACCTATGATGTAGATAATTGTATTATCTTTCTGGAGACTATTAATTTTAGATGTTTCATGAAGTTTATCACTAAATTAAATTTATTATACTTATAAGATTTAAGAAAGTGACATGTTGTCACATTCATTGGTTTTAATAATAATTAAATTATTTTCATATACAAAAGTTCATTAAATGAATCTAATCCGAGACTTAGGTGATATGGGTCGACTTTTAGTCATCCAATTGGATTTTGACATGTGTTAGGGTAATTTGATAATATTATATTTACCCTTAATTACTCGATTTACCTTTAACTATGGTAAATAAAATTTACCGTAGTTACTATTCATAATTCCCAAAAATAAAAAGTAGCCTATTAACATATTTTGGACCCACTGATTCCAAATATGGAATCCATTTTTTCTAATTCAATAAACAGATGTTGCAGAAATTAAATTTAAATTAATCCCGTTGTCGAATGAAAATGAGTTTTTGTTTAAAACATTGCAAAAGATTGAATTGATTTATCCTACGAATTCAATGTAAAATCAATGCTAATGACATACATTATATTAAATGGTAAAAATATATTCTATTTATACTTTAAAACCATTCAATATTATAATTTAACAATATAAATTATTACGATGAAAAAAGTTTTTTTAAATTAAAATATAGCGTGCTTTTACTATTCATTAAAATATGAAAGTTATCAGAAAAATATCAAAACTTTTTCCAATGTAAATTTTTATATCCTGATTCAAAATTAGAATTTTATTTTGTCAAATTGAACTTATAAACATGTCAGTAACTGGATTTAATGTGGGTGCGCTATCAAAAGGCGGCAAAATTGCATTTTTTGAAAAATACATATTTTACCCGAATTTTTTTTTTCTTATTCCATGTTCTAGAAAATGAGTAAGATGAATAATAATGTTATAAAATTCAAAATTTAGTTAATAATATTCATAACGGCTAGTTCATAATAATATTATAATAATATATCGTTGTTTAGTAAAACCCGGTATTGCGTTCAACACACACTATCGAGAAGGTCGCGATTGCGTGTAATGAAAGCCAAGTCAGGGTTGCGTGTTGTGCAAGACTCCTTTATTATTTTATATAATATAATCCAACCATATTTCATTTATACATTGAATATATATAAATATATACACTCAATGTTTCGTAGAATGACTATTATAAAACGAACTTGAAATTGTGTGTAACGCAATCTAAGAATAGTGTTGTGTATACTTCAAGATAATACGGTGTGGCTTATAGCACAAGATAATCTTGTTGTAGCATAAAACACATGAAATAAAATAAATTTAAAAGAATACTTATCATAAAATATCGGATTGTTACAGATATCCACTTCCACACATTGATTATCTGTTCGATCAATTAAGGGGACCTCAGTGGTTCTACAAGATTGAAATGCAATCAGGATATCCCCAATTGAGAGTTTGGAAGGAGAATATTCCAAAGGGAGCTTTCAGAAGTAGATATGGAAATAACCAACATGTAGTCATGCCTTTCTGTCTAATAAATGCACCAGTAGTCTTTATGACGTTGATTAATCAGATATTTCAACAATATCTACATTCTTTTGTTGTGGTGTTTTTGGATAACATTTTGGTCTATTAAAAAACAAGGTCTAATCATGAGGTGAACCTACAAAAAGTGTTACAAATCTTAATAAATCATCGCTTGTATGAAAAATTATCAAAGGGTTGTTTTTGGAAACATGAAGTATGTTTCCTTGGCCATGTCCTTTCTTAGAATGGTGTTTTTATTGAACCTAAAAATATAGAAGCCGTTTTATAATCGCAACCACAGAAGAATGTGTTCGATATATGATGTTTTCTTTGTCTAGTTGGTTACTACTGATGATTTTTGAATGATTTTACATGACTAGAATAACCAATGATAGCTCTGAAAAAGAAGAATTATCCATTACTATGGACAGAAGAATGTCATATGTCTTTCTAGGAACTGATTGTTCTTCATACATCAGCAACTATATTGATTTTACTCGAATCAGGACAAAGGTATGTGGTATATTGTGATGCTTCGGGATCTGGGTTAGGCTATGTTCTTATGAAAGGATACAATGTTGTTGCTTATGGTTCAAGGTAGTAGAGGGTTCATGAGAAGAATTACCCAACACACGATTTAGAGTTAGCTGTAGTTATCCATGATTTGAAAACATGGAGACATTATCTCTTTGGTGAAAATTTACTATGTTTACAGATCACAAAATCTTGAATCACATTTTCTCACATCAAGATTTGAATCTTAGTCCAAGGAGGTGGATGGAGTATCTCCAAATGTTTAATTTTGAATTGATGTACACACCGGGGAATGTAAATTTGGTGGTGGATGCATTATGTATAAAGTCATATGCTTAGTTGGTGAAAGAAGATTTAGATGAATGGTCATTGATGTTGGTCTTATCCGACATGAATGTGGAATGTGAAGACCGAATTGATGTTGCAGTTTTCTTCATAGCTATTCTTGTTCCTAATCTAGTAAAAATGATCAAAGAAGAACAAACATATGATGCAGAATGATTGGTTGTATGTTCAAAACTCAATGGTGGGGAAACCATTGAGGGCTGGAATCTTGATGGGGGTTCAGTTTTGTGTTTCAGATATCGGATGGTTGTACATATAGTTTTTTAGAAACAACTCCTTAATGATTACCACCATTCAATATGGGATGTAAATCCAGGTACACAGAATTCGTATAAGGCATTGAAGGATTAGTTTCGGTAAAGAGGCATGAAAATGTAGGTGGCTGAGTTTGTCTCGTGCTGCTTAACATGTCATTAAGTTAATGCATAGAATATGAGAATAGATGGACTGTTGAAATATTTGTCCATCCCAGAGTGGAAATGGGATCTGATAGCAATGTATTTTGTTACAGGACTTCCAATAATGGTCCGGAAACACGTTCCGTTTTGGTGATAGTGGATCATCTAACCAAGTTGTCCCATTTCATCCTTATTCATGAAACTAATATAGTAGATGATCATTCAAAAATATATATCTTAGAATTATTAATGAGGCATGGGGTACTTGTGACTATAGTATCAGATATATATATATGGGGTTTACAACTCGTTTCTAGAAATCATTACAAAAATCCTTTGGAAATCAGATGACTATGAGCACGGCGTATTATCATCAGAGGGATGGGAAATCTGAGCAGAAGATAAAATTATTGGAAAAAATGTTTCGGTCTTGTGTAATGGATTTCAGTTGCTAATGGGAGGAGCATATACCGTTAGTGGAGTTATCATACAATAACAGTTATCAAGCCTCAATACGCATGGCTCCATTTGAAACATTGTATGGGTGTCCTTATCGTTCTCCACTATCTTGGGTGTAAATGGGTGAAACATCAATAGTCGGGCCCAGCCTTGTCCAAGAAACAATAGATAAGATCCAGTTGACTTGAAAAAGGATGGAGATAGCTCAATGTCTCCAGAATTCTTATGTAGATCACCATCAAAGACAGTTGTCGTTTGTTGTGGGTGATCATGGCTTCTTGAGGATCTCTCCAAGGCTCGGACATTGTCATTTTGGGAAGTAGGGAAAGGTACCTCATAGATACATTGCCTTTCATGAGATACTATAACTGGTTGGAGAGGTGGAATATTAGTTGGCATTATCCCGACAGTTCAATTTTGTGCATAATGTGTTCCATGTATTATATTTGAAAACGTGTCAGCCTGATCCGGACCATGTGATTAGATGGGATCACGTTTACCTAGGTCCAGATGCCTCATTGATAAATATCCTGATACAGATTTTGGATAGGAAATAGAATTTCTTGTGTGGAAAAGGCACTAGTCTAATGCGGGTTTTATGGAATCATGGTCATATTCATGAAGAGATTTGGGAACGTGAAATGAAAATGAAAGTGCAGTGGCCAGAACACTTTCAGTTGGGTGGAGGTTTTCTACATTTTGAAAATGGTAAGACCAATGGTGCGGATAATTTAGTTCCCCCAGTTTCAGGTATGTAACCCTTACTTGATGTTTTTAATGGTTTTAATGATAAGGGTGATGAATGAGAGAGTTAGAAGAAATTTAAATGATGTTTTGAGGCAAATTGGATGTTGCACGGACGACACACACTTTGTCAAAACCGTGTGCCAAAACCGTGCATAATTGGTCTTGGAGGAAGTAGATTCCACATGGGTGGTGCACAATTGTTATAACCACGTGGCCAAACTGTGTGTGGAGGGTCTACCGGGGCAGTGGCTAATGCACAATTAGTGCACATTTTTTCTAACCATGCGACCACTTAAATGAGATCCTATAAAAGTGGATCTCACTCGTTTTTTGCCTCTATGTTCCTCATTTAGGTACCTAAGAAAAAATAAATCAGAACATTACTTCTCATAAGGTCAAAGAGGGTTCCCCATCATTCTGGAGGCGATCGAAAGGCTACTCTTGGAAAATTGAAGCTAGATTCTTGAGGAATATGATCATTCTTCTTCGTTCTTTATCGATTTCTTATATCTAGTTCAATATACTTCTCCTATTCGTTTGGTTTTCTATATCTACGCCCTTTATGGGTAGATCTAAGTGTTTGGATTCCAAATATGATGAGTTTTGGTCTTGGTCTTGCTTGGATAATAAATCAAAGGCGGGTTTTTAAGAAGTAACCCGGTTTTCTTGTGTGTTATTTGTTCGTTGTGGTTTTCATCAAAACCCTAATGGTAGGATGCTTCAATCTAGAATCCTCTTATTATAACTGATTTTCTTTGTTTCAAATTGGTTTATTTAAATGGATATGATTGAGATATTCATAGAATAAATCTTTATTAGTGATGGTTTATGGTTTAAGTGCAATTATGAAATCTTGGTGAATTGTTGTGAATGTTATTTGGCTTCTTGAATTTAAAATGTTGATCTTAAATTATGGATTTGTGGAAATTGTAAATAGTTTGATGAATAATGGGTTTTCAAGAAAAAGGGACTCTTAATGAAATGGTTTGAGATTTAAATGATCTTGATGGAATTGGTTTTCAATAAAAAGGGAGTATTATTGAATTGGATTAGAATTGAAATAGTTTGGAATTGAAATGGTTTTGATGGAAATGGTTTTCAATAAAAATGGTATTTATATTTAAATGAAGGTTTTTCATGATTGATGGCCATATGTGGTGATTTTTCATGTTGCATGTATGAGGCTTGTTTGAAATATGACTGTATACTCATTACATAAGGTGTAATGGCACATGGTAACTATATGTATGATCCTTGGTTGATATATGAGTTTGTGCTCGATGAAAAGCATTTAATGGAACAATGGTAACTATATGTATGAATATTGGTTGAAATATGACCTTGTGCTTGGGGCCAAAGGGTTAATGGAACATGGGAAACAACTACCTTCGACATGGTAGATCGACAAGAAACTACTCATCAGTATGGGACTTTCAAAATGAAGCATGCGTGTTTGGTTGCACGGGTTGGGGAAATGGTCGGGTATGCCAAAAATGGGATGTTTTTAAAATGGTTCTAATGCAAGTGTAGTTATTTTTCTAGAAAAATTACTCTCTTGAAAATTGGTTTCATTTGAATTGAATGCTTTTTGTTATAATTGATTTTGGGAAACATGTTTATATTTAGTTATAAACTGCTTTCGGGAAAATGTATTATATAAAACATTTTTAAATAAATGTTTCTAACTCTTCTATCCTAGTGGTGTATGTAGGGAAGTCATTTGGGAAACCTGCTGATTTTTATACTAACCCATGATTTAGAAATTTGGTGCTTTTCTAGATGTCGTGTTTTGAGATACAGTTAATGGTAAAGAATTTTATTGTTAGTGACTTGTGGAGATGCTTGGGAGAAGTTGTGGAGCTTGGAGATTGTGGAGCAAGGATTTTTGGGTGTCTTCTGAGAGTCTTGAGTTGTTCTTCTGTTGTGTACTTTGATGTTTGGTTTTCTCTTATATTGTGGTGTACTTGATGTGGTTTGAAATAAATGAAGTTGTTTAGTTGTCATTCATTTTTTATACATCTTAGTGAATGTTGGTTGGTTGGTTTATTGAGTTATATCTGAAAGGGTAAATCTTCCACCACTTGTATTGAAACCCTAAGACATTAATTTCCATCCTTTGGCTTCTTGGGGGTGTCGCTTAAGGACTAGTAATGATTCGTTGTACTCTAAGGCCAATGATAATAAGTGGGTCATAAAAATATTCATGATTTATTGGGAATTTATAGTATTAGTGTATGGTGGACATCATTTTAATGGTCAATTGTAACCATGCGGTTAGCAGTGTAATGCCCTATAATAATTCCATAGGTGATTCTCATTGTTGGTTCATAGTTTTCCTAACCATCCATGCAACCCTTTCAATTATCCATCTATTTATAGTCAATGGATAACTATTTGTCAACGATTTAGTAAACAATGTGTCCAAACCAAGTCAATCACACAAAAATAATCAAATTTTTACTCCCCTTAATTATCACTAAATTTTAAAAATAATTTTGGGTCTCTCCATCATTTATTTTCAACACTAGAATTGTGGAATACATTGATGTTATTCAATTAAACTACCATAGATTATTTACTTATCCAACATTGGTTCCAATATAGTTCATTATTGATAAGCCCCAATATTCTGCTAATTATTTCCCCTATTTTACATTAGCTACATTATGTTTCATAGATCCCTCTTAAATGAACCCTAGCTTGAGGGTTTAACTTTATGCTATACGTATTGTGATGATAGGGTGTAAAAATATTATCTCTTACCATCATATCCCCTTATTAAATAGTTTAAATTTATTCAAAATCATTTTATAGTGGGTGGTTCAATGAATGTACATTTTCGTAATATTCAATATATGTTGGGATCCTAAAGTTGGGGTTCTCAAAAAATTAACACTATTTTAGGACATTTTCAACTATTGATATGTTTTTAATAATTTTTATGTTCTAATGTTATAATTTTTTATGACAACATTTGAATATTAAATGTTTAATCAATTGAAAATATTAGTTTAATGGGGAATTTAGGTGTTTAATTAGTGTTTGTACCTTTATATGTTTCTATCTGAATTTTATTAATGATTCAAGGTGTTATTTATCTTTTATTTATCTTTCATGTGGATTATGATGGGTTTATATTATAATTTGTTATATTTTCCATCGGTTAAATTGGTTATAAAATACATAAAAACTATTCTGTAATAGTGTATTTATTTTTGTTACAAATCTATGGTTCAGTAAAATAATTTTTTTCAATTCAAAAACTCATTGAGGATACATGTTATTCGAAATATATTCCAAAGGATATTTATAAAGGGTATTATGAGGGCCAAAATTTAAATTTGGAAAGAATGTTCTAAAATGTAACTACTTTGTAAATGGTCATAAAAGCGTGTATGAAAATATATTACCTATTTTACAAGTTAATGTATTGTTGGATTCATTTTGAATGTTTTTATGAAATCAGATACACCCAAATAAAACCCCTTGCACTCCTTGTATGTGTGAGATTGAAATTATACCAGATTGTAGTGTTTTTAGGAATAACCTATATTGGATTCACATTTGTCTCTATAAGGAGGTGATATTGGGATATTATAATTCTACGTGTTGTTGCATTTTAGATTTGGTAAATATTTCCTCACCTCATACTGCTATCATTATAGTGATCCTATGAATCTTAGTGATGGATTGTGTGTAAATTAAACTGTAATCATAGAGACTATAACTAGACCATCTATAATATTCAAATATATTTGATATTTCTATATCACACAGATATAAGAAGAAATATTTTTTTCAAATGAATATAATTTTTTTGATATTTTTCTTCAAACAAAAAATTATGTTTATCTTTTGTCATATGAAAAACATTTTAAACAAAATATGACATATTGGTATATTATTTTTTAATAAGATAGTTAATAACTAGTAATTGGAAAGTCGAATAATAATATATCAATAAAATTATGAAAATATATTATCTAAACATGTAAATATTTCGAATTCTTTGGTGATAAATTAATTATAAAATAAAACAAGAACAATTTGAATATTACGAAAATCCTTTTCTAAAAACCAATTTTTATCGAAAATATCCATTTTACATAAATAAATTAAATAAACCAAATTATAAAAAAACTAATTAAATTAATATATTTTATATTCATCCAACTATTTAATTTTCTTCATATTTATTTTCCATATAATAAATCACAATTGAATCATTTATTTGAAAAAAAATTGTATTTGTCTAAAAATTAGTTTTATCAAATTTTGTGGCACTTATTTTTGAAATATATTTTTAAAATTATAAAAATATCATTTTAAAAAATAAACATAAACATTTAAATAAATCTATTAAAATTATCAATTTTTTTTGAATTTGTAGAAAAAAAATCTTTTATGATGAATAGTGAAAAGTACAAGAATTTAATTGAATATTCTATTTACATTGAATTTATTTTTAAAGTTATATTATATTTTTAATTGTTTTAAAATTTTAATTATTTATATAATAGATATATTAATCTATTTAACATCATTGGAATAACATTACTGTTTAATTTTGATATAAAAAATTATAAACTTTTGTAAGATTTTATTTTCGAAAACATGCTTTCTAGTCGTATTAGTGGTATTATTTTTATATTAAGTTTTACAAATCACTGAACCAAATTGGTAAAAATGGATTTTATATTTCTAGTAATAGTAATTTATATTATTCAAATTCTTGAATATAATTTTTTTTAAATTGAATTATGAAAACATTAAAAAAATTTATTACATCAGTTGAGGAAAGCATGGGTTTATGACGAGGGTTAATCTAAAAAGATAATGGATAAGATTTCATATATATTTATATAAAAATCGTTTTATATCCATATATATAAATTATAATTTATATGGTTTTAATTTTATCCATTCATTATACTTTTTCCATGTGAAAAACATTGGTACACATTTTTTATTTTCCAAAAATTTCATGTGTAGAACCCACCACCCATTTAAAATTCCAAAAACGTGTTATCTTATTTATATAGTTAAAAACTATTTTTATCCAATAATTAACATAATGACATTCCCAATTCAATAATAATATCTTATAATCCTTATTTTGGAATGAAATTAAACATAGTAATGCTTTTGGCCCGAACCTAAAGAGGATTCCCATAGATGATATACCTTGAAGACATAATAAAGTTGGGGGCATCAGTTTATTTATTTGTTTTTATGTTATACATACAGGCAATAACAATCTCCGATTTCGTAAAAAATTTTACGAAAGATTTATTCATTTGTACAATGGATTATCACATCATGAACTAATGTCATGAGTTTTTTCATTACCACCTATCATGGTCTGGTATTATAAGAGATATAATGTATATATATAATTATGATATTTATGAAATTGTTATAAAATTTTGGTAATTATATAATATATAATGTTATTTCATTAGATTCTATAAGTAATAAGATAACATTCTGCATTTGTACATTGGACAACATCATGTGAAGAGACGTGATTCGTTTTCACTAACTCTTTACATATAACATTATAAGGATAACTATATGTGATATACAAGGAAATGTTATAATATTAATATTATATTTTTTCATTATTAAAATATAATTAATCATCTTCTTTCTTACCTTTTCACCCACATACAATGGATAACATTGTTTGTGTACGTGTGGACTACCTCTTACATAAAGCGATGTGACTCTATATTTTCATACCCAACCCACATGTATGATATGTATAAGTATTTATAATTCAATATTATTTTATTTTTGATTTTATTATTATTATTTAATTATAATATATCACTTACCATATTCTTCTAATGTTCTTTAAAAATCGTTATGTTTCTCATCCATACATATGCCCTATTGGATCCATGATCATAATGTACATCATTTCTCAAAACAATCATTAATTATTATTGTTGATAGAATACTTGATTTTTAAATATTAAAATTATGTAATTTTTATTATTCAATAAATTATGGAATCATTAAAAAATTAATAGTATTGAAAATAAGAAATCAAGATGTTTAAGAAGAAGAAGCATTTATTAACTGAAATGTGATTTTAGTATGGAGTTTCTAATAAATGGGAATTAAAGGAAATCAGTAAATATTATATGATAGAATATATATATCTGTGTGTGTGTGTGTCTATGTGTGGGTATTTATTTTTATAATATATTTTTATTAAATATATATTTATTATATAATAGGTTTGAATTTGTATGATTGATTTTGAGATGTATCGTAATGAATTTTCATTATCTCTTTTATTTATGTGATACATATGAAAATACACCACTTGTTTCATTTCTGTGGTGTATATTCTAAAAATTTTACATTATACATATTGTATAATTTTTTTAATGTTTTCTACAGTTTAAATTTTTGTTCTTATTTATTGTGGATTACGATTCAAATGATTACTAATGTAGTAATCGATTTTGGTCTCAATTTTTCTTTCCATGAGATATATGGTATGTTATGCACCAATATTCATTCATATTGTGCATATACATCCCCATGGATATGTAAGATCGATAATTTATTTATACTGAAGATATCTTATTTTCCATATCATGTTATTCCTTCATGGTTATTAAAACTCAATGATTCAAAATTCATTTGTAGTTTATGATACAATATAATCATTTACCATGATTGTTTATGATTATGTTTCTGATGATGATACCTTATCATACATTTCTCAATAAAATCAGGAATTTTTTGTCTTATGTTTATGTCATTATAATATTGGTCTTTCCAATCTTTTTTTTCTCATTAGGTAGTAAATAGTCAATGAATGTTTTATGGAAAAAAAATATTCTTTATTTATCTCTTATTTCAAAAACCAATTTTACCATCAAAACCATATTTTATAAAAAGTATACTAAAATTATTTTTAACATTCCCAACTTGATTTAATAAAATCATTTTTACCCAATTTTAATTTTTTTTAATTTTTTAATGGAATTCACCTATCCATTCCAAAAAAATTCCAATTTATCTTTTACGAACAATTACGAAAAAATATCTATTTTCTATATACAAAATAGTAATATTATTTTTAGCTGTCACAACCACTTAATTATTTCAAGCATCTTGTATAGAATTTAAATTAATTTTCAATTAAAATTTTTCTTTATTATTTATAATTTTTGTTATTTTAAATTAATTATTTCAATTTGAAAATTATTTTGAAAATTATTTCTAATTTATAATGATTTTTTTCAAATAAAAAATGATTTTTTAATGTTTATTATGTTTAAAAAATAATTTTTCAAAGTGGAGAGGATATTTTCCTATTGATATGATTTATAAGTTTTTTAATGTTTCTATAAAATTTTTTCAAGGATATATTCACTGATAATGAGGTTGAGAATATTTTGTGTAATTAAAATGTGATTTTCTATGAAATGTTTTTTTTTCTTATATAAATTTTTTAAAATATATATCGAAATAATTTCATATTTAAGATGGAATCCTTCAATGTAACATTAGATTAAATGGGGATTTCAATCAAGGATATAATTACTATTCTTTATTTTAATGGATTATGATGAAAAGATGTTTATGAAACTTGTTTCTCAATCATGAATTATATGAAAATAGAATTTTTATGAATCAAAATTATTTTCCATTGGATATTATATGATGAAATATTAAACTGATTATGATATCTATATATTTCGCACATGATATGATACAATGAAATTTTTTTGAAACCCATTAAATTATGTGGGTTATGATATGATGATTGTTTTATGATCATGCGGCACACATATATATGGTTTTCATTATGAGATGGGTGGGACATATATCTCCTTCCAATTCATTGTTTAAAAACTTATATATCATGAGATATGTAGGACAGTAATTGTCACTGAATATATTTTAGTAATATAATTTGTCTAAATTTATGCTCTAGGGATTTATCCATAGATACTATAATGGTTTTGGGGGAAGAACAAATTCAACTATAATAACCTTGGTAATTATTCAAAAATACTACAGAAATAATTTTATACGATTATATTTATCTCACAAAATTTATACCTTACTCCAATGTTATACTACCATTTTCATATTCCTTAATTTACTTTTTATTTACATTTTATAAACTTATAGTCTATATTCCATGATTCAAAATCATAATATTTGAAATGCAGGGTATGGTTTTCAAAAGTAATTCTCGTGTTATTATAACCTTATTCTCATGAAATTATTATTTATTTCCCTTTTTTACCCTTAAAGATTATTTGAAAAAAAACCATTTTTGTTATTTCCATTAACAATGTTGTGAATAAAGGTTTTATATTGAGTATGTTTTTGAAGTGTAATAAATGGGATGATAATTATGGTATATATTAAATATCATTTACAATGATATAATATTGTATACCATTTCACCAACAAAATGAATCTAGCATAGTCCTCAAAAATGTTTTTTTGTATTATATGTTATATACTTCCAAAAACATGTAATATATACATTAAAATCATTATTTTTTATTATTGGTATCAATGGAAATTAGTAGTTTTTATTTATAATCTATAATGAGATGTATTTTGAGAAATACCTAGTTATATTATTAAGGATATATCTTGGGATTCATCCAAGGATAATTCAAATGACAATTCAGTGTATAAGAAAATGTCTTGCAATGTTGGTAAATGATGGATAATGTTTTCATTGAAATTAAATCCCTATCTAGATTATACAAGTGGATGTGGCTCTAGAAATTAGTTAGATGGGGGAAATATCTCTGAAAATGTCATATTTATTTGGACTTGGTCATCACTTGGTACACACTAAAGGGACATACTACACAACCAGTTGTAAATATTGGGGGATATGTAGTTGAAATACACACAATATTTGGGAACTATTATGAATAATTTAAATAGATTATGATCTTGGATGAAATAGGTTAAGAATAATTTATCATTGATTAAAAATATGGTGTCATGATTTCAACACCCTATAATGGACATCCCATGATTATTCAGTTTTCTACTATGATTAGAGTTCCTCAAACACTGATTTTCGGTTTTAGCTAATAGATAGTACTAAAAAGAAGACTTTTAACATTTAATGTGATGAATTTTTATTTATGAGTAGCCCAAGTGAATGATAATTGGTGTGAATTATGTTTTGGTTATTCCTCATAAATTATCAAGCAACATGATTAACATCATAATTCTTCAACTTGACTCAGACACACCAAAAAAGAGAAGGATAGAGTTATTTATGGGTTATAGAAACAGATACTATAGTGGAATGATGATTCTTATACCTATATGTCAATAATATGGAATGGAGAACTATCTGGAATGTCCTAGATGAATGGGAAGATATTTTGAGTGGGGGAAATAATTAAACAAACCATGTAATTTTATGGAAAAATTAAACAATTCAGTTAACACAAATGATGGGAATAATAAAATTTTTAGAGTATCACTGACCTTTGAATGTTTTAAATGTATAAGGAATAAAAATTAAGGAAATTTATGTCCTCAAAGAAAGGATTTTGAAGAGAATCATCAAGGTGGAAGGAGTAATGGTTATATTGTTGACAATACGGAGAACATGAATGTTATATGGATCTAAAGAGGTATTAAAAATTAATAATATAATGCATATTTAAGGTATTATGGATGACATGGAATAATTTATGTTTTTATTAATTTCAATTCCATTGTTATAATATAGGAATCCTAAATTATATAAGGACTTTTTAGTATATGTTTTTCATTAAGGAATTTCAAAAGTATATTCAATCGGAATGATGAGCTAGAAATATGATTTAATTGAAAGTTGATATATTGATTAACTGAGAATAATATATAATATGCTAGGAAATATATGAAAATGATGTTGGAATAATGATATGTTGGATACAAATTAATTTGTTGGATAACACATATTACCTCAATGGTTTGTTGATAAGGTGGTTTGTTCTATCATTAATGGAATTTACAATATTTTTAGATTTAATGATTCTTTCAAATAATTTTTGTTTTATGAAATGAATGTGGAAACATGTACCATTTCAATAATTATTTATGGTAATTCAGTTTATTACCATGATTCAAGAGAATACATGAGTAATATATTAACATAAATTTTATGCAATAATCATGATTTACTTAATGATATATGGGGAAATAATGTTAATATTATTTAGAGAAATTTAATAAAATTTCTTAAAAATGATAATTTTTATTGATTTTACGGTTATCCATTAATGGAATTATTCATGATTAACATTTTATTAGGTTTTTTTATTTAGTTTTTTAATTCACCATATAAATATTACTACAAATTAGATGCCTTGTTCTAACATATTGGTTTTAGTAAATTTTTGGATATAGATGGAAAGACATGACACTATTTTTTGAATCTTTTTATCCATTAAATATTTATTTCATTTCGTCAAAAATAATAAATTCAATTTTGGATATTCATTTATTACATTAGGTGAAGAATTATAAATTGATAAAAGCAGAACTAAAGGATGAAATTGAACATTTAAAATAGAAATATTTCAAGTATATTGACTAATATTCATAGATAGTAAAATAATTATTAATTAGTTAAAAGTGATTATTTAAATATAAATTTTATTATATTAACTTTTTATCAAATAAATCATATGGTATTTTAAATCATAAAACATTTATGGGGTTTAGGTATTTACATTCCATTGATCGCTCACTTTCATAAGACAATGACCTTTATCTCTCTCTATAATTATTTACAGTTTTCTTATTTTTCTATATATTATCATCTTTCATACATGCTCCTATGAAGAAACATAGATATGATTAATTTAGGTAACCTTTATTTTTCTTAATTTCCCTTCTAATGGATTTCTTATTATACTTTTTTAAAATGTGTGTTTATTTGAACGAATTTTCATATGTTATAAAATTGAGGGAAAAAAATCAAAGGAAACATTCATTTTATGTGTGAAAGAATGTACCATTAAAATATTTTTTGAAATATATTTTTTCTAGATTATTTTAATCATTGTGGTTTTTTTAGATACACACAACTATTATTTTAGTTTTTATTAAATAAAAAACTGAATTTAAATGAAACATAATGTATTATTATATTATTATTTACCATAATACATATCTCATTTCGATTAGAATAATGGGAATTAATAATATTAAAAAAATTGTAATAAAATATGCTCAAAATATTTATATAAAAATAATTTTTGGTGATTCGTTAATTGTAAATAGAAATAAGAACCATATTAAAATAAAATAAATAATTTTATAAAATAAGAACACTTCTAGTTTGGCCAATACATTCCCAAATCTTGTTCCAAATTCCCCCCCCCCATACCTAAATGATTATTTTCGTTATAATTATATCATTGGATGTATTTTTGAAAAAAACATAGATAGATATATGTAGAAGTGGTAATGTCTGTCAATGTGTTTTTTATTTATTCCTTCACCTACTTCAATTATTTTTATAAATTGACTATATAATTAATAAAATATTACATATAATAATAATTTTTAATAGGGATGATATTTTACAATCTATCATATTTGGAATTCGTTAAAAAAGAATCATTCATGTGTATGGAGAACTACCACCACACAAATTGAAGTCATTCAGGCTTCCATTACCACCTATAATGGTTGGGTATGATGATGGAACAAAGGTATATATATGATATTTATAAAATAATTATACATATTTAGTCGTTATATCATAATTTTTTTAACATTTTATTCAAAATTGGATACAATAAGGTCTCTTGTGTGTGTGGAGGAATACCTCCACTTCAAGTGACATTATTCGTTTTCACTATTGATTTAAATGGGAGATAATCAGTATAAATATCTGTGATATACATGAAATGATTATTATATTAATAAAATTTTATGTTTCTGATAAGATAGTAAATCATTTTACATTCGTACCTCTTCTCCCACTAAAATATGGTATCAAAATTTCTATACATCTGGACTCCTGCCTTCACAATGTAATGTCAATGTATATTTTCATTTTAAAACAAAATTAATGATATTGATATTTATATTTAATTGAATAATATGGAATTTATGATATTTTTATAATTATATAAATATAATATATTACTTACCGCTTTTTTATATTGGTATTTTAATATTGAAATTCTATACATGCAAACGTATGAGATACCATCTATATGACCGTAACGTACTTCCTTCTGAAAATCCTTAATTCATGATCGTTCTTTCATATATAATTGATAAATTAATATGATTATTATATCATGATTATTATTTTTTATATTATTGAACCATGAAAAATTAATATGATTTAAAATAAAAAATCAAGACATATAAATACACAAAGGTGTTATTACCCAAAATGAGAATTTAACCAGGAATAGTGAATTAATGGATAATAAAAGGATACATTTAAATAATATATGTTATGATATTTATAATTATGGTTTTTAAAATATGTATAATACACATATATTTATTATAAATTAGATTCTAACATGTATAAAGGAATTCGTGACTTATGGATTTGGATTTTTAGTCTCACTTTTATTTTTGGGAGACATATACAAATTCACCAACTGTTTTATTTGTGTGATATCTATACTTACCTTTTATCATGTTATTTTAGGATTCCCATCATTTTAATGACATTGAATATATATTTTTTATTGAATTTTATGATTCAAAATATTTCTTAAAATGGTAATCTCTTTCTTTCTCAATGTTTAATCCTTGAGAAATATGTCATGCTATAGACATATACTATTTTATACTTTGTATATAGAATATCGTTGTTTTGTAATATTACGATTTTATTTGTTATCATGATATTTTACGTTTCATTTAATGTTATTCCATCATTATCCTTATTTTAAATTGATACCAAATATTTAGATATGTTATGTTATAGACTTATAATTTATCTAGACACATTATATTAATTATTCAGATTATTAAATTTCATAACATGTTTCCCAAAATCTCAGGAATTTTTTTATCCTCTAGTAATTTCATTAGAATGTATATTTTCCATTTATTCTCCTCTCTTTATGTAATAAAGAGTTTAAATTAGTTGTTTTTGAAATAAATAATGTTTGTTTAACTCTTCAGTTGAAAACCATTTTTCATCCAAAACGTTGTTTTTTAAAATATAATTTTACTTTTCTTTTGGAAATTCTAAAAAAGATTTATAATATTAATTTTAATCCATGATTTACTTTGTTATTTTTATGTAATATTCATTTATTTTTCAAAAAAAATTACTTTTGGATTTTATAAAAAAATTTGGAATGAATCATTCATTTTAAATGAAAAATAATGAATAATATCGTCCATTGTCATGATTGTTCAATGACTTCTATATTCCATTACATTTTTTCATGTAATATTTAAATAAAAAAATTTCCATTAAATTTGGGAAATTATTATATTTTATAGAAATGAATTCAATGAGAAAAGGATTTTAAAATTTATTAGGTTTTAAAAACATTTTATTAATGTGAAAAAGATTTCAAAATGTTTTTTATATTTAAAAAAATAAATGTTGAAAATATATATTCCTCAAGAAATTTAATAAGGTATTTTTAAATATTCCATTTTAATATTTGAAGGTTATTTTCCTAATAAATTATTTTCAATATTTTATATGTTTTATATAATTTCTTTTCAAGGATAATTCATTTTCCTATGTAAATATTCTAAATGATTTTATCAAATCATTTTCTAACTAAGATGTTATAATTTGATGTTAAATATTCATTTCTGGTGATATGAACCAGGGATTAAATTTTTATTCATTCTATATATTTTTTTTGTTGAGTAGTTGATTATGAAACTGGTTTATCATATATAGATTATTCCATAATAAAATTCTTCTAAATGTTAGCTCTTTTCCAAAGGTTATGCTATGAAGAAATATTGAATTTAATGAATCTAGAATCATTTCTATATGTTCTGGTAAAATGAAATGTTTATTAAACTCATTACACTTAATGGGTTATGATATGATAAATTTTTTATAATCTTATGCTATGCATAAATATTGTTTTCATTATGAGATATTTTGAATATATATCTCCCCATAATGTATTGTGTAATAATTTACATCACATTAGATAAGAAAGACTATAATGGGAAGTGAACATGGCTCACTAAGGAACTTTATATTCTAGGATTTCCATTGGGATGATCCATGAATGCGTTGAATGTTTTGGGACTAAACCCATTTCACTATAATAACCTTTATAGTGAGACTTTATCACTATGGAAATTATTTTCTTTGATTATGTGATTGAAACAAATTATATATCTAATTTAAATGATATTATCTCTTGTATTTTTATTTGATTTCTTTTTTAATCATGTTTTTTGTACTACTAACCATTCTTACATGATTATATATTAAAATATTTGATATGAAGGTTAGGGAATTCAAAATTTATGCTCGTATTCTTGAAGAATTATTCTAATTTTATTACTACCTATCTCACCTTATATCTGTGTTGACCATATGTACTATCCATTTCTTATGTTTCATTTATCCCGAAAATTAAGATAGGGTTTAAGTAGTCTCTTTTTTGTAAAAATTAATATGTTTTAAAATAATTATTTGTAGTCTTGAAGATCATTACCCAAATTAGTGGATTGTGTATCTAGTCTACAAAGGATCTAATATGATATGTTTCTAAAGTGTTAATCTACGTAATGTATGGAATATTAATAAAAAAAATGTAATATATACGTACGAAATGTTTGGATCGCTATAAGATCCAATTATGAGTCTACGTTAAATCAACCTTTTGATTATATAATAGGGATTTATTAATTGTATGCTATACTAATCCACCTAAGTATGTTTAGAATCACCTCATTAGATGTTCATGAATTTACCTTGAATATCTACCATTTATTATTCTATAGTTATTAATGTAGTTCTTTTATTGTGTTCTCATGATATGTTTGACTAAATTCACTTTTTTGTGTTTCTTACATACCTACATGATTTTATAAGGAATATTATAAATCATGAAATTATTAGACACTATTATACATTGTAGTGATATTTATTATTTATTGATTTATTTCATTTATTTTGTTTTTGATTCCTTTTGGTTATTTTCAGGTTCCTCTTGTGTGTTTTATTGTGGTTTTCATAACAGGATTTAGAAAGTTGTATTTTAGAGAAGTTGATTTAATTAAATATTTCAATTTTTCATTAAATGTTTTTTTAATTTAGAAAAAACGTTTATGAGAAATCCCATGTCTCTATTTCCTTTAAAAATAATTTAACCAACATTATCTATGTATGTAACTATAGAATTTATGTTATGTTTTTGTAAATGAATTTCATCTAATATGTGGTAATTTACTACCATGATATTGTTCCAACACCATAACCATGTCACTCAACATTTGTATACTCACATTTGATTTATATATTCGGGTTTAGTTTTTGTTTCATTCATAGAGTAGGTTCTTATTTATGGTGGATGGTGACCATAGAGGTAACATATAGATCATCTCTAGAATTTTTGTTTTATATTAGGATTTTTAATGTGTTGAAAATGATATCATTTTTTAATTTTGATATTATATATTTGTATTATATTTTTATATTCATTTCAGTTGGTTCTAGAAATGTATCCTTTCATGTTGGGTTTGAATATTACTTTTTTTATCTTCTTATTTTTAACGAATAGGTCTCTGATTCATGGAGTGGTCATGAATGAACTCCATATAAAATATTCATATATATAATTTTTTCTTGTAAAAATCATTATGAGTGTATGAATATTTATGTTATGGGACTAGTTTCCTTCCCCAGTTGATTAGGAACATACCTAAATTCATTTAATGTGCTAGATTATATGCTAATTTATAGAGTGTCCCAACGAGTTTGTGACCAAATGGTTTTTTAGTTCCCTCTATTATTTAAAGGTCATTAGTAGATTAGATATTTGAGTTTGTGACCAAATGGTTTTTTAGTACCCTCCATGTAAATGAATGGAAAAAAATTCATGTGAATATATAAATGATGTTGATTTTTCTTAAAAATATTTTTTTTAATCATGAGTTCTTAATGGGAATGAAATGAATGAAAAATTAAATTCTACCAAATATAACCATAGCAGATGAAAATTGTTGAGATTAACTTGAGTTATATCATATTATTTCAACACTAAAAGAATAATTATAAACAAGATAGAGAAAAAATGAGATTAAAACATCAAATACATACAACATTGGCAACGTGTGAATCCTAAGCCTCATGAAATAATGAACTATATGTGGAAATGTATATCAAATTATTGTAATTAGAAGATTTGTGAAATAAAATTAAGGGTAGTATCTAAAAGTAACAATTGAAGTATGTTGTGAACATGGAATGAGTCCCATAAAATAATGGATATATCATCTTCCCTTACATGAATTGGTAACTTATAAATCATAATCCCTATGAAATAAAAACATTAAATGTAACATTTAAAACGACTATAATAATGAAATTCATGACATAACTTTTCAAAGTAGAAGTCTATAGACCAAAAATATAATATATCTAATAATTAGTAATATTTCTCATAGAAATAAAATATATAGTACAAATCCCTTACCTTAAGTCTCAGAATTATATATACATGTTCAAACCTCATCATTTTTGGAAAATAACCTCATATTTGAACCCAAATCATTTTTATAAGGGATTAAAATTAAACTAAGGACTCTATTACATGGTATAATGGCCTTGAAATTACTTATAATTGTTTTTAATTATATCGAATTAGTATGAGACTGCAAAATTTGATGACACGTGATTAAGAAGCCAGGATTGCCCAAAATGATCCATTGAAAAAATGACTAGATTTAAATAGAGTTTACAAATGGTTTCTCTAAAAGGTGGAAAAATATAAAATAGGTTACCATATCGAAAATCTAAGGGCATAATTGCTTTCAAGATGTTAGGCTTATCCTACGCAAGACTTATGTTCTGTCAACACATGCCCCTAGTGGAAAAACTAAAAAATTCCATAACAGTAAGTAAAATAATTAAATAAATTTATTTTATTTTATGAATTCATATAACTCATGAATAATGACTAAAATTTAAATATCATAGGCCATTGATAAACTCTTGAGGGTATGATTTCCTTAGGTAGATACTAACATTGGTCAGCATGGTCCCACAGTGGAAGTTAGTTTTTTGTCGCAAATAAAATATTTGAGTAACAATTATTTTATTGATAAATTATAAAACTCATAAACAGTATCATAGATCAGAAATATGAGAGTATAGTTGATCTCGTGAGGGCGTGTTCCTATTAGGAAGATCCTCACCATGGCCATCATGGGACGAGGGTGACTGTTAATAACTTTTGATCTTTTTTTATTGTACATTCATTAATCGTGTGGGCATTGAATTATATCATTTGAACTGGTCATCAGATTAAGAATAAGATGGCTCCATTGAATCCATTGCGCAAGGATTTTCTTAAGGGAAGTGTATCCTGGACCATCAAGGGTCAGATGAAAAAGTTAATTTCAAGGACATTGCAAAAAAAATTAACTAAATGTTATTTTATTTCTCTCTTTTCTACAATTGGACAAATGGGGGTGGGACCTAAGTGAAATGTTAAACCATTTAATGGCTTGAATCTTATGTTTTGTAACATCACTAGTTGGAGAAATAATTTGTTTTTAATCGCACCATTGAGAGAGTAAAGGGTTTTATTAATTAAACTCATTAATAAACCTCATTAATTGTGCGATTTGTTAATATCTAGCTTCCCCACTATTTAATTTGAGCTTAGGCCTGGGTTTTGGGAGAGCTACGAGAGGAAGCACTGATGAAGCACCGACAATAATATACTCCGACAATGAACGTGGTCGAGATATGGTCATTGGGGGAAATGATGGGTGATGACGAACACTGAAGAACAACATCAGACATCGACACTCCTTCCTATTATGAAACGCCTTCCAACTAACTCAAGATATGGATAATGTTCTTAATTTCTCCCTTTTTCCATATTATTCAATATTATGAGAATCATGGATCAACTGACCAATGGGTTGATCCGCATTTCATTCTTTAATGGACGAGGATAATGTGGGGATTATTTATTGGAGTTTTTATAATTAAATAATCCTTCCCATGTTATACCGCAAATGCAGAGGGCGTGGGCCGAGCTAAATGAGGCTCAGACCATCCGCCAATCTTGGGTTGGTGGAATTATTTATGGGAGATTGAGAAATATAATGGAAAGGAAAAACATCAGGCTGCACAATGTATGGTTTGTCCTAGGAGGCCTATAGGCATAGAAGGGAACAGAATTGGACCACAAGAGCTTCACTGATGGCCTGTAGAAGCATCGCCGGCACTACAGCGCTGACCACCACAGGATGCAGCGGCAGACTCTCACGGGCTATGAAATGATAGCATTGCATGAAGGTGCTGTAGAGGACAAAGGGATGGTCATCCTTTTCTGGTGAATTTTCATCAGGGTGGCAGACTACAGTGGTGCACCATTGAGGTACACTATGGCGTTGAATTGGGATAGAGGGCGGACTAGAAATCCTTGGGTTCCGCAGGTGACCGGTCCAGTAGGACCGGATAAGTTGTGTGGTTCCTTCTAGTGCCACTGCTTTGAACACCTGAATGGCTCGACTATTAGAGGGGGTAGCAGTCCCCTGTGTCCGGCCAGCGGGTTGGGTGGTTCCGTGGCCCGGCGGGCTACACCCCGATGGATGGACTGGGCTGAACCCCCAGTTTAGTGGGCAAGTCCATGCTTGGATGAACTGGGAAAATCCCATCCCCTTTGGGTCATGACCAGCGGGCTTGGTCAGTTCGGTCTGACCAGGTGGGACCAGACCCGGACCCCATTCGTTCCAATTATGATTAAATGGGAATATCTCCTAAACCGGATGTCGGATTGAAAAAGCGTCTACAATGCCTGACTCATTATGATGAGGCTATTCTTTTGAGATACTCTAATTTGTTTACGGATATGATGGAGAATGGCTGGGTTGGATCAGACTCGAACCCAATTGGCCCCCATACACTAAAATTCCAATAACTTAGAGACTGGGCAACCGGTTGTGCTCCATCATTTAATTTTGAACCCTTCTGATAAGGTAGTTCATCATGTTACACATCAAGAGACTTAATTCTGATTGAAATACGACTGATGGCCAGAGGAGTGGGTCTTCCAAGAAACATGTTTTCTTTTTGTGGGAATTTAGTGGCTAGGTGAGTCATGAAGAATGAATAGAGATATTGTGTAGATCCACACCGAGTGATCCTGTGTGGATCATCACCGAGCGATCATGCGTGGATCAGCACCGAGAGATCCTATATGGATGAGAACCAAGAGATCTTTTGTGGATGAACACCATGGGATCCTATGTGGATCAGCACCGGGTGATCCTGTGTGGATAAGCATTGTGAGGTCCTGTGTGGATCAACACCGAGAAATCTTGTGTTGATCAGCACCAAGTGATCCTGTGTGGATCAACACCATTCAATCCTATGTGGGTCAGGAATAGAGCCTTAGGATAGAATAATATGATCTATATTTATGACTAAACATATGTACTTATGATCTTATGTTAAACCTACCGTGAGTTGTCTTTTTCATTTTCTTTTTGATTGAGAACATGGTTTTTGGAATTTTCATTGTGGAATTTTGATAGACCTTCTACTATACCAAGGTCCCTACTGGGTATTTTTATACTCACCCCTTCATGGGCTTCACCCGCACCTTGTTTTGTCTTCTATAAAAGATGGAAAACTTGACTGGTACTTGAGGAGTCAGGGATAGACGGTTCTCAGAGGTGATTGTTAGACGGTGTACGTAGGCGACTAGTTGACGAGGATAGCTACAGTGATGAGCTATACCTACACTTCACAAATGATCCATGGTGGGAGAACTCAGTAGAATATTTATTTTTTCTTGTTTTTCCTTTTCAGTTGGGCTTGTATTATATCCCCTTTTACTTTCAATACTTACTATTACACTCAACGGGTTTTTTTTTGTGGTTGTACCTTCCTTCTTCCATTGTGTATTACTTGTGTACGATGTGGCCTATCTTTGTGTGTATAGGATTTGAGGAAATTCCTTCCAATTTATGGGTAATTCCTTTCCAAGTCTAGTCTCTAATCCCTCTCCTATAAAAGGAGGTGTAGGGAGATTCACAGCATGGGCCCTGGGGGATGGTTCATGCCAAGGTTTTATCAAAGGCGGTCGGTTCTACCAGAAGAACTAAGAATCTACATTTTTATTGGATCAATTGTGATATCCTTCTTGTGTTTGTGTTTCAGTTTGGGGAGTCCATTTTTATTGCAGAGGTAGACATATCCATATACCATGACCTGCATTTTTTTCTATCTCTGTGCACAAAAACATTGATTTCATGTGTTTTGGAAAAGTTTTTCTTTTGATCTCTTTGTAGTCAGCTAACTGGGTATAACTAATTGACCATGTTTCATTAGGATTCCATTTCATGATGCCTCAACATAGACATCCAACATGGATTCCAATGAATGACCATGAGGATGGTTTACAGTGTCATGACACTTCAGTACAAGGACTATTTCCCAAGATGGTACCTTCATGCAGTGTCCTAGTGATACTACTACTTGTGTGTCAGCAATTACTACTGGAGCTACATGTAGTGGATACATGTTGGATTAGTTCATTACATGGGTTTTAGTAACAGATACCCTCATGTTTTTAGTCTATCCTGACTCACATGGAGATAAGAAATAGCATGTAGTGCTGGCCAAGTCGCCATCTAGCTAGGGCACCATTATATCCTATGGTGGTCCTGGAAATGATCATTCTATGTGGCTCATCTAGGATATTGAAAAGTTTATATTAACCTAATCTTAAGTACAAGAGACTATTCAGTGGACAGAGCTTGAGAACCTTCATAAGTGAAGGGGTCTCATTACATAAAAAGATAAGGTTTATGTGTTCCCAAGAACTTCTATAGCTTCAGATGGACGACATGTCTATAGATAAGTTTTCATCGTGGTGTATCGACCATTCTAGGTACTCGATGAATATGATATGAACAATTCTTCATGGCTCGAACTTATGAGTGATATTGTTTTAGGGAAATATGAGCCATCACTATTCTTCTATGCATTCCTACTTATGTTTGGGTACTATAGAGAACCTTTCTGGTTGAATGTTTGTGGATGAGTAGATACAGTGATTGAACGTTAGTAGTGGGAAAGTATAAAACTGACTCTATTCTAAGAGACTTGGGTTTGTAAAAATGATTCTAGAAGTGGATGTGATAGAGACAGATGAATCTTCATGGAATCATATGTAAAAGAGGATCTAGGAGAGCAGCATGAGGTGGTATACATTTTGACATGTTACAACCAGAACCCCAATGTGGTCCCCATCAGGTTTAGATGGATGGAGGATAGTGGAATGGGGTAGTTGCCTGCAGTCAATGAGTTTATCCCAAGGGCTCCATGAATCATTCAAGGTACGTCCTATGTCTACTACTTGTTTTTGGAATTAATAGAAATAGTTATTAATCATTCATTCTTGTTACAAATCTTGTTCAAGACCAAGAGTTTCCAGCTAAACTATTGACTTGACCTTTAGGTTAGGAGATACCTATGAATGGGGACTCGATAATCATACATATGATGAATGTGTGGTTTGACCCTTGAGGTGAGAGTTTCAGTTGGAACCTCCTAGTGGCAGCATTGAGGACTTATGATGTTAGTTTCAGTATAGACTAGTCATCCACAGATCAAACATAGATTGATTGTTTTTGGGAAAAAAGGATGTTTTATATCTATAGCATTGGAATGAGGTTTACCTCAGTCAGTGCATAAGTAAACCTAGGAAGTAAAAGATAAACTCATTCATAGGAAGTTGTAGTTGATCACTCTTGAGTTGGTCTGCCATACCCTCATGGAAGATGATGTTAGGTGTTTTTTGTTTCCAACAATAGTGGTAGAGTGCATGAATAACTTTTTTAATGATATTTCTAGGTTTACCTCCTTATAGGGAGAGGGACTAATGCATTGTCTTCTACCTAGGGACATCACCGATATCAACAACAACATATCGGATGGCTACCACGGAGCTCCGAGAGCAGAGAGTATATTATGGAGACTTGCAGATGATGTGCTTAGTAATTCCCAGTGTTGAGTTCATATGGGGATTTCTGGAACCTTATCCAAGTGGCTAGGGAGAATGAGTAACCACTTCCAAAGAATTGATGGGAAAATCAATCAGTTAATAGGTGGTTTCCTTTCGCGTGGATGGAAAGGTGATCGTTGGATTTTCAGCAGCTGAGACAACAATGATGGTTGGAGTTCCAGCATTAATATGACATAGAGTTAGTATATATTTCTAAGAAGGGTTATGTGTTGGTATACGACCTAAATATGATATCTTGTCTATATTTTCTATGTTATGTGAAATAGCAGCTAGTTGTGACGTAGATAACCCTCATGGACACTGATGAAGTAGCTTGCCTTCTGTCAGTGACTGTCTCTCGGTCACTCCTTCAGTGATTTTAAGAGGTGAAACTTGGGGATTCCGACTCTAATGACCGATCTACTTATATATCCTTATGATAGGATCCTCGAGGATTTTCAAATGGCGGGGAGCACATCAGCCTCTTTAGTGGACGTACCATGGTTCCAATGATTCTATGAGAGGAGCTATTCAGGGAGATCAACACATCCCATTTATCGGTACATCCGGGTGTGGAGAAGATGTACTGAGATCTCGGGAGTTAGAAATGGTGGCCTGGGATGAAGAGAGTAGTGGCATAGTTCATTTTACAATGCATCACTTGACAATAAGTTAATGTCAAGTATCATGTTCCAGTAGGCTTACCACTTCAACTTGTGGTTGCAGAATGATAAAACAATGGTATACCCATAGACTTCATGATATGGAAACCGTGTACATTTAGGGACCATGATTCCATCTGGGTGATCATTGACCGACTCACCATGACGACCAATATCCTACCCATATGATTGTAGGGATCAGTAGAGGGCTTGGGAGGCCTCTACATACTAGAGATTGAATTGCTTCATAGGGTTCCATCAATGATCGTCTAAGATCGCGACACTAAATTTACCTCATGGGAATAGAAGGGATTGATGGTGGTGTTCGAGGCTCAGCTAATCTGGAGCACCGCCTTTCATCCCCAGATATATGGTTAGAAGGAGCAGACCGTACAGAAACACGAGGAAATGATTCGTGTTTCCATCTTAGATTTTTGACATAGGTGGGAGGGCCACGAGCCACTTGTGGAGAATTCATACAACAATAGTTATCACTCCACCATCATTGTGGCTCCATTCGAGGCCATGTAAGGGCTTCCAGGCATGTCACCTATATACTGGACAGACCTAGGGGTTCAACACTTATGTTTCCAGAGTTGGTATGAGCTACCACTGAGAAGGGGTATATTATCCAGGAGTGGATACAGACTACACAGAGCCTGGATATATCTTTTTTCTATATGATATTGAGACCCATGGAGTTTGAGGAGGGAGATAATTTATTCATATAGGTCTCACATTGACAAGGATTGAAGAGATTTGGCTGGGGCATCAAGCTATCTTTGAGGTTAATCAGACCATTCCCGATTTCTCAGCAGAGTTGGTGAGATGGAGTACTACCTAGATCTTCCTTCACAGATCCACTGGGTGCATAATGTTTTTCATCTATTATAGTTGAGGAAATACAAGCATGATCCATCAAACGTTATCTACTTTGGTGATGGGGTGGATTGTCTAGAGTTATTATTGGCAGTAGAGGATCAACATGATCAATTCATTTTCGGGAGGTCAATCCCTCTGGTTATAGTTCGGTGGTAGCACTAGATCCTCTATGATGGCACATTGGAGCGGGAGGCTCAAATTCATGCTCAGTAACCTCATTTGTATTATTTTGCATTTGTTTTGTCTTTCAGGGATGTTAATCCCTAAGGTGGAGAGAATTTAATGTCCTGGAAATTCCATATATATTTTTTAATTATATGGATTTAGTACGAGACTGCAAAAATTAAAAGCGGAAGATTCTGATGCTCAGTGTGCCTGGAATGGTCTAACCAAAAAATGTTAATCTTAAAATAGTACACATGAATGGTTACCCTGAAAAAGTGGAATAACTCTAAAATGGTTGCCAGTTCCTAAATCTAAGGGCACCATTGTGATCAAGAAGGCGGTTTACCCTTGGATAGTCTTATCTTTAGTCAGCACACGCCTTCGGTTAGAAAACCAAAAAATTGGATAAATTTAAACAAAATAATTAAATAAAATTATCGTTTTTTCAAATTCATATTACTCATGAACGGTGACATGGATTATATATTTGAGACCACCCCTGAACTCATGAGGGTATGCTTTCCTTAGGCAGATCCTAACATTGGTTGTTGCGGGGCAACAATGGAAGTTAGTTTTGGGCTGCAAATAAAATAATTACGTAAAAAATATTTTTTTTTAATTCCATAACTCCAAAGTGTAACATGGAACTGAAATCCAAGAGTAGTGTTGAGATTGTGAAGGAATTTTACACTTAGGAAGAGCCTAAACTTGACCGGCGCGGGTTGAGGGTGACGATTAATAATTTTTTTAAAACATTTTTTTATGGAACATTCATTAATGGTTCATGATGCGATTTATATCTTTTGAACCGGCGCTCATATTAAAAACCCAAGGGCACCATTGAATCTGTAGCACTGAGATATTCTTAAGGGAAGATTGACCTTGACCAGAAAGTGTGGGATGAAAAAGTTAATGTCTTGGACTTTACACAAAAAAACTAAATGTTATTTTATATTTCATATTGCATCCATTGGTAAAACAGTGGTGTACAACGGTGCCATGTCAAACCATATAATGGATTGAATCTTATGTTTGATAACCACACTGTTGGAAGAAATAATGGGCTGTGTAACCACAATCAGGAGAGTGTAAGGAAGCTCATTATTTATACTTAGTAGTGAACCTAATTAATTTTGTGATGTGTTAATCTCTACCTTCCCCTCTGCTTGTTTTGATCATGTTCTTGGGTTTTTGGAGAGATTCTAGAGGAAGCAATGACAATTCGCCAACGACTATTTGTTCCGACGAAGAAAATAATCGAGAGATAGTCATTGGGGGAAATGACGGGCGACGATGAACTATGATGAACACCTTCGAACGTGGACACTCATTCCTCTTATGAAAGTCCATACAACAAAATATAGGTTGTGGGTTATGTCCTAATTTCCTATCATAGGAATAGATGGGAAAGTAATCAGACCACTCAAGCTTCTTCTGTGGCCCGTGAAAACATTTCTAGCATGGAAACCCCAGCAATCGAAGGAGGAGGAGATCATTTACCACTGGCCACACGAAGATGATGGTGCCTGAAAGAATTGTTGCAAACAATGGGGCATTAGGCCTTTGCTACCTATGTTAGAACATGGCGATGCACCATTGTGGATGGCAGACCTGCTGTCCTTGGGTTCTGCCGGTGACCAGTCCAGTGGGACCGTCCAGGATGGGTGGCTCTATCTGGTTTCACAACATTAAAGACCCAAACAGCTCGATCATTCGATAGGGAAGTGGACCCCTGTACGTAGCCATCTTGTCAGGTGATTCTGCGGCCCGACATGCCACACACAAACTGGTGGACAAAGCATAACCAATAGCCCAACGAACCTTGCCTCGTAGCCCTACGGGAATGACTCGGCCCAGCCGAATCGGGCTGAGACCATCCCCATCGGGCATGTTATGATTAAATTTTCGTAGCCTGATTCGGTAGGGACTAGTACGGACCAAGACCCCTTTCAGCCCAGTTATGCTTAAATGGTCATTTCTCCTAAATCAGAGGTCTGATTGATAACCCGTCTTTGGCACTAGAACCCTTTGGACAAGGTGGTTCTTTCGAGATACTCCAAATAGGGTTTAGATAATGTTGGAGTACAACTAGGATGGATCATAATCGAATCCAACTAGGCCCATGATACTAAGATGCTTATAAATTATAGAACATGTGTCTGGTTGATCTGTCATCTATTGTGTTGGTACCCTGATGACAAGAAATTTACCTTGGTTATTTCATCGAGGGAATTTGTACCAATTGAAATATGATTGATGGCTTGAGGAAATTATATTCATAGAATCATGCGTGTTTTGTGAGGGAATCTAGAGGTTGTGTGACATGTGGAGAATGAATCAGTAGCAGAGACTTAGGATAGAATATGATGATCTAGCATTATGAGTAAACATCTATACTTATGTACATTTTTTAAACCTGGTGTATTTTTTTTTATTTGTGCTTTGTGAGTGAGATAATGATTTTTGGTCTTTCTATTGGGGAATTATAAGAGCCATTTAGGTGTCTCGGGGTCCCTACTAGGTATTTTTATACTCACCCCTACATAGTCTTCACCCACAACTTTTGTGTATTGTGAAGATTACTGACATCTTGACTGAGTCTTGAAGAGTTTGGGCTAGACGGTGCTTAGAGGTGATTGAAAGACTACATACGAAGGTGACCAATTGATGTACAGAGCTTTAGTGATGAGTTGTACCGACCCTACATGTAGTTGAATTATCAGATGACCTAAGGAACTGATTTCCTCTATTTGATGTTATTCATTTTAAGTTGGAATTGTATTCTAGCCCCTTTAACTTTCATTACTTACCGGTATACTCAGTTGTGGTTGTACTTGTTGTTGTATATTCCTTCTTCAGATTTTCTTTAACTGTGTGAAATGTGACATCTTTGTGTTTTTACAGGTTTTCAGGCAATTTCTTCCCATTTTAGGGAAATTCATTTCCTGTGCTAGTCACCAACCCATAGCCGATGGATTTTCACATGATGTTGTCATGGGATGGGCCTCAGGGGATGGGTAATGAAAAATGGGGAAAGATGTAAAGAATGTATTTTTTTATCTATTTAAAGAACCGATATTATTTTTTATTTTGAAGAGGATATGAGAGAGGGATTCCATTCATAAGTGGGGGAGAAGAAACACGTGTATTTTTTTTAATAAAAAAATATACAACAATTATAACCATTCAAATGTAAAAAATTGTTCATTATAAAGATTTAGATTATATATGTTTCAAATATGTCTATGGAATAAGATATGGATTTCGTTTTATGTTTTTTTAACAATTTTATTTTTCATTTATCCACTAAGTAAATCTCTTTCAACCTTAAATGTGCCGAATATTTTTTCTATTATTACCATCCATTATAAAAAAAATTAAGTTGAAATAATTATATATTATTAATTAATATAATTAAAAATATGGAATCCATTTTTTAAAATTCAATTCACTTATGTGGTAAAATTTAATTTCAAATTAATCATGTAGACATGGTGAAAAAGTAGAATTCCAAATGGACTATTTGATAAGTATAAAGTTTTTGAATAAAATTCCATAATAAATTGATTATAATTAACTAATGTGGTTTAATTATAACATATTTCAACTAATTTTACTTATAATCCATGTTGAACAAAATAATACTTTATAAATATTTTTAATTAATATTAATCATTTAATAAGAACTATTATTTTTCAATATTTTTTAAAAAATTATGCATTCTAGGAAAATCCCAAAAATTCACAAAAAAGTAAAATTTATTCTTTGAATCCATTAAAGTAATTGATTCCATTAATTAAATTCTCAAAAATTGTATGAAATTAATTTTATTTTTTTCAAAAATGGAAACTAAAATCATTATTTTCAAAATAATGTATTTTTGAAGAATATTTAAATTTTTCCAAGATACAAATTATCTACTTAATTAGCAATATATTGTTTTTAACAAAAAAATTCCTAACATAAAAATTGGTTATAACTATTCATAAAACAATTTTTAAGGGTCACATTATAATCATTGTGTATAAATAATAAAATTAATTTTATATTATGGTTTGATAATACATTTTGTTGCCTATATTGCAAGATATCAATTGAATTAAATTCATTTGAAATGTTTTATTAAATCATGGAGTGTTACATCATATTACAGATAAACTAAATCCCCCCTAAAATTATGTTTCATTGATATAAAAAAACTAAGGATACTTTTCCTCATCATATCCTCAATTACCTAGATAGCTTCTTATTGTTGGTGGATTCTCGATAAAACCATAACCTGGTGAGTGGTCATGTTTTGTAGAACGTTGTCTCTATAACACATAATCTCAACAGTTTTTTCATTATAATAAATTCCCATACACAATTAAAAAATTTCTGAGTTTAGAATATCTGATATATTAGGAATGTACTTCTTCAATTGAGATAAATGTTACACATCTTGGATTATAGAGAGTTTTTGTGGATGTACCAAGTTATAAGCACCCATACATACTGAATCAATAAAATTAAAATGGAATATATATATTGTTATCATGATTCCTTTATTCATAGATGTTATAACCTTCATCCTTGTAGAAATTTCCAGAATCACTTTCTCACCAACTTCAATAACCAGATCACACAATGGATTGTTAGCATAAATTTTATAACATAATTATGATGCCTAAATATATTTTTGAATAGATATAATTTTATCTTTCATTTCATTATATATATATTTTATCTATATATTTATTTCTCCAACTTCATCCTAGAAAATTTTTGTTCCCCAATTAGATTTATAGAGGCCTTTATATGGAGCCATATGAATGCTCAACTGAAATATATTATTATATAAAAACATGAATAGAGGAAAATATTGTTCCCAAAATTCTATAAAACCATAGAATAAAATATTAGAATATCCTTGATGGTTTGAATTTTACTTTCAGACTGACCGTCTATATGAGGATGATACATAATTCTTTAATAATTTTATGCATCAATTGATTTTTAAACGCATCATTACATCATCGAGGAAAACCAAAAATGTCGATCAGATAATATAGAATGTGGTTCTCCATAAAACCTTACCACTTATTCAATTAATATTATGAAAATTTGACAAAACGTGAAATATTTACAAATATAGATTATGTTTTCCCACATTTTAAGGTGATCAACTTTAACCCATATAAAATTATACCCTTTAGATTCTTTGAGGATTATGATAACAAAATCCATAGTGATGTTTTATAATTTTTGTTCTATTATGAGTAATAGTTATAAAATCCCCTTAGACAGTAGTTACTAAGCCTTAAAATGGTGGATTACCTAGTATAGAAATAAAAAATAAAAAATATATCTCTCCATTGTATCCCACTAGAAGTAATCTGTCAACTCTCTATATAATTAATACATTATGGATGAATAGAAAATGAATAAATAAGGGATTTCTCTAACAACACCGTCTTCAAACAGTGTATGTATGGAACATATACATGAATATAAAGACTTTTCCTTCATTCATAATGAAGTTAATACAAATGAATATTTCCCACCTTCTTCTATGACTCCAAATCATTCTGTTGTTCTTCTTTAATGGTCAATTTTAAAGATTTTCAAACTCTCTTTTTGGAAACATTCGATTTCTCCCATAAATTTCGGAGTTCTAAATCATTCAATTACTAATCTATAAATTTTTAATAATATTTATCATTTTCATGGATATGATTCCATGATCGTTTTTACTGAAATCATCTTCCACATTTTTCATGATCTAAGGGTTGTAATTTATAAAGAATTAATAATCATTAATTAATTAAATCCATATTCTCATTTTCATGTTCTATTAATTCCATTTGAATATATAATTTGAAATATTATAATCTGTTTATAGATCACAATATTTATTTTAATGATAATTACTCCAAAAATTTAATGCTAAATTTTCCATTTATAAATCCAAATAAGGGTATGTGTATTTTTTTTGTGAACATTATAATTTTGTGATATATTTTATATCAGCAAATAATTTTTAAAAATCATGGTTATATCTATAATAAAATATATTTTCTTGAAATAAACATAATTCATATCTATCACAAATCATAAAAAATTCATACTTACCATGACTTAACAAAGATGAATGGTAGATGATCCACCCATATCACTGTTCAGTTATTTTGTGAATCCCCATAACCTTTATAGATTTTATATGATTCTGTTTTTCCTGAACTATACTAATATAATTCATATAACATCCAAAAACACATGTTTAACATCACTAATCATCAATGGTCAAATAAATACTTAAGGATATCAATACAATAAAACTTATGGAAATTTCACCTTTCCTCAAATAATACATCATATTGAACATAATATTTACATGTACATTATTCCAAAAAATGACCCCGAAAATATCACTACGTACAATAAAATTCCTTCACAATGAATATAAAAATGGGTTTATGAGACTTTTAACATATTATAAACCTTAAACTCATTAAAACTTGATGGAGACGGCAATAGTTAAGTTAATCATACATTAATTCTTATATGATTCCAAAATTTACACAATCATTATATATTTCATGATTATTATGACCAAAATACTATTAGAAAAATCAATTCCACTCTATAATTCTTTAATCCCAATACAGAAATACAGAAAAAATTTTAGATTAATGATTTTGAATAACATATAACTTTCTTTGTTCTAGTGACTAAGACCTAGTTTAGGGCATTTAATCTGCTAATGAATTAGTTCCCTACATTTAAGTTAACAAATTCATTGGAAATTTGTTTCTATATAACCTTCATCTTCACATCGAAAAAATATTACCCTCAAATTGGTATATTATTTTCCAACCTTCAGGACATGTAAGAAGGCAAATATTATTTCATCTATGTTTATTTACCCTATAACATCCATAAAAGTCCATATACCTATATTTTTCTATGTTATAACTATTACCTATGCTAACATTGGTAGTAAAATATCTCGATTATTGATTGGGAATAATGAAAATAAAATTCTCTCTAATCATCATCAAATTTGGTTTCACATAATCATTTTAATTTCTATAAAATTTTGTCTAAACATTATTCCTCCATGTTTCATCCATTTACAAGATCCGAAAAAGAGTGCAAGAATCAATAGATACATTCAGGAAACCACATAATCAATAAAAATAATTTATATGATGACTATGTGATGAGAATTCAAATTCAATGTCTGGTACCACTGGATTTGGAAAGTCTATTCATGTTGCTAACCAAACCTAAAAGCCCATTTCTAATATATAGTACCATTACATTTGATTGATTACAATGAATCCAATCCAAAAAGACCAAAGAGTTTTGTAGTCTTAGTAAAATAGATACGTATTTGAGTATGATTTTAAATATTAATACACTAATTAAAATATAAATATTTTTATTTCATGGATAATAACATTATTCCATCAAGAATATCCTACCATTTTATTCTTATTACATATCCTGGAATCTTATGGAAAGGAAAAAAATAAGGGTGATCTCAAATTCATTGTATTGGTTATGTATTACCAAATAAATAATGAATTAATGAGAACAATAAATATTCCAAGGTAATAAATAAATGTACATTCCACATAATCAATAAAATTAATGGATAAACAATATAGAAAGGTAATAATTAAAACACATTCAATTCAAGAAATTGGATAATGCATAATAAATATAGTAAAGTAAATAACTAAAATACGTGCCTTCTAATCAATTAAATATGAAGAGAATACATACCATGATAATTTCAAATAAAAAATATAAAAGACAATAATAATTTAATATAAATGAAAGAAATGGGGAATTATTATATCCCATGTTTCCTTGGTATATGACACCTTTTTTCATGGAAACATTTCACTAGGATGTTTGTACCGTTATGGGTGAAAACCACATTACCATAAGCTAGCCGACTGATTCATCCCATGAGACTACTGATGCATTGAGGGACTATCTATTAATAGGCCCCACATGTGTCATACTTTTCAAAATCAATCCTCACATATCAAATAAACTATTCAATTAATGAACAATGTTCCATATAATATACCTTTGTTGTGTAAAAGATGTGGATTTATCAAATAATTCCCCAGATATCAAATAACATTAATGGTAGACAATATATGTAATTTTTTATTATATTTTTGGTAATAATAATATACATTTTTAATGATATGGATATTTAGGGGAAATTTATTGTTCAATTATCACTTGAAATTTAAAATTTGAAGGGGAATATAATAATGAATCAAGGAAGTGAATTTCAGTATTATCCTTGAAAAAAATCATAATCAGTCTATAGAGATAATATGTATGGTATCCAAAAAATGTATCCCATGAGGAGTAGTTTATAGGGTTGTAGTCCTTAATGAAATAAAATAATAAAAATTAATCTTTTAAAAAATTTATTATTCAAAACATCAATTTCATTTTAAAAACAATTTGAAAATATTTTTCTTTAGAAGTATCTTTTAAAAACATTTAATTTAAAAATTATACATTTAAACAAAAAAAGTAATATTGGAGTAAATTTCTCCTGTTTAATCTGTACATTTGGAACAAGGTGAAAAGAACATTCCTTTTATAAGGAACAAGGTTAGAAATCTACCTTATTTCGAAAGTGACTAGAAGATTCCATAAAAAATTATTATGAATAATGATAAAAAATTATTTAATCAAGCATTATGGAAAGGATAAAAACATTTTATAAAACCTTTTTAGAATTCAATGTTATTTCAAGAGAACCTGTTCTCCGGCTAAAGAATGAAATTTTTCCATATTTTCTTAAATACATTTCCAAAACAATATTGGGTATAAAAGGGTTGGAAATGGTATTATTACTAGAAGAAGATAATTAATTATAATAGTATATGAAACATAAATGGTTTATTAAACAATGATCAAATTATTCCATCTAATGTAATTTCTTGTTTAATCAATCCCAATAAACATGATATTATTGAGAAATCCCTTGAAAATGACATTAAATTGATGTAAGAATAAATAAATGATAAAATTATGTGTTTAACATGTAAATCATAATAGAAAATTTGAATTTAAATAATATATAATAACATGTTTTTACATACATAATCTAGGAATATTAATGACAATGATGATGTAATATGACCTAACGAAAGGGAATCAAGTTATAAAATTCTTGACCACTTCCTATGTTTTTATTCAAATACCATTACATGAAATGATTTAAATTTTAACTCAAAAACCCATGAAAATAAAATAATTATTTTTATAACATTAAAAAACAGACAGTAGATACACCACACAAAATAGGTAAGTGGTTAATATGACATTTATCCCACAAATGTAAAAACTGTGATTGAAATCCCATAGTTAATCTCTTCTAGTTAACATACTTTATAATGTTTCATAATGGAATTAACCTTGAAAATAACTTATACTCTATCAATAATAATATTTATAAATCATATATTATCTTTGTTAAAATATTTTTACCCAATTTTTAATAATTGTTCATTATTTTCACTATTTAAAGTGTTAATTACCTAGATTCATCGGCTATGATTTCACTTGTTTTTTTTCATATTATAGAGATAACTATTTCATCATATAAAGGATTTAAAAAATAATCTAATTATAATTTATATAAATTCTTTATGTACTAATAATATTCCAAAATAATTTGATATAAGAAATTAAATGTGTCATCCATGGATACGATAAGTTTTACGAACAAATGAAATCTACTTCCATTTCATTGTCATATTTAAAAAATAATATAAATATATAGTTATATTTGTAAAGACCCAGATTTTACATATATGTTTTTTTATATGCAATTATTACTAGTCTACGAAAATTGATGGCTCCTGATTCCGAGGCCCGGTGTGCCTCGAAAAAATTTCTGATCTTTTTTTCTGAACTGGTGCTCAGATTAAAAGTATGAGAGAAACAATGAATCTACATCACTGATATTCGCATAAGGGGGGGCTAACTTTGACCGTAGTCGATTGGGAGAAAAAGTTAATTTTGCGGACTTTTGAAAAAAAAATTAATAAAATAACATGTTATGTTATTTTTGTTTTTATTTTTCTTTTTCATCCAATAGATAAGCAGCATGGTGGTACTATCGGCAGTCCAAGCCTTTAATTTTCCTTACTCCTCAATATTGTTTATTGTACCATTATGGTTAGGAAGGTTCATTATTGAATGATCCTCACAAATTCCCAATGTCATTACCACCTCTTCCCCCTCAGATTTATACAGAGCTTGGGGTGGGGTATTGGCATGGATTCACCTAGCGATGAAGCTCTAGTAAAATTCAGTGCTTCCATACACATGGACGATGGGACCTATTCTATGAAGTGGTGACTAGTGCCATTGAATCAGGAACCGATGAACACTAACTCCTCCTCATGTGCAGACATTCTTCAACAAATCTTGAGGTTGGGATTTATCTTGTTTTAACCCCTAAGTGATTGTTGAATCATATTATACACTTTTGTTGTTATGCTAACACAGAGGTTTTAGGCCAAAAAAATTAGGCATGAACCATCTACTACTTGTTTTACTACTATGCTTTTGTGGGCTCTTATACGGATTGGACAGATTTTGGAATGGAGAGACAAGAGACAAAGAGGGTGTCCCAAAAGGTCTGGTGACACCATCAGATGGAAAAATTGGACACCGTAGCTCACCTGGAGACATGTGGGAGACTGCAAAAAATAGGTGTCGGCAGGGGATGTGATGGAGGAGGATATCAATGGGTGACCGTGGAGGAGGTGGCATGGCGCAGTGTGCCACAGGAGGAGGAGGATGCCGCTCTTCAGCCCTAGTAGTCAAGCAGGGCGGCTGCTCCTGCCAGCCGTAGAGGTGGTGTACAACACTACTGTACACCATTGGAGGAGGTCATGACTTGAAGCCACAATGGTGGAAGTAAAAGCCTCTTGTGGGTCTTATGGTGATGAGGTGGCACCACGTGGCACCACCACATCACAAACTGAATGGCCACGACTGTTCGGGAAACCAGGCAGAGCCGCCCCCCCCCCCCCCCCCCCCCCCGCCACACCAGATAGGGAGGAACCCATCCAATAGCCCGTGCCATCCATAGGTCGGGCCGCATGTGCCCATCAGACTGTGCCCCATCATGGACCAGGCTGCGTGAGCCCAGCGGACTAGGCCCTACCATGGGCTGTGCCGTGCGAGCCCAGCGGGCCTCACCCCCCGCGAGACGGGCCACGCGAGCCCAGTGGGCCACTCCCTCTGCGGGCCAGGTCGTACCCCCATTTAGAGCTAAGTCATTCCCCCTAATGGTCTGGCCAGAACATGGCCCACCAGGACGAGCCTACCGCGACGCAGCCCAGCCGGGCCAATCACAGACCCGGTTGGGTCGGGTAGGTCCAACTAGGCTGGACCAGACCCGGAACCAACCAGGCCCAGTTCTACTTAAAGGGCTATAACATGTGGACCTGACATCCATTTGAGGAATCATCTATAGATCCGGGATCCTTGAAGGGATACGGACCCCTGGTTATATTCCACTTGAGTATTGGTGAATGTTGGTGTATGAGCTGGTGGGATAAAAACTGAATTCAACTAGGCCCTCGGCATTAAAATGCCAATAAATTATAGACCATGCATCTCATTGACATTCCGTCTGTCGCATTGGAACCCTTATTATATGGATGTCCTTTGGGATTCTTCTTCAAGGAACTTTTTGGTGGTTGAGATATGACCAATGTCTTTTTTAGTGGATCCTCCAGGAATCAAGAGTGTTTAGTGCCAGAATCTCGTGGCTGGCTGTAACATGATGAAAGAACATCGATAATGCATGGGTCAGCGTCAATCGATCTTGTTTGGTTGAGCACTGAATGATCTAGTTTGGTTCATAATATATCTATCGTATGTGGGTCAGCACCTAATGATTCGTATGTGGGTCAATATCTATTGATCCTATGTGGGTCAGTAGTAGAATCTCTTAACAGAATAATATGGTCCAGTGATATATATAAATATCTGTACTTTTATACATTAGTCATATTCCTGGTGTGAGCTAATTATTTACCTTTTAGTTACATTTTTCTTTTTTTGTGTTACATTCATGGTGTTACCTTTGGGGTAATCTCACCTTCATGATGATACCTTTATAGATCTCTAACCTTCATTATGTTACCTTTATGGTGTTACCTTTTTGGTATTCTTCCTTCATGGGTCATTTTTGAAAATGGATTAATTGTTGTAGCCTTATGTTTTCTCATTAATGAGATGAGTATCTTTTGAAAACGTAGTCATATGTATAAGCATATACCTAAGTAGAGTTGATGACTACTTCGTGCATTGTGATTGATGTCTTTTATTGTGTTATTTTCCATTATGGATCTCTGGGTGACCTATGAGGTTCTCGAGGTCCCTATTGAGTATTGTTATACTCACCCCTACATGTTCTCCAACTGCTATTAGTTGTGTCATGTTCATAAGATAGACAATGTTGATTGAGGCTGAGGGTACTAAGACTGGATGGTGCTCATAGGTGGACAATTTGACCTGACGTGCCACAGTGAATACTGATCAGGAGTTATACATATCCTTCAGGTAGGATCCTCGGTGGACATTCCAAGATCTATTATTTCTCTTTATATTCGTAGATGTACATTTCAGTTGTGATTTTATTATATCCCCTTTACATTCATTGAACTTTTTACTACAGTAGTTTACTTCGTGTTGCTTCTTGTTGTGTACAAGTATTATGTGTTTGTACAGGTGTAAAGCAATTCCATCCCATTATTGGGATACACCATTCTGATGCTAGTCGACATCCCCTAGCCTATGGAAGGCGGGCATGGGGTAGTCACTACACTGGCCACGGGGGACGTTTCGTGACAATGTGGTATCAGAAGTGTGGTTTCTACCGAAGAACTAGGACACAGATCAATTCTATGTCTCAATAGTGTTATGTGTTAGGAGTGTGGTTTTTAGTTTGGGGAATCTAGTGTTGGTACAGTGACCGGCGTATCCATAAAATCAGTCCCTGAATTCTGATTTCCAACTTAAGGCACAAAAACACTGATTGCATGTGTTTTGGAAGTGTTTTACTTTTGATTTCATTGAGTCATCTTACTAGGTATAACTTAATGATAAAGGCACGCCTGTTTTCTTTCAGGATTATTCCACGTAGATAGAGATCCATTATTCCCAGGATATTACACAACGAGGGCCCCAAGAGCGATGAGGCCTCAGTGTAGGTCCCTCTTATATTGTTAGCACCTTCAGGTGGTGTACCAACAGCTCCACTACCCATTGGGCAGCCATTGCCACCAGCCTCACAAGTTGAGGGTGCATGCCAACTGAGCACGTTGCATGAGTTTCAGTGGCTTAGGCTTTTGAGGTTCTGAGTCAAGATGGATCTGGAGGTGGTTGAGGACTGGATGGAGGCTTTGGCTGCTGTTTTTCGCTTAGTTTGGAAACCAGCTGATCTGATGGTGATCTTAGCAAGTAGTCCATTTCAAGGAGGATCTTGGAGATGGTAGAGTCTGACACTCTTGTTACACGATGAGGTGACCCTCACCTGGATGGGCTTTAAGGGCCCTTTCAGGGCATAGTTCATCCCAGTGACCTAAAGTGACAGAGTGATAGTCACTGAAGGATGTTGTACTTTTGAGACACTCATATTCAGTGGAATTTCATCTTTAATGGGCATTTCTCCAATACTAGATGTCTATTTGACAAAGCTCTTATGGTGCTAGAACCATTAGGATGAGGCAGTCCATTTGATATACTACAATTTGTTTTTGGATAATTATGGAGAATGATCGGGTTGGATCGGACTCGAATCCAATAGCCCTCCCATTACTTAAATGTCTATAACTTACAAACTGGGAATCTAGTTAAGGATCTATCTATTGATTTTGAACCCTTATGACAGGGATGTTCATCTGGTTACTTCTTTGTGGGACTAATTTTTGATTGAAATACGATCGATGGAATGAGTATTGAGACATCCAGGAATCATTTTTTCATTATTTATGAATTCAGTGGCTAGCCGAGACGTGATGAATGAGTAGAGATCTTGTGTGGATTTAGATCAAGTGATTCTATGTGGATAAGCACCGAGAGATCCAGTGTGGATTAGCACCAAGTGATCCTATGTGGATGAGAACCTAGGGATCTTGTGTGGATCAACACCAATGGATCCTTTGTGGATCGGCATCAGGAAATCCTATGTGGATCAACATAGTGAGATCCTGTGGGGATCAAAACCAAGAGATCCTGTGTGGACCAGCACCTAGGGATCCTATGTGGATCGCCACCAAGAGATCTTGTGTGGGTTGGAAACAAAGCCTTATGATAGAATAAGATGATATAGATTTATAACTAAACATATGTACTTCTGAACATAAGTTAAACCTATAGTGTGTTGTTTTTACTTTTGATTTGTGATTGATATCATGGTTTGTGGTTTTTTCCTTTTTGGAATTTTGAGAGACCTTTTGGGGTCTTGGGGTCCCTACATCGTACTGTTATACTCTCCCCTTCAAGGTATTCACTCACACCTTGTTTTATCTTGTGTAAACAATGGAAAACATGATTGGGTCTTCAGGAGTTTGGGCTAGAAGATACTCAGAGGTGATTAGTAGATGTAGTACGGAGGTTACAGATTGATGGGGAGAGTAACAGGGATGAGATATACCAAACATTCACACAATATCCTTGGCGGGTGACCCCGAGAGATGATTTCATTTTTTTATATTTTTTCTTTTTAGTTGGCCTTGTATTCTATACCTTTTAAATTCTGTAATTACTAATACACTCAGTGGTGTTTTTAGTTGTGGTTGTACTTTTCTTTCTCCATTGTGCATTACTTATTCATAGTGTGGACTCCCTATGTGTGCACATATTTTGAGGATATTCCATCCCATTTTAGTGAAATTCCCTTCCAGTTATATTTTCCACGCCCTGGACTATGGAGGCCGGGCTTGGTAGAGTCTCAGTATGGGCCCTGGGGGACGGGTCATTACAAAGTTGTATCAAAGGTGGTCAGTTCATAAGAAAGAACTAAGAATCTAGGTTTTCAATGGAGAAATAGTGATATCTGTCATGTGATTGCAATTCAGTTCAGGGAGTCCAAGGTTTGTGCATAGGCTAACTTATCAATACACAAGGACCCTGAATTTTGTTTTTTGATTCGGTACAAAAAAACACTGATTGCATGTGTTTAGGAAATGTTTTTCATTTGATCACATTTCAGTCATCTCACTAGGTATAACTTATTGATTTTCTTTCTTCTTGATTCTCTTTCAATATTCCTCCACAGAGACTGCCATCATGTATTCCGATGCATGACCATGAGTGGCTGGTCATTTGCATGAAATATTGTTTTCAACCAAATTAAATTCCTTAACTTGTACTAGTATTGTGAGCAGGTACGGGGTCGGTCCACATGGAAACAGAATTGGAATTTTATATTTCTTGAATTGACGTCACTTGGTGAAGATTCTGAATTTAAACACATTTGGTTGGATTATTGGTACTGACCTCAAAAGGAAACTACTTACTGGATATTTTCTAATTCACTAACAATTAAACATGAAACTAAAGATTATATAAAACCAAATTTTAATGAATAATAATGAAAATTTGTCGGGGTTGGTCAATCGTGTGGGAAATTAAAACCATATTCCCTATCCTGTTGTATTGTTCATAATAACCCACATTTCTGGGTTTCATATGTGTCAAAACTCCCTTGGTACGGTGAGTTTCGATCAAGTTGGTAAAAATAAATTCTTTGGTCTCACATTTTCTTTCTACATACTCTTAGTGTTGGAACCACCCTCTAGAATCGACAAGGATATAAAATGGTTAAGGATATTCTTTTCATAATTCCCCCAAATATCCCAAGAAACTCCATTATTGGTCCGATATGGATGTGTCCCATGAAATATAATATAGATGTTTTTGGAGAATTAGGGGATAGATCATAAACAAATACAAGAATAGAGAAAATTGTTCTAGACAACCCACATTTTTCCCATCCCCAACACAAGGGGGGTTTAGCTACTCATGTTTGAAAAATTAATAAACATACTAAAATGAATCAAAGAATTCATCACAACAGAACTGAAAGAAAAATAATAAGTACAATCATACAAGAACAAAACTTGATCCCCAGGAAAAAATATATCTTCCCCACTCTCTAGTGTCACTGCATCCTCCCCCTGTCTATTCCCCCTTGGTCTCATTTACTCCTTAGGGTCTCCCAGGTCAAAAAGGGACTTTCCCAGTTGTCTAAAAGCATGAATCAAAAAAATCTCAGGTCAAGGAGTTCCTAGAATGTGGTAAAGAAAATATAACAAAGCTGTAGTGGTATAAACGGTTTGGGCACACAATTTGGTAAACTGTGTGCCAACCGTGCAAGAGCTATTGTCTCAAATCCTTTAGCCGCACCGTTTGGGTGCACCATTTGATAAAACATGCGCCAACTGTGTGAGATATTCTGTCTTGAATCTTTGAATTTCACAGTTCTCTTCTGGATGGCCCACACTGTTTGGAAAACCATGTGACAACCGTGAGGACCTTTCTGTGAGTGTAATCTCATCTCGCATGGTTTACACACGGTTTGCATGAACCGTGCAACTACTATGCGGGTCATATATGCCTTTGAAATACCTCAATTTTCAATCCTTCATGTCAATTGGTTGATCCTAATGACTCCCTTCAATCATAATCTGGGGTAAAATGGTCCTTACACCTCTAATTCCATTTTGAATCTCTCTACTTCAATGAATATATGATTTATCCTTTGGTGACTAAAAAACCTATCAAGATACATTTTCATTATGAAAATATTGTAGAAATCATCCATAAACCCATTTTATAGATATTAGACCAAGTGTAAATGCCTTATGTATAACAGTGCATCAAACTCCCCCACACTTGATTGGTTGTTTTTCCTCAAACAAAATCCTAGACATTCATTACCAAGGCTTCACCCAAGAGACAGGTAGAAATATCACAGATTATACCATTTATGTGAATATTAATTTTGATCGAATTACCCTTAAAAATTACAACATTCATACATCATGTCTTCCCATGTATATGAAGTTATCCATCAAAGTAGACTTAATCCAAAATAGTTAACCATTCATCCATAAATCAATTTTTTTTAAAAGTGAGTTTTCCCTTCTTCATTCAAAGAGAGTGCCTACCTCCATTTTCATCTCATTATACACTCAGATTATCTATGACTAGGTTTCTTCATTTCCAATTAGTGGGATATAACATTTATAGGTCAGACACCCTCATTGACTTGCATTACATTGAATGTGATGAAAGGTTATCAAAATTATTGGGCATGCCTTTGAATATCTCAAAATATATTATTTTACATTGTAGTGGTGTGAGATTGTAGCATCAAATTTATCCCAATATGCTCATGTCAACACATGATGAAAATTATTGAGCAAATCAAGAGTTCATGAAATTAAAACCGCGTAATAGCCACTAGTGCGACAACAATAATTCCCATACCCTCACCTCTCTTTATGCACAATTCGACTTCCATTTTAAGAAGTTTCTCAATTCAAATTACTCCATCACAAAAATTATCATTAAACAGAATGTTTTTCTATGTGATTGGATAAATGATCCTTTTCAAGTATTAAAAATTTTATTCACATCACAAACTAGGTTTGAAAATACTGATATATGAGCCATTTTCAGAGATAATTACCAAAATTCAGTTTTCTCTAATTGGTATAAACCCATGACATCTATAACATCCCTTTAGATGCACCTATGAAAATATGCTACCCTATGTACTTGGGAAATAAATCAATCCAAATGGGGTTCCAATAAAGGGTGCCCTCCCCCACACATAAAACCGAACACGATCCCCCATCAAGGTAATAATGTAGAGAAGGGTGGGAAAATAAGCATGAAAAGGGAGGTCCAATGAAAAATTAAAAAAGGTAAAAGTGCAAAAACCCCTGAATCATGGTACGTGTGAACATAAGGTGGTGTACGAGAGCTCGATGAATGAAAAAATGGCTGGTGTGGAATAGATGAAACAACTGCTGGAAAAAAGTACCATACAGGTGATGTAGGAAAAGGCAGTACCAGCAGTAGAAAAATAAGTGCACAACACAGAAGGACACCAATGCAGGAAAAAACATCACACCATAGAAGACATTACAAGATAGTTAAAAGGTAGAGAAAAAGAACAAAGTAAGAAAACATACAACAACATCCAGTCAGGGGGCTTAGGGATCGAAAAATAATGCACGTGCAAACAAACAAAGGATTTGAATAGATTTTTTTTTAAAATGTCGGGTTACCTCCTGGGAAGTGCTATGTTTTATGTCTTGAGTTCAACATTACTGGGCCCTGAACTATCCCAATGGCATGGTGGAAAATGTTCCCACCATGTCTCACTTACTATAGCACAGTTTCAGGTGCAACCCATTTACATTAAATGTTTTCCCATCTGTGCCAGCCACTTCCACCACACCATGGCAGAATACAGTAATCACCACGAAGGGTCCCGATCATCGGGACATTAACATTACTCGGAAAAACATTACACAATAGTTAAAATGTTAGACTTTATCGCCATGATAGAAGGATTTCTGAGAGATCATGTTGTCATGGACTACCTTTTTCTTCTCCTTATACAATTTCGCATTCTCATATGCCTCCCGTCTAATCCAGTCAAGCTCTGTTAATTGGAATTTTCTTTGTTCCTTTGCAGCCTTGAGATCATAGTTAAGGTCCATGAAAGCCCAATAGGCTTTATGCTCCATCTCCACTGGTAAGTGGTCAGATTTTCCATAGACTAATCGAAAAGGAAACATGCCCAAGGGTGTATTGAAAGTTGTTCGGTATGCCCATAACACATCATCCAATTTATTAGACCAACCCTTTTTGGATGCGCCTACCATTTTCACCGGTATTTGTTTCAGCTCACGGGTTGGCACCTCTTTCTAACCACTAGATTGCGGGTGGTAGGGCGCCCATTGGTTATACTTGACTCCATACATTAAGAGCACATTTCTCATACGTGTGTTGTCAAAATGAGTGTCGCGGTCGCTAATAAACACCCACAGGGTCCCAAACTGACTGAAAATAATTTTCATGTGAAAAATGATGACGACCTGAGTTGTATTATGAGTCATTGATGCTGCCTCTACCAACTTGGAAACATAGTTAACACATACCAGAATGTACATGTGCCCAAAGGATGGTGGAAATGGACCCATAATGTCGATTACTCATACATCATAAATTTCAAATTCAAGTATCGTGTTTTTTGGATTCTCGGAACAACGATAGACATTTCCCGTCTGCTGGCATTGATCAGAGAAGGAGACAAAATGACGTGTGTGCTTATGCATAGTTAGCCAGAAGAAACCTGATTGTAAAACCTTGGAAACTATTTGATATGTCCCATGATGTCCTCTTTCCGGAGAAGAGTTCGTGAATTATAAAATACGTTGAATTGCTTCCTCCGAGATGGAATGATGGATTATCCAATCATCGCATGAGCAGAAAATCAGGGGGTATTCCTAGAAATACCGCCTTACCTCTGACAAAAACCACATCCTTTGTTGAAATGAGAAGTCTGAGTGGACAGAACTTGTTTCTAAGTAGTTTGCATGATCGGCGAACCATGGACATGGTGAGACTCCAATGTAAAATAGCCTCTCATAGAGAAAGACTTCCTTGATCTCCCAGTATTCTTCTCTGACTAAGTGTGGTAGCACAATCTAAGAGAGATGATCAGACACCACATTCTCACTGACTTTTTTTTCTTTAATTTCTATGTCAAACTCCTCCAGAAGGAGCACCCAACGGATGATCCATGGTATGGATCCCTTCTTATTTAGAAAATACTTCAGTTTGGCATGGTCCGTGTAGACCAGAACTTTGGAAAGCACCAATTAGGAGTGAAATCTATCAAATGAAAAAACCACAGCTGTAATTTCCGTCTCTTTGGTGGTATAATTTAGTTGTGCTTCATTTAATTCCCGACTGGCATAATAGATCTGTCTGGAAATATGATCCAGCCACTAACCAAGGACTGCCCACGAAGCATAATCGCTCTCGTCACACATAAGTTTAAACTGCTCCTCACAATTCAGAGCTATCATGATGGGTTCAGTGACAAATTTTTTCATTCAAAATTTGAAAGTCTTCAATGCCTTTATCATCAAACTCAAAAATTGCATCGTTGGACAATAGATTGGTTAAAGGATGAGAAATCATTGAAAAGTCCTAGAAAAATCTTCGATAAAAACCTACATGCCCCCAAAAGCTCTGAATTTATTATACGGATGTGGGAATGGGATTCTGTGAGATAAATTCAATTTTAGCCGAATCCACCAGAATTCCATACATCGAGATCCGATGACCTATCAAAATTATGTTTTGTACCATAAAAAGGCATTTTTCCCAATTCAAAACCAAATTTTTGTGCTCACATCGCTCAAGTACTATCCCTAGATTCTTCAAACAAGTGGTAAATCACTTCTCGTATACCGAGAAGTCATCCCTGAAGAGCTATAGAATTTTCTTTACCATATCATGGAATATGGATAGTATGAACCTCTGAAAGGAGGCTAGAGCGTTTCACATTCTGAATGACATGCATCGGTAGGTGAATGTTCCATATGGACAAGTAATGGTTCTCTTTTCTAGATCCTCCAGATTGATAGAGATCTGGTTATATCCCAAATAACCATCTATGAAACAATAAAATTCATGCCCCACCAATCATTCAAGCATCTCATCCAGGAATGGGAGAGGGAAATGATCTTTCCTTGTGGCATCATTTTACATCCGGTAATCGACACAAACCCACCATCCCGTGACTGTTCGGGTTGGGATGAGATCGTTATATTCATTGGTCACTACCATGATCCCACACTTCTTTGACACCACCTTGAGAGGAATCACCCACGGGCTGTTAGAGATGGGGTATATAATGCCAGCATAAAGTAATTTCATCACCTCCTTCTTGACCACATCTTTCATGGGGGGGTTAGTCTCTATTGTGGTTGGCGAGATGATTTTCCCCCATCCTACATAAGTACCTTGTGAGTGCAGATAGTGGGGAATATACCCTTATGGTCTGCAACCGCCCTACCAATGGCCTGTTTTCACCTTCAGAGGACATTCAAAAGAGCCTCGTTCTGATCTTCTGAGAGTGATTCATTTAGGATCACTGGCAATATACATTTCTCTCCCATGTCACCATACTTCAGCGAGGAAGTGATATCTTTTAACTCATGATGGGGTGCCTTGAGAATGGACGGTATGATAGGATCCCCCCGCCAGCATGGACGGACCCCATCCAATGGGCCGCACCCTCCATGGGTTGGGCCGCGTGAGCCCAGCGGACCATTCCCTACCATGGGCTAGGCTGCGGGAGCCTAGTGGACCGCACCCTACCGCGGGTCGGGCCATGCGAGCCCAGTGGGTCACACCCTCCGCAGGCTGGGCCACGCCCCCCTTTAGGGATGAGCAATGCTTTCTTCTAGTCAGGCTAGACTGCGGACCATTGGGCTGAGCCTACTACGGCCCAGCACAGCCAGGCCAATCCCAGAATGGGTTAGGATGCGTGGGTCCGGCTAGGCCGGACCGGACCCGGATCCAACCACATCCAGTTTCTCTTAATGGTCCATAACTTGTGGACCAGAAGTCTGTTTGATTAACCATCTACGGATCTAGGATCTTTGGAGATATATGTAATGTGGTGTATACACCACATGATATTTGGAGATGATGGAGTATGGCCAGGTGGGATCGAACCTGAATCAAACCGGGCCCTTGGCATTAAAATTTCATTTACTTATAGATCTGGTGTCCGAATGATGCACCGTTTATCGCATTGGATCCTTTATCACATTGAGATCAATTTGTAGAATTCTTCATTGACAATGTGGTGGTTGAGATATGACCGATGTCTTGGTAATTGTATCCCCTCATAACCAAGCGTGTTTATTACAGGAATCTTGTGGATGGTAGTAATGTGATGCAATAAAATCGATCATGTTTGGTTAAACATATATTGATCTTGTGTGGGTCAGTACCGAAGGATTTTGTTTGGGTCCGTATCTATCGATCCTTTTTGTGTTAGCACTTAATGATCCTCTATGGGTCTGCATCTATCGATCCTATGCGGGTCAACAGCTAAGTCTCTTGACAGAATAATATGATCCATTGATTTTTCTACTCATATGTACATCTATACCCGAATTATATAACTGGTGTGAGATAGGTCTTTACCGTTGAGGTAATTTTACCTTTGCGGTGTTAACTTCGTGGTGTTACATTTGGGTTACTGTCACCTTCAGGGTGTTACTGTAGTGGAACTCTCACCTTCAAGGTGGTACCTACGTGGTGTTACCTTTGTGGTATTCTTCATTCGTGGATCAGTTTTGAAAATGGCTTAATAGATAGATCCTTATGTTTCCTCCTGAATGAGATGAGTATCTTTTGATAACATAGTTATATGTATGGGCATATACCTAAGTAGAGTTGATGACTACTTTTTTCTTTGGGATTGATGTCTGGAAATGTATTTTTTTCTTTTATGGATCTCTGGGAGACCTACGGGTGTCTCGGGGTCCCTACTAAGTATTGTTATTCTCAACCCTACATGTGTTCTGCATTCACCTAGATGTGTCTTGTGCAGACGAAAGGCAATTTTGATAGAGGCTAAGGGTGCCAAGACTAGATGGTTCTCTTTGGTGGACCATTTGACGTGACGTGATGCAGTGGCTATTGACCGTGAGTTGTACCTAACATTCATTTAGGATCCTCGGTGGACGTTTTGGGATCTCTTTCCCTCTTTTTAGTTGTACTTGTACCATTTAGTTGAGTATGTATTCCATCCCCTTTACATAAATTACACTTTTTACTACAACAGTTTACTTAGAGGTTTCTTCTTGTTGTGTTCTAGGATTATGTGTTTGTATAAGTTTAAGGGAAATTCCTTCACATTATAGGGATACAACAATCTGATTATAGTCACCATCCCCTAGCCTATGGAAGGTAGGATTGTGGTTGTTATGGAATGGGCCCCAGGGTTGGGTCGTGACAATGTGGTATCATAGAAGTGGGTTCTACCAAAGAACTAAGAATATGAGTTTTTTAATGTGTCAATAGTGTTATTTGTTATGAGTGTTTTTTTCAGTATTGGGAATCCAGTGTTGGTACAGTGACTGACATATCATACACTAAGACCCTGAATTCTGATTTCCAACTTTGTGCACAAAAACAATGATTGTCTGTGTTTTTTGATGTTTTTTAATTTTGATTTCATTGAGTCAGATCACATGGTATTACTTAATGACATTGGCACACATATTTTCTTTTATGATGCCACCACGTAGACAACGAACCATGATTCCTGAGAGAGTACATGATAAAGGGCCACAGAATAATAAGGTCTCGGTGTAGGGACCTCTTACGGTGTTAGCACCTTAGGGTGGTGTACCAGCAGCACCACTTCCCCTTGGGTTGCTGTTTCTACCATCCCCACCAGCTGATGGTTTTTTCCATCTGAGCGCATTGCCCGAGATTTAGCAACAGAGTCCTTCAAGGTTCTGAGGCGAGACTGATTCGCAGGTAGTTGGGGACTGGATAGAGGCTGTGGCTAGAGTTTTTCAATTATTTGGGACAGCAGCTGATGTGATGGTGATCCTAGCTACCATTCTATCTTAGGGAGTAGTTAGGAGATGGTGGCGTCTGACACTCCAGTTACACGATGATGTGATCCTCACCTTTGTGGACCTTGAGGTCCTTTTCCAAGAATTGTTAGTCCCATCGATCCTACGCTCAGTGTGTATACATGATGTTTTGCACATACAGTTGGGAAACAGGATTGTGGACTGGTACTTGCCGAGGTTCATTCATCACTCCCACTACTCCACTGACTTGGTACATGAACCTTCCATTATGTTCCAGACCATTTAACAGGGTCTCCATTGGGAGATTAGAGAATTGATGATATCTCTCAACATTTTGATGCATGATGGGGTTCTAGAGCAAGCGCTTCTTGTGGAGAGTTTCCTAACTGAGTAGGAACCAACTATGAGTGCCACCACTGGATTCCATGAATCAGAGTCAACTATATGAGGTAGTAAAATGATGAAATATGGAACCAAGAATTCCCAAAATATTAGTAGATGACCTCAGGATACAGGCTTAGTGGTGCGGGGCTCCCGTGATAGAGGAGCACATATGAGAAGTATGCAGTTCTACTCGTGCGGCGGGTAGGGTCACATGCCTCTCGAATACCTGACTCACCATATGGATGACTAGAAGATGGTTGAGGGACTGTCAAGTTAGAGGAATAGGTTTGATCGATGAGGTATGTAGGATGCAAGTTCACGTGGCAGAGGAGCTGGTCGGGTAGTGGGCGGTGGGCGACAATTTGAGGTTCAACCGCCACCTCCTCCAGGTGGTCCACCACGAACATAGGGAGCAAGTAGACATGGTTGACCTCAGCTCCTAGAAGATAAAGCCTATGACCATGGTTATTTGGAGAGGATTCGAGGTACAATCTGTGTCTACTCCACCATAGCTATAGTACTTATAGACATAGATGTCATCCACTAATTCATTGCCACCACTCTTGTTTGAGGCTAAAATATTCTGAAATAGTCATTGGCTCAATCTTAATGGATAAAGGCTCTTACGGTATGGGATTTGAGGATTACACACTAGTGAATGTAGTGTGAGCTCACTCTAGGAGAATAGAGCATCAGCTGGATCTTCTAGTAACAACATCGAGGCCTTACGACATCTTCTTGGGCATGGACTGGTTATCCACAATGCATACAATGATTGAATTTATTAGGCAAAATGTGTTGTGTGTCTACGAGGATGGGACTAGGTTTCCCTTCACTGTCGATAAGGGAAACTTTTCATCAGAGGATGGACTTACCAGGAGGAGGGTGCATCCGATCACACATCAGTTGGCTAGCCTTACCCTTAGGGATGTTGATATTGAGAGTCCATGCTATACTATAGTGGTGGACCAGTATCCCAATGTCTTTCCTGATGATATTCTAGGACCACCTCCAAACAATGAGGTAGACTTTTACATTGACCTACACCCTGAGACATCAATGATATATACACCAGATTATCGTATGGATCCCACTGAGTATCATGAGTTACAGGTACAGTTTGAGGACTTTCTTTGGAAGGGGTTCATAAGGCCTAGTGTTTCCCTAGGGGCATCCCCTATTTTTCTCATAAAGAAGGAAGAAGGGAGCTTGAGAATTTTTTTGTACTATCGATGCCTGAACTAGGTAACCCTGAAAAACAAGTTTCCACACTTGAGGATTGATGATCTCTTCAATCACTTGTAGAGAGATCGATGGTTTTCGATGATAGACCACAAAACAAGCTATAATAAGCATAGGGTACAATATGAAGATATGCAGAAGACAACCATCATAAGTCAGTATGGCCACTATGAATTCTTGGATAAGACCTTCGGCAAGACCAATTCCACGGTTTTGTTCATGGGACTCATGAACATTATATTTCAGCCATACCTCGATTGCTTTGTTGTGGTCTTCATCAAAAAATTCTTGATATACTTAGTATCGAGTAGGAGGATGCCTATCATCTATAGATAGTTATAAATACACTCTAAGAGGACCAGATTTATGGTAAGCTCTTGCGGTGCCATTTCTAGATACGACAGGTCCACTTTCTGGGACACGTTATATCGGAGGATGGAGTTGTGGTAGATCCAGCTAAGATAGAGGTCGTGATTTCTTGGAAGCCATCTAGTAGTGTCACTGAGGTACGGAGTTTCATAGGATGGGCTTGGTACTGCTAGAGATTTGTAACTGACTTTTCCAGGGTTGTGGTACCCTTGTCGGCATTGAATATGAATAGAAAGAACTTCGTATTGATGAAGAGATGCCATTAGATATTTCTGGAGCTGAACCAGAGACTTACGAGTGCCCCCATCGTCAGGCTACCAGAAGAGGGAATTGTGTATGTACTCTACTGCAAAGTATCAGGGACCAGACATGGATGTGTCCTGATGTAGGAGCGATCATTTATCGCTTATGTTTCACGGCAGCAGTGACAGTATGAGCATAACTAATCTACCCATGAAATAGATTTAGCAGTAGTGGGTTACCCCTAGAAGATGTGGCGACATTTTTTTATAGGTGAATTTTTAATTGTCTACTCTGATCACAATTGTCCCAATTATATATTCTTACAGATGGACCTGATCCCGAGGAAATAATGTTGCATATATTTCTTCTAAGACTATGACATTGAGATATTCTACACTCTTGGGAATGGAACATTGTGACAGATGCACTCAGAAGTAGGTCTGTTCAACAGTTATTGTGTGTTGTGACAAATCAGTTAGTAGCACTACATGTTTTATTTTGTGGATAGAAATGGACCAGTTTACATCTAGTCTATAATTTTCACTCCCCCAATTCTTCAGCGAGTTCGAGAGGCATTACATTGGGCAATGACTGCTAGAATTGACGTGATCATATTTCCTTAGGAGAAGCACCTGATGTATTTCATGAAGGTGGGGAGAAAATCATCCTCATCAGAGAACACACACTGGTACCAGTTCCCTCTATGAAGAGGTGTTGATCGAGTTACATACATCTACACGGGCAGTAAATCTTGGTGTGGTGATGATTTTCGAGGACCTCCATCATTAGCATTGGTGTCCAGGGATGAAGAAGGTAGTGGCACAATTTTTTTCACGATGCCTCACTTTTCAGCAAGTGGAGGTCGAGCATCATGTTCTAATAGGCTTAGTGTAGCCACTAGTGGTGCCGATGAGGATGTGGGATAATATCTAAATGGAATTTGTGGGAGGACTTCCACGTACGTCCAGGTGACATGATTCCATCTGGTAGATCATTGACCAACTCACCCAGTCAGCCCACATATAACCATCCGAGAGTATGGATCAGTTGAGGGCTTGGGATGCCTCTATATACAGAATATTTTACGACATCTTGTGGTGCCTTCTATGATTGTCTCTGGACATGACACTTGTTTTACATCTTGGTTGTGGACAGTATTAGAGGAGGAGTTTAGGACTCAGTTATGTTGGAGCACCACCTTTTATCTTTAGACAAATGGTCAGAAGAATAATACCATACAAACACTCAAGGAAATGCTTTGTGCTTGCATCTTAGATTTTGGACACAGTTGGTAGGATCACTTTACATTGGAGGAGATTGCGTAAAGCATCATCTCTCACTCCACCATCGGTATAGCACCATTTGAGGCCTTGTACAGTCAACCATGCAGATCACCTCTATACTAGACAGACCCTGCGGAGTCAGCACTTATGGGTCCAGAGTTAGAACAAGCTACCACTGAGAAGTTAGAGATCATCCGGGAGTGGATGAAGACTGCATGGATCAGACATAAGACTTATGACAACATGAGATAGAGTCCTTTGGAGTTCCAGGAGGGGGCCCACATATTCATGCGAGTCTTCCCTCGACGGGGACAATAAATATTTGGTAGAGGTGGAAAGTAATTTATTATGATTATAGAACCATTTATGTTACTTAATTGGATTGATGAGGTGGCATACTGCCTGGCACAAACACTGTAGATGGAGGGTGTGCATGACATCATCCACAAATCCTAGCTAAGGAGAAACGTTCATGCCCCATATAATGCCATCGAACATTGTGAGCTGAAAATTGATGATGTAGTGATGTTTATGTATGTTCCAGTTGAGATAGATGATCGATATGAGTGTGTCATTCATGGATGATTGATACCTATGGTGCAAATTCATTGGCCGCATGTGAACCCCCATGAGAGCACATGGGATCGGGAGGCTCAGATACATTCTCGATACCACCATTTGATTCCTTTGTCTTTGTTATGGATTTTGGGAATGAAAAGCCTTATGTCGGGGAGATTTTAAAGGCCTGGGTTTCCATTTAATTTCATGTAAATACATGGTATTATTATGAGTATGTGAAAATAGATGGTAAGGTATTCTGATGCCCGGTGTGCCCGGAGTGTTTTTCTGAACATTTTTAAGGTATGTTTAGTAAACGTACGCGTAGACTTTTATATCTTTTGAACTGGTGGTCAGATTCAAAAATTGAGAGCACTAATGAATCCACAGCACCAAGATTCTCATATGGAAGGCTTCACAATGATCGCAGCAGGACGGGTGTAAACATTAATTTTGATGACTTTCGAAAAAAAATTAATAAAACTTCATTTTATGTTATTTAATTTTTCTTTTTCTTTTTCCTCCAGTGGACATGCAGCGTGGCAGGACCGACAACATTTCAAGCCATTACATGGCTTGACACATCATAATTCGTAACTATACCCTTGGGATTAGGAAGATTCATTATTAAATGAACTTCATAAATTCCGAATGGTGCTACTAAATATTCTCCATTCTATTTATAGGGTATATGGGGAGGAGTATTGGCATGGATTCAACCAGAGACAAAGATCTGGTAAAATACCACATTTACAAACACTTGGAAGGTGATACCAATTCCAAAATGTGGGGACGAGTGTCACTGAATCAGGAAATAAAGAACACTAAATCATCCTCAAGTGCGGATGATCATCAATGAAACATGATGTAGTGGTTTATCATGTATTAATTTCAAGAGATTGTTGAATCTTATTTTACCCTCTTTTTATCATTCTAATGCGGAGGGCACAGATTGCACAGATTGCACAGAACCCTCTGCTACATGTTTTACCAATGTGTTATTCGTAGGCTGTTGTTCAGATTGCACAAATTTCGGAATGGAGAGACATGCGGCAAAGAGGGTGTCATGAGAGGATAGTTGACACCTTTGGATAGAAAAATGTGCCACTAGTGCTCACTCGGTGACCCATAGAAGACCGCCGAAAACTAGGGAAGATAGTGGAGGTGATCATGGCGGTCAACACCAGCCGGTCGTGGAGGAGGAAGTGTGCCATTGCACACCCCATGAGGAGGAGGCCATGACTTTTCAGCTACGGAGGTTGAGTAGGGTGGTTAGTACCAGCTAGCCATGAAGGAGGTGTGGTGCACCGTCGCGGGCCAACACACACTATAGGTGGTGGTCGCAGCTCAAAGTTACGACAGTGGAGGGTACTACCTTCTTGTTGGCCCCTTAGTGACTAGATGGTTCCACATGGAACTTCCAATTCACAAACCGAACGGCTAGGGCCATTCAAGAAACAAGTGGGCTACCCCCTTGCACGAGATTGGGCAGCCCCCAGCCAGTTGGCCGCACACTCTACGGTTTGGGCCACGCGAGACCAGTGGACTGCGACCCACTGCGGGCTAGGCCACAAGCAGCTAGCAGAACAAGCCCAACTGCAGGCCAGGCCGTACAAGCCCAACATGTCGTGCTCCTCCGGGGGTCGGGTCGTGGTAGGACAGAGGGTTTGTGCCCCATGCGGTCTTAGCCAGGTGAACCGGGTGGGTCGCATCCTCCACAGGCTGGGCCGCGGCCCCCTTGCAAAATGGGCCCCGCCCCTACCGTTTGGGCCGGTCCATAGCCTAGTCAGATGAGGCCACTGTAGCCTATCCTAGCCCAGCCAAACCCTGATCGGGTCGGGGTGGGTAAGTCCGACCGGGTCGGACCAGACCCAGACAGAACCATGCCCAATTTCTCATAAAGGCCATAACATGAGGACCATATGTATGTTTGACGAACCATCTATGGCGCTGGCATAATTGAAGAAAGATGGACCACTGGGTATACTCCACATGAGAATTGGAGAATGTTGGAGTATGATCGGGTGTGATTAAACCTGAATCCAACTAGGGCCACAACATTAAAATGTCATTAACATACAGACTGAGCATTTGATTGGAATTCCATTTATCATGTTGGAAATCATACAACATCATAGTACTTTTGGATAATTCATCATGGATCTTTATGGAAGTTGATATTTGACCGATGGTTTGGGAGTGGATTTTCTCAGAATCAAGTTAGTTTAGTACAGGAATCTCAGGAATGGATATTACTTGAAAAAAGAACATCGATCCTGTGTGGGTTAGAATATATCAATCTTATGTGGGTCAGCGTAGTGTGATCTTATGTAGCTCTATATATACTGATCCTCTGTGGGTCAGCACCTAACGATCATATGTGGGTCTGCATCTATCTATCCTACGTGCATCAACAACAGAGCCTCTTAACATAATTCGATGATCCATTGATATGTCTAATATATTTTACATCTGTACTTAAGTCATATACCTATTATGAGATGAGTCTTTACCTTTGTGGTAATTTTATCTTCATGGTGTTACCCTCATTGTGATACCTTTTTAGTACTCTTAACTTCATGGGGGTACCTTTGTTCAACTCCCAACTTCATGGAGTTACATTTTTGGTAATCTTCTTTTTTGGATCAGTTGGGAGAATGGATGAAAAGATGGATCATTAAATTTCTTCATTAATGAGACTAGTATATTTTGATAATATATGTATATTAATGGGAATATAACTATACAGATATGGAGACTACATCGTGCTTTGATATTGATGTCTTTATTTGTGGTATTTTTGTTTGTGTAACTCTAGGAGACCTACATGGGTCTCAGGGTCCATATTGAGTATTGTTATACTCACCCCTATAGATGCTACAACTTCTCCTTATCGTGTCTTGTGAAGATGATAAAAAACATTGATCAAGGCTAAGGGAGACATGAATGGATGGTGCTTAGAAGTGCACTCCTGGATGTGACATACCATAGTGACTTCAGATGATGAGTTGTACCTACCCATCATATATGATCCTTGATCGACATTCCATGAGTCATTTTTCTCTTTTTATTTGTACTTATACCTTTCAGTTGGAATTCTATTCTAGACCCTTTACATTCAGTAAACTTTTTAAAAAACAATTTATTTCGTGGTTGTTCTTTTTGTGTTCTTTGATTGTGTGTTTGTATAGGTTTATTGGAAATGCCTTCCCATTATAGCGATATAACTTTTCGGTGCTAGTCACTAGCCCCTGGCATATGGAAGGCGGGCTTTGGGTAGTCACGACCCAAGCCCCAGAGGACAAGTCAAGATAATATTATCATTATAGTATCATATTTATATCTTATATTTGACATGATATTATTGAAATCTTCTATAATACATTCTATTTATAGAATGAATAAATCATATCATTTTGAGGATCCAGTAATCCATACATCCCCAGACGATGTTATCATATCCTCACTATATGAAACACATATAGGTATGTGTTATATAAAAAATCAAGAAACATAAATATATCATATATATCATATATATCATAGAAAACATTTTCAATCACAATTACCACCATGAGAGTTGGTAACAGAAAAAATTAATAGTCATCATTTCACAATGCTGTAGTCCACCACACGGACAAGAACTATGTTCATAACCCGTTTTACGAATGTGTGAGAAAGTGAAGGTCAAAAAATTGTATTAAAAGCCTATCAGTTAATATATGATACTAAATAAATTATATAATCATGTAATAAGATAAATATAATGGGTTGAGGAAGAAATAAACTGAAATGGGTCATTGAAGAATGTTACTTCGATTTCAGGTAACTCTTTTGGATTTATACCATAATACGTACTATGTTTTATTTACTCAAATAGTTTTGATTCTTGGATTAGCAGAGGAGTGTTGCAATTTAATATTAGAATATTCGGTTCCATTCGATGGGCTTGATAGGTTTGAATAAGTTGGAGGGGTGAGTCCCTTTTTATAGTGGAGAATGAGTGGCTTTCTTGTGTATTTTCAAAAAGGGAATTCCACCTAGGTTTTACAATGTCATGTTGATCCAATAATTGTTCTAATTAGATAAAATGGAGGATTAGGTTGAAATAGGAACATAAAATTGATTATTAAAAAGTTTCATGGTCATTCTGGGCATCATGTTTAATGTATTGTCCTTTTTCTCTAATTGTTCTCTTAGTCGGTGAAATTAATTTTAATTACATCACTAATATTTTTTTGTAAAATAGTAATTATAAATTATTCAATATAAAAATATTTTATCAATTTTTTCTAAATTATGATCATATAATTGGTTGAAATTATTTTAAATTTAATCTTGCAGAGCACATGATTAAGTGGGGTTTTAATATAAAAAATGTTCAAAATAATGATATGTTATTATAACAAATTCGATGTTAAATTGAATAAAATAATCTAAATTGGACTAATTTATGTATAATATGTATAATTAAACTTTTAAATTAATTAATGATTTAATGTATTCAAATAAATAGATTAGAAGAAGAAAAATAATTTTTGATTTAAAACTCAGTATATTAACTATTCATGAAAAAGGAATTATTTTGTAAAAAATACAAAAAATTCACCCTAACACAATTTTGATGTTTTTTTTTTCAAAAATAATGTTAATTTTTAAAAATAAAATATATTAAAGTTCCAAAAATTGGATTTAATTTTTTTTTTTCTAATTAAAGGGGTCTAAATCTGCCATTTTAGAAAAATGCAGTTTTTAATTATAAAATTAGATTTTATCTTACCTTAAGAATATCTAACCTACTAGATTAATATGAAAAAATTTGAATTAATATTATATATATATATATATATTATTAATATCTTTCAATATGAGTAATTATTATAATTTATTAGGATAAAACACCTTTATAAGCTTAAAAACATTTTCATTATATTCAATTGGTTATTATATGAATTTCTATACAATTTATTTCCAATAAACTAATTTTAAATCTGTGTAAACCATATATTTTCATAATTTATTTAATCCTACTCTTATCTAACAATTTCATATCTAGGTTATATATTATTATATTAAATTATAATATTGTAATAATATATTTTTATTTTGGTAAAACTCTGTCATGCTTGTAACATAGTTCATCAAAGAAATTTGTTGATCCATACAATGAAAGATAACTAACTATTGTGTTAATTTAAATCTAAATGATACATTAAATTTATTGAAAATATTAAATAAACCATAAATTCAGAAGGGGTTATACACTGTCAAATAATATTTACTCTTTTAAAATATTTAGGGTGTTACATTGTCCCCACCATAATTATATTACATCATTTTAATTTAAAAAAATATATTGTTAATATATTAATTGATATTTAATAAGTTTAAATACAAAAACATGATAATGGTTCATAAAATATCCCCTTGAATAGAGATAATGTGATTTACAATCTTATATTGATTAACATATAACTAGGTTTATAAGTTGGAAAACATTAGTGGATAGTGGATATATATATATATATGGAGGAGAAGAGTAATTATTTATATTGAGAAGTTGATGTAATCAGTCACAAACAATTGAATGATTGATGGAATGTTTAGGTTCATAATGTCATAGATCTGTGATTATTTCAAAGAACAACGGATTAACAAAAATAACGGTATTAGGAAAAATTGTTATTTCATATTTTTTATGTTACGTAATTTTTTACTACATATGAATATAAGGAAAATATACATACATGACATATTTATATTTATAAATATAATATTCATCCCTTTTATGGAATGATATACTTTGAATATATCCATTACTTCCTGAAATGGATATCCATTAATTGACATTGATATTTGAAGCACTAAAATACAATATTAATGTATCATAAGACCTAAAAAGATTGAAATGTCATTCCATTATTCTATAACTATTCTGAAAATCCAATTTGGTTAATACCTTAGTCTATAAATTTAATAACTAATAATACTATTTAATTATTAATATTTATTAATCAAATTATTTAATTAATAACAATTACACATTATTAAGGAACTCACTTGGGTCGATGGTAGGAGAATAACCCTAATCATATTTTGGTCATGGGTTAATGCCCCACAACATTATAAGATTTTATGGTTTGTTAACCAAAATAAATTTTATCCTATTTCTAAAACCACATTTAAATTATTTCAAAAACAAATATGATCTTCATCCTCTAATTATGGAAAATCAATAAATATAATTTTAAATAATATTTTCAATATAACAACAGTAAATAAATAATTCATCCATTTATTTTCAAATAGGTCTCTAACTATTATAGGTTTTATCATATAAAAGAGGAAATTGACTCAGTTAATGCTCATGTTACTAACATTTACAGAAAATATGCAAAAATGGATCCTTAAGATGAGATTTATTTCCTTCCATCATAATATTCATTTTTCCTCGATAATTTTATACATTTTGTACTTATTTCCCACAGATAAATCATTTCCCTGTTCTATTGAGAATTATTCATTGGTGCCTCCTTTCGCATTTCTTGTATGATGGAAATCACACCTTCTTTTATCTTTGGTTTCCACCACTTGATCTATTAGATTTCTCAATCAGTATATTCTCTGGTGAGTTTGAGAGTTGGTTAAGGTATATGTTGTTTATCGTATTTTCAAAAATATTATTAGGAATAAACATGATATCTTGCGCTCAAATCAACATCTCTTTTATTTAATCACAATAACCACATTTTACTTCATTTTCAGTGTTAAAATGACTCATTCTGGTTCCATTAGTTGAGTAAAACTAGAAATCATAGCGTGAGTAACAATGTCCATAATGAGAAAGCCATACGATCAATTATAAAATATATAAATTATGAAACAATATTTTCATTACAAAACATCATGGGTTTAATCTAGGTTATTTGTTATATATCTAGAACCTTTATAGTTGTTTGAAATGAATATGTGTATTCTCTAAAGAATATCAACCGGGAGTGTCAAAACAGGTGCACAGTAAGTCTTTTTTTCATGTACCAGGTTAGACTTGAGTTAGGCCCGACATATCATTCAATATTTGTCACCCCTAGGTATATTTGTGAAAAATCCACATGAAATTGTTAAATCTAGACATGGATTTATTTCGAGTAGACCCACATAATCTCCCTCTAACCGAAATATTATAATTTTTTCATTATTTAATCATAAAATATACATTCTGTCCATGATATCTAATCTATTTTTTCCTCAATCTAATTCATATGGTTTCTACTAAATATCATTTGATACCATTTGTAGCACCCCAACCTAGGATCCTAGATATGGTGTCCACTTCTTTTACATTATCATTATTATAATGAGTAAAATCAAAAAGGACTAAAGAGTTTAGTTTCCATAATAAAGCAGATACATACATGAGTCTTTTATTATAAATTAATATAGTAATTAAAACATAATATTTTTCATACATGGATTATGAATTTATTCCATTTAGTGTATCATTGATTACAATTCTAAGTAATTTTTTTTTGGAATAATGGGTAATGGAAACAAAATAAGGGTGAGATGAAATTATTAATAATTGTTATCTATATAAGAAACAATTATGAATCAATGACCCTAAAAAATATGGAAAGGTAATAAATTAACACAAATTACATATAATAAATAAACTAAATTGATAAAAAATATGGAAAGGTAAGAACTAAATATACATTACATTCAAATAATTGGATCAGGAATAATCAACCTGGATTGGAAAATAACTAAATCACATTCCATTTAATAAAATAATATATAATGTAATGAAACCAAAGATGATCTTAAAAAATATCATCAATAATAATTACTGAATCTAAATGAAGGTTATAGTTTATTATTGGATGCCATGTTTCCAAGGTATATAGAATTTTTACCATTACTACAAAACGATATTTAACTGATCTAGATTATGGCTTCATCATTTTTAAAAAGTGACAATAATTTGATTATTTTTAAAATACTGAAACTTTTATTAGTACTAAATTTTGTTTTGATTAATGGGTTCATTAATAGTTCTTTTTAGGGTGGATAAACGAGGGACTTTAGTGATGTTTTTAAGAACTGATAAAAATAGTGTTTTTATTTGGGATGAAAAAATAATGGAAGTCCATGAATGTCAGACCACTTTATCAGAGATTCCACAACTCCTTTAATAGTTCTATACCCCTATCAATGTTTTGCGTATTTCTAGCCTCATGTGTGCCCACTACGATTTAAACACTATAGAGCTCCTTTGAAGCCGGAATGCCTTTTACCACTACACCATGTTGTTTTTTTAACTACTTTATGATAAATATATATATATATATATATATATTTACATATATTTGTTTAAATATTTTTAAAAAAATTTAAAAAATATATGTGGGTCTGATTTACATACATATACCTATATAATTTTTTTAATATTTTATATTACATTAATTTACATATATTATAATATAATTTATATATATATATATTTCCTAACACACACACACACACACGAATATAGGTATTTAAAATGAAGTAAATGGTTAGATATTGTTTACAATACATTTTTAGAATATGTATTTATTTACATATTTTAGTATATACATTTTTATATAAATATGTCATTATATGTATTTATATGAGTGATATATTATAATTAAATATATGAAAATATACAGATATTTAATTATAAATAAAATTATGTTCTAAAAAATGATTTAATATCAACGCTATAATATCAATATTATTATTTTCCTTGAAAATACATTTACTCTCGACTAAAATGGGAAAATACCCTCTAAAATAATGCCCAAATTCCTTCAAAAGCTGAAAAATTTGAGAACCCATCCAAAAAAACTCAGTTTAGAAGGCCATATGGGCCTTTATTAGACTCAAGAGTTGTGAAAAAATGGTTTACTATGAGTTAACAAGGCATGTTTCTTTTTATAGGCTTTGATATGATATTTAGTAGACCCCGAATGGACAATCAAAAAAATGATATGGTAGTTTGATGTTCAATTTAACATTCAATCATATTTTAGATATTTTCATAATATTTTAACATTATTGAACTTTAAATTGATATTAAATGATTATTACTTGGTAATAATGAGAAAATTATTAATTTAAAATATTTTTTAAAGTATTTTTTAGTCTATTTTCAATAATTATCTCTTATATCATATGTAAATGCTTATTTACCTTAAATAAAACAACTTTTAAAAAATATAAATTATATTTAAATAATTATAAAAAAATTTATATATTAATAAATTATTTATAATGATTTTTTCCCAGAAGTATACTTGTATCAGAACATTTAAACACTTCTAGAAATTACATCTTTCCCAAATGTTTTAAACCGTCGGGATATCCACGGAAACCGTTTGAATAGTAGTTCCCAATGGTTTCACAAACCATTGGTATGTGAGGCATGGCAGTAGCTCTATACCAATGGATCCTGGACAACCGTTGGCATATATGGTCTGAAATTAATATATACCAATGGTTCTACACAAACCATTGGTATATATATGTGCCAACGGTTGATGAACCGTGGGTACTGGTGGGTATACCAATGATTTTAAGACCGTTCGCATTCATTTTATTCCAACCCGTAGTATACCAATGGTTTTAGAACTTTTGGAATACCTAAATACCAATGGGTTCAGAACCGTTGGAATACTCTTTCAAGTATACCAACTATTTCAGAACCATTAGAATACTCTGTCCAGCATAATCTATATACCAGCGGTTTGAAGAATCATTGGTATACATCTTATATCCCCAAAACTGGACAGCCTGCATATAAACTTCATGCATTCTGCATCTGGAAAGCCTGGATGTAAACAGCCAGCATGTAAAGCCCTGATTCCAAATATGTAAACCCCAACCTGTAAAACTATAAACCAACACCTCTCAAATATATTTCCCAACCTGTAAACCCCATCCTGTAATACTGTAAACCTGCACCTCTCCAATATAAAAAATTGTTGTTAAACTGATCTTTAAGTTAAATTCAATGTGTTAATAGTTTAATGATAATTGTTTACAAAAGGTTTTATAAATAATGAGAAGCCATTAGTTGGAGAGATTGAAAATCCAATGAAAATTTTGGAGATATATTAAATATTCTTGTTGGTTAATAGTCACTAGGAGATCATCAAGTTCAATGGATAATTTCATTCCTTCATTTATTCCATTATAGTAGAAAAATGTTGGTTTCTCTTCCTCTACCTCTAATAAAGTCTGATAATTCATAGAAGGTTCAATTTCTCCTTCTTGAGTCGCTGATGATTTCTTTTTTTTAAATTCCCATCCATCTTGGGATTTATTTTACCAACCCTTTTCCACTTCATGAACCATCATCATCTAAAGGACCTTCAACTAAATCTAATAATCTGTTCTGAAGGGGAACTCCCTTAGAAATGGCTCTTCCGACATTACACTGCTTCTAGGCCTCCACTTCTTCCATGTTCTGTGAACCTCCATGGTATGCATATTTTTTCCGAAGATCCAAGAAAATAATACCATATCATTAGGTCAGAGATGAAAGACCATATCACTAACCCACTGGGCGACCTCAGGCCACACAAAACATGTAGGAGGTTTCGAAACATCCAATGTAAAGCAGTCAGAGGATCTCGATTACAGTGAAAGTCATAGGACCACTAAATGAAATGGATTGAATCTATTTAGTGAGTTCGAAACCACCTAGATAAATCAATTCCACTGAAAAATAAACAAATATATTTCTCCCCAATGATTTTAGTTGTCCTCAAATCATCCCTAAATTGGGGAGATTTTTGTTAATAGACTAACTAGAAGTCACACACAATACATTTGTTTGTTTTATAAATACCGAGAAACTATGGTCATCAAAATATGAAGAAAATAGGATGATCAAAAGAATATAACACCCAAACAAATTGAAAATGTCCTTATTATTTATTCTATAATATTTATTCTTGAGGAATGTAAGGTCAACTTCACCTAATGAAGAGTGTTTTAATAAAAAATCATTGAAAAAACATGGTGTAGTAATGATCGAAAGAAATTAAGAAATGTTAAATTGAAAATAAATTGCAAGAAATAAGAAAAAATATGGTGTTTAAGGATCTATAAGAAGATGAGAAAATGAAAGTAATAATTGTGTGATTAAATCAAAAGTAAAATTAAACTTAGATAAATGCATCAGAAGATTAAATAGGTCATGTAGGCTATGTGTGATTTAGGGTGTGTGACATCAAGATGGATTTTTTGGACTTTTGAAAGTAGTATAGGAATGGTGAAACATGATATGGGTTTTGGAATGCAGGGTGGCTTTGGTTTTGAGGAAGAGAACTTGAGTGCTTGCGGTTTACCCTTATGGTGGGATTTTAGAGGGATGGACATGTTTTGGTACCTAGCCCGTGTAATGTATATTAAAATGGCTGGCCGTTATAGTTATAAATTTGATCATTAGAATAATATACACTCATGTAAATGTGTGATGATGTGGTTTTATGTGAAATCATTCTCTTTGGGTGGAGACTGTTCATATGAGATTTGGTTTTGGTAGGAATCAAATAGAGGTGCCTGGTTTTCATTAAATGACAATTTCTTAGAGTGTGGGTTTTTTTCTAGTTCTTGTGGTTACTAGGGGTATGACCAGTTAGAGGGCGTAGGATGAGTTTCTTGAGTAGAGAAGAAAACTATGAGTAGGCAGATGAATGATTTTGATGTGATGATATTATCAAGGGTAGGGATGCCCAAGACTTTTAAATGTCTTTGACATGTCCATCTTGTGATTGGTAACAACTAAAATTGATGACTGTTTGTGGTATTCATCGATAAAATCATTGTATACAATTATTTAGAGATGATCATTCCAAAAACAATAATATCTTCATTAGAATAATGGGAGGAAATGGCTATATGTGTAGATACCCTACTGTGTTTTGGACAGATATGAAACATCATAGGGTTATGATCATGGAGAGTTTTTGTGAAGCCACATGGGTAAAACTACACCGTTGACTATTTATGGGCGAGGACCTCATAGTGGATTGAATATTGAATAATACCTTGGGATTCATTCAAGGATGTAGGGAATGAGTGACATTTGATGTTTCATTTTGGTTCTCAGGTGTAGGAAATATAGACAGGTCTAATTATGTCATTATTAGTGGTTGGAGATTTCCACAAAGTGTTTGAGGTTTTTTGGGTGAGTTTATGTTGATGAAAATTATATGGTGGGGAGTGATGTATTTGTTGCAAATATATAATCATTTTTCTAAAAGTCTCCTAGGTTTGTGGAACTTGTTTTTTATTGGTTGGGGAGGCATTGTGATTGGATTGGTTGGGGTGGCAGTGTGATTCTAGTGAGGAATCCATGATGTGTGTAGTTAGTTTTCATAGGGTGTTTAAATAGAAAATCATTTAGGGTATTTTAATGAGCTGATTTCGGGCATGAGATTGGGGGGTTTTCGAAAAGAAATATGATGTGTGGGTATCAGAGGTGAGTTGTTGCGTGTGGTAAGAATCAAATGTGGTTTTGAGTTAGTAGAAGATTAGACTATTGAACTACACTAGGGTCGGGTACATATTCCAATTAGTGGGTTAAAGTGGTTGTGTAATGCCTTTGGTAGTAAAGTCATTGAAATGAATTGAGTTGTAAACATGCCAACGAATAAAGATGGGTGCTCAGGGAATGATTCAAATGAGGATAGACTGACAGAGTTTAGCACATAGTGTGGGTTCTTACGGTTCACGATACATCTATTGTGTCGTTTTTGAAATGATAGGTGTGTTTAAACTTTGATATGTGTCTAACATTTTGGGAGAGTGATCTCTAAAATGGAAGCATGTATTAAGAAAGATATTCTAAAAGGGATAAGCTGTGAATTCAGCAATGTGTTGGGTTGTCTAAATATAGAATTTGTTTACAGAAAACTGAAAATCAAAAATATGTTTACAATAGAAGGAATTTTTGATCTTTTTTTGTAACATGTGATCTACTCTAAAAGTTTTTAGAGCATGGTTGTTGGAAATCTAAAATCGGTTTAAAAAATAAAGAACTTGGGAACTGTTTTTATTGCTTGTGAACTACTTTAAAAATTTGTTGATCATGGTTGTAGAAAATCTAAAATATGATTAAAAAATCAAAAAAAATGTTAACTGTTTTTGTAACCTGTGAACTACTCCAGAAGTATTATAAGCATGGTTGCATGAATATGTCATTTACAGGTTAAATGAATGATTTTGAGATTGAAGAAATATTTATTACCAACTCATCTCTCATGATATTTCAAATTGGTATCAAGAGATTCAATGTTTGTGAAGGTATGAATGTAAATCACTATCTTATGGACATCCTTCACCGAGTTCTCTCAATTAGACATAGAATTATTGAGTGATGATTGATGGATAAGTGGTTTAAGTTTGAAAGTTATTAATGTTCCTTGGTTGGAAACAAAATCTAAAGGGGTAGATTGCTGAGCTCGAGAGATGTTATGAAGATGTTGAGTACTTAAGGAGATTTTTGAGACAAGATGTTCCATCTAGAATGTGGAATTTATCTAGACAAGAATGTATTGATAGAGTTGAATTAGTTGTGGATAATGTGTTGGATTTTCTTGTCAATTCATAAATCATGTTCAATCTCACTTAAAATGAGATATATTAGATGATTTGAAGGTTTTTGAAATGGTTATAGATGATTAGAGTTGATTTGAGAAGGATTTGATGTTATTTAGAAGGCTGTGATGTTTGAACTGAAATGTGAAGGAGACATTCATTGGGTACACCATAATACTAGATTTTGTATGGTCCCCGATACTGGATTTCATACGGTACAATCTGATGCTGTTTTGGGTAGAGGCATGGAAACCTACTAGTGTACACATAGATCATCGTAAGTTATAGTATAATTTCAAGGTAAATTAGACCCTGTATGACTCCTTCGTAACGATCATGAAGCTCGTAAGATTCATTCTTTAAGTCAGAAAAGTTCATAATGTACAATGAAGACTTCATAAGGTAGATGAAACTTATGATTGGATCTTCAAGAGGAGCACAAAAGGTAATAGAGACTTTGTAGGGTACAATGAACCCTACAATGAATCTTTAAAAGGTATGAGTTGAGCTGAAATGAACCCTACACACTAGTTCAGACAAGAATGACTAGGAATCATAGACCCAACATACACCTTTTACAAATTCATTCACTTCACCTAACCATGACAATTTCATTTATAATATTCAAAGTGTGAAAGGAAAAGTGACATGGAAAGGCATATGCCTACTCGGGCAATGTCATATGAGATAAACGATTATGATAAGCCAATTTATATTATTAATTGAAAACAAATACTAACTAGCCACAAAACAAACACCAACAAGAGGCATATGGAAAACTGAAACCAAATCTAAACATGATACTAATAACTATCACTACTCTTTTGTTTTAATGAAAGAGAACCTCTGTTGGAGGGGTTTTCCTATAAAATCATGGCATTGCTTTATCACAAATTTCATTTAATTATATTTAACATTTATACTAAAACTCATTCAAGAAAAATCAAATGCAATATGTTAAGAAACAATATCAACATAACTATCACTGTGAGTTTTCATAGACAGGGCACCTCCATTGGAGGGGTTTTATTATAACAGCATGAAAATATTTATCAAATGAATCGATTATATAAAATAACACTTATTCAAGATATACAGGTCAATATAATTAATCAAAACTATGAAATAAGGTAAATACAATTTAAAGCATTCTTGGATTAAAGATATTAGGAGAGGGACCCTACCTCAAGGTGGAACCAAGCCGTCCACATCATCTCTTGAATATTTCTAACTAAAATATGATGCTCCCCCACTGGGTATACGCACCTTCACACACATGCAAGGAAACCTAACCCTGATGCACACACAAGAATGGCCATGGGAATGTGCAAGGGGTTCCATACACATAATCTTATATGAATATACCAGTCTCCACTCACCTGCATATGGATTTTTATTTATATAAATGGTCACACCTAGCCCCATACGAGTATAGTCATTCCCATGGTTGACTATACACGTATCGGGGGAACCCACATACATATACTTACATACCTATGTACACACAGGTGAGTCACCCTTGACTTGGTGAATCAAAACCAATGAGAAGGATCAACACACTATACAGTGGATATTGAGAACCATAAAACACCTAAAGGACCCTACATAACCAGTGAAAACCCAACCAACAGCATTAAATCCTTACCTTGATTGGCGAGAACCAAATCTATCTGAACCAACAGAAAACGATAAAATTCCCTAACAAAAACATAATATGGAGTCAAAAACATTGAAATACCCACAATATATCATGTGAGAGACAAGTAGTAATCATAGAATCTTACCTTGGATCAAAGCCGGCAGTCTAAATCAATCTGAACCCCTTCTGGCATCTTTCATAGAATATAAATACTCCTTGTCCATAGAAACTAGTAAAAGACCTATGTGGCCAATGCGATAAATAAAATAAAATAAAATCTAAACTAAAACATACTTGTCTCCTGTGACTATACATGTCACATTCCAATGTATAAGATCCAGAATGACACATGGGTTAAATCATGTTCCTGCAAGAAATGGGGAAACAAATCCATGTTTCAAAATGATACAATAAAAAAGTACATTCCTATTAATTATCAATTAATTATCCAATAAATGGTATATAATTAGTTTTTCTCGAGTTTAATCTTAGTTTGTTTTTGTTCCAGACATGTTTTTTTGGAAATTACATGGCTACACCATTACTAAAAAGTCAAGATATGATGTCGTGTAAATTTATAATGGAATGTAAAGATGAAAACATTATTATAAGTGATTATAACTAATCTTCAATGACCAAAACTTCATAGATGAGCTTAAACAATCTATATCATGAGATCTTTTACATATTGAGTCAGAAAAATTGTTAGTGATTGAATATGAATCAAAATTCCCTAATATGGTAATTATAAGTCAAATCTTATGTTTAATATAAGGATTAAGGAATGACGATTTGTGATGAAGCTATGACTAATAATGTGATCATGGACTAGTCTTCTGATTTTTCTCACCTATATATTTGTGGTTAGTATGGTGTCTTTGGAAAATATAGGTTTTACATGAACATTTTAGGGGAGATGTTTAATTCCTCATTCAGGTGGAGGGAATACATCATTTAGTAGTTAGAAGATGAAGTATAAGCACCTCTATGGGTGATGAACAATTACTTAAATTAATCATTTCATTAAATAAGTATTCTTATATATATAAAGACTGTATTAAGAGCCTCTATAGACCCTTAAACACTAACTTGATTATTTGATCATAGATTTCCTTGTGGTTGATTATAACAATGTTCCATGGGAGTCATGGAGTCTATGGATGGTAAATCAAATTAAATAGATTATCATAGTAGACCTATAGATATGGTGTTTACAAGCCACCTAGGATTAGATAAAATTAATTAGTGATTTTATGGAAATGAAATAACTCTGTCACTAGGTCTCCAAGTGCATAAGATATCAATTGGGATATGAGTGGTCTAACATATGTCTTATAATTTGGATGGTATGTGTATGGACTGGATGATGTTTTAGATCAAGTAAAATATTCCTAAGAGGATTGGGCTATATGGTGATTGATGTTGCAATTGTACGTCTAGTTTTTGATGAGTAAATACTTATGAGGATGGATTGGAATCAAGGTTGGTTATTAGAGTGGGATGGTCCCTCAGATTCTATAAAATGTATTATGAATGGTTTTACTCCATTTAATGATTCAAAAGTTCAACTAAGGAGATCAAAGATAAGATGCTAGTGTGATTATTGGGTATTGTTGGACATATTTGCATAATAATTCCAAGAGTCTTGGTGTGTTAGTGGGGATGGGATATAATACATGATTTAAATGAGGTTCTTGACCGTATTCCTAAGAATATAATTGAGGATTGGTCAACATGTCGAGAGAAGAATATAGTGTGTGTGATGAGGATTATGGGATAATCCTCAAGAGATGAGTCTATACAATGTGACTGAGAAGATATAATACGATATGTTTGATATGATTAGGTGAGTGGAAAACCCAAGAAAATAGGATATGATATATGGAGACACATGAGGTTATTTATGCTATCTCATGGAGACATTTGGGGTTATTTCATTACTCCAAAATACTCCGGAAATGTTCTCACATAATGTTTAAAAAGAAATCCATCTCATGGAAGACCTGAAGTCTACTCTATCATGCAATTTTTCCTCACACAAACAACTAGGAAACCTAACCAATTGATAATAATAAAAAAAAGATTTCATAGTCAAATAAGGGGTGGAAAAAAAAAACAAACTAGTAATTGCATAATCAGACTAGTTACCACATTGAAAAGAAATCAAATGCCTGATAAAATAATTGACACCATGAATAAAATTATAATTAGAAAAAGATAAAGGCTCTAATAAACCTCTTGAAACCTCCAACCCTCATAAAACAAAAAGGGTTATATAAATTTGGTACTCTATAACAGATATCTCTGAAACAATTAATGTATATTAGAATTTAAAACAATAATGAAAAGGACAGAAAGTGGCATGAACATCCGCACTATGAGATGACTCCCAAGGATCTCATTATATAAATGACATATCTCCACATCAGATGAACAAGGTTCATAACCATTCAACATCATTAAATTAACAAAAAAGAACTCTCGTGTGAGATGCTTCTCTGAAAAGGGAAAATCCATTAAAAACCATCACATCAAAGAAGAGAAAAGATCTCATAGAACAATATAAATTCAAACACATTGTATCAACAAAAACGATACAAGAAAAGAATATAAATAAGGAAGATAACTCATCAAATAAACTTTGATATTGATTATAATACACATGTCTTATAGTTATTGGATTTCACGTATGCAAATGTGGAATCACAAACATTGAATCAATGTACATGGGAACTAAATGATGTATTGTTGAATCAACCTCCTTTGAATTTTTTTAAAGGCTTTAATCATCAAAATAGATAAAATAAATCATATAAATCATTGGAAATGACTATCATATAGCCTGAATGAATCATATAAATACTAATTATAACTCATAATTAACCCGAATTCAAGCATATTGAGATTTATAATTGATGCTTACACAACAGAAGGGGGATTCACAATCAACCATGAGCGGGGATCTGTGAGCAGTGAAAGGGAGTCGCGATGGGAGGAGGGGAACTCAAGGGGGATGAGAGTGGTGACAATGACGGGAGGAGCGGAGTGGCCCTGTAGGGTTTGGATTACTATGGCTTGAAGTGGGATACATGAGTGTCGATGAGTGGGGAGCAGGGAGCGGTGAGTGGCGAGCGGCGATCGACGAGCGGCGAGGGGTGGTCAGGATGGGAGCAGCGATGAGGGGTGGTCGGTATGGGAGAGGCAGTGAGGATATGAAGATTATGTGAGTGGCGCTGAGAGTTTGGAGATGTGCTACTTCGGGATAAGAAAATTATCTCGATGGTGATGTGATTTTAGTTAAATATATCCCAACGGTTCATTTTAACCATTGGGGAAAACAGGTCCATATGATCTATGTTGCAATGGTTCATATAAACCGTTGGAAAATGGTATTTTATCCCAATGGTTTATTAAAACCGTTGGGAAAAAAGTGTTGGTATAGGATGAATTTTCACCCAGGAAAAAAGTTCTCATAAATGGGGGGCTTTATGGGCACTGATAACCCCCCACCGTTTATCAATTCTAGTAACAAAGTGCTAATAATGTTCCCCAATTATCAAAACTTTTTTTAACTATTAAATAACCCATATAATTAAATTAAAAAGAATTAATAAAGATCACCTTTATCATCACTTTTTAGCACTAAAAATGGGAGTTTTTAATATAATTTTTAACTAGATCTGTTAATGTCTTAGTGCTCAATAAACCCAGTTTTGTAGTTACGCAATTGAAACCTTTCACATTACAGTGTATAACATAGATGGTGAAACATATTAGCTTTGTCTTTCCAACTAATTCATATAATGATAAGACATATTCATTGTAGGATATCTATAATTGGACCCCAATAGTGTCATACCTATCTAATTCATTCCTCATATATCATATAATAGATTTAATTTATGAACATTATGCCTTGTAAAATTACTTCAAGGAGTAAAATAATATTATTTATCAATAATTCCCTAGATATGAAACATTGTTCAAAGTATAAAGTATATCAAAATATGGAAAATGTTTTGGGGAATAATAATATACATGATAATTGATATGAATATCTATTTTAAATTTAATGTTAAATGATAACCATAAATTGAATATTACAAAGTAACTTTAAAAATGAATCAAGGAAGTGAATTTCAACACTATCCCTGATAAAAGGAATCATAAGCCATCCAGAAAAATAATAAGCCTGGTATCAATTCAATATATAACAAGTGGATTAATGTAAAAGGTTGTTATCATTAAGCAAAAAATACTAATAAATGATCAATTAAAAATATCCATAATGAAAATATACATTTCATTTTGAATAAAATTTTCAAAATCACTTTCATTGATTATTAAATTAATATAATTCATTAAAAATTATCCTTTTAAATTTGAAAATGTTTCTTCCATTTAATGATGGTGATTACTTCATTACGTGTCATACAAGATAAAAGAAACATTCATTATTTAAGGTAAAACGTTATAAAAGTATATCATCTTGAAAAATATGATATTTTTTACTAAAAATTATTCATAAATGTCTAAAATAGTTAATATTTAATTAAAAAATCATATTTCAATTGTAAAAAAAATTCTAAAATCCTATTTTTAATATTGTGGTTTTACAAGAAAATAGGTTCTCCAACTAAAGTGAATAATGAATTTGGGTTTTCTAAAAAACATTTTCTAAAACATTTCAAGTACCAAATAGTGAATATATAGAAATAAAACCTGAAAAGTTCATGAAGTTACATAAGATAATATAATTAATGTGGTTATTAAAAAATTTTCCAACATTTTTTTCTAATATTCATTTGAGTGTAAACAATCCCGAACAAAAAGAGATTGTGAGGTAAAACCATGAAAAAATAATGACCGTGATGTGGGAATAAATATATTATTCATATATATTTTTTAAATTTTAATCCACATAAAATAATTTTATGTACAAAAATAGATATTAAAAAATCTTACACTCATAAAATATTAATATTAACGACAACAAGGAACTAACATAACCCAATGAAAGGGAACCAGGGTATAAAATTCTCTACAACATGGATGTTTTTTCAAATCCCATTAGAAGAAATAAATAAACTTTAATCTCAAAATTTCATTAAGAGAAAAAAATTCGTGATATAATATATCAAAATTTGTTGTAGATACAAAAAATGAAATAATTTAGTGGTGAATATGACATATATCTCAGAGATTTAAACAGTGAAATAAAAATCCCTTACCTATCATTTCCATTCAGGAGAACATAAATTATAGTAATGTATAATGTTTTTTATAATTTTAATAACTTATTATATAACCATATCCAAAAATATTTTACCATTCATTAACTTCTAATAATATATTTTTACCCAATTTTTAATAATCATTCATTATTTTTACTCTTTTGAGTGTTAATTTCCTAGTTTATCAGGTATGATTTACATTATTATTTTTGTTCCTATTGCATATATAATTATTTAAAAATATACAAGGTGTGAAAAATTATTTAATTATAGTATATTTAGTTTATATTTATGTGTAAATATCTATAATATTAAGAGATATGAAGATAAATGTACTATTCATGGAGACGGTAGGTTGTATATACGTATTAACACGACACCCATTTCATAATCCTATTTAAATAGTATGTTATATATATATATTTATGTATATCATCATTCATGTATAATATTTATATCATTTATTTTAAAATATTTTTTTAAAAAATCACTAATACAATCCATGTATAGTTCGAACAAATCACATAATTTTGAGGAGGCGGTATTCCACACATCCACAAATAATGTTTTAGTATACCCACAATGTAGAACACATGAAGGTATATTCTATATAAAAAATTAAAGAATCATAATGTCATAATAAATATTATATATATCATATAAAAACAATGTTTCCATCATAATTAGCACCTTGATAGGTGATAATGGAAAAAATAATCAATCATTGTTTCACAAGGTGGTAGTCCTCCATACACATGAACAATAAGTTGATTACCCATTTGATGGTATTAAATGTTATTTTAGTTGTAAAAATATGAATAAAAACAACTATTTATAATGAATGTAATTAGTTTTTCATACAATAATTTAATTTGAATTCTTTAATGTGTGGAGAATGAAATAAAAAGATAGTGATTATTGAATAATACTACCTCATTTTCTGGTAATTCATTTTGGTTTATAACATAATACATAAATTGAATTATTTTGGAATAAATTAAAGCTTCTTGGATTTCGGTAGGGGAGTTTAAAGGTTATTTGAGAATATTTTTTTGGATGAAAAATGTTATTATAGGAGTTAATAAAAGGGAGGGATTAATGCCCTTTTAAAGATGAGGATTAGTGGAATTCCAGTAAATTTTTCAAAAGGGAATTCCACCCATGTTTTTACCATGTAAATTTGATTTTTTAATTTTAAAATTGAGATAAAATGGAGAATATGATCATAATATTAACATAAAAATGTTTTTGGATAACCTCATAGGCCATTTTTAGCCTTACATTTATGGTTTTGTCCTTTCTGAAGCTATTTTGTACTCAATCAATGAAATTAATTTTATTTACTTTCATTAATCATAATGATAAAAATATAAGATGAAATTATTAGAAATTATATTTTATTATTATTACAAAAAAACAAATCCAATTTTATAAATTCAAATTACATTATTGGAATAAATTAATATAAATTTAGTCATAACGAGGTGACAACAAAACGTGGTTTAAATTTTAAAAAAGTTTGAAAGATTTTAATGATTTTATATACAATATCAATATGAAAATTATTTAATGGCATAAAATTTATAAATTTATGTAAAATTTATCTAATTTAACATTGAAAAATGTTAAAATTTTAATTTAATTCATTTAAAAAATTCCATCAAAAATTTGTTTTGAATTAAAACTCAGTTCTTTCATTATTCATCAAACAATGAAATATTTCATATAAATACAAAAAATACAACATAAACAAATTTTAACATTTATATTTCTAAAATTATGATTATTTTGAAAAAAAGTATACAAAATTTCCCAAAAATTGATTAAAAATATGTTCAACATTAATTGGTTGTAAAACTACTTTTTTAGAAAAATAATGTTTTTAATCATAATAATAAATTTATTATTATAATAATATTATCAATCCAATTAGATGAATATAAAAAATATTTTATTCAGAATAAAATATTTAAATATATATATTAAATTAATATCAATCACTAATATTAAATAATTCAATTTATTAGGATAATACTCATTTATAAGAATAAAAACATTTCATTTATATTCATTTGTTTTTATACTTATTAATAATAAATTATTAACCAATGAATGAGTTTTATATGATTATAAACTGTAAATTTTTGAAACATAGTTATTGAAATTAATAATACCAAACTTAATTACTTGATTATATCTTATTATATTAAATAATAATATTTTTATAATATATTGTTGTTGGGTAAAACTCGGTCATGCGTGTAATAAATGTCATCAAAGAATCTTTTTTCCCATGGGATTTAAGAAAACTCAAAATTTTATACTCCTCACGATAAAGGGTACATTAAATTTATTTAAAATATCAAATATACAATAAATTCTTGAGATATTATATCCTATAAAATAAAATTTTCAGTTTAAGAATTTTATAGTTATAAAAATTTATGGGAATAATAAAATTAAATTATTTATTTTAGGATGTATATAGTTTCTAAATTACAGAAAATATCTCTGAGAAGTTACAAACTATTTTTTTAGCATGAAATGTTTTCTTGATCTTGGTGATGATAGAGTAAAATCCAAATACACCCTATTTTATTTATTTCCCAAAGATACATTTTTTCTATAGCCAAAACCAATTATAGTTACATATATGTATATAATTTCATTGAAAACACTCACCACATCCTTCATCAAAATGGTTGGAAATATTCCAATAATTAGACTTAACCTTATTTTTATCACTAATGTTTTCTATTACCAGTTTACATATGTTGTCTAAACATTCCTCTGAAACCAACTATAATGACCCATACATTTCCAACATTTTTATTGTATCTTAATAGATAAATATTCATTATATAAAATAATTATCCAAACAAAAATTATATCTGTATAGGGCCTTTAGATGATGGGATACATAAATAAATTATCCAATGGTTAACTATATCATATTCCAATTTGTTATTCAAAACTATCACCCTTTTATACATATCATGCTTAATAACATATATCATAACCTGGCTAATGGAAATATATGAAATGGTGAGATCATATTAATAGCATGTGTAAATAAGGGAGATAACTACATAACATGAGAATAAGGGTATGAGAACCCGATATTATTATTTTATAACTTCATCTTGTATATCTATGATCACATCCCTGGGTCCTGAAATAAATCATAGTAATTTATAATACATGAATAATTATGGAATTAATGAACATGATCCATGAGAGTATAACTTATTATTAGGACATGGATTGGTGTAATACACATAATAATTTCAAATCAAATGTCATTGATACCACCCAAGACATTCATTATATTAATGGATTTGGATAACCACCAATATACCTTCTTCAGGCTAGGAATAACCTCATGTGTACCCTCTTTTTAGATTAGGATGAACTATCATGTACCTATTATTATTCGATGAGGATAAACTCCCATGTAACCTATTGTTTTTTGATATGGATAACCCCCATGTATCCTTTTGTTTAGAGCTTGGGATTACCTCTATTACACCGTATTTTATAGGGAAGGAGATAACCTCCCATAAACACAGTTGTTTTGGGATAGAGATAGCCTCTCATGAATCTTTTGATCTCATAGAACATTAATTTTTTCCCAATTAATCTGAATAAAATATATGTCTCAACCACCATATAATATATAAATTTTTGTTCCTAAATATTCTAAAAATATTTTTATATCATTATCCTAGAAAAAAATGGGTTTCATAAAAATTTCATTACATCTTAAAACATGGAAAATAAGTAGGTTTCATACTAATATTTTCTCTATAATTATAAAACATCCATAATAACAAAAAGGATAATGCAACTTGATCATATACCTCTTAAAACATAATAATAACACAAATTTTATTTCCATGAGGAAGGTAAATTCCATAAAAATATCGATAACAAATACTTGAGAAAAATACCCTTTCTATCTTGAAATAATCTTTTTAAAATTAACAACATCATAAATATTAAAAAACATTTCATTGAAAATATTAACTTAAATATGTAAAATAATAATTTCATCATTGAGCTATCATGATATAAAGAAAATTAAAATCATTCAAAAAAATTTCAAACAGATTTTTTTTTCATATTTTCTAAAATAAGTCAACAGATTCATTCCTTGGAAAAGAAAACAATATTCCTTTAAAACCATTTTCTAAAAAGTAAAACACTTTAAAAATTTCTTTTAAAAAACCTTCTAGAATAGTAAATACCTTATTTATACCATTTTTAGAATACTTGTACATATAGTAACAATTTTTATCAACTGAAGAGTTAAATAAACAAAATTTTTTGTAAAAATATTGTTTTAGTGTCTCATGAAATTAAAGACAGGAAAAATTAATATAAACAAATATTCTATATAAATAACTCTTTTATAATTAATGTAAATAGTTTTATGAGAGATATATCATAATATTTAGTCATCAGAAGAATTTCTATATTCAATTATGATATATAATGGGATTATAACATCAAACCCCAACTACATGGGAATCCTTTGAATCATAATTCCAATTCAAGAAGAAACCATATATGGATATGTATATCACATAACATTCTTGATAATAATCCTAAAATACATTCTTTTGTATTAAAAAAACCACATAAAAGAAATGATTGGTGAATATGGAATTTGTCCCATATAAATAAAAGTGAGTTATAAATACCTTATATTCTTTGGTAACATCGGAATAAAATTATCCATGTAATAATAACATTAAATGAACTTTAAATATCATGAAAATAAATAAATTCATCAAATAATATGTCAAAGGTGAAGAATATAGATCAGAAAATAGATTAGTGGATAGGAAATATATCTCCAAGATATAAAATGGAGACTTGAAATATCATATCCCATGCCTCGACTTTGTTTGTACACATTCAAACCTCATATTATTCTAAAATCATTCATATGATTGCACAATTATCCATCCTAGATGGGATTCAAAATCCACCTAAGACCCTTAGGGTGTGGGGAGGTATGTATGAAATTTATTTAGATAGGGATTGGTCGAAAAAAGGCATTATAAGTGTAATTAATTTTCACTGATAATAATGACTAGAAAGTAAGATAAACATAAATTATAATATTAATTTTTATAATTCAGAAAATTTAAATAGTTTTTATAAATTTAGTTCATATAAATTGAAAAACATAATTTAAAATTAATCCCACATACATGATAAAAAATATGTTTTCTAAATTTAAAATTTTCAAAAGCCAATTTATTTACCTAAGATTTATGATTTAAATTAATTATAGTGGAATAAATTGGAATAGTAATAAAATAAAAAAAATATAATTACTTTCATACCATTATAAATCAAAATATATTTTTGAACATGAATTAATAAAAAAATATAGAATAATAACAAGATTTTTAACTATTCATCAAACAATTAATCATTTTTTAAAAATCATAAGAATTAACTATAGTATATTTATGATATTTTAATTTATGTAATGTTATTAAGTTTTTACAATAATTGTTTCCAAAATATATATTTTTTATATTTATTCATAAAAAGGAAAAAAATTATCATCTTGAGAAAACATTTATTTTAATGCATTTAAAGACTTTACCAAAAAGAATTGATAGCTATTTATAAATATATTTTATTTACCTAAGAATATTATTCTTAATTTTAATAAATTTATTATTCATATTTATACTCATATGCTTAACTATAATGTTATAAAGGTCATTTTTATGTAATTAAATTTATAGTATATTCTGGTTCATTAAAAATTAAATTTGGGTGTAATGAAAGTTATCAAACAAATATTAATTTATTTGAGAAATTTATTTCATAAAATATTAGGGTGTCACATTGTTTATATTTTATTTTTAGTTTTCTATATGATAAAATGTGTATATTCATTAATGTATATGATGATTTGAATTATATTTATGTTACATGGGTGATTAGAATGTTTAATATATTTTTTAAATAGAGATGAATAACCATGTTTATTGGTTATCCCACATGGTCGAAAAAAATTACATATCTCTTGCACATGGTTTTATTTTCTTTTCATAGTAGTTGGGTGGTTTGTTCATGGTCTTCATAAAACCTCACAACAACAAACATCCCTTGGTATATGTATATTATCTATAATTAATATAAATTTTATAATGTTGTGTGTAAATGATATTTCGAATGATTTAAACTATTTTTTGGTAAATTGATATAATTTGGATTGATTTTAATTATATTGAAAAGTGAAAATGATTGTGTCAAAATGAGATAGCTAATTTTGAAATTTAAAATTCTCATTTACTAACACATTGAGAATGAATATAATTCATAGGTATTTGTAAATATTTTCCATAATCATAATGTTAGGTTTCAAAAAAATTTCATGAAGAAAATTTATATATCAATTTAAAGTGTTATTTTTTTAAAATGGCTTAAGAATATACTTTCTGAATTTTTCTTTTTGATAATGGTTAAATTCTCAGGGTTATAATTTTTATGTGAGAAATGTTTCATATTTTTTGTTATTTTAATTTCAATTTTTATTTATTCGATTATGTGATATCCTTATTTGTTATAGTTCCTCAAAGAAAGACGAATTCATCACATTGGAATGTAGGGTCTTGAAATTCTGATATATGAAATCCGATTATTGACTGTATACAAACATTATATAGTGTTGTGGAGGATGAAAAGTCTTATTTTTTACTTACATACTTATGTGATCATTTTAATAAAGTTTTTTTTGAGTGACATAAGATTGTTGATGAAGCCATAATGTATTCTGGAACCACTTATTCCATGATAATGAGAGATGTTTTGTGGTTTTTTGTGAAATTGAGTTGGGATATCTATAAGGTAATCATTATGAATCCAATATGTTCATGAAGGATGTGATGAATCTTCATGAACATATTTATGTTGGGTTTTATTCATTATGATTTAAAATTAGTATTGGTGTAAGAGAAAATGAGTCTCCATTAGGGTTAATGAATAATTAATAATACATCATCTATATTAAAAATATAATTACAGAAATCATATTGATTGATTTTTTGTGGATGCACCAGTTCATGAAGATTATTCATTATGACCTCTATTATAGAGTTAATTCATTTATAAAATTATTATTTAAATACTATTTTTATAAATCTTATCTGGTGGATTTGTATTTTGATAGAAGTCCATGAACCGTGGTAGCCCTACCACATTTAGGGTTTTTTAAAATTTCCTCATCGAGTGAATTTTGGCAGATGGTTGAACTATATTTTAGGTATATTATTATTATTCAGTTATTTCTTATGAATGGATGTTATAATTTGTTTTTGAGAGTGATTATCTCTAGTGGTGGTTAATTGAGAACCAAATAAAAAGTTTTATCCAAATATGATTTAAATAAAATTCCCAAATAATTAAAAAATCCCAATAAATCATATTATCATATCAATATAATTTCTTATATATTAAATACTCTCTCAAAGATTTTTTATCTATCAATTAAAAAAATTAATAAAAACAACATTAACATATGAGATAAACATACAAAATCAAATCTTTTTATAAACACTAATTAAGACTAACTATCAATTTATTTTTTCTATAGTTTAAAACGTAATTTGTTTGATGGATAGTAGTAAAAAAACAAAAAAAATGCAGTTAATAGAATACAAGGGGTTCAGTCTCAAGATGAGACATAATCCTTCCCACTTGGAAATCAACAACTTCTATGTAGATTATATGAAATTATCTCTGATCTTTAACCTGGATCTGGTAAAGAACAGAAACCATGTTATATAGGCCCCACAATACCTCTTACAGAATAAATATAGGAATGAAAAAACACATGAGAATCATGGAAATTTTCCAAAACACATTGTAAATAGGTGTAAAAGGGAGTTAAAATATATATGGTTTCATCCAGTTAAAATTCTAGAGGTAGTGGCTGTTTAATATACCGAGTAGTCATAAATTTCTCATAATGTAAAGATAATAAACATACTGAGTGAATAAAATATGTACTGAAGATATTGTTTCTTGGTATGATGTGGTCTGAGAATATTGAATCCATTTATTTAGATTGACTTTATGGCCGAGTCATGTTTCTAAAAAATAATATAGAATAGTGTTGCATAACCTCATTCATTTTAACTATGGATTGAAACTGAATGTTTTTTGTTCTCCATATTATCATTGTCTTGTATATGCTAGATGAAGTGTGTCAACTCTTTGAATGAGGAAAATATTCCTATTATTTTAATATATTTTTGAGATATATATTTATATATATATTCATTTATATCTCTCACAATAAATTGTCTATACATGATGGAGTTTGGAAGTTCGTTTAACCACAACATTTAGGACTAATCCTATGGATCCTCTGATCCTCGTACTAGATGATTGAGAAAATATTAACTCATCCTTATAATTAATTAAGAATAATTATTATATACATCTCTATATTATATATGATTATATAAATTTAATAAATATTTAATTGAAAATAAATATTAATAGTGATGAGGAATATTCTAAATGGTGACAAGACCCTGGAGGAAACATAGACTGATGGTGAGTCATATAAATTGTATCTTATCTCAGTGGCATGTCTTCTAACTGGAAGATCATCTCAACACATTTCTATGTTGGGATGCAACTGAGATCTGATGGTGAGTTTTTATCTAGCGGTATTATATTCCCATACTTACCCAACTCCTCATCCAAATAGTTACTCAATGCTAGAGGTAGGTTCCTTCTATACATTTTCTATCCTCCATCAGTCATATCTAATGGTAGTTGTTTTTGATACATTTTCAAATTTCCATGGGTCACCTACATTGGTAGTTTTCTGACATAATATTTCCAATTTCATGGTTCCACGATGATTCATCCTTGCTGGTATGTCATTCCCATACATATCAAAAACATAATTCTATCGGTAACTCATTTATCATGGTGGGTCTTCCTCAACATTGATTCATGTCAATAGTAGGTGTTTCTAATTATTAGAAAAAAATCAAATTCTACATAAAAAATACATTACAACCATAAAACATAAAACAAATTAATAACATAATAAAAATGATTTTATTATCATTAAAAGAAGGTTTCACACAATATAAAGAAATTTTATGAAAAAAATCATCAAATTTGATAAATCAAATAGTGAATAAACTATGGTGTTAAAATAGATCACCGTAGAACTATTTTAGAAATTCTAGACTGAGAGTTTGATAATATTGAGGTAAAAAATATAATGAATCAAGTAGGAGGAATCAATGGAGAAAATTGAAATACCTTAGAAATCCAAGATAGAGAAATAAGAAAGAATATGAGTGGTGGGTAATAAGGTAGAGTAAAATTAAAAATAATATAAAATAAAATCGTAGTAAAATTAATAAAGGAATATTAAATATATTTATTCTCTCTATTTTTTAATTTTTGAAAAGTTATAATAAAATATGAAATGTCTATTAAAAAATTAGAGTAATAGGAGAATACCCATTCAAAATTATTTGAAGTACATAAAAAAGATACAAATATAAATTCAAAGAAAATGACCCTCATCAACAATTAAAATACTAATGTTAAATATTTTTCACTCGATTTAAAGGATAAAAATGAACTTTTCATTTTTCAATTGAAAAAATCATATGGTTTAGTAATTGAGGCTCAGGTAAATGATGGGATGGTTGTATTTGTGGATGTTTTTTTGGGAGTATCTCATACATTGAATGGCCTTAAATATTTGAATTATACTCTAGGAATTAAACTGATGGGTTAGACACAAGCTACAAATGGTGCATTTGGATCTCTGGTTACACCTTGCCTAAATTACTAGGGATCAGAAACTGGAGGGGTGACATGAGAAGTAACAAAAAAGGCATAATGATCCACCATTATAGGACCATAAACATGGAGAAACTATTTACCCAAATTTATGAAGCCCATAATTATGTTTCCTTCCCTTTCAATACCATTTCTTAAATAAGTTTTTTCTTACAATAGGATATTCATCTCTAAATTCATTTCCTTCAACTAATTCACTTTCACTATTAAAGCATGTGAGGATAGAGTCATTTCAATATTTTCATCCATGTACATCAAATGGGAAATCATCTCATGCTTTGTGTAAATACGAAATAGAAAATACTTTATATCCTTAGTGATTATATCCCTTGTAGATTTAATGTCCTTCATATATTCCCTAACAATCAAATGGACATGATCACTGTTATGTCTGATTTGTGTCAAACATTCCTAATATAGGGATGGTATATCACCTAATACACCACAAATCTCACATAAGACAACTGTTTTGATCAAATAAATATCAACATGGAAAGGTTCATCACATGAAGTTGAATCTATAGAAGTAATACTCTCCACCCCTTCATTAAAATTAGTCATAGAATGTGAAAAGGAACATCTCATCTCATCCACTATAAATCTCAAAAAACCCAACAAATTAGATATAATTTTGTTCATTATTTCCACTTCTTGGATGTGATGCATCATTTATAAACGAATATGATGTATTACAACATCAAACAAAAATATTGAATATATTTTAATTGTAATTTTCACATGAGGTGTTCTATTTTTTTTAACAAACTAATATTAGAGAGTAATGTATTTATAAATGATTCCATGCCACCTATGGTGGTAACGTTAAATTGAAATGATGCAACAGTGGGTGAAAAAACTCTCTGAATGGAAGGTACATGAACATAAAAGAACACCTATGAAGGTCACATGTAGTGTCAATATATTTTACCTATGATCCCTTAGGATCCATCACTTCTCAAATAGTATGCCTCTCATCATCTGAATCAGAGTTGTCTAGACCATGTCTGACATACCCTAGGAACTTATACCCCACCTCAATAATTGTATCCATCAATCTAATATAAGAATTAGCATGGGTCATTAAACATTTAGGATCAGATTCATTAGAATTAATAATATTAGGTACAACATAAATATTTTTAATAGATCTATGTATATTATCTTTCTGTTAATCGAAAAGTAGGATCAAACTCAACTTTTTTGTCAACAAACAGTTTAACAACTGTCTGCCTAGAAACCATCTATACATTTGATATAGGATCACTATGAACACTATCAACATTAGTATAAACTAGGTGAATATACAGACTTTGGGATCCGTCCCCTAATATTATCTTCCTTATCATCTTTGGCTATTCTATCAACATCTTCAACTAGGATCTTTCTATCATCAGATCTAAAGACAGCTAAAAATCCAAGAGAAGAGATAAGTGCCTATTTCCTCACAACATCCGAAAACCTAATGTGGCTAGTATGACCATCACGGTGAAACCCAACATCAATGTAATCCACATCTATAATCTTTTTCCTATCCCAATTTCCATTTTCCTTAAATTCATTTTCCTCATAATCATATATTTCTTCCACTACATCATTATAATTCTCAAAAATTCTATTATCTTCAGAAGAATTATATGTTCCCATGAATTTTCAATGACCAAAAACCGCATTTTATTATCCCTCAATTCCATATTGTAGGAGATTATCTCAAATACAGAGAGGCCTAAGAGGTCCCGAAAAGCTATAAGTGATATAAGTATAACATTGATGAAAATATAGATCAATTCCTTCATCGGTTGAGAACTCCTTTTCCTAAACACTAGTGGAAGAAACCAATTATTCCTCATATAAATTTTCAACCACCTCATTTGGATCAAATCCATGATCCATAATATTATTTATTCTAGATAAATTGTCAATTGGATTTAAATCATCATACGACCTCTCATCATCATCAATCCATTGCGTCCTCTCGAGGTTCTAACAAACCATTATTCTTTTTCAAATGACCGTTCTACTGGAAAATACTACCCATATAACTACCATTTCTTATCTTTCATCAAATTTTCCATCAAAGTCTATCATTGATGAAATAGATTTGGGGGAAATAAGAGAGTTTTACATTGAATATGGATTTCACATTTCCATAATGTGAGTAATTATGTATAAATAAAAATTGATTATATCACCTCTCTTTATATGGCACTGATGATAAACTTATTGATACCAGATTTTTTGAAATAACTATTACTTTGGAATATTATATGTTGGGTAAATTTGAGAATCATGGTAAATTCTCCATCAATATTAGTAGTTATTGGTCTTCTCATTATCCCATCAATTTTTATCTCTTCCATATAATCATCATACCCCATATTATCACAATAATCAGGAATAGTTCCTTGATATTCAATTCAAACTACTTCAAAAGGAACTCAAAAAAAACATATCCAATTTTCATCAATAAAATATAATTTTTTGTTCTTCTATTCTATTTATTACCCATTCTTCAATTACTATAAAAAAACTCAATAAACTAATAGAACATGAGCACTAAACTATGATAAAATGGTCTCTCAATAGAAGAAAAAAAATTAAATCCATCTCTAGGCTTACATATATTTGAGAACAAAATATTTTCTCAATAGTATACACCCATCCTGATCCTATTTCTCAGGAACCATAACTCACTTCGCAAGCACCGGGTGCACCGGATCAACAATATATGATTGACTAGATTCTCTTTTATGAATCATTGAATAATTTAACGTGTTTTGAAGAAGATTAAGTGATGTCTTTACTCTAACTCAGGCAACCAACTAAGATGTTTTAGACGATGTAAATAAATATAATAATGTTAGGAGTGAAAACAGTAATATCATTGTTTGAGAGAAAACCCGGATGGAGTGAGAGTGTTTAAAATAAAAGGGTCTCTAATTTCATATCATTTACATATTTATGAATTATTAAAAATAATATAAATTAAATCTGAATAAAATTAAAAATTAAATAAAAAATTAATTTGTATATGGAAATTAGAAATGAAATTCTAGAAATTGACATAAATATATTTACAAAGGCATATTGATTCTAACAGTTGGAAACTCAAACAATGGGTGAAACTCAATGGTGCGTAAAACTCAACAGCGGGTAAAACCAACGGTTGGTAAAACCAACCATGTTTAAAACCAATGGTGGGTAATACTAACAGTGGGTAAAACCAATAGTGGGTAAAATAAACTATGGTTAAAACTAGAGTTTGGTAAATATCAACTATGGGAAAAAATGGTGGTTCAAACTCCAATGGTGAGTTACATATAATAAATGGTAACCAAAATTAATCATCCATTATTAATCTTTTATGTGGTACAATATCTTATAACTAATTTTTTTAGTGGTAATATCCATTAGCTGATCATCTGAAATACTATATTTAAGAGTTTTATCACCCAATTTGAAAATTTTCTTTTAAAAAGTGAGGGCTTACATCAATATTCTTCGTTTTAGAGTGATATAAAGGGTTATTATAAGTTTTTATTGTGCTTTTATTATCAAAATTTATAGGTATAAATCATAATTGGAATCTATAGTCTAATAAAGTTAGTTTCATCCACCAAATTTGTGCACATGATCTAATTATTGAAATGAAATCATCTTCAGTAGTATACAATGCCAAAAAATATATTTCTAAATATACCACCAAACTAGTGACTTTCATGAAAGGTGGAAGTCCCAATGTTTCATTTTATATCTAATATATTACCACTAAAAATAGTATCTAAAAAACTAAATAATTGGAATAATTTTCCTATCAGGTATAAAAAACCAAAATTGGTTGTTATACATGTGGTTTTTGAAAATTATTTTTATAGAAACTAAGACGGACCCTTTTGTGTTTTCTTGAAATGGAGCACACATATGCACACTAAAAAAATGTCATCTTAGATAGTATTTATGTAGAAAATAATTCCAATATTAGATCTATAACTGGTTTTATCAACTGTTATCCCAACTTCATCAGCATCCAATTTATAGGTTTAATGCATATTAGTTCCACCACTCTTAATGATATCGGAATTTTATCATTTTAAATGGACATTATTATATATACTTCATTTTAAAATATTTCATTCTGTATCATTTTAAATCGAAAAACCAATAAAGAATTTTAGTTCACCCATTAAACTCGATTAAAATTCAATATGAGTCATTTTTGAATAAATAGTTCCAAAATAATATTTAGAAGATCCAATGATATTATAATTTATGTAGATTTAAACAAAAAATTTTATTTTTTAGTACATTTTATAAATAGGGTAGGATCGTCTATGCCAATTTAAAATACATTTGAAATATAAAAAAAGTTTAACCTATAGTACAACTCTCCATGATGTTTTTCAAAACACACACACACACACACAGATATATATATATTGTTATACTAAAAACATGATTTTGAAAATGTGGATTTTTAAATCTTGTGGGTTTTCAATAAAAACATCATAAACTATATACCCATTTACAAATACATTTTTTACTTAAATTTGTTAATGTTTTAAAAAAATATTTTATATAAGGGAAAGAAGTGTTCTAATTGATTTAAATATGTCTAGAGGGGAAAACATTTCTTCATAGTGCATACCCTCTTCAGGAATACAACATTCTACAACTAGTCAATCATTATTCTTTACTATTATTCAAAACTCATCAACGTTGTTTCTAAACACCCCTTTAGTTCATTTAGTCATGTTTTCATTAGGACTATAAATAAATTCCCAAAACATATTTCAATAAAATTTTATATGTTCATCATTAATATCTATTACCTAGAATTCATCATTAATTGCATCATTAATGTTATTACGTTCAAGTTCTGATAAGAATACTTTTTGTTTGACAAGGTTTCTTATAGATTTTCTAGTTTTATAAATATATCTATATCTACCACAAAATAATATAATGGATTGTATTTATGTATCCTAATAACTATATAAAATGATGGGTCGGTCACTTCAGGGCCCTTTACTAGATTAGGTTCTGGATGCTCCTCAAAAAGGGATTATCTTTCTACTTTTAGTACCGTAGAATCAGATGGTTTTCTAATTTATATTAAAGGTTTAAAAATCATCATCAAGGTTTTTAAAGGGGTCATAACATCATTTGGATTTATCTCATCAAACATGACATGGATATACTCTTCCACAATCATGGTTATTTTGATAAAAACTCTAGTATTCTCTATAGGTTGAATAAAAAATGAAAATTATTTCATTACTTTTAGAGGAAACATATTAATATTATTCTTAGTGTTATGTATATAAACTTTTCAACCAATAACTCTAATTTAATTAAACATTTTATTTATACTATTACAGTGTTCATATGGTATTTTCATGAATATAGGTATAATTATAACAATATTATTTATATAGAGGTGGAAATCATAGCTTCTTACCAAAAGTAGATTAGAAATTCATATTCCTTAATCATTGTTTGGGAAACCTCTTGAATCATTTTATATCTTCATTATAAAACTCCATTACACTGAGGGGTCTAAGGATAAGAGAATTTATTACTATAGATATTTTGTGAGAAAAATGATTAAATTATTTATTTTAAAACTCATGGCCTTGGACACTTTTTGGTTCTTAATTATAAGTCTATTTAAATTTTCTATAGATTTATAATACATTGTTAAATAAAAAGATCTTCACTTTTTTGAGCATAAATATATTATTATATCTATAATTGTCATAAAATAGTATAAAAACATAATTCGTCAACATTAAACTAGAATATCTTGATGGACCCAACAGGTCTATTTGAACTAACAAAAGATGTTGAAAAGTTGATTTTTTTTTGTTATTTGAAAAGAAGTCTTGGGTTTTTTTCTTTTTGACAAGAGTTACAAAATTTTTTATTTTCAAATTCATGTTTCTGTAGAACCCTTACTAACCCATTAATTTTATTAATTATAAGTGTTGAATGTTATATTGGTCGTCACTTCTTTTCCAAATCAAATATTCTCTTTTAAAGGCCGTTATAAATGATTTTTTTGAAATTAAATAATAATGATTAACAGAATGACCGTTCACATTTCTAAAATTGGTAAATTCTAAGATATTTTTAGAATTAAAAATATTTCAAGAATTTTTTTAAATTTTACATGAAAACCATCACCATATAATTAGGAAATTAAAATAAGATTATATTGGAAACCATCAATAAAAAGTATATTAGATTTTAAAACTACTCTAGTGTGACTAATTTTGCTAGGGCCAATTATCTTTCAATTATAATTATCATTAAATATGACATGTAAACAATAGACATTTAAATGGTTCATGAAAATATTAAAACCTCCCGTCATATCCCTAGAATATACACTAACAAATTAAAATAGATTTATATAGGATCTTTTCAAGCATCATTCTTAAAAAAATATTTATGTACAATGAATGATTTTGGAACCCATAATTTATGGTGTATAGATATGTTATTAATTATGGTATTAAAAACTATATTTTCATAATATGTTTTTTATAAGAATATTGTAATCATTCTGAAATCATATCATTATTCGGTCAACTTGAATAAAATCCTGTAGTAGGATTACTCGAATTAGATTTATGAAATAAAAAGGACTTATCATCTGTGTTTCTCTATCTTCCACTTGGGTGACTAGACTCATGCACTAGTGCGAAAATTGAGATTTTCATTGATACCCCGGATTCCCAATTTCAAAATACGGGCGTCATTCATCACTTCATCGATGATTTCTAGTCCTTGATCAAAATAAGATGAGGGGATGTCATTTCATCCATACAGGGATTCCTCTATAGAACTCATAGCATATTACAATTCCCCCTCATATATTAAGTGATGTTAATTAATATAATCCTTGATTATATATTTTTGTGTATTCTAGTTAATGATTCTACCTCAGATTTCACATTTTGAGGTGCCTTGATAGGTCAGAAAAACACGGTGATGATACTGGCCAGATTGGGAATTTCTAGAATGTATGGATTCTAGGAGCCATTTTCATCGGTATATAGGTATATCAAGCACAAAACCTAGGGCATATCATATTGATCAATTAGTATATGATTCCAAATGCATATATTCCAAGTATTTCACCTTAGGAATATCTTATTTAGCATGAGGTAGATAACATTTTATATGAATACATCCAAGGCTTTAACCTCAGGAATCACTTGTTTAAAATGAGAAAGCATCGTGATATGGGTCACAAGTTTAATGTCCCGATGATATATAATTGAGGTTGACTAGAACACCCTGTGGAGGCAGATCAGCGCAATGCATCCCTATGAAGATAACCAAGTAGGTTTTCCAGATATATAGATCAAAACACAGTGTTGAGTAAAATCTAGGATGCGTGTCATGAAAATAGAATATTTCACACCATGAAAGTTGATCAAAACACCCCTGATGGTGGAGAAGTTATAAAAACTAGTATGCGGGGAGAACCAATGATTACCATTGATTAGGACTGAACCTCATAAATTCATCCTATGATCCATATAGATAAGATAGGGGTAAAAATATTGGATGTTTGATAGATGGTGTATGTCTTACCCATGGAAGTGTCACATTAAAATAGTATTTATCAAGGTTTTATTTTGTGGGGCTTACACATGGGTTCTTCCCATGGTATTTCTAGGAGCAGTGATGAAGTGTATGGGGCTTAAACATAGGATTTACCCAGGTGGGTGGCATGATTTCACTTCAATGTGGAGGCCTAGGTAAAATCACGGAGGATGATGATGATGTTTAGGATGGAATGGATGGAATTGATATATTATTTGGAGTTCTAGGATTAGACCTCCAAGTGGCTTCCAATGTATCAGTGTTTTATCGAAATCAAATCCCACATAGTTCAGAAAGGGGTATCATGGGGCTTTAGAATGAGGCCGAGTCACATGAAGCATATAGTTGTGGCTTACACATGGAAGCTACCCAGATAAGGGGACACGATGGGGATTACACTATGAGGGATACAAATCGGATAGTACCTGATATGGATTATGCATAATAGGGGAACATAGAATTGTATTTGGGATATTGTGGCCACTACTCACCTTTAAGCCCATGTGAGTCATGCTCGGTGTGAAAAACAAGATGTTGTATACTAGTTCTTCTTATTGAAAAAGATGCACCACCGAGTTATTGTATACAGCTTACACATGGATGTTGACTGAGGTGGATACAATTCCATGTTAGGAGGATATAATTCCATATGAGTAATACATCTATTCCCATTATACATTGATGAAGCAGTCTAAAAATGGTATATGAGGATTATTCAATGAATACTCTGGGGGGGTGAATGGTAAAGCCCAAGTGGTATACCATAAGGGTCACACATGGGGAAACCCATGTTCACTGCACAATGTTATACAATAGTTTAACATCATGGGATGACGATGTTGGTTATGTGTTGTGTTATATCATGTAGTGAAGAGGTAGGAGGCTCACTCATCACACATTGAGCCTATATAAACATTGAACATAAACCCTTGGGAGGGGAATGGCATAAAAATTCTACTATATGATGCATTGGAGTAGTGGTTAGTCATGAGGTCCACATTATTTTCCAAAAAATGTGTAATTAGTGTACCAATTCTGAAAATGAATAATGTAATGAAACACCTGGGATAAAGGCATTCGAGATGTCTCGTGAGGTATCTATATGTTTTTGTGAACAAACATAGGGGTTTTCATTTAAGAGCTGATAAAAATGAATAAAATATGTGAATGATGTTCTCAAAGTGGTTTCTATCGGATAGAGATATTTCATGGAACTTCAAAGTGGATAGATTCAAAATATTGGATGGTTACACTTAAAAGTATGGATTGAGTGAATGATTGGGTTGCACACAAGATCAAGGGTTCATGCAAGTGGGTTATTTTTCATGAACTTAACATAGGCTCAAAAGAGTTGGGAGAGGATTAAAAAACTAAAAAACCACCAAAAGTAGGACACATAGGGAACCTGAAACACAATCTATCTACATTATGTATTCATTCCATGCTGGATGTCAATAAATATTCGTCTTCCACGTATCATATCATCGCATAAAATTCTATAGGATCCAACTGAATAAGGGGGAGGGGAGGACTTTAATATATAATGGTATCTTTTAGTTATGAAAGACATGATCCAGGTTGTCAAAATGTTATTCTACACAGATGTGTCCTCTAACACATTGAAACCTATCTCAATGGGATAGTTGAGGTCATATATTTCACGATAAATTTTTTCTTGTGACCAAATTTTTTACATGTATAATAGAACACTTTTGAATACATTCCTTTCATGTTTTCATGGCCTATTCCAAATGGGGAATTAGATCTGTCACATTGATCAGGGAAAATCCATCCACATGGAAATTGAACTTGAAGGATGTCATCAAATCTATTGTAGACCTTCCTTCACAGTCTCAGAATGTTCCATATATTCAGATAAATACTAATTTTAACCCAAATATTTAAATATGTGAAATTTGGTGGAATATAGTGCCAACTGATTCCCCCTCATAATATGAGGTGAAAGGTGACCAAAATGGAAGTTTCCATGGAAATAACAAGAGTCCTTAGTTGAATCCATAAGTGTGCACATCATTCAATGACCCATGCAGATGATCACATCAATTCCTATAAATATATGGGAGCTATATACATACACCTTTAATTCCCACTCCATAGGAATCCATCAATCTCATTCATGTATGATCAGACTATCTATGTGAAAAACTATGTTTCAGATACTTCTTTTTCATTCCTTTTGCATTATTATTCTTTCCCTCTTTTAAAAAAATTACTTTCTAGGTGATTGATATATTATCATACTCTCTATGAGACACCATGTACATCTCCCTCAAATCATTAATTCTCCATCCTTAAAAAATATAATTTCTTCTAAAAATGGTAGCATGACATGGATCTTTTTAGATTGAAGCTCCCATCACCGCTTAGAGGACTGAAATGGCTAAGAATCCTCAAATTCATCATGAAAGGAGTGTTTTTTCAAAATAACGAGAAACTTATGGTGATTCTAACATAGTTGAAATTGGATTATCCACTTAATCGAAATCTACTACTATATTGGTTTGGACTGATAAATAATGTGATCATTCTATCTTGTGTGGTTGGATCACCAAGATTGTGATTCAGTAGTAATGTTGATCTCACACACTATAACAACACTTCTCAAGGTCCTTTTGAGAGAGACAATATGGACATGGACATATATGTGATGAATGGGAGGACTAGGACAATCACATGGGATGAGGATGTTGCACAGTAATTTCTTACTCATTGAACCTCTTCATTTTAGTGAATCATGAGGAAAAACATACTAGGATGACATAATTAGAGGGACCTATGTTCCAGTAGAAATTACCCCACTTAGTGGTTGTATAAATATTGGTTGCACTAAAAGTTCCTTGAATATTGGGAATAGAAACACTACATTATACTATATGAAGAAATATGGATGTCACAGATCTATATTTGTAGGAAACAGGAGTTGGTGGAAGAGCTCTTATAAATTATTCCTCAGACATGAACATGTTTCATATCCACCATGGGTAGGTTGGAATGTATCTGTGGTATAAAAACTAAACTGGTGTCATTAAACATGAAGGATTTTAGTATGAATAGTTCCTACATCCATAGATTACATTGTACGATAATAGGAGGTTTCATATCCCAGTACAACATATTTTGGAAGAGATGAAGTAGAAGCTGATGTTCATGCCAAATTCCCAAAAGGATATCATGTTCAAGGTATGGTTTGATTTATTCCTCTAGAAGGGTCCAAATATAAATATGTGTGGCTAAGGGAAACTGTTTCTGATATCATTGTAGGGGGTGGAAGCTTGATTCTATTAGTTTATCATTGATCATGTGTAATACCATATGTGGGAGTACATCATGGTCGGTGTTTGGGAGCCAGTAGTCTACAATACTACATTCCTAGACACCTTCTTGAGTGAGTAGTTTTCCCAGTATGGGAATCAAGAATAAGGATCCATCTAGGAACCTTAGTGATGGATGAAAACATGACAACTAGAAACATTGTCAAATTGTGAGTACCGTTGTTGTATAGACTATACAATATATTGGGTCGGGTTGTGCAAGGAAATATTCCGTGAAGAATATGTGGGCCATTCCAGTTCATTCACTATTAGAACATAGTGCATCTTAGGCTCTTTGGTTTTATCAATTTTATTAAGACTCTGAATTCTAACCTACATCCATAAATTCTTAAAAATCCATGGTCTGGCTGATGATGATTAATAAAGACATGGCCATAATCTGGAACATAAAACCAGAAAACATCAAATTCCACCCCTTTTTGACTAATGCTATTCTGATAATGGAAATTATTTATGGCTCATTGGAGAAGAAGGAGTACCTATTGAGATTTAGGGGTGGTGTTATGGAGGCCCAGATTAATGAATATTTGTTATACGAGCCATGAAACCATCCCATTTTACTATCGATTTTTGAGGTCTATAGTGGATGACAATGTGAGTCAACATGGTGATTCATGAAGATAAGAATCCATGAATCCTTGACCAACTGTTTTACATGATTTCAAGGATGATATCTAGTGAAAAAAATCTTCCATTGACCGACGATGACACAGTCCTATCAACAGAATAATCCAACAAATGGGTGGAAATATATATGGTGGAAATCCTGGTGAAGAACATCGAGTTAATCGATCCAGTTAGTGGGGAGGAAGAGATATTAGAAAGTATATTTATAGTCTCTGGGGTAGCTCAACCTGAAAATACAGTGGTGGGGATGTCACAAGGTGTGGTTTCTCCCACATCTATATAAGGGGGCTCATCTCTATAGTAACCCTGAGGACATGGAAAACAAGCATATTGAAAAAACTTATTTTTTTACAATCAGCAGTAGAAACTATCTTTTGATTCCTTTGGTCAACCAAAGAGTACATTGTAGAAATAATTGATGATAGAGGAACGATTATTAATGCTAAATCAAGGTGGTACCAAACTTCCTGATATTGGGCACATTTAGGTCACAGATAGGGTGCAATTCCATCAAAGACATGCATACCATAAAAATGTGGATGTCTATGCATGCAAACTGAGATAGTATGAAGCACCCCAACCCATGAAAAAGTGAGGCTTTGTCAAGATCCAGAACAATAGGAAACAATACCTGAGGAAGACTCAGATGAAAAAGAAGTGGAGGAATAAGAGTCTGGTGATGGGGAAACCCTAGGGATGGGGAGTCTCATATAATGTTGACAGATCACAAATTCATTATAAGATTTAGCCAGACTTATTATTGTCAGATGAAATTACTCATATCTATAATTGATTACATTCCCATTAATTAATAAATTACACTAATTAAAACTCATATTACGCATCAACATCTTGATTGATACCATGTGACCACCACTATAGGGGAAAATAAGTGGCAACATGTGAGGAGAAGCATATCCAGGAGAAAGCGCCCGAGGTTAAGGCAGGATGTAAACTAAACAATAATGAAATGAATAGGGAGAAAACATTGGAGTATCAGGGCTTCCATATCATCTATTGGATGATTCACCTTGGCATACCCATGGTCAAATCCACAATGAGTGTTTCAGATAATCTGAGGTGAAGAATCATTGAAATCCCTCCACCTCAAGGTAAGAGAAAGTTTCAAATTTTGCCACCTTTTGATTTTCACCGAGTTTTAGCATTAACATGGTTACCTTTTCCATGTATATTTTCCTCATGAAACATAACTGGATTTAGTTAAAATAATTTATATACATAGTTCATATTGGTTTCCTAGGATGAAGGTATGTACTATTACTCAAGATCTCATCCCAGTGGTGCTCATCTCCTATAGGTCCTTACTTTCATATATTCGTACCTATCATTTTCATATCATATTCTCTAATTTTATTTAATCCCATGTAGTTTTAATAAGAAAATAAGATCAACTAAAATATGAAATTTGGGAATCAATATGATATATTTAAATGGTAGAAACTATTTAATAGGATTAAATCATCCAAGCTGATATTGTGTCTATGGTTCTAGATGAAAAGGGGGATATTTAACTATGTGTTTCCACCAGTGGGTTATAATTAAAGGATGGTAGGGGAAAGGTTTCTGAGTCCGAACAATATAGTGTCGATGGTTTCCCCATGAAATGGATCCTTGTCCCTTGAAGAAGACACTGGAGGAAGGCAATACAGTTGAATTTCTTTCCTCTTTCCAAGAATATGAGTAGGAAAATCTTGAAGATCATGAAGACTATGATCATGATATGGAATAAAAAAAATTGTATCAACTAAATTAGGGATTAGAGGGGAATGAATATATTCATTTATCATACCCTTGATTTTCATTTTGTGGTTTGGATGGGATCCATTCTCTATTGTATGTGAAATTTATGCACCAAAGGGGAAGATGGTTGTGGTCTTCACGTGCAAGTAAGTGATTACCATTCTAATCATATATGGTAGGGGTCTTGAACCAATATGTTTCCAAGTGTCAAAAGAGGTCTGACAGCATTCAAAACCATCGAGAGGTGAAATAAGATATTCATCATCTGGAGGAGGTAGTAGGTGAGTGTGATGCCTTCTTCAACACTAAAATTATGGACATCAACAAGCTGAGAACTTAACTCAAATAGGATGGGAACCAAATGAATCCATACGATATGAAAATTAATGATCTCAAGGTTGAGTGGGGAAAGGAATTGGTCAATGTTGAATATAATTATTTGAAAGATAGTGATTTTGAAGTAGATTGTGGGAAGCATCATCAAATCCTTGAAACCACACAACAATTGTTGGCTGAGTTGATGTGCTTTATTACTAGGGTAGAGCCATATAGGATATTTTTTCAAAAATCATGAGAGGCACAAACATGTGTATTTCTATTCCATGACATTAATTTATTGATTAGTTTCAAAACTTATTTTGTTAATTCGAACATTTTTTTTCTTTATTTAATAATCACACTTCAATCGTACTTGTTATACAACGAACGTCCATCCCCGGATATCACAGGGGTCATGCCCAATGTGATAAATAATGGGTGAACATTTATTTGTACTATTTTTATGACATTGTTAGATAATAATCAAATTAATATGGTCTTTTATTGATCATTGAGAGCATTAGGGCTTGAGAAAGGCTATGGCGGATGTACTAGGCTATGAGAATCTGCAAGTTTACTTTCCCAATATCTGCTAATTCACAAGATTTATAAAAATAGGGGTGTTTAAATTATCCTAAAAAAAGGGAATGAGATGTCTAAATAAAAATTACAAATATTTTGGAATAGAAGGATAATGTAATGGAGATATAAAATGACTACTAACCTTGTTTTAAAAATAATATCCATATAATTATCCTTGAATGAGGAAAAATAAATGATGGTCGACTGCTGACCATGTTTGAAACACTGATACCATATCTAAATGTTTTCTGGATGATTTGGGAACATTGTCATAGGATGGTAGGTGAGGTAATGTTGAATGGGGATTGAAAATTATGGGGGCCATTAAGATTTTAAAGAGGATGATAATCCAAATATGGGGAAATAAAATCGTGGAAATGGGGTGATGGGATGATCAGATGAATTCCAAAACACATTGAATTACCCCTATGATGACTCAAAGCACATTGGAATATGTCCAATGATCTAAAAAAATTCAAACCGCTTTTATTTGGGTGATTCTTTTATAATGTTCAGTGATTCTGGAAAATGATAACAATATGGTAGATGAGCAACATCAAGGAAGAGGACCTCGTAGATGGGGGCCTAGCACATTATTCTATTTCACATCAGGAAATATGGATGAAAAAAATGTAGCTTCAGGTCATGCAGTTAGGATTATATGTATGTAGTTTAATGGAATATGTTAATGAAAAAATAATTTTATAGTATAGAATTGTGTGATAAAGATGTTGCTAATATTTTACGGTCACACATCTTAGACCTCATCCAACAGTTTAAAACCATGTTGAATGGAATATGTGATCTCAGTTTAAGGTCAAAGTGTTTAAGAATGGGGAATTCCCAAGAAGGATGTATATGATGGGTTTGAGTGAAAATACTAATGTTAATGATGCTGAAGAAGGCACAACACTGCATCACAGATTCCAATAGAAAACTCCCATATAGTTTAATTCCATGATGCTTGGACCACATGATCATTGTCTAGGGTGATAATTTTCTGATTGAGGAACTCATATCCCAAATGGATATGTGTAGAATAAAATATTGGAAAACGAGAAATTAATGGGGACATATGTGTCCCAATGATAGAACACATATTCATATGTATTCACACATAGCTTTGGTCATAATTCTTTCAACCAAGGGATCCTAGTTTACAGTTGTACAGTTTGGACCAAATTTTCCTCTAGGAATATTTTCCATGTTTGTTCAAAACATACTAGACTATTATGGTTGCGTGAACCATTATCGATGTGGGAATCAAGGAATAGTATAAGGGATCTTCTATTATATGGATGTATAGATTGATGACACCAATAGTTTGGAATTACACCATGATGCAAGGAAGTCGAAATGAGGTATGCCAAGACATTCACAATATTTATAAATGGGAGACTAGTGAGTTGGGATCAACTATTGACCATGTTCGAAACATAGGGACCCCAACCTCACTAGTGAAAAAGTTTTGAGAAAATGAATGATTGGGTGTTTCCCATGTTTGAAACAGAATATGTCTAAAATGATACAAAAGATCCATTAATTAATTATCACAGAAACTGGGGTGAGGAAAATGAGGAAGAAGGAATGAAATGTTAGAAGATCCCTCTAGTTTTTAAAGGTGTTGTAAATCCATAAAATGAAAGAATTGTGGTGTGGAATGGAGTGCAACAGAAAGTGTGATCCAAATAAATGTAGAAAAAAATATTTTAAATTTGTGTCACATAGACTATGGGAAATTGTTTAAGGTCTTGTATCATGGACTATGAAAATATTTTTAATTTTTCGTTTCTTAAAATTTGGTAAAATGTTTGTAGTCATGTTATTATGACTGTGGAAAAATGTTTAAAAGAAATTGTCATGTACTATGGGAGGTAATATTTAGTCTTAGGGTATATCAATGACATGTGAGATATAAAATCAGAAATGAATGAGGACACAGAGGCTTGTGCTCCATACACACGCACACTATGAAGTGGGAGGTGAGGTATCCAATGATTATCCAATGGAATCCAATGTTCAGGGCATGGGGTAACATTTTCATTTCATCAAATATTTATCATAGGAGGCTTCCCGATTTTACATGGGTTAATGATACAGTATGACATCATGTTTTAGAGATGTTAGGAAATGTAGTTTAATGACATACAAATCATACTATAGGGGATTCAAATAGTATGAGGTCATAATTCAGGGACTTGTTACTAATAGTTTAATGTCATATTTCATTGACCATGGTGGGAAGTGGAAATCAAATATTTTAAAATAGGAATTGTTCCACATGATGTGATATTTATTCCGGTAAAAAAACATTTCCAGTCTTCCAGGTTGGACTAAAGGAGTAATCTATTTATATTGTGATGTGTAAACTAGAAAAAGGAAAAATTAAAAGGTATTTTCATGGAATAAAGGCGTGATAACACTATGTGAATGAGAAATGGAGGATCATGTTCCACCTATTGACTTTTAAATAGACTTCGTAATGTTTGTGGTCATGATGATTCGACCATATCTGAGGCAAATAGGATGAAGTTCATTTGAATCCATGACTAGGACTAAGATAATATGTATGTGAATCCCCATATATCCCAAAAGTATTTGAATTATTCCGTACAATGTTCTTGAGCACATTGTCTAAGGATACTAGCACTGATGGGGACATTTCCTTATAGTGAGGAGAGAGTTACATCCCATGATTATTTTAAGGCTTCCTTAACATTTTCAGGGTAAGGTCCTAGGTTAATGTCATGTGTTGAGGACATTAACACCATGTTCATGGTCATAGAGTTTTGAACATAATTTGGAAAATGTTTCAAGTGGGTATGTGATGTGTGGAATCCTAAAGGACCCATTATTAATGAGGAACAAGGAATCACATAACATAACACACCTAGAGGATACCCACATACAGTTTAAATTCATGATGCTTGGACTGTGGTTTTAACAATTTTCCATCACATTTCCTGGAAACCAAATCATAGATTAAGGTCATAGAATTTGGAACATACTAATTCCAAGGGGCTGATGGTTTGGACGATTTCTGAATGCACCCAATGAATAAATTTGACGGGATATACCACTAAGATATTAATCAAGACATTCATTGTTATTGAAGAAAATATTCTTGTGTACGTCCAATCCATACATACAGAGGGTGAATTGTTTTAATTATTTTTTATATTTTTATGGTTAGACCATGATGTAAAATTTGTTCATATATATAAATCCTATAAGGATAGGAATCAAACTATATTTAGATCTTGAATATGGCATGGAAGATGACCAATGTAACAGGTAACATCCCCTCAAGAGTGAACATGATGGAACTGTGCAGTTTATTGTTTGTAATTTAGGACGATGTCTTTTATGTAGTTTAACATCATGTGATTAAGACAATTTGTCTACATTATTTATCATCGTATGACTAGGGCATTGGTAGTACAGTTTAAAATCATATGGTGGGGATTATGGGGGAAGATATTCTATGGGTATGTGAATGGTGTTTCCACTATGGCTAGATGTGAATTCAAATCTAAGAGGTCTCTTGACACACAATACACTCCGAAAGGGAAAACATGCAGAAAGGCCAACAGATTGAGTAATTATATGACTATTCCCAAATGAAAGATGTATGGGAATCACTATGCATCCAACGAGGACAAGAATAAGAACATATTTAGTTTTTGAAATCCCATATAGTATAATTTGATGTGGTGAGGATGAAGATCAACAAACATGAATGAATAAAAAATATGTGGTTTGTCTCAATAATATAAATTTGGGTTCTACAATGTATACCAATTTAATTGCAATCAAGGAACACATTATTCATAGGCATAGCATGGTAAATGGACAATGAAAAAGCGGATTTCTTCTCAGGTGAGACTGTCATGGCATTCTGGATATATGATGAAGAGAGAAAAAATAGTATCCCAAGAATGATATTGTCTTTGACACGAGTAAGAAAATTTAAATGAGGGTATGAGAGACCCATTTCATGTGACATCTTCTCAAGGATGACTCATAAAAAATTAAAATACAAGATGCATGGACTTTAAATTTTATTTTAAGTTCATAGAGCTATGAACAAAAGGTGTACTCTTGTTTATGTTCTTAATGATCTAACCATTAGGTGATTATCTCATTCAAAATGTATATTTGGGGCATAGAATGAATGAACCAATGTATAAAATTGAATATGAGCCCCATCTCACTAAACACATTCTCGAGGGGATTGGGGATATTTTAATGTCTTGTCTCTTGGACTCGAGATCTTAGTTAAAGGACATGAATCAGGAACCAATCTTGTATGAGTCCTTTAATGTCGATATTCATAGGTTTGTGTCATTAAAAAACATTATGTGAATTAGGCTAAAAAAGGGATGACACCGCAATATAAAATAATGGGAAAAATAAAACATTTTTGAATAGTTTGATTCTCAGACTATACACCCATTTTAACATCATGTTTTTTTGGGATATTAATGAATTTATTTTAATAATGTACATCTTGGACTGTAGATTCATAGTTTAACATTGTGTTGGGGTTATGAGGTGAATTTCCTATGGACATTATTTCTTAAGGAACATATCATTAGTTGGATGAGTAAGGCGCTCACTATCCACAGTGATCAATGAACTTGATGAATTTTGATAGACCTTATGAATATTGTAAGGACCTTACCACTTGGTCTCCAACATTTTTTCATTTCATACATTTATCATAGGTTCTTGAAGAGACTGCACTATATCACCCAAGATAATGGAGCATAGGTGAGAATTATTATTGAATGCCCTGGATATCATGTTATGGTTTTTATCAAGACTGTACAAGGCCTAGTGATTTTTTTCTTATAGGGATTCTTGCTGCCCAAGATGGAATTATTCCATTTATTCTGATGTCTTCTCATCATCAACAACTATTTTGAGTGATGCAAACTCGATCATGATGGACACAAATATATATTTTTTGTACATCAGGGGATACAAAGTCACCAGGGTGAAATTTTCGGTTGTAGTATGATAAGTCCATACATCCTTGGGGTGTTTTTTTATAAACAATTTCCTGTTCATTCCAACGAAAATCATTAGAATGTTGGATAGGTTTTTTTTGAACACCCTGATCTACCTATTTTCTAGTGGATGGTAGTGGGAAGTATGGTTGATCCTGCTGTTTTACTTTGAGTAAAAATTATTCATCATAATGTCATGTAAGTCAATGAGTTTGTCGTTCATAATAGACTGGGGGAATCTGAATATATGGATGTTATTAGAGATCATTAATTCAAAAACTGATCATTCCATTAATTCCATATTAAGAATTAGTTTTTCCCACTTGGATAATAAATCTGTCATGGTCAGAGAGAACCTGCTCTTGTGAGATGTCACTAGTGGATAAAACCCCATGATGTTGAGTTCCTTTATTTTAAGGTGCCAATATTATATTGTAGTAAAGAGGGGATTCGGTAGTTTATGAAAAAAAAATTCATGAATCTAACCTGCATGGAAACTCTTGGTTAACATGATACATTCATAGACCATGGTGTTCTAGATGTAGCCACATACTTTTAATATGGTGACAGAGACCAAACCCGGAAAAATGAGCACCACAAGACCTATCATGGACATCCTGAATAACTAGTGGGAGCTCATCTCATTGAATGAAATAGAGGCTAATTCCATCAAACCCATTACTGTAGAGAGCCTTCTCAATGTTAGGCTCATACAATATAGTGAACATCATTTAACATCGAATGATTCACTCTCTTGTGACTTAGTATAGTGGTAGAGTGTTTTTTGGGGATAATCAATGAATAGAATTTATATTCAAAGTCTAATTATGATCTGGGGGTCTAATAGTCATGATGTTGAAGCACTAACTACCATGAGTTTCACATGATAACTGTAGTCATCATTATTTGATGTGACGTGAGTGATGACTCACTAATGTGACACATCAACGAACAAATCATCCTAGTCAGGATTTGCAATCAAAGCTTCCAGACTATCCAATGTATTTTCCTAACCATTCAATTAATGGGTAAGATGAATTACCTCTACTTGTGAAGGGTATTAAGTCATCAATGGTGTGTGAACACTAATAATGGTACTAGATCAAGATTATTGATGATTTAATCACCACTGATTTTATTGACAAAAAACTCAATGTCTTCCTTCACTTGAAAGTGAGTAATGTCAATACTGAGGGACTAACTGTTTCCACTTGTTTGATCCTCACACTTTACCTCATTTTTTGTGCAAAATTCTAATAAAATTAATGACAAGTGCATAAAAACGTTGTCTTGGGTGATGAAGAATATCCCTAGTCCCACTCTATGGAGCTTGGGATGACTGATCCTTCTACCAGTTGGGTTCTAGGGGTCACCATAAAAATAAATCTACTTGTACAGAATGAATTGGTCAACATAAAGGATAAATGCATATGGGAAATCAACATTCATATGATCTTCTTGGAGATCTGGTTGGGTTTCCATGATGTTTTCCAATCATGACACTTGAACGATTTTTGTGAAACAAATATTACATAAAATTGATAAAAATATCACTTCCTAGTGTAGTAGCCTTATAATCAACTTCAGGTGATTTATGAAATATTTTAATGGACCCATGTGGGAAACTAATGGTATGTTTGTATACTTTGGATAATGAGAGGATTTTTTTCACTGAAAAATCCAATTCAAGATAGCTATACTCGATAGGATAGTATATGTACTATACATTAATGAGCATGCAACTAAGATACTATATAATATTCTCTTTTCCTTTTTTGTTCTTCAAACTGAGAAGGGTTCTAAGGGATCATTCTATTGTGTTCGCATAGAAGAATAAATTCTAAATTCAGACAGGTGGAATCAGAACCAAAGGCTATAAAAGATACTTCTTGATCTCTTCAAATGCATCATGCTACACTTCATCCCACTTGTAGTCAACACCTTTATTAATTAGAATATATTTGGGATTAAAATATCCAATTATATTTATAGTGAACTGATTTATGTAGGCCATGTGGCCTTGAAGTACTCCAATATCCTAAAATATTTCTCACTGGAGGCATAATGATAATGTTCTTGATCTTATCTAGGTTGAAATTGAGGAATGTGTATCTGATGATGAAGCTGATAAACATCCCATAGGTACCCACAAAATCACATTTCAAGGGGTTCAACTACAAAATCTTGGAGCATATGAAGAAAAAAAATTCCTGATACCTCTTATATGGTCATGTTGCTAGTTGTATTTGACTAATAAGTCATATATGTAACATTCAACTAGAATTGTGAGGATCAATTTGAAGATGCAGTGTATGGAATGATGATATGTGGCTTATACATTATTCATAATGAAGTGAATTAATTTATAAAAGATTTTACATTGTTCTTCTCTTAAGGCTTTGGGATCCTCATCTATGAGGGCCATCCAGATCATCTTGTTCATAGAATTTCCATCCATGAAGGAGAGAAAACAAATCCCATATTTTGAATTGATCAACATTACTATCAATGGAAGGTGAAAATATTCATTCAAATAATGATGGTTGACATCATGAAAGTTAATAAAAACACTCCTCTACATGTTCTTCTAATAAATTTGGTTGATTTTTGATATCCATATGTGGTACTAGAAGTTCATTAAGAAATAGGATTTTATATGCTTGCCAACATCGGACTCAAATATGGCACCATGAGAATGGATAATTTTCATAGGAAGATTCATGAACAAATGATGGGTTATTAAGAGACTAGGACAACCAATGACAACATGTGGTTACTTTCCTGGAATATCGTTATGGATCTAAGAGTACAAATCATGTTGTTGCTCTACGAAATCCATGTACTACTTCTTTTCCTCTAGTGACATGGTTTCACTAATCAGAGTTGGTGTTATATCTTCCTTGGTTCCATGATTCAACTAGACCAGCGTATTGATAGTGGTGGAGAAGAATTTTCCAAAATTTATAGGAGTGACATACTAACCCTCTTTATCATATGAGGAAGAAGAATCATCATGATGAAATGGTTCTTCTAGAATGATTTATTCTAAGAAAACATTGTTTTCCACTTTGGAGGGGTGGAATCATTAATAGGGGATTCCCAGTCTACTAAAACCATAGAGATAGAGTCTTTTATTTCAATTCTATTATGCCTATGATAGTGGCCTCCATGCTTGATATCAAAGCAATGGTGATGGGTTGACCTGGGTTGGTTCAAATCATCCTGGAGTAATGGGATATTATGATCCACATTTGTAACCATTGTGCTAACATCTTAATACTTAACAGGGGTGGGTGTTCTTGAATCACATCATCCCAGTCTGTGTAGAAGTATGAAGTAATATTCTTATGTTTATTAAACAAAGGGATGCGACAACCTTTTCACCAAGAAATGAAAATTAAATTCACCATTTAAGGTGTTGTATCCTCCTATCGATGAATTTGGAGGATGAATTATTCATCCAAATAAGTATGTTGGATAGTTTTGATAGTGGTGTGTTCAACATCAGGGTTATAAACCAAATTTTTCTTATTCATGTAGTTTCTAGCATCCGTATTTAAGGATTCAAATGAGTCTATCACCTTGGATCACAATTAAATGACAATTATGGGAGTATATTATTAATGAATGATATGAAGAGAGAACTGGCGAATGAATATGGATCCATGTTTGACCCATCAATATGATATATGTAGTGTCCTATGATACAGCCATGAACTCAGATTCTTCTAAAAAATGAAAAAATATGTCATCAAAATGATCCTTCCCCATGGTCTGTTGGCGGTGCCATCACAACTACAAATCTTCAGGTCAGATGGCTCATATCTTCTTTAGTCAGTACTATCATGTAGAGCATTCGAGATGGTATGGGATTGATCCCAAAGCCTTTAATGAATAAACATTGTTAAACCTCCAGGACATTAAATTGGTGTGTGATGTACCATGATATGATGTTCCACTACACTTGAGAACCCTCATCTATTATGGAGAATGAGATGATGGCTAGAAATTATTCTCACTCAACTTCCTCACCATATAGGGTCTATGTCGATACAACATGTATATAAAAATGTTTGGGGATATTTGAGTATTATTTATGGGCCTCAAAAATATAATGTTATAGAAATAGTGTCAAAAAGTATTGAGAACATCGTGTGATTCCTAGTGAGGATCTTCCACACATCGCACTTCCATTCCACTCACATATTTCTACCTGTAGAAGGATTTGTTTCGGTAGGATGCATGACATGTACTACTGAATGAGCCGTTGAATTTCTACTAGATTTGGACAAAGAAAAATAATTTTCAGAAAACTCAATTAAAATAACCACTGGATGACTGTTTTTTGGTTGGGGTATTGATTTAGCTTGTTGAGGATAGTCATGATACCATCATGTCTATTTTAATGGGTTGAGTAGCATGGTCAACGGTGATGGAAATTTGGAAAGAACTATTTGGGATGACTTCTCCTGTAAATCCTTATGCAGAACATATTATCTAGTCTCGATCACAAGCATATCCTAGATTGAAGTATTAGACTTATTATTTTGATAGTTTACATTCTGTCGTAATATTCATCGATGTTGTTGGCAAGAAAAAATCCAGAGAGATTATCGGCTACTCATAATCATTATGGGCAATTTTGGGGTCCTCTAATTAAATACTATTAATGGAGGAATACTCTAATAAATTATAGAGGAACCCACCAAAATATGGTGGATGTAGGGTTAAATTCCCAATTTTGGAGGCATGAAATCACCATGGGTGATTAAATGTTTCATCATCATCCAGGTACGTTTCTTTCTCATTCATCTTTAGTAAAGGCTAATATGATACATGGAAGGATATGATGGAGATATTGAGGAATAAAACAGATAATGAATGAACACATTAGGTCATTCATGATGGCCTATGATGGCTCAAATGATGTCATGGGTGTGTGCAACTTCTCTGTGAGGCAACTAGTAGTAATACTTTTGAGTCCTATGATTGTAAACCACATTACATTCATTAAAACTTTCCATTTTTTTCATGTTGGAAGAGATGTGTGCTACCTATTTAATAATATGGGCCAACCTGACCACACCATTATCCACATTGTACTGGTTCCAATCCATCAACACATCATTTCATGATGTTATTTCTAGGAATTTTCTAGTATGGGAAGTGGTTAGGATGATTGATATGCTTGACCTCATGGGATGTCTTACACTCTAGCAGCTTTAGGACCCTGTGTCTTAAGGGACTATGGTAACAACCAGTGTACTATAATTATTTATATGAATAGGTCTATAATCTCCAATCTAGGATGGGAGGTCAATGGGAATTAACTCGATAAGGTACTAGAGCCTGATTGGGGGCCAAATCCACATTCTCTCACCTTGGTAGTGGTCCCTTATGGTGGAGTGCGTAATGAATTTATAATGGATAATGATGATCATTTTGGGGGATGTAGTGCTCGATGGAGCTACGCTTGGTGATGATCTACAAGAAACAACTATAGTAGCTCAGGGGACTCTACTTGCAAAATGGACAAAGTTTATACCATGGTGGATCTTTGTAGAGGATATTAAAGAGGAAACGAATATGCTTTCATATCATGATGCATGGATTGTTCAAGGTGCAGAGCCTTATCAGAAAAACTATAGAATCCCTTGGGAATGTTTTAGTGATTAGTCTTGGAACATGTTTAGTCTAGTTGTTCCATATTAAAAATGTAAGTATATTCTCTTGAGTTAGCATCATTTCAAGTGAGTACATGAGGCACTTCTACAAAGATACAATATATGTGACCTGTTCATCAGACCATTCCATGCACTTGAAGAGGTCGACACTACTTTTTTTTATGTTATAGTGATTAAGTGAAAGAGAAACTACCTGCAAAGAACTTCCCAACAAATTATGAACGTAATTGGTAACTGGATATAAGAGATGAACGTAGCCCCTTCTATTTTTTGAATGAAATATTACAAATTTGATGCTTCCAATCGCTCTAGGTTCCCCAACATGGGTATACAACTTCAAATAAAGTGGGTTAGATTCTATAGGGGTCTCCCATTCCTTGTAGGGTGAGAAACTAGGGTTACCTATGTTTGGGGGTCCACAAATGTCATCCACAAAATCTAGATATAGATTTACATAAGGAGGGATCACCACCTATTTGGTATCTAAGACATCGAGGGGAGTGGTATTACTTGCTAGAAGACCATCCTAGTAGAGATTTATATAATTATCAGGATTCATGTCTACTAATAAATTAAGAAGATCATAAGCACGAAAAGTTGGCTCAGCAGCTCACCATGTGAATTGTGGTTATCTTGAAATATATCTTAATCTGGGACTCGAGAATGTTTCTTACACTACTTAGGTTGATTGGGAAAAACATACTATGGTCACATTCCATAAGGTCCATCCATTTCTCTATTTTTATACACAAGATCTTTGAGCTCAAATGGGGGAACCTATGAAAGATGGAACAATGGCATTCCCTGTTACCCCAATGGGGGAGGAAAATGAACATTCTAAGGATCACCATAATCTTGGAATTTCTAATTATGGTTCATGTCGATGATTGTATTTGTATATTAAATATGTTGTTGCAAGGAATCCCTAGTGGGATCAACATCTATCTTCTATGTGTCATCATAAGGGTAATAGGAATTAGAATTATAGACCTTTTCTATACCATTATTTATATTTGGACTAATGGGAAGGGTGTAGGCAGTCTCCATGTTTTTGTTCTTTAATATTAGGTGGTTTAGAAACCTTCTATGATGTTATAGCTGATACCATGCCACCTTTGAATTTCAGTCCTATTTGATGGATCCTGTGTCGATGCCCCCATCCATCAGAAATGTGTTATTTTCCATATTAACCATTATAGTACCTAAGTGTGTATCCAAGATATCGTTAAGAAAATTAGGGCACCATATGATTGAAATGATGTGTAGAGTATCATATTATCCCCAACAAAAGATTTTTACATGCATGGAAACATATTCAATGATTTTCTGGAGCAATTATATGTTATGGATGCATCTTTATTGAGGGTATGGGTGGTGTTGGGTGATGCTAGATGAAGACCGACTGGGAGTGAAGCAAACCCAACCATATGACATTGATGGGCTATGTCATCCAAGTGATACCATCTCCTTGGATAGAATAACTTATTGTCATAGATGGTAAAAGTAGTCACTCAGATCGTCCAGTGAACAATTTTGACATGGTCCGTAGTGAGGGACTCTATAATTTCAATGCTAAGATCTTTATTCAGACAAAAAACCATATAAAACATTTTGGTGGCTATATTTTACCTTAGGATTCCCTATTCAGAAGAGAGGCCCAACTATTTGCTATCCCATACTCCAATTGGTGATGGACGAGAAATTGGTAACGATATTGACATGGATTAGTATGGGGGTGAACTAGCTGATAGAGGAACCACAACATTAGCTGATTATTAATTGCATGCAAGATCATCCCCCAAGGGTGGTGTTGTAAAAATAATTACATCTTTATAGGACTGATTTCGTAGCACTAAAACATATGTTAGGGAAGGGGTAGTCATATTTGGGTATACCATATGCTTGTTGTATATCATGCTCTAGAATAAATATTCCTGATCTCATCTTGTGTAAGAGAATGAAATTGGAATTTTTTGGAATGAGTAAACATTGAGACCGTATAAGATAGAAGAATATTCCTCTAGCTACATTTACCTTTGAATGGATTCAGGAATTTTGAGAAACTGGCCTTATGGGTTAGCAAACATTTCCTTTTAGGTTATTTCCTAGTCTTTGATTCCTATGAAAGGGGTGAAGGCTTCATCATTGACTCTCATTCAGCTTTAGATTCTAAAAATGTAATGTGGCTTCCAATATCCTAGTGTTTTTTGGAGTTTTTTATTCATAGATGATGGTTTTGTTGAGTCAATAATGTTTTCCTTATGACTTTTCCATTCCTACTTGTTTTGATAATCACTAACACCTTATCCTTAAGCGAATATGTTTTTACCCCTATTTTACTCCCATAAGGAAAATTTCCTTCCCCAAGGAAATTCATCCTTACATTGTTTTCATTGTTCAATAACATTTTTTTAAAGTGTAAAATTCAAATTGTAACTAAAAACCTCAGAATCGTATAATACTTAGATATGAATCATTCTGTTTAAAACTCAAAATTCTGACCTCCGAACGTCTATGAGTTCGACTCCAAACTCCTACTAGTTCGACTCCGAACATCTAGGAGTTTAACTTTGAACTTCTACCAGTTCGACTCGAGACATCTACTAATTAGACTCCGAATTTCTAATAGTTCAACTCCAAAATCTTACTAGTTTGACTCCAAACATGTACTAGTTTAACACCAAACTTCTACTAGTTTGACTTCGAACTCCTACTAGTTCCACTCAGAACTTCTAGGAGTTCGACACCGAACTTATATAAGTTCATCTCTGAACTCTTTATGTTCATGTTCTGAATTCTTGTGAATCTAGACTCCTAATTTCCTTGAAATTCAGATTTCAGAAATCTATAGAATTCTAGTTATGATTTCCTACAAAACAGAATCCAAATATCTCTTTATTATATACTCTGAATTCTATTTTTAGATAGACTACGAACTTTCATACTTTTCTTACATGCCGAACTTTTATTTACATTCATTCCGAACATCAGTATTAATTATGCTTCCACATGTTCTAATATAAAACGATGGAATGCCTTCAATTATCAACTAACCATTGGTTGAGTGACATGTGTACATGTCCCTCCGAAATTCAATGAGAAATATGATTGTTTGAGGAGGGAGCCGACCATTGTAGCTTCACCTATAAATAGAAGCTAATTAAAAAAGATGATATACAACTTCGACAACACTTGACAAAATTTGTGTTTACATGCTGTTGAAGTGATTTATAGAGATAGAGGCTCTTATCAACTCTCAAATATTCATGTAGAAAGTTTGAATAGATTGTTCAAACATTTCCTTGTGCGGACTTGCATCGCGCGACTCTGATTGTTGCTGATTACAATCAAGGGCTTCTAGGGATAGGAAGATAGAGGTGTCGACAACCTGATATTTGAGGGCTTGCGGAGATAGAAAGGCAGAATATGATCTTCATATCGAGGGCTTACCCTGTTGTGGGTAAGACATAATTTTTTGAATGTATAAATCAGGGGACCTTTTATCCAGGGTTGCTAGATACCCTTCTCTTTGGGTTAAAAGAGTTATTGTTTTTTACTTTTATTTTTATTACTTGTTTTTCCCCTGCATTTTGTATTTTTAAAGAATGTATAACTCTCTTATACTCCCTTTATTGTACTATGATTTATTTAGATTCTATACGCTCTAAGGTAGAATTTTAGTTGGTGTAAACTTTTGTTAAGTTTCATTTCCAGAATCACTTTTCCGGAATCAAGAAAGTTTTTAGTACTTTGAGGTGTTGTGAATTTTGGTTATGAAAAATTTCCTTAGGGATTTTTTTAAAGTACAATTCACCGCCCTATTATATTTGATCGTCTCATACTTATATATTAGATCCTATATTTGGTATCATAGAGTATATCATACTCAGATATACCATCATAACAATTGGTATCAGAGGAATTGGTTCCATATGAATTAATCTCACAATTAGTTTCAGAAGTTTTTCCCCATAACATTCGAATTCATATTTCTGGATTAATAATTTTCGGAATCTATTTTTTGGAATCATAGTTCGGATTAACTTTTTTTCTTAGAGATACAATTTATTTCTTGCTTAGGATATTTTCCCTTGCTTACAGACTTATACTTCTAACAAGTTTTTGTGCCAATATTTTTTTTAAGGATTTCAGGTTTAAATGTTTGTTCTATCGACAAAAAAAATCCTAATAGAACACCTATCTTTGATGGTAATGATTACGAATATTGGAGAGATAGTATGAAGACTTTCATTATCAATACGGGGGTAGATAACTTTGTCATGCTTACCGTAGGATACAATATTCTTGATAAGTAAGTTAGTGCGTTTACTAATCAAGAAAAGCATTAATACCTACTCAACTATAAGGTACGCAATACATTGCATTCTAGGAACATATATAGCCAAATTTATTCTTGTGAAGATGCTAACTGTATATGGAAGAAACTTGAAGTTACACATTTTGGTACATCTAATGTGATTGAGACTAGAAGAGCCATGCTCAGAGCATAGTATCATGGTTTTAATTTTCCTTATGGAGAAACAATTTTTAAGGTTCAACAGAGATTCATGAATATTGTAAATAGCCTACAATCTATGGGAGAGAAAGGTCTAGATGATGAATCCCTTGGTGAAAAGATCATAGACATAATTCCCAATGAGTGGAAATCAATGAGAACTGATATCGATGAAAATATAAAGGTTACACAAATATCTCTTGATTAACTATTTGGAACTCTTCTTCAACATGAGACTAGAATAAAAAGAGATGCTGACAACATAAAGAAGTAGAATGGGAATGGTAGTGTAGCTATTACTACAACTTAAAATCACATGAAATCTACGACTCCTGAAAGTGTGACTAGATCCAAATATAAGATGGATTATATCCAATTAGAATCTATTGAGAGTGAATTCTAATGAAATTGAGTTAGCTATTCTTGGTCGAAAGATGAAGAGGATAGGTGGACAGAGAAATTTCCAATCCAAGTATAAGAAGAAGGAGAGGAATGATTAGAAAGATTCAGAGGTCACATGCTATGAATACAAGACAGATGCACACATAAGATCAGATTGTCCTATGCTCAGGAGAAATGAATGAAAGGAAAGGCATTCTGAGAAATACAGGAAGATGTTTTACAAAGCTAAAGCTAAGAATGTTCTGAAATCCAATGACACCTGGAGTTCCAGGGGTGGTGACTATTTAAATGAATCATCAGATTATGAGTCTTCAAAACCGAAGAATCTTGGTCTAATAGCTAGACTACCAATTGAAAATAATTGCTTTATGTGTAAGGTACACAATGTTGAATGCATGACCAATGTTTCTCTAAATGCTAATGATAGTAAATATTATAACTATTCTGTTGAAGAATCTTCGTTTGATAATGAAAATACTCTACCTACCTATGAAGAAGTTTCTAGGTTTTCTAGACTTAGTGAGATTGAGAACGTAAAACTCATGATAAATATTGATAAGGAAAACTCTTGGAATACTCTTCTTAATAATTAAATATCAGATCATTCTAGAGATCTTGAAAAGAAAAATGATTATTTCGAAAGTGTTTCAAAAAATCGTGAGGATGTAATTTCTGAGAAGAATTAACTTTATAAAGATCTAGAAAACACAATTTCACTGAAAAATGGATTTGAACCTAGATCGAGCTCCAAATCTGTTATTTTTGAAGATATGAACTTAGTTATTAAACTCAAATACGAAATATTATCTTTGAGGAAATGTTTGTCAAACTTTACCCTAGGTAAGGAAAATTTTGATAAAATGTATTCACAAATCTGGCCTTTAAGTAATAATTCTGGTTTTGGTTACACTAGTTCTAAAACGATTTTTAGTAACAACTACTTTGTACCTCAATGTGACCCATTTTGCATAAACTGTCAATATGGTTCTCACTGAGAAAAGAATTTTTCCTTAAAAAACCCAATCATTAGGATTTCATAAGACATATTTTTCTCTGAAGATGTGGGTACCCAAAATTTTGCGTTCTGAAATTTCCGGATCCAAGAAAGTCTGGATTCTGAAAACCTAGCTTTTTATTATTTTCAGGAAAATTTGGAATGTACCAACATAAATACTTGGTACATGGATAGTGGATGTTCCCAGCATATGACTGGTAATATAAACTATTTAGAAAAGATTTTCAAGATGAAAGGAGGAAAAGTAACTTTCAGAGATAATGCTCAGGGAGAAATTATTGGTATAGGTAACATTTTTCTTCATGGAAAAACTCTGATTTCAAATGTTTTATTTGTTAAGGGTCTTAAGCACAACCTCATCAGCATAAGTTAATTTTGTGATGACGGCTACCTTCTGCATTTTAGGAATGATAAGTGTATAGTAAACAATTCCATGGAAGAGTTTATTTTTTTTGCCAAAAGGTAATAGAATGTTTACACAGTAAACATATAAGACCTTATAAGCCAAGACTTACCTTTCCATAGTGTAATGGAAGATCATTCTTGGGTGTGGAATAGAAGGTTACGACACTGTAACATTTGGAACTTATGCAAACTCTCTATGAAATGTTTAGATAAGGATCTACCAGAGCGTAGATTTGATTCTTCAAAAGTTTGTGACCCCTTTCAATATGGAATGCAACATAAATGAAGTTTTAAATCAATTGGTGAAGTCTCAATAATTGATTCACTATAGTTGGTTCACATGGATCTTTTTGTTCTAACACAAACTGGATGCATTAGGGGAAAGTATTATGTATTAGTCTTAGTTGATGATTACACTAGATTTACATGGGTCTATTTTCTATCAAAAAAGTCTGAATATTTTTCTTATATCTAATGTTTTAGAACCCAAGTCAAAAATGAGGAAAACCTTCCATTAAAAACTATTCATAGTTCTCTTGGAGGAGAATTTCAAAATTCTGATTTGGAAACTTTTTTGTAGTATAAAAGGTATTACTCACAACTTCTCATCACCCAAATCACCTCAACAGAATTGATTTATTGAAAAAAGAAATATAATTATTCATGAAATAACTATAACCATGCTGAGTTAGTATTCTATATCCAAATATTTTTTAGTTTAATTAGTAAGTACTTCTTGTTATACAATAAATCGAGTTTTGATTAGACCTTATCCTAATAAAACTCTATTTGAGTTATGGAGTGGCAGAAAACCTAGAATTTACTACTTTGGGGTTTTTGGTTTCAAAATATTCATTCTGAATACTAATGATAATTTACACAAATTCACACCAAAATAAGATGAATAAATTTTCTAATGCTGCTACACAACATCTAAGGTTTATAGAGTTTTCCAAAAAATCACTTGTATTGTTGAAGAAACAGTACATGTCAAATTTGATGAAACTGATCCTTTTGTTTTTAAACAACCCCAACCTCTATTCTCAGATGTGTTTTCAAAAACTGATTATCAACCTTTGATAGAAAACCCTTTTGATAAGGAAAATGTTCAAGAAAATGTTTATAAAACATTTACCCCAGAATATTTCCCACCCCATGTTTATGAACATGTTTTAGAAAACCCAAATTTGTCATTTCTAAAGAATCATCCCAGTGATAGCATCATTGTTGATTTCAATCAACCTATACAGACTAGAAGTTCCTTAAGAAATGAAGCAGAACATCTAGAATTCCTTTCCCAATTAGAACCAAAAGAACTAATGAATCTTTAGGTGATGATGATTGGATTAAATCCATGCAAGATTATCTAAATGAATTTGAAAGGAATAATATATGGACCTTGGTTGATAGACCTACAGAAACTTCTGTAATTGGATTAAAATGGGGCTTCAAGAATAAGTGTAATGAAAATGGAGTCATCGTTAGGAATAAAGCTCGATTAGTTGCTAAATTCTATAATCAACAGGAAGGAATAAACTATGAAGAAAACTATTCTCTAGTAGCTAGACTTGAATCTATTTGTATTTTACTTTCCATTGTAGCATTCTTCAATTTCAATCTTTTTTAAACAGATGTGAAATGTGCTTTCATTAATTGTTATGTTCTAGAGGATGTTTTTGTCAAACAACCTCCTGACGTTGAAGACACAAAACATCCTGATCTTGTTTTTAGACTTACCAATGCTTTGTATGGCCTTAAACAAGCCACTCGATCTTGGTATGATAGACTTACATGATTTTTTCTTTAAAATAACTCTATTATGGGAAATGAAAATCCAACCCTTTTTATAAAGAAAGATAAAAAAAATGTTTTGATTGTTCAAATTTATGTTGATGACATTATAATTGGTTCAACTCAGCAATATTTAACTGATTCCCTTACGGATCAAATGAAATATAAGTTTTAAATGAGTTTGACGGGTGAGTTAACATTTTACCATGGTTTTTAGATTTCTCAAAAACCAGAAAGAATTTATATATCTCAATATTAGTATATGAATGATCTTCATAAAATGCATGGATATGACAACACCAAAAGTATTATAACTCCCATTGGTACCTCAAACACAGTTGATCTCGATGAAGCTAGGAAACCAGTAGATCAAACATCTTCTAGAGGTATGTTAGGATGCTTACTATGCTAGACAGCTAGTTGTCCAGACTTAATGATTTCAGTATGCTTATGTGCAAGATATCAATATAATCCTAAGGATTCTCATTTAAAGGCAGTGAAAAGATTTTTTTGCTACTTAAAAGGAACAATTGATCATGGAATATTTTATACTTTTTGAAATGATTTTATCTTAAAATGTGTTTTAGATGCTGACTTTGGTGGGTGTAGAAAGGATAAAAAGAGTACATCCGGGACATGTCATTTCTTTGGAGATTCATTATTTTCTTGGTCATGCAAGAAGAAATATTTTGTAGCACTATCCACTGCTGAATCTGAATATGTAGCACCTGGAAGTTGTTGTGCTCAAGTGTTGTGGATATAGCACACACTCACAGACTATGGTATGAGTTTTACCAAATAACAAATTTTTTGTTATAATAAAAGTTCCATTTCCCTCAGTAAAAACCCTTCACATCAATCTTGTGCAAAACACATAGATATTAGGCATCAAATTCTTAGGGATCACACAAAAAATTGAGATAACATTTTTAATTATATTGGAATGCAAGATCAACTTGATGAACTTTTCACAAAATATATACCCTATGATAGATTTGAATACATTAAACAAAAGTTTGGAATGATAACTGTAATGTAATCTTACTTAATTTACCACCTGTTGAACCAATCTCATTAGAGATATAAACTCCTTTTCATAGGGGGAGTACATCTATTTTGAAGTATTTCAAATTTTTCATAATGAAGTTTTTAAAATGTCTTTCGTAATATAGTTTTTCATGTTTCTTATAAAAATGTTTTATGAAATTTTCGGAATAAAAATTTTATTAATGAAGTTTCCGTACTTGAAATTTTCATAATGAAGTTTTCGTACTGTAAATTTTCGCAATGATGTTTTTGTACAGGAAATTTTCATAATGATGTTTTCGTAATGGAAGTTTTTGTAATGAAGTTTTCGTACTGGAAATTTTCGTAATAAAGTTTTCATACTATAAGTTTTTGTAATGATGTTTTTGTACAGGAAATATTCATAATTATGTTTTCGTACTAGAAAATTTCGTAATGATGTTTGTGTATTGGATTTTTTTCGAAGTGAGATTTTCGTACTCAGTTTTTTTTCATCGTCAAATTTTCGTCAAGAAGAATATTAACTATTACGAATAATCTTCCTAGCCTATCTGAAAGGTATGAATTCCTTACTTAAGTTTTCATAGTCATTTTTAGTTTTAGTTATTTTCTCTTGAAGTTTAATTTTTCAGATTCATTTTTCCTTAAATCCGATTTTTTTTAAAACCTAAAAAGATCGGATTCAAGATTTCCTTACGGGTATGTTTTCAACCGAAATATCATATCAGGGAGTTTCTTCAACTGTTAGATTAGTTTTGGATGTTGAAAGGTCACTTTCATCTCCTATATAAAGGACCCGTGATGGTTTTCCCACATGGTTATCAAGATCATGCATCTCAAAGTTCTTTTTCTCAACAAAATCCCATTCCAAATATCTAAAAGATCTCCAGTCCGAATGTCTGCCGAAGCCCAAGAATGTTCGGTTAAGCTAATTTCAGAGTGGCTAATCTAGAGAGAAAGGTTGGTGCATCCTAATTTTTACAAAAAGTATGATTCTATAATTTCAAAGAACATAAATCTCAGTGGATGTGAAAGTATAGATATTTCAAAGACGGCAGATCAAGATGTAGTTTATCCGGATCATCTTATAGAAATCTATGAGTCAGTGTGATTCATTAAGGAAGTTGAAGGTGAGATATTTTCATTCAAAGCTTATGAAAAATCCTACAAACTCTCTTACACCAAGGCTGCATTCTTGGTGGGCTTATCATACGAAGGTGAAGCCGAATTTTGTTCACACAAGTTGCCGGATGTTCATGGAAGTTTCAACAAGGTGAAGGATATGGAATCCCGTGGGCTCAAAGATGAAAAAAACAAAGATTTTATATCTATCTACCAACAAACATAGTCTACAATTATGCGTAAAAGGTCTCATTATTCCAAGAAGGCATGATAAGGATACCCTTAAGAAGAGTGATATGTACATCATAGATTTTTTGGTAAATCTAAGGAAGGTGAACTTCATGAAGCTTGTCCTTATCACAATTTATAATATCACGAATTGAAATATTAGATCTTATATCATTATGTATCTGAAATTTCATTCTAAGCTGATAGTTCGTTTCCTAGAATCCTTTATAATTCCATGCAGCTCAAAGCCTAGGATCTGCATGGTGATGCTGATTAGTGATGACACCTTAAAGGGAATGAAAGATGGTTTTTGAAAATAGATAGGGGAGTTATATGATCAACCAGAAGAGGTGGAAGAATCTATTCTAAAAAATTTGGAGAAAGCTGAACCATTCAAAAAGGCCGAAAAGAAAAGGATGTTTAATGAAGTGGAAGATGACGGTAAAATTCCTATGTCTAAGAAAGTAGAATCTGCACCTCCTAAACCCAAGAAACAAAAATCATATCCGGATGAGGTTGTTGTAAAGTGGAGGGAAGATAATGAAAAGTGAATTGAAGGGGAGAAATAGTTTGTCTTGGACCCTGCATAGGCTAAGGCCTTGAAAGAGAAAGCTGTTGATGAGTTAGAGAAGAAAGCTAAAGAGAAGATGATGAAGAAGAAGATTTCAGACGCAAAGATTGTTCAATCTCTCTTGAAAGCCACTGATAAAGCCTCCGAGAATATTCCCATTCTGAAGTATTTCTTGGTTGGATGTTTACCAGAAACCCTAGGGAAGAAAGTTATGACTCCGTAAATATCTCAAGAGAAGGTTGATCAAGAAAGTCATGTTGATAAAGAAGTAATGAAAAAGTTTAGCAAGTTTTGGAGGAACTTCAACAAGCTGATATGAGTGGAGATTCTGATGATATAATTAGGAAAATCAAGGAATATCAAGAAAAGGAAAGTGCTTCCAGGAAGTTTTCACTTTGGATATCTCCAGCTGGATCCTCAAAATTGGCTACACCCGCAGATGAATAAAAGGGTGAAGTGGAAGTGAACAAACCATCTGAGGAATAAAGTCATAATCATGACTGTGTTCTTCCTGAAGAAATTGGAGCTGGAGTTGATAAAGTGAAAGATGATGATGACAAGATTGTGCAATTATCTGAGAGTGAGCATATATCCCCAAGAGAAGAGGCCATTCCAAGAACCAGTAAGAGTAATCAAGTATCGGTTGAAACCCCAACGAATGATATCATAAAGAAGAAGCATGTTGGAGGCTCTTCTAAAAGGAAGCTGGTGGAAATTGAAGAAAAAAATTCTCCTAGAAAGCTATCTGATTCGGAGTCATCTACATTTGGACATGATTTTGTGGTTGAGTCCCTGAAGATGTTAGTAGACCCCATTCTGATCTTTCCTACAATAGACTCTAGATGCCATATGCTTCCAAACAACTTGAATCAGAAGTCAGAATATTTATCCATGGTAATAGATAAATGTGTGTAGATTGATACAGAGTATAAAAATTTTCTGATCAACCCTGCGGTCCACAAGAAGTCATGCAAAAAAATAACTCTTTGGTCTTAGATAATTTTTGATGATATGGGCGACCTTGATCAGTTCCAACTAGATGTTAAAGAATCTTTTGGTACAGCGGATGTCAAAATCAAAAATAATTCAGATAGTTTTGAGGATAATCTGAACCTAGTGAAAAATATTGGGATTCAAGATGTCAAATATCTAAACGGAATGTTGAATTATGTTTCTCAAGGTTTGAAATCAGGAATAGATCTCCGGACCAAGATAGAAGAGAATATAGTGAAGTAAGAGGAGTTTCTGAAGGCTCACGAAGAAGCCCTGAAGGCTCAAGAAGATTGAATCACATCCCTAGAAAAGCAAACTGAGGAGGAACGTAAAGAGCTGAAAAAGCTGAAGACAATTGTGCAGAATCTCTTTCCAATGGAAAAAAGAAACAAAATAGACTCAATCCAATCTTTTGTTGCATTTGATTTTACTTGTAAAAATTCATCCAATTATAATTGAATTGTGGTTGCTGGTTTTGTTTGGTTGTCTTTACTAATGTTTCAGGTACTTTATTGTTTTTCCATTCCATGAAATTATTTTTGAAAATAAAAAAGGGGTAGAAGGAAAAATAACCATTAAAAATGTGGACAAGGAAAAATCTAAAATGGAGAAGAAAAATTTCTATGTTAAGAACTATCCTTAAGTAAGGGGGAGTTCTCATTACGAATTATACATTCAAATGAACTATATCATTATAGAAATCTAGAATTTGATCATCAGGGTTTCAAAGCCTAAGGGAGAGTTAGTCGTATTCACCATTGTACATAAACAATGGGAGATAATATTTAATTTCAATGTCCAGAAATTTATTCTTAGTCCATACATTCTTTTTCATAAGTATGTTTGTGCTTTCCAAAAAGAGGGAGATTGTTGAGTCAATAAGGTTTTCCTTATCACTTTTCCATTTCTTCTTGTTTTTAAAATAAAAAACACCTTATCTTTAAGAAAATAGGTTTTTACCCCTGTTTTACTCCAATAAGGAAAATTTACTTCCCCAAGGAAATTCATCCTTACATTGTTTTCATTGTTAAATAACATTTGATTTTTATGTGTAAAATTTGGATTGTAACTAAAAACCTCAGAATCGTATAATACCTAGTTTCGAAGCATTCTGTTTAAAACTCCAAATCATGGACTCCGAACTTCTATGAGTTCGACTCTAAACTCATACTAGTACAACTCTGATCTTCTAGGAGTTTGACTCCAAACTTCTACTAGTTCAACTTCGATCTTCTACTAGTGTGACTCCAAAATTCTACATGTTCGACTCTGAACACCTACTAGTTCGAATCCAAACTTCTACTAGTTTGACTATGAACTTCTACTAGTTAAACTCCAAACTCCTATTAGTTCGACTCTGAACTTCTACGAGTTCGACTCCAAACTTCTATAAGTTCAACTCTGAACTCTGTAAGTTTAGGTTCTGAATTCTTGTGAATATAGACTCCGAATTTCGTTGAAATTCAGACTCCAGAATTCTATATAATTCAGGTTCTGAATTCCTACAAAATAGAATATGAATATCTCTTTATTATAGAATCCTAATTCTATTTTTAGTTAGACTACGAACATTCATACATTGCTTACATTCTGAACATTTATTTACATTCATTCCAAACATCAGTTTTACTTATTCTTACACTTGTTCTAATATAAAACGATGTCATGCCTTCAGTTATCAACTAACCGTTGGTTGAGTGACATGTTTACAGGTCCCCCAGAAATTGAAGGAGAAATATGACCATTGGAAGAGGGAGCTAACCATTGGAGCTTAACTTATAAAAAGGAGCTCATTTGAAAAGAAGATATGCAACTTTGACAACACATGACGACATCTGTGCTTATATACTGTTTATGTGATTTCTAGAGAGAGAGTCTCTTATTAACTCTAAAAGCATCATGAAGAAAGCATTAACAGCTTGTTCAAACATTTCCTCATGTGAACTTTCTTCATGCGACTCTGATTGTTTTGATTACTATCGAGGGCTTCCGAGTATAGGAAGACAGAGGTTCCGACTACATGATAGTTGAGGGATTGTATGGATATCCAGACATAATCCAATCTTTGTATCGAGGGATTACCCTAATGTGGGAAAGACAGACGTTCATGATAGTATAAATCAAGGTACTTTTTATCTAGGGTTGTTGGATACCCTTCTCTTTGGGTTAAAAGAGTTATTGTATGTCACTTATAGTTTTACTACTTCTTTTTCCGTTGTATTTTGTATTGTTAAGAAAAGTATTACATTATTATACTCCCTGAATTGTACAATGATTTAGTTAGATTCTATAATCTTTAATGTAGAATCATTGTTGGTGTAAATCTTTGTTAGGTTTCATTTCCAGAATCACTATTCTGGAATCAAGCAAGTCTTTAGAACATTGAGGTGTTGTGAATTTTGGTTATTCCAAATTTCCGTAGGGATATTTTTTAAAGAAGAATTCACCCCCTCTTGTATAAGAGAATTTCATACTTCTATATTTGATCCAACATTTGGTATCATAGATTATATCATACTCAAACATATCATCTAAGCAAGTTTTCCCTTATGCCTTTGGATGGCTACTTAGTGTAGATAGGCTCTTTGACATGGTTAGTACCTCTATTTTGGACGATGATGAAGCAAATGGGACCTTCACTCTAATTTTTTGCGTTATGGGAAGGGCCTCTATAATGGTTGTAGTTGGTCCAAGCCAGACCGCCACTTTCACCCATGAAGGAGTGGGTATGACCTCTACTCTGGGGGTTTGATGTCTGTGGAGGACCATAGAATTGATCAAGATGGAAACATAGAGGACCTCTATGATGTATGTCAATAGTGTGGGTGGAAATCTACTACAATTTCTGGAAACATATGGAGGGACTCAATGTTAGTCTTAGAAGAATATGGTAGGAACTATACTATAATATAAAACTATATACAGAGGTCCTCCGTACTAAGTATTAATAAAGCAGGGAGGACCTCCATCTTGATTGATGTTGGGATGGGGAGGCCTCTAAAGAAGATGGGAGCACTGTGAGGATGATCTTTGTGCCAGTGTACTATGAAACAATGTGGGACCCTATGTTAAAAAACTCTAAGTACGGGGAGGACCTCTATAATGGGGAACAAGGTTGGTCCTCCACTTTTTCTGATGCAAGGAACATGGGTAGGACGTCCATGATGAATGTGAAAGTGGTTAAGGCCTCTTATTTTATTGGTTTTAGTATAAGGATAACCTTTGTATTGAATCTCATCATCACAGACCAGCCCATAATGGGTATTGAGGATGTGAGAAGCATACCAAGTCATACCAACCTAACTCTGGGGTGGTTGAGGCCTCAAACCCAACTTCACAAAGAAGGGTCCCTTATCTATAGTTGTAGAGATACGGTAGAATGTATCCAGGGTTGTATAACCCACTTGATCTATGGAAGATGATTCCCCATTTGGGTTTCCTGCCGTGATTATGCCCAATGTTGGCATAAGTAAATTCATAGTGGGGCTAATACATCAGGGGTGTATCCCACCTATTCTTCTCCCTATAGGACCATTCAATGGTGGAATTGACTAGTCCAGGCGGGAGCCCTCTTGGGGGGTTCTAGGGATATAGTCATTGTTGATGTGACTCAGGTTTACACTACCTCCTCAGCATAGGGGAATGAGTTATGTGATCTCTATAGGGAGAGGATCCATAAGTGGGTTGGTATTTGAGTAGGGTGTAGTTTTTGTTATGTGTTCCTAAGGTGTGGTGATGTCGATAAGTAATAGAAGCCACCTAGTAATGAGATACATATCCATTGTGGCAATTTAACCCTCCTGCTTATATCATTATATGAGGGCTTCGATAAACCTCCTCTAAAACAACTTCAAGGGAGATATATATCCTGCAAGTCTAGTAGTATATGGATTATAAGACATCATAGAATAGGTGGGGTTATTTAGGATCTCTGCATTGACATTACTCCTACCCCTACATCGGTGGGAATTGTGTTGGTGTTTTCTATACATTGGGTCTTGTAATGAATAATGATTCATCCATCAATACGAATAATAGAAAATCCACTCCCAATGACCCATAATAATACAAGATTCAATGTTTCGAGATAGATAGATCCATGCTGATGATATCACATACTAGAATTCCCAATGCCCAACTTCCCCAATTTCTTGTAAGTTTCACACTAGTCCTACTGTTTTCATAGTGGTTTAGGGTGGCAGATAGATGGATCTAATAACATACCAATATATTGATGTGTTGAATTCTTATAGTACCCATGTGAAGGAGAATATTTTTACACACTTTTCACCATTTATGTTTTTGATTCCTCTGTTGTGGTACCCACCTCACATGCTACTTTGTGATTCATTCGATATATTGTTACCAAATTATCACTTTATGTAGGTGGTATAATTCATAATTTAATCAATGTTTAATGATCCACTTGAGAATTATATTGATGGTATGTTAGTTCTTCATTCAATAGAGTCTTTGATGGAGCTCATCCCCTAGTCTGGGTATCCCAGATAAAATAATACGTGTTCATGAACCAAATTTCCAAATCCATATTTTCATCAATGATTGTTAATTATGATAACACTATATAGACATTCTGTGTGGTCATGATAGGGTAACAAATATTTTTTAAGAGAGTAGTCACATTGGGCATTGATGTCATGTTTGGACACTAGGATCAATGGGAAACTATATGGAGGTATATTGGTCACAAAACCTGAGGCATCCTATTTTGATCATGACCTATCTAATGCCTATGACATATCATCCAAGGCTTTCACATAAGAAATCTAATTCTTATCATGATGTAACTAATTCTATATTCACATATCTTCCATGTATTTCACCGTAATAATTCCATGGATAGCAGAAGGTAGCATCATGAGACAGTTCCTGATTTTATTATATGGTAGTGATGGAGTTGAGGATGATCATAACACCATATAGTGGTGGATCTGAATGATACATTCCTATGATATAGCAACTGGAAGTTATATAAGATTGATGGATCTGAATTCCTAGGGGAAGCCAATATAGGGAGTTTTTCTGGTAATGTGAGGATGTCACACCATGAGGGATGAATTGAACACCCTTGATGGTGGATTAGGGAGGTACACCCCAAGGAGGGGAACTATGTTTTACCCTTGGTTGGGATTTATCCTCATAGAGGAATCCATAAAACCTAGTTTAGAATACACGAATCAAAATCCATGTAGTTCGATGGATTGGGGATTACGGATGAAAACATCCAATTATAAGAAGATTTATATTTCATGGATTGGGTGGGGAATAAAAATTTTTGATTCATGGGATGAATATAGGTGTATAGATGATGTTAATGAGGCTTACATGTAGGATATTCCAATGTGGGTTTTATATTTTTACAAGGAGGTGGTGGCCTAGGAAAAATAATGTCCGATCTTGATAAAGTGTTTTGGGGAATGGATGGTGTTTTGGGAGTCCTTATGAGAGAGGCTTCCAATATATCCTGACCAGTTGTAAATAAAATCCAATATATTTTATAAAGGGGAATTATGGGGAATACACCAGAGAAGGTGGCCCAGTGAAATGGAACATATGGTTGTTGCTTATGCATGAATGTTTCCCAATTGAGGGGAAATGATGAGGATTAAATGAGAATGAATTCCCATTAGATATGAAATTATCTAGATTACATGTAGGAAAATCACATAGAAGTGAAGGATGGATATTTAGGAAAATATAACCTCTAACCCCACACATATCACACTCAGTGTGGGAAACCAAAATAAAAAGTAGACCTAAATTTCATGTTGTAAAAAAATTTCCAACGACTGATGTTATGATGTTTAAACATGAAAGATTCCCAAGGTGAATATTAATCCATTTAAAGAGGATATCATTCCATATGATGAATATCGCATTACCTATCACTCATACATGTGGCATCATTTCATGTGTGTGAAGGGATTAAAAATTGATGTTTCCTCAGGTGGAATAGTCATCCCACAATGGTATCCCATAGGGGTCGCATGTGGGGAACCCAATGTGAATTGGAAGGGGTGATACTTCACATAACATCAAGATATGATGATGTGGGTGCTAAGTAGGTTTATATGATGAATAATGGATATGGGGGACTCACTTTTCACCACATGGGAATGCATAATCATTCCACATACACCCTTGGGAGGGGCATGGCTTTAGAAATTATAGGATCTGATGGTGTGTAGGAGTGGTCATTCACAAGGTCCAAATTAGCATCTCTCAAAAGAAAACCAATGGGAATTATCCATCATATTATTAGATGATAAATCAATTTAATTTATAATGCAAATGGTATTGAGGATGTCTCTTGGGGAACCAAGAAATTGAAGTGAAAAATTAGAGGGTTTTATGAATGAGGTGAATGCAAGGAATAGGATATATGACCAATAGTTTATAAATAATGGTTATTTTGGATAGATATATTCCATGGATCTTAAAGTGGTTATTCATTAAATATTGGTGGGGTACATGAAAAATTCTGGGTTTAGCAATAATAGGGTTGCATAGAAGATCAGAGGTGCATTCATGTTGGGTCATTTGATCACAATTTCATTAAGATGAATGATGTTGGGAGAGGATTACAAAATTGTGGACCCACTAACAAGAGGAACCATAGGAAAGCTTTCACAAAATATCTCTAACTTAAGGATGTCACCCATTCATGGTGTCGAGGAGTACTAGACTTACTTGTATTATAGTGTCTCATTATGTTCTAGTTGTTCACCATTTAGGTGGTGTGGGGGACCCCCATATATAGAGGATTAAATCAGTTATGTCACACATGATCCTGGTCATGGAATATGTATTATACATGGCTATTTCCTTTTCTACATTTAATGAACACACAACATGATAGTTGATGTTGAATTCAGGGGGGAAGGGGATTGCGCAAGATCGAATGTATTGTTCCTAGATCGGATCTATTTCATAAACCTACCATAAATTTTTTCATGGAATGTGTAGAAGGTTAATAAGATACATAAAATTTGTCACCTTCCACAAAGATATTGATCTGGAATGTGGGCATAAAATGATTTGTGTGCCATCCTCCACAGTCTCGTAATGTTTTATCGAGTCTGCTAATTTACATGGTTCTTCCAATGAATTCCATTTATGACCGCATGTTGAATTTTGTTCCAAAAAACTATTCTTTTCCTTGGTCGGTAACCTAGACCAATAATATTTTCAGGATAAAATTATTCCCTAGTATTTCAGTAATATATTCTATACCATTTATCAATCGATCAATGGATTTATTTATTTTAAAATTTTACGTTTTAGATTAATATTATCATACAACCATTTTTTATCCTTTTCTTTCTCCACGATGAGATTAGTTTTAATAATATCAGATAAAATATGAACATACTTTATAACATTGTATTTGTCTTTGAAATAATTAAAAGTATCATTAAGAATATTTTAGTACTCAATAATTTCATCTTTTGACATATCATCATCATTTAATTCATCGTTAAAATGTTCAAAATTATGTATAAGAGATTCAATAGGTATGTCACTTATATTTTCAACAAATCACATATTTTCTCAATCTGAATTATGTTCCTGAGTTGTGTGTGACTCACTAAAGCTATTCCTAGAGGAACCCCATGTGTATTTCATATATTTGTTATAATTTTTATCATTTTTCTCATACTTATTCAAGTATTTCATATTAGGATAACCTCGATTATCATGTCATTACATTTTATACTCATAACTGGTAATATTATTCGAGTTGTAAAATCATTTCCAATACATTTCCCACTACCCTATACTATCATATTTTCACTTGTATATTAATTTCATAAAGAACAGTTTTATCTTGTCAAATTTCATAAACATCCATTCCATTTTGGCCATTTCCTCATCAATTTTGGTTGGTAACTCATCATAACATGAAATTTCAGCTTATTCCTTTTTATTTTCATTATATATTGATGAATTATCCTAGATGGTAATATATTTTATCATAGGTTCATTATATGATTATTGATTACCCTAAATATCTTCCTAAAATATCATCAACATCCCAACCATTCAATAACAGTTAGTTTACTAATGACACAAGATTTCCATATTGAAACAAATGTCACTCTCCATCTCTCTGGAAGAAATCTCAGTAGTTGCATAATTTGTTCTTTTTTTTCCACTGGATTCCCCAAGGTGCTTATTGTGTTTACTATCACATTTAACATTAGATACATATTGGAAATAAAACCATTAGGTTTCATTTTAAATGTATTATATTTAATTGTGTATGATTTCAATCTCATTTATTTAACATTTGAAGTTATTTTATGAGAAATAGAAAATGTTTCCCCAATATCAAAAGAAATTTTACTCCCATATATCCGGCTACATTATTCATATTCTAAATAAATTTAAATATAATTAATAACTTTTCAATTTTTATTTGAAGATTGTTTTGTATCATCATCCCATGTATTCTAAGCTTTCTTATGTAACTAAGATGTATCATATGTGGCATACCAAATATTTAAACTCATTTTTTCTGTTAGAATTTTTTTTTCTATTTATTATATTTATTTCTATTAATGAAATGAATTTTGATATTAGGATAACCATCAATTCAATTATCCATTTAATGATCTAAATTTATAATTTATTCAAATTTAGGATCATTGAAAAGGAACTAAAATAAGAGATGAAATAATTCTGAAATTTCTCTGATATAAAATGTTGGTTGGATTGAGTATCTCAATAGGTGGATGAATTGAGTACCCAATAAAAATTTCTGTCCAAAATAGGTTTAAATAAAATTCCAAAAATAAGTAAGGAATCCCTGTTAATCAAAATAAGAGATCAATATGCCTTCTGATATTATATTATATTTATCATATAATTGAATAAGTATTAGCTAAAAAATTATGAAATACAAATTTATCATTTCAAATAACTTAAAATATTATGAAAGTATATACAAACTAAGTAATATTAAATATTAAAATATTGATTTTTTATAATTTAAAATATATTCAGTTAGAAATGTATAAATTCAGAAACAAAATAAGCACACATTGTTATGAATATAGGAGGTCTAGTCTCAATCTAATACACATTTATATTCACATGGAATTCAACAACTTCCATAAAGATTATATAAGATAACATTTGATCCCAAACTTAGAATGTGAAAACAAAAGGAAAATATTTTCCTAGGACATGAAGGAAATCATCCAAATAACCATGGGAATAAAAAAACACATTCCACACATGTATCTATTCCACAACACATGAGAAAAAAGTCTAAAATTGATCTATAATATATAAAGTATATTATAGTTAACGTTTACTAGATTATGTGTGTATTTAATTTTCATAGTAAACACACAGTAATCATAAACAGAAGATAATAATATAATGATAAAATAAATTATTTAAAATAAATTATTTTTTCTCAATCAGATATAATCTGAATATTGGGACTCCTTGGATTTTTCTTGAGTAGAATCTCGAGTCATGTTTCTATAATTAATGTATAAAAAACTGTCATAAACTCTATGATTCTTATTGTCGAATGGAACTGAATGTTCAATGTGCTCCAAATTCTGAAGGTCATGTGTAGGAAAAATGAATTATGTAAACTCTCATCAATATACAATCTTTTTAGATATTTAAATATGTTTTCTGACCCCATACATGTTCATTTATATCTCTCACTATCACTTTTCTATTCACAATGGTGTCTTCTACTTCTTTTAACAATGGTATATCGGAATAATCATCTTGATCCTATGATCCTCATACTTGATGATTGAAAACTACATCAATGAATTCCTAAAATATTTTATGAAAAATAATTATATTAACACTCGACACTATATTTAATTATATTGGATTACAAATATTTATTTCAAAATAAACAGATTTAATGATATAAAATATTTTCATTAGTGACAAAAAACTAGTGGTGACTTTAACTGGTGGTCACTTATTAAAATCATGAATTATCTCATTGTTTAGTCTCACCATAAATAAAATCTGATGGTGTGTTATTCTCTTGTAGTGATTATTTATTATACATAGTGAATAGTTTATTCTGACGGTGACTCATTTTCTAGGGGTATGTGTTTTCTATACATTGTAATATTTCCATGGGTCATCTATAATTGTAGTTTTTTTCAATAAATTTTCAAATTTACATGGTTTATATCATATGGTAGGGGTTTTCCATATTTTGAATATTTTATTATGTTAACAAGGGGTCATCCCTAGTGGTAGGTGTTTTCCATAATTTTCCAAAAACAAATATTATGATGATGACTGATTATGGACGTTGGGTTTTCCACCTTGATGAGTTATGTCCGACAGTGTGACTTTCCAACACTCAGTATGATTTTCACTATTCTTCCTTGTAACATATAATTCTACAATAAAACATAAAAATAATTAATAATGTAATAAACATGATTGTGTGATCATTAAAAAAAGTGTTCCAACAACCTTCATATTTAATCAGTGTGATACATTTAGGCATTTTGAGCCCTTAAGAATATGTTTCCCAAATACCTATAACTATTATTTTTGATTTGGACACATCTAATCATTTATTATGTGGAATTATTTCTAGAAAAAAAATACCATTGATTATGAAACCATTATAATACTCTGGGATGTTTTTTAGGTACATCATATTTTCCACTTTTTTCTTATAAATCTTATTTAATGTTAATTTTGAATACTTTTTATCTCTATATTGTATTTAGAGAAATCTCAAATTCTGTGATCCTTTGGAGAGTAAGAAAATTACTTTGAGTGTTTATGGTTATTATCTATATTGTACCTTAAAGTATGAATCCTTTTAATCAATATTTTCTGTGATACAATCTGTTATCTACTAGTTTATTTGTTTATCCACCAATATATTGATATCATATGTTTTAGGGATAAACTAATGGGTCTCTATTTCATGTTGAATTCTTTTGGGTAGTTGAGACCATGTTCTGAATTGGATAACTATATGTTTTTGTAGGATTTTATAGTTTTTAAATATTATCATATATTGATTTTTTTAAAATTTATTGATTTTATTATTGTTTTTCATTCTTTTTTGTAGTAACTTCTGATTATTCCATCCTCCTTTTGAAACTCAATGACATTTTGGGGTTAGAAAGTGAAATTATGGGAAGAATTGTCACACACTAATCATTGATTTTCCAATTACATTTTTTTCCTTTTTATTATATTTACATGAGTTATGTGTTAAAATTATATAAAATTTAATTATTTCTTGGTTCTTGATAATCATGATTGGAAGGTGTACAATTAGTACATACCAAGATACAAATCATTAAAAGTCTTAAATCTTTCTCTAGTGGGAATTCATATTATTGGTGTATATTTTCCGTAACTGTGTGAGAAAAATATAATGCTCTCAATAAGTGTCTGGTGAGGGTTTCATGATTGGTGACTGTTTTGTAATCTATGTTGAAAAACAATTTATCTCTATCAAAATTTTTAAAATCCAAATTTTCATAATTTCTTTCCCACTTAAAAACACTATTTATGGTCTAACCTTCACTTAAACACATGAAAAGTTTTGAGATATCCCATTTAATACCCTCCATTTCCTCCCCATATATTAAAGACTCTCTACCATTAAATATAAGTAATTTCTGCATGGTTTTAACCTACCATTTAATTCCTCCTTCCTCTCCTCTTATTTCTCCATAATCCCATTTTATGAAACCCTATTGGATGAACCATAGGGTGAGGGGTTTACCATATGTTTTAGGATTGATATGTTAGGGTGTGTAGATGATATCTTGGGTGGTTCTATTTTGTTAATCAAGAGTTTCATTACATCCAAAATCCATTTAATTAAGGTGTATCTTTGCATTTGGGTTGAGTACCTTGTATGATTGGGTTCTTGAAATTATTTTCCCATCAAAATAATCCCTCATTTATATGTTTTTTAACAAATGAAGTATGATTAGATAGATAAAATTCCAGGGATAATAAGGGAATTCTCCAAAATAAATGGTTAATCGAACCTAGCATTATTAATAGTAAGGAGAACTCATGTACCCTATGAGATACCATATTCTCCACCCTTTTGATGAAAAAGTAAAAGTCATCTATGAAATAATTGATATTGGGTGAGATATTTTGTAACACCTGTTGATTTAATGGCATGCATATTTTTAAATTTTGTCTCTTCGACAGCAATGTTTTCACACAACACCTAACTAAAATGAACAATGATATACAATTAATTATTATTATTTTGAAACAAATTTTATAACCAAGACGATAAATTGAAAGGATATAATATGGTTTAACAAATTATAAATTTCTTATAATATATATTTTATGTAGTTTTTTTGACATTCATCATAATGGTTTAATTTGAATGAGATAAGAATAACTCCAATTTTATGCATTAAAATGGTATATTATTTTAATGGCAGTTTTACAACCTTTTAATGGAGAAGTTGTTTAAAATTTAACTTATAAATATTTATAAATAATATTGATAAAAATAAACATTTTTTTTAATTTTATATTCAGATTTATCTTTGTGTGGAATAATTGTATTTTTTTAAAATATTTATTGAATAGTGAATATTAAAAAATACTGATTTTAATAAAAATATCATTTCATTATATTTATAGTATATTTATTAATGCAATAGTGACCTCAACCATGATAATAGAAATAATATATAGGAATAATAAATGAGAGTATGATAATATTATATCTTGTTATATGTAAATGAATATTTTAAAATTTTTTATTATGTGCCTGTATTTTTCTTATGTCATAAATATTTAACTACATTTTTTAAATTAATAAAATAATTTAAAATAAAATTTACATAAATATAATTCATTCATAAATAAATATTTTTATGGATAATTATTTTACGATAATTTTATGACACCTTACTTAATTTTTCAATGTGATATAAAAATAATTATAATTTTAAAAAAAGTTATAATTTTAAAATTTGTAAAAATAATTATAATTTTCTTTGGTAGAAATACTTTGACAAAACATGGATTAAAACCTCAAGAAAATCTCTTTTTATTTTGGAATATTTCTTACAACAGATTTCCCACTGAGGTTTTTCTTTAGTCTTTTTGGATTCAACTTTGCTCTATGATTCTTTTTTGTCACCAACATAGAGAAGATAATAAATATATGTTTCTATATTATTATATATCTTAATCTCTTTTGAACTATATTAATGATAACATTGAATGCATATGGTTACTCCGCAAATCTATTAGCACCCAATTAAAATGTTTTGTGGATCTTGAAATATCTTAGCAAATACAGAATCTCTTCTTAATTGTTGTTGCATAGATCCTTCATGTGATATGGTATGATAAAAAATCATTCTCTACCACAATTACTCATTCAGTCTTAATGCAGGTCGGACGTAGAATTTCTTTTCCATTTGGGATGTTTCCTTGATTTTTAAAGATTATTGTGACAAAACTATTGGAGAATTTGGGATCTTCCTTCGACATCAGATTGATGGTCTCTGTAGACTACCAAGGTACACCATTGAGGTGTTTTAGATATCCCTGATCCCAATATGGATAAAAGTGAAAGTCGATGGTGATTCTAAAGACAACATGGGACCAACGGGTTTTGGTTCTATTTTCAGATACTACATTGGTCATTTTCATAGATGCTTCTACAGAAACTTCAGTATTTCCTCATCGATGGAAGATAAAATGATGGGTGTGATCCATGTAGTAGACTTTTCCAATATAATGGTATGGAACACTATTTAGATTGAGAGTGATTAGACCATTATTTCCCATGCTATTTGGAATTGTGTGTTACATCTTTCCTGGACACTTACTACACGTTGGATGAGCATCCTTGCTTTGCTTCTAGAGACCAACTACATTGTCACTAATGCCTTTTGTGAAGCGAACATGGTTGCATACAGTCTTACTAACATGGTAGTTAACTGGGGCATAAAATGGTGTGATGAAATTCATATTGATATTATCCCTCTTTTTTATATTGATTGTAATAAGATTCTATATTTTAGACACATGTAATTTCATTCATTCAATTTAGTAAATTGTCCTTTGGTCATTAGCAGAGGCACTAACTTCATTAAAAATAAGATATTATAATTAAAAAAATAAATTTCTACTATTCCAAACATTTATATACTGAAAATGATTTCAATTTTCATTTCTTCATGTTGAAAAATGGATTGTGTGAATTTTTGGTATTTCTCTAAAATAGTGGATTATTTGATTAGTAGTGAAATATTATAAATTATGATAAATGACAAAGACAGGAATTATTGAGTCATGTATGATGTAGAGATTATTTTGGAGTATTATTTTGAACTAACATTGAATCCTTACTATATTTTTTTATAATAACCAAAACTATTCCTATTCTTGGGCCAAAATAGTTAGCATGTGAATAAAATATCCAAAAAACTGCCCTATCTTCCACTATAAATACCACCCTCACCTCCGCCTCTCTTATCACATTTCAAACTAGTATATATGTCCAATATACTCCCAATAATAATCCCAATTCCCCCCAATCTTGTACCTCTTGGTATTATCAAAACACATATACAAGTTCCGTTAAAGATATTCTCAAGTAGGATAATTCTAGTGGTAAGAATCCCATTTCATTTCTTTTATTTTGTTTTCAATTTATTTTATTTTTTTATCCTTCCAACACCTCCCCAATTACAAAGAGGAATGATATCCCAATTATCATTTATGTAATGTAACTATATCATGTTATTGTTACATCCATCATCAAACTCTTCGAACTGTCTATTTTATTCAATAAATAAATTCATTTCCTGTAATCTGTCAAATTACCGACATCATGGACGATGCCCATTCATTTTCCATGATATCCTTCATTAAATGTCATGAAACCTTTTTTATTGTTGAAGAAAATTATAATACATGTATTACACACTATTTAGGTTTATATAACAATTCTATACACATTATTTTAATTAATATGACAAAACGATTTTGTGATGGTAAAAAACCATCTAAAATAATCTAAACAGTTATCATTAACGAATTACCTATTGATTCGTTATATTCAAGAATTACTAATCGAAACATGTAACCATTTAATTTGATGTCTTTTTTATAATAAAATATAATTCTAATTTTATATTATTACTCACATTTTTCATGAACTACCATACTTGTATACAACTGAACCGATCATTGAAGCCATGAAAACGAACACTCCCAAATAGTAAAATTGTATCTTTTAAACTCATAACAAAAGAGATAAATGAACATAAAATAATTATAATAAATCTAATACATGTACTAATGGTTATGAATTAATTATTTAATGGATTTAATCTGATTATATAGTACGTTTAAGTTAAGTTTATAACACAGTCATACATACGGTAAGGGACTTCGTCTCAATTTCTATATCATTAAGACATACTTGGTATTGCACACCTAAAAATATTTTTAATACTACCACATTGAGAAAAATATTAATTTTAATATATATATATATATATTAAATATCCACATTCTTATATAATGGATATTATTAATATCTTAGATGTATACCATTTTACATTTAGTGTTTATTTTGGATGTTGTTTTAACTGGGAAAATATTAATTAATCTATATCATTTACTGAATAAAGATCTTTATAATGCATAGTTTTATTGAATTTAATATATGCATGAAGAATTATTGGTACATTTAGTGTTGGGAAGTGGCTGCTATTACCCCTTGATGCATCGACGTGTCTCATGAGGAAAAATAGTTGTTGACCAACACAATGTGTTTGTTTTCAAATTTAATCATACAAGTTTCTACCCATATACATAAATCCTCTTGATTTTATAAGGGTTCATGTTCCAGATACATGACTTCCAATAAATAATCCATTACTTCATTTAGTATTCAGTTATTAATTTTGAAGATATTATCACTATGAGAAAATATATGGGGGAATTTTAATTATCAGTATATTGATTGCATGTGGTTTTCAGATTATTTAATGTATCACAATATCAATCCATTATCGACTTTACAACACTAATGATTTTTTTATATAACCCATACTGAGAATTTTAGATCCACATTATTATGATTCTTTTACCCAATTTATGATGTAGAAAACATTCCTTAATCATTCAAGGATGAAGTTTATTAAGATTATTATGTTCTATATTTTATTTACATTCCCAAATGTATTATGGTAATAATATATATCTTCTTTTCCTCCATGAAATTGAAACTGATTGGTCCTTATAGATTTTATTACTTGAAATCATGTCGAAGTAATAAAAAAACGTACTGGATTCAAGGTTTTTAGGTTAGGGTGTTACAGTTAGTATTACGGGAAGTTTTGTAGAAACCTTGGAATGTAGATTTAAAAAAACATAAATTATGGAACAAACCCTATAATAAAATATAAGGATGTGAATAGATTAACATCCAATATTTTTTAAGGTAGATATTATTTTAATTATTCCTAGAAATGAATCCCTCTCTTGGTAATACATGGGGATGCAGTTTTGGAGCAGATGTAACCAGCTGTAACTACATGGACGTGGTGTCCCGGGCCTGACTCAGTTTTACCAGGTATATGACAAGAGGCCTTAATACAACACTAGATTGACACTCCCATGTTATATGATTAGGATAATTCACTTATTCATTACAAACCATTAATAATGGTTTAAAAGAAAACATGTTTACAAAAAACCTTACATATTATTAATAAGTTACATATGAATAAATTTTCAAATCATGTTGAGTGTTTTTCTCTTTTGAAAATATTCAATAAGATTAATAATTTTAATTTTTTATTCCAATTTTTAGCAATGGTTCCTAATAAAATAAAAGTAATAAATATGGGTAAAAAATCATGGGATTTCATCACAGACCAAATCAACATAGTTATGGTTGGAACTGAGAAGATCATGACCATATTAGGACAAATAAATTAGGTTATAATGAATAACCACACTGCACGTTTATTGGTTCATTTCATGCAGTATAATCTCTAATTATTTAGTTGTACTACTAATATAGTGGTATCTAAGCAATGGACCAACTACGAGTAAAATATATTTCATGGATAGGGATGTAGTGAAAATAAAAAGGTTGTTCTGCAATTATATTTCCTCAAGGTAGATGTGAATCAATGGTGGTTATTGATCCTAAATAGTAAGGAGGAAAAAATTGAAAATAAGGAATGGATGTATCTTATGGGAAATTTCCTAGAAAAATACATCCCTTGTGAACACCGAGAAGATATGGAGAGATATTTTTTGAGCCTTAGATTGAATGTGGATGAAAATGATTTCATGTTTGAAGAAAACATTACAAGGTTAGTAAGGAATGTTGTGGACTACATAAGTAAACTTAAGTGAATGATTGAACATTTATTTAATGGTATTAATACAATTCTATGATTTTAATTATTCTCTTTAACATTATCATCATATGAGGATATAGTATATTTTGTTATCAATACAAATAAATAATTATACTAGTAATATTATTTTGAAGTAAAATATGAGAAAAATGGGATGACAGATAAAAATATTGGTAAAGGAAAGAAGGGATAGATGGATTATCCATTATGTGATACTTGGGGAAGGAAACATCATGGTACAAGATTAAAAGAAAAAATATTTTTCTTGAAGTGTGGAGAAAAAGGCCACCATTCATTGGATGTCATGGGAATGAAATAACATTCTAATAACTAATGCATAAAATTGTAATGATACATGGGTCTATGAAAATTAATTCACTAGTCACCAAGGAAATATTCCCCCAACAAATAAAATGGATTAAGACCAAGTATATGTATTTACTACTATTGGAGTGGTATGAGTAAAGTATTTGTTTTTTATATTCATGAATTTTCTTATACTCTAGTACATATTTAATGAATTTGAAGCATGCATGTTTTATAAATGTTTAAGGGTGATAAAGGTACTCATATGTTTGGTAAGTGACAATAAGAGATACAATATGTTGTTTTGGTGAAAATGTAATGTTAAGTGACCTTTATTATAAATTTTTTTTTTCATTTTTGGACAATCATAATTTGGATGAGTCATATGGTTAACTCCATATGGAATGGATTAAGACAAATGTAAGATTTTGGATAACCAGTTCTAACATTTCTGGTTTCTGTAATCATTTCAAGCCTTAAGGAATGAAATATGGATCATTTAATCAATATTATTTAGCTATAAAAACTCATCTTGAATATCCACCTTTTGGTTTATGAAATGATGTGCAGATTGATCGAGCCCACCAAAATTACAAAATTATAACATCACATTTGTCTAATTTTTGGAATTCTTCATTATATTGTAAAAAAATCTCAACTCTAGGAAAAGTATATTGTAATAAAAACATCATCTGATTAATTTTCATTATTTGAAATAAATTGTTTTTTAAAATATCATAGATTAATGGTTTTATGATTTTTAACCTTCTAATGACCATGTTACCTACCAATATCCATCAAAAATAGATGGTTAGATTTCCCTTCCCTATTTTTTCTCACTATATGGTAATGTTAACCCATTATAAAGCCAAATTTTGTGGTGAAATTTTCATTTACCATTCCCTCTTGTGATGATGAAGTTTTATTAACCCCATTTCCAAAGAGGGTCTCCCACAAAGGAATTTTCCGGTAATAACCTATAATTCTCAAAGTGAAAATCCAAACACAGTGGGGGAATTTATTAATGGAGGGGAGAACTTTACACCCCAATATTTTATGGTACAATTTTTTTTAAATTGATCTCTTCGATAGTATAGGTTTTACCCAACACCAGGCCTAAACAAACAATGATATGATATTATATATTATTATTTTTAAATAACCATTATAACCTAACTATTAATTTAACGATTTTTAATAGTGTTGACCAAATTATGAAATATGTACAATATATATTTAAAAATAAGTTTTTACAATCATCTAAATTATTTTATTTTCATATGATAAGAAAGAAACCTCTTTTACACATGAAATGGATATATTTTTCAAATAGATATTTTCCTCAAATTTATTCCATACATGTTTTAAAATTGTTTTTTTACACTTATAAATTATACTGATAAAAATAAAAATATTTTTTAAAATAGTAATTACCCAATTATTTTAGGGCGATATTTTGGTATTTTTCTGAAAATATTTATTTTTTAATGAATAGTAAAAAATATTGATTTTTATAAAATTCTCATTTTTATTAGATTAATAGTATATTTATTATTTGAATAGTGACATCACCCATTAATGAATAATAATATTTATCCATTCATTAAATGTGATTGTGCTAAAATAATATAATATTATGAATAATTGATTATTTTAAAATTATTTATTAAGTGTTAGTACTTTTCACAAGTCATAAATTTTTAATTATAATTTTTTATTTAATGAAATTCTTTGAATGAAAATTTACATTCAAAAATTTTATTCGTAAATTAATATTTTGTTTTATTATTAAATTATGATAATTTTCTCAGACATTGCTTAAATTTTCCATGTGATTATAAAATAGTTAAAAAATGTAAATATAATTTTTTTGAGTAAATGCTGATTTTTATTAAAAATTAAATTTCTCATAATGAAAAAATATTTTTTAGAAATGGTGATATTTTTTGAATTCTATATATCTTAAACTTTTAGAGGAAATTTTTGGGATTTTTCTTATAATATGATAATATTAAATACATAAATTTTTGAGTCGTGGATGATCTATGTCTGATGTGGGAATAATTAATTCGAAATAACCTGAAACCATTAATTTATATATTCAAAAGAATCAAAACTATTCATATTCTTCAGCCAAAATAATAAACAATTGAATTAAATATTCAAAAAAACCCCCCTCACATCCACAATAAATACCACCCTTGACCACCTCCTCTCATCACACCTTCCAAAATATGACGCATGCACAATTTCATTCTAATCCTTTTACAAATCCCCTACACCACGTCTTGGAGCTCCTGGAATCCTCAAAAGCCAAAAACTAATCCCCTTTGGATGATTATCATGGAGGATAATTCAAGAGGTATAAATCCTTAATCTTTTCATTTATTTTGTTTTCTATTTAATTTTCCCTCTTATCCTTCCCCCACCTCCTCTATCCAACGATACTTGATAAATCCAGAAAAATTTCTATAATATAATTCTATCATGTTAATGTATGATCTATCATAAAACTCCTTCCTCTATCTCCTTTATTCTATAAATGAATATGTCACCCGTGATGTTTCAAATTACCATCATCATAGACAGTGTACTCTACTTTTACATTAAATACTTCAAGGATTTTCATGAAACCATTTTTATGGTTTAAAAATATTATAATTTTCGAATTACAGCATATATAAGGTTATATAACCAATATATATACATGATGTCAATTAATAAATCAGAACTAGTTTGTGATGGTCTAAAAACAACAAAAATAATCTAAACAATTATCACTAACAACTTATCTATTGATTCATTCTGATCCCAAATAACCAAATGAATTATATAAACATTTAATAATATGTATTTTAATTAATAAAATATAATTACCATTATATATAATTTAATCCATTTTACATGAACTTCCATACACATATAGTGTTGAAGCAATCTTGAAAACCATGAAGATGAACACTGAATAATGATGATGTTGTATATTTAAAAAAAATCAAAAAGGCCTAAAATGAACATACTAATATAATAATTTATCAAATACGTTTATTAATGAATATTAATTAATTAATTAATGGATTTAATCTAATTTACTAAGAAATTTATTCATGTGAAAAACACATTCAGAAAAAGGTAGGAGAATCCATCTCAATTTCCATTTCATTGAGACTTACTAGTTATGGTCCACGTAATAAATTTTATATAGTGTAAATACTAACCAATTGATATAATCTTTAATATTAAATTATATTTCAATTAACTATCCACATTCTTGAATCATGGATATGGTTATTTTCGTATCCATATACCATTTTACATACGGTGTTTATTTTGAATGTCATATTAACTAGGGTAATATTGATGTATCTGTATCCTCTAATAAATAGAGATATTGATAATTCATAGTGTTCTTGAATTAAAACTATGTATGAATAATTATTTTTTCTTTCAATTATGTGCAGGGTTCTCCATTGCCCCATGATGCATTGACATGTCTCATGAGAAAAAATAGTCTCTGACAAACCCTTCATGATTGTTTCCAAAAAAAACCCATACAGTTTCCACCCACAGACATAAACCATCTATATGGTATAATGGTTTAGGTCCCAAATATATAAAATAAAATAAATAAGATTTTCTTTCATTCAGTGTTCAGTTATTAATTTCAATGAGATTTTCACTAAAAAAAATTTATGGAATCATTTTCATTCCCAGTTTACTAATGGAATTATTTTTCAGGTCACTTACCTTGAAATAAATTGTATAATTTTTTTAATTTACTTCACTTATTATTTTTTCATATAACCATTAATGATAATTTTAACTAACACTTATTGTGATTCTTCTCCTCATGTAATGAAGAATAGAACAATGAATAAACATTCAAGGAAGATGTTTATTTCATTTTTTATGTATCTTGTATTATTTCCTCATCTAAAAATATTATGAGTATTATGTATATGATATCGACCACCAAGATAGATAAATAGATCTATCCTACAAGATTTGAATTTTTTAATCCTATAAAAGAAATAAAATAATTTACAAGCTCTAGGGTTCTGGTATTAGGGAAATACATCTTCAGAATCACAATTAGAATGATTGGTTACCTCGATATTTATAATGTTTAAAACTAATTATTCTAAACAAATTACATTATGATAATCAATTTTTATCCCTCCTGAATATAGAAAGATAATCCAACCAAAATTTTATTTTACTTGGATTCTAGAGGGTTGTAATGTGTTTGGATTTATTCATGATGATATGAAAAAATACATCTGTTGGATTCATAGTCCAGAACATCAAAACCAATAATTCCATTCATCAGGTGTGAACAAGCATTGTTTATTTTTAGAAAATCAAAATGGGGGAATAAATTTGGTGATGTACGGTCTTATAGAATTAATCTCATTTTTAGAATCAATTTGCTTCCACATCTTTTCAATTGAAGTATCCCTTTCAACCACGAAGCAATTTGGTTTTCGGTTTCAGTTGAAGATGACATTTTTTCATCAAACACAGATGAAAATTTTAATTGAGCATAAATGTTCCAGCTTATCAACATGAAAGGAAGAGTCATATAAAACCATTACCATTATGAGAATAGGTTCTTTCTCAATAAACAATTTCCCATTAAGTCCCCATGAAATTAAAATATTTGAAGCCTTAGGGAATCAAAAAATAGTATGTGAAGGGAATTAACACTCCTCCAGGAAAAAGGGGAAAATGGATAATCATTAGCCTAATGGAAACTAGAATAACTTTAGATGGGGGATTCCAAAATAAACCTACCACAAAAAATATAGATCCATAAGGGGGGCCTCCATGTGCCACTGAAATGACATTTTCTTGTCATCATCTGGTTTTTGTGTGTTTAGGGATGAAATATAAGAGAACATGACTTATAGTGTTCCTAAAATATCCTTGAACTAGTGAATACTATCATTCCCCGTTTCACTAATGCATGGAATACTATGAATGATTATTATATCTCTATAATTAAACCAATTTTATAGTATTTCATAACACCATCTATTAATAGAGTTATTAAATAGGGTACATAGAGTTGCATCCTCGGTCCTAGGTGCTGCTGGAGAAGTTTACATGAGCCCGTTGGCTTTTTGAAGCCCGAAATCAATCTCAATATTGACAATAGGTAAATCCAAAATGTTATTCTTAAGGTTTCAAATTGTTAAATTTATTTTTAGGCCTTTTTATATTTCTCTGTGATCAAGGTTAAAGGGTTTTAGTATTTATTTTACATGGATATATATATATATATTATCAATTTAAATGATTTTATCTTATAGAATATTATGTTTTTCAGGGATTATAATGGTTAATGGATTAATACTCTTCATTTCATGATTTAATGCGATATATGTACCAGATGAATTTTATTTTTCAATAAATATTGTGTTTCGATAAACTATAATATGATAATTGGTCTTCACAAATGGTTCAAAAAGTAGATTTATTTTTGGGGATTATCAAGGAATTATTGGAACATTAAAAAGGATGTTATATAATGATATATTTTTAAAATAAAATTAATTCAAAATTAATTTTACAAATCAATTATCAGTTTTAAAATTTAAGGCAGGGTTGGAATCTCCAAAAATATTATTTTTGAATGAGATCCCCCTAGTAAAATCCATATACCTTCTTTGTATATGTGATAATTCAAAATTATGTAATTTTGACATTGTTATATATATCAATGAATGGATTCACATTGGTGGTTATAATGAGGTGGGATGATGATCATAAATTTTTACATGTTGATAAATTTTATATTTGATTAATGTTACCTCTCCACCTAACACTATCATCGTGGGAATCTCTGACATTTTATTAAGGGATTAATAGGAAATAATTATATATTCAAAATAAGGCTGACTAGATTTTTTATGGAATTTATGGATATGTGGTTTTCCATTAGTGAGCCTATATTATAGAAAAAACATGGTTATAGACAAATGGTGCATAAATTGATTGAAAATTTATTAATCTATAGTATGTGTAGTATTTCCATGTGGTATGTTTATTAAGTTTCCATTAATATCTTCCTTTTATTATTTCAATCTATTGGAAGTATTTCCTTTAATATCCTCTCATGATATGTTTTATTGATTTGAATTCTATGTTAATTTTTTTCTATACCACAACAATTTCCGAACATGTCTTCAATATCATGTCTTTCATGTAATTTCAAAAATATGATAATTTCAATTTTTTTAATTTATTTGAATCATTTATTTATATATTGTATCCTTTCATTGTTTTCATCCTACAATAATATGTTTTGGGCAGTTTTTATAACAGAGGATTCAAAATGGTGTGTCCTAAAAAAGAAAGTTTTAATAAAAATTAAAATTTTTCATTAAAGGGAGTTTTGAATTTAAAAAGTAATTTATGTTATAGATTATGTGTTTTTCTTTACAAATGATAAAAAAACAACATTCCATAGGTTTTTACATCGTACAATTATTGTTTCCTATTATAAAAAATTCACCGACTATCGTAAGATTTCCTACTTGGAAATTATGATCAAAACCAGCCAATTATTCTTACTATTTTTACATGGAAATTTATTTTGAATGTTAAAGTTATGTTTTTGGACCACTCCTAGAATATGATTGTATTGAGGATATAAGAAGAACATGGATGTTAAATTTTGATAATGACTTTATTTTTTGATTTATTTCTGTATGATAAATTTATCACATATTATGGTGTTATATATTATGGTTTTTTTAATTCTATCTACAATTTTATATTTACTTCATTTTTTATTAGAATATATCTAGGTTATGTTTGGTCTCACTATTATTTTTTTGTATCATTATATTTTTTTTCTATGGATCTCAGTTGTAAATAGTTGTAATTCTAGAGTAATATATATTATATCTATGTCACTTATTATTATTGGGTGTAATAACTCCTAGTCTATTTACATTGATTCTTCGGATATATTTTCTTATTTGAGGTGAATGGTCACATTCGTTGATTTATTTCCTGGTCCAACTCTAGTTCCTGGTTTAGTGGGGGAACAAACTAGTTAATGAAAATGAAGAATTAAAATATTAGATACTAAATTAGAATATGGAAATGGAGAATATAATAGTAGATTAGGGTCTCATGTACAAACAAGAAGGAGTCTATTGTTAAGAATTCTAATAACTATAAAACCTCATATTGAAAAACATTGTGTTGATGAGGTTGTAAAACATAAATATTGGGTTAATCTAATGAATGGAAAGGAGGAATAGATAAATACAAGTAAAAAAAGAGCTTTACCCAAAAACAGAAAGATAAAACTGTTTTTTGGACTGAGTGGGTATTAAAAATAGACATGTAATAAATGAAAAGATAAAAGGGACATGATTATACAAATATGAAAATTATATTCAGAGGTCAAAAATGATTATTTCAAATAAACAATTTCATATAATGCTATAATTGAATACATATTAATTTTCATAGTTATTTTAGTTTACTTGTAGGTAAAATTATATCAAATGGATGTTAAATTTGACTTCATTAATTAAGAGATAATGAATAGATCCAAATTTATAATGTAAAAGGATTTGTTCAATATGGTTAGGGGGTAAGTATCTTCATGATATAGAAGGGAAGTAATGTGATTATTCCAATTTCAACTATATAGTACTCATATCTATTTTTTCTGGTCATAAATTAGGTTTTCTAAGGAAAATGTAAACAACAATAAATATATAATCAAAATAAATGTTGGAATACTCAATTTAATTGTATATATTAATAATATTATTTTTACCAGAAATAAATAATGTGATTTTGAATAATCATCAACGACACTTATGACCCAATATAGGATGTATATGCGTGGATAAATTATATATTTTTTGAGACTTCAATTTATTTAACGAAAGGTATTTATTTTTCATTACTAATAAATGTATTTATGGTAATTATTAAATATGTGTGGAATAATAGAGTCTAAATAAGTGTCAAATCCATGAAAATTTGGGATGAATCATGGTAATTATGTTAATGGGTAGAGTGTGAATTAATTTTAGTTGAAATGATTTCTTTGAGAGGTAACACTAAATCACTACATTGATACATTATACTGTCTATTTAGTGAGGTTATGTGAAAAGTAGAAAATTAAAACAAAAGATTCACATTTAATGACTACTATAATATTTCTAAATAACATCCACTGTACCGTAAAAATTGTATATATTTCCAATATATTGGGTACTTGAGTGCGTATATATTTATTGATGCTGACATGGTTGGAGTTTGTGATGATAAAAGAGAAACATACTATGGAATTTTTCACTATGGAGAATGTTCTGTGAGACATATTTAAAAAAATTAGAATATATTAACATTGAGAACCATAGTTGTAGAATGTGTAGATACTACATTTTCATTCCCCCAGGTTATTAAGTTCAAAGAATATATATTATATATATGGATGAAGATTGATTAACCACATTGAAATTATTTTGAAAATTGATGCAAAATTTACCTCTATAAAAATATACCACAACACTATTAATCTATGAACATTTAAATCAAATTTATCTTCATTGTAGATAATGATTTCAATAGCATGACGAGTCTACAATTTTTACCTAACAAGGGTTATCATATTAATATTTTACCAAATAAATGGTCATGGTTACATTGGAAACTTTGTTGTTTAGCTTGAATGATCAACACTTCACTCCGAATTTATGGACATTAAAAATGGAAAAATGATTATATGTATTATAATATAAAAGATTTATAATGTTAAAAAACACTTGTGCAAAATTGGTTTCATTTAAAAGAATGTATTGTTGAAATAGGGTGAGTATTTGTATTATAAATTAAATGCGATTTACATTCATCAATAGATCACGGAAATAGATATTTTATCATGATTTCAAATTTTTAATAGGTTGTTATAAAAATTAATACCCTATTAAATCTCTATAGAATCTAAAACCATATATTGGTCACATATAAATAGATTTAGTATATTTAATTCCCATTCCTAAGTAAGTGGGGATAACACCATTCTATTAATTTAAAGATTTATTGCCTCTCAAGGTAAGGGATGATAAGGGATATAATATTAAATTCCTATCATATACTATGATTAAATAAATGTACAGTGAGTTGATGAGGAATATAATAAAACCAATAGATTGAATTGAATAACCCGTTGTATTTTTTGAAGAGTGTGGTATTTATTTTAAAAAGATGATAAAAAATCATTATGGGGTAGTAATGTGTGCTTTTAAAATGCACTAAAAATGATTAATGTGATTTAAGAATTCTGAAGCACCATTATTGAATATCATGCTAATTGAAATCATTTTATGTATTTGATATGAGGGACTTTTTCAGTTGATATGGTTAAATTATTTATGATAAGAAAAAAAATTAATATATACGATATTTTTAATAGGATTTTGATGCAATTTTGAAATTGCAAGGAATATGTATGATATTTATCCATGCATATGATATTTTTGGAAGATAGATCTGTAATTGGATATCAAAATAATCATATGAGGATATATAAAATGATTAAAATCATTATATAATATATTTTCATGATTTAATGATGATATTATTTAAAGGAAGTGGATATGTTATTTGATTGGAGTGTATATGTAAGACATTACTCTATACTGTATCTATTTTTTTGATAATATAGTTTTTATGTAATAAGTTTTGTTGATGTTAATAAAATATGTAATAATAAGCATTATACGTATGATATTTCATATCATACATGGGTTTTAAAAATTAGTAAAATTAATTGATTGTGTGGATTTTAGAGGAAAAAAAGATGATATGAAACATATTACATAATGAATCAAAACATCGTAAGACTCAACTGAATCAATGAAAATTATTAAAAAAAATTGGGGATTTATTCCACAATAAATGTTTCTAGGACATTATAAATTTACAAATAATGTCTTGAAATCATTTATATTGCATAAAAAATTCATAAAGCATTCTAATAATAATATCCCATTACCCATGGATAAATTCAATAAAAAAATTAATCAGTATTTAATAACCTTGTATGAGGATAAAATTAAAGGATTTTGAGGTAATTTTTTTTTGGAAATTTCAAATGGTATTTTTGATGTTCACTATCAAAGACAATAATGGGGATATTTTTAGTGTAATCGAGTAGTGTTGCACTTATTATTTGACATGAAAAAATATTTTTCAGAAAATAAATTCATGAAATATTAATCACATAATATTATTGTAATTAAAAAGAATGAAAATTTTTATAGAAAAAATTGGATCGAGAATTGATTAGTTAATATTATAAAACATTTCATTACTATTTTGTCCAGGAAATTAGAAGAAAATGAAGATAAAAATTTATTTTAGTTAATTAATTATATATCTTAAGGAAAGTTAAATTTCTATCAATCATCTACTATCATTGTTTAACTATGTAAAAAATCGAGGTTTTTTGTGTACAACTTTTTTTCACTGGTTGATCATTCATAATGCGCTATAAAGAAGGTATATTTCGCATATTTATATAGATATTTCCATTTTAGTTGAATGAATTTTTTGGTCAAGGAATATATTATTCTTGAATTTATTTATTTTCCCTAAAATCACTGATTTTCTTATTTATGTTGAAAAAAGAAGATATTACTACATACTAGTGGTTCAAAAATAAAAAAAATCATTGTTTTTATCAAATAGATACATATATTTTCATGTTATTATATATATTTTTGATTTTAATTTTAAATTCCAATTATATATTATTTTATATGTTTTTGATATGTTTTTGTTATCCAACTATTTTCTATTTCATGTTGTTTTACCTTGATCAAAATAGTTTATGCCCCAAAAAATATTTTCCCCATAGTATTGTTAAGAACCATAGGTCATAAAACATACACATGGAGAATAATTTCATGAGATACCATTAAGTAATGATTACCTAGTTGTGATGGATGGGATGTCACATAGTGATGAATGAATAACATCAAAAAATACCCTTAAAAGTCTCATGATTTCATGAAATTCCACAGTTGACCATTTTGATTTTAACAAATTATGGGGGTCATTTATCCCCCTTATTCAATATACCATGCCTCTAATTCAACATAAATTATTTTCCTCTCCCCCTATGGAAAATATCATGGCTTTCCATGAGTATTAAGGTTTATTTTTAAGGGATTTTCTCAATAAAATCATCCAATTATTTTTTATTATTTCTCCTACATTGTTTTTTACCTATATGGGTCATGATTACATAGGGTTTCCCTTATCTTGAATTTTTATTAGTAATTTCCATGTATTAAGGTTTATTGTAGTCTTTTTAGAATTTTTATAACTTAATGTGGTAGATTTTCATCTTCATTGTTTGATTTGGAAAATTTATATTATGATCCTCCATGATTGAGACATCAAAACTAAAATAATTATTTCCTTTTGTTCTTCCAATAATAAATATTGTATTTTATTAATGGTATCATGTATAGTCGTTAACTTATTATTCATAATTTTTTTGAATTCCATTATATGATAAAGGGATTTAATATTGAAGTTGAGAGTATATACCTGTATTTAAAACACCATTCTCATAAAATGAAAGAATAATTTAATATTTTTGATATTATAAACGAATTTATAAATTTCAATATTTGTTTTACTTTTTTAAAAATATCAATAAATGTTTTTTTATAAAATTTAAATAATGATTACTTAATTAAAGGGTTATAGGATACCTTTTTTAGGATTTTATAATATATAAGAGTTCATTTAAAAGTGTGTTGAATAACATTTCTATTTAAGGAATGTATAAATGATCAGTTTAAATCATCTAAAATGGTATTGTAAGGATATATTTATGAAACATTGCCGATTATGTAATGTGAATGTTTTAGTAAAATTAAAATGTGGTAGTAACTTGTTTTGTTTTTCTCATAGAGGTATGAATTTAATTTTTATATTTTTTATTAACGGTAAGGGGTTGTTTCTATGAAGTGTTTTTAGGTGTCAGGCTGAGGTTTATTTACTCATTGATATAAATATTCTTTATATGATGATTATTCCGATCAATAATGTATTTTTTTAATTACAATTATTTTGTAGAAAGGTGGGATACATAGGAACTATTTTTGAACTATTTTTATATAATTTCATTGGTTAGTGGGCCTAATGTGAGGTTTTACAAACCTTTTTCCATTTCCCTCTATCAGGTTAGGTATGGTAATATCGATATTTCAAGTGGGTTTTAGAAATGGATTTCCAATATATATGGTGATTATGTTAGAATTGTTATAGGTCATCTATAGGGCTACTAGGTTTCCAAATTGGTTATGATTATTCGTCATGTATGTTGGTGTATGTATTAATATACCTTATTAAAAATTTGTTTCATTAAATTCTATGATTATTTTTTGAACCATTTCCCAAATTTTTTATTGAAGAAAAATATATGCCACCAATTTTGTATTTATTTAAATATATCATCTTATTTAAAAGGATTTTTTACTGAATAATAAAATAAGGAAATGGTAAAATGTTTGTACAATTAAATAGTCTTTAAATGAAATTGAGTTGGTAGTTTATTTATAATGAAATAAAATGAATATTTTAAGAATATATTTTAATGTATTATGAAAAAAATTAAATTTCTATTTTTTTATGAATGGTGTGTACGAATAATACCTACTAGGAATGTTTTGATCGTGCTAAGAATATTATAATTCTATTCATATTATACATAATGGTCGGTGTTGATCCTCATATTTTGTTTCAAGTATAAAATGGTGTTAAGTGATTAATTAATTAGAATGTCACCTAGAGATAGTAGGGTGGAGTTCCTCATTTCCATTTTTATGTGGCTCTTCATATATATATCCACATCACATTCTAATAACATTTCTTCTTATTTTTCATTGTGTATTTTTCCACTCTTTATATTTCATTAGTATCAGGTCTGTTATTTGTTTTAATTCATTATTATGAGAGATATATTTTCTATGATTTTCCTATTCCAATTTAAATTTATAACTAATTATTCCATGATGACGTCCCATCAATGGTATGGTGTAAGGACTCATTATACATATGAGAGTTTATATTTGGGTAATGAATTAATTTTCCATTTACTAAATTGGAGGGTTATTTTATCTACGTTACAATTTTGATATTGAGGTTTGGGACACCTATTAAGACCTTTTTAGACAGGAAATGATATTATCCAGGGTATACGGTGAACTTTAACATGTTCAAAATAAGAGGGATGTGGTTGTTACAAGTAGTCAAAGGGCAGATGATTCACTAGCTAGATGGTGGCCATCATATTGGTAGGAGAATATATGTAGGCTCACTAGCTAGCTGGTGGTCCACTAGTTCACCAGTGGGATCATGGGTGTTTTTAATTGTTGAATGAGGTTAATTAGACAAGTTAACCACATCAAATTTTACAAAATAAATAGACATCATATAAGTTATTTCTAAGATCCTAGATCCCTCCCTCCCATCTCGTATGTGCTCGATAGATATCCCATTTTATAGTCTGTTTTAATTTTCATTTTATGAATTGAAATACTAGTAGAGATTATAATATTTTGATCTAATTTTTTTTTCATTTCATTCTTTTTTTATTTACTAAGACTATTTATATGAATTATTCCTTATTTTGAGTTCTCTTTTCAGCACCACTGATTACTTTTTTTGGTATCTTGAACAGAATTTTGTTAATAGATTAGTGAATATTTTTGTTCTTGTAATATATTTTCCATTTGTGTTCCATTAATTTCATGATGTTTTAATTGAATTATCACTGATGGATCTCCCTGGTGTGTGGAATTAGTATTTTATTTAAATTATAAAATTTAAATTTGATAAATTTATGAATCTATTTTTAATTATTCACTAAGAATACTTGGGTAATTAATTAAATTAATTCTATAGACTTATTATGGTCATGGAAGACTCATGAACTATTAAATTCAATCCCATGTGGTCTAGTTCATCAATTTATTGAATTAGTGTATGAGTAACATGCATGTAAATAGATATACATGTGTTTTTTGGTTTTTAAAAAATTGATCATATATTTCATTAGGGAGATTTATCCCTAAATATGATCTGAATAAATGTTTTCACCTTTGTAGTTATCCAATAATTGAAATTATTTAACAAAATGATAACTTCTAGAAATGCCTCATTGAGTACAATAAACTGATAATGGGATTTTAATGCATCAATATTCCATTATTTAGAAATATTTATATACTATTATTTGGGAACTATGATTCCCATAATTAAAAAATATATTTATATGATAATATGCAATCAAAGGATTAATGAAAGAAATAAATACTTGGATATAATTCAAATGAATTTTCTGAAACCGTGATGCATGTTTCCTTATTTAAATTTACCTTTATTCTAATGGGAATTTATTATTTGTTAGCCTTATTAAAATATTTTAATTAGTTATGCATTAAAATAATCCTCTTCTAAATAATGTTAATTTTATATTATTGAAAAGATCATTTGAGGGTATGTGGGAACCTATTGAAATATTCCTTGAAGAATCAATTGACACCTTCACTAAACACACATTATGGATATAAGATAACATAATAAAAAAAATTATAACCAAATCACTACATCAAGACCATCATCAAAAACTCTGTTTCAAATTAAAAAAAATGATCATCAACACGAATCCATAAAATCCCATGAGATGATTAAAGATATAGCATCTACTAAATCATATAACATCATATCTACACATTTTTACCACAATCACATCACCTCAACTTTATATCAACACCAATGTCTCCCCACAACTAGCCACATGGAAAAACACCAAAACATTGTCACCAACCATCATCATCATCATCATCATCACCGATTAAAAACTGTATGAAGAGACCAGAGATAACATATCAATAGAAACCATTATCACCACCATGAAAAACTATAAAACCCCATAAAAATAATGAAATACAAAAAATTATAGAAAATAATTTCTCCAATGTTGGAAGAACATTGAATACTTTAGAACTATGAACTAAAAATACCGAAACTACATAGTTTCAACTAATATAGATCCCACTAAGAGAAAAATATTGGAACTTTATATCAGAGCAAGTTCGTCATCTAGTGAGCTTTTCAACACACATCCATCATTAGGCCTAAGAATCCTTTTATAAAATAGTCTTCATCGTCACCAAAGTGAATCAGGGAACCATCACCAAGCATATGTGAGAACAATGAAAATAAGTAATAAAACCCATAACAAATGGGCAAGCTAATCCGATGGAGCATGGAAAAAGGAGGTGGAGAAATATTGATGAGAAAGAAAAAGAACATCTCTCAAACACGATGCTGGCCCTACAGAAAATGGTTTCCGGAGGAGACACTAGGATAAGCTAATAGAAATAGGAGGAGAGAGTTTAAAGAGAAATGAGAAAGCTCTCTAGAATCTACCACTAACAAAATCCCAAAAAAAAAGAGTTACATCGAGTCATCCCTAGAGATAGAGGTCCAATAGTATAGAAAGGTGACACGAGGAAATAAGGGGAGAAATATCATAGAAGGAACTGTGACATTGAGGGGTTGATGAGAGAGAGGGATCAGTGGCACAGGAGAAACCCTTGCATGAGGGGATATCGGAGAGCAGGAGACTAGGGTTCCATATTTTATACTTCTTAGGCTAAAATACGCAATGAATTGTTTAATACTAGGATATCAAATTGGAATGCCTTGAACGAAACATATCTATGCCATAATATTTGTTTATAGAAATTAATTTAGTATGCCTTATTAATATAATGAAACTAGAAATGGAATAAAATAAAGGAATGATATGGGTAAGACAAGGATTCAAGATTTTATTATTAATCAAGAACACAATAGAAACACAGAGATCTACTGAAATGAATGCCAAATGTAATCATAAATTATATTCATTTGATGACATATATTCATGAATTCCAAGACTATGTTTCATGGATTCACTTGAAAAACTCAATATCACTTAAATGTATGGGATAAAATCACTAATTTGGATTGAGGAACTATGAAAAAAATTGCATGGATTACCTCATTGAATCATAATAAATCTCATTCATGAAATTACCAGGCACACACTCCAATGTTCCCATTAGACACCCTTTAAAAAGAAAAATGTTGAGGGTTCATCCCTTATATTTATAATTAGATATATAAGTTATTTTTTGGACACCATGTGTTGGATCACTAGATTTTCTAAATAGTATTTATAAGAAATTTCTATGGATTCATTCAATTTCATTACATTGAAATTCAAAAATCTGCTCTATAGATTTACTTGTTGATTATTCATAGATGTCTTGGTTAAATGATAGTTTACTATAATGACTTTTCAAGTCCTGAATTTATATATATCTATTTCAGGAAAAAGAATGCATGGTTGGTAGAACACCATCTACAATCCCATTCTCAACACACTTTCACAACATTATTTATTTATTTATGAGTATATAGTCCACACCAAATGTTTAATACTCAGTGAATATAAATTTATTATCTTCCTTTGGTTGTTTCCTTCAATGTTTTATTTACACAATGTCTATGATTTCTCTTGGTACTCAAGAAGTTCACTTGGCTACATGTGAGGACTTTGGATAGAGCCTCTTTTCTATATCTTGTCTTTGTCTAGGAATAACTATTAGTGAAACTATTTATGAATTTTCTCAGATTTTCTATAGTATTTGGGTTGTATTATTATTTATTTAATTTTTAATTTCACTATAGTATGTGTATCTCTTTCAATATATATTTACTACAATATACTTATAGTATCATATGTTATTGCATAGTTGGTTATTCATTATAACATTTTGATTTCTCGGTTTATTATTATCTTCCTAATGTTTATTTAATTTGATTTTTTGTTTTATTTTTTATTGATGCAGAGGATATGATTTATCTACAATACCACAGTAAGATCCTCACATTTATCCTACATCTTCTACTATTTTGGGAGGTTCCCCTATAACCATGTGGCCCTCCAGTTCAGTAACACATAAATGAACTATGATGAGGATGTCACAATGACGAATTAATTCAAAATTTAAAATTGTATTATAGGATTAGGTTAGTATAATGGATTCCATAAATGTGATTGGACATGTTATATAACTTTTTGTTGGTAATTTTAAACAAACACATTTGGGAAATACCGTTTCTCTAGGGATGATAATTACTATTATTTAATTTCATTATTACCAATGATTATTATTTCACGTTTAGTAGTTTCATTTCAATAATTTGGTCAATGATTTATGGGATTTTTTTCTCATTATCTAATATGGATACATGGAATTATTTCATGTATAATTTTTGGTAGAAAGGATTTTAATGCCATACTAATACTTACATTGATTTTCTTGTACTCCTGATATATGTGATTTGTTTTCTTGATATCTATTTTCCTTATTGAGAGATAAAAATGTTTCTATATAAAACTAAACTATATTTTCCGTTATTACATTATGGTGAAATTATATAAAAAATTTGTGGATTAGAGAGGATTAGTGAATTATTCATTGTTTGAAGACCACGATTATAGAATGATGATGACTGGATTAAATAGACAGGAAGGTAACAAGTATAGAAAACATTATTCATCTCTATTAAACATAATCAATACCAATGACAACTCGAGCATTGAGGTCAGACTCATTATTTATGATTTAATCATGTTGAATAATGATTTATCATTTTTTTATAATCACGTTTTTAGTTCTAGTTATTATTGTTATTCACATGATCGAGTTTAAAAAATATGTTATCAGACCAAGTTTATTATCTTTTTATGTGATATTTAGTAACAAATTTACTGTCTAATGATATATTAAACTTAATATTGTTCTTTGACACACACTAATTATATTTCCTCACTATTGGTATGTAGTTTCACGGTTTATCATTTCTAATGTGGCGTCAAGCATGATGGATTTTCCAAATTCTTAGTGGTTACATAAAAAATATATGGATCTATTATTTCATAATAGATAATTGGTATTTTTGGGATTCTGGTGATAGATTCAAGGATTTGGGATCCATATATGTGGTTGAAAAATGGGAGAATCTAACATGGTTAATCGAACATCAAATTTTCAGCCATTGGGGGGATGGCAATCAATGGTCGACCAAGATTCCTTCAATGTTGGTGGATTTGAGTTTCCAGAATGATGAAAATGGTGGTGTAAATGGTAGATTTAGGATCTATTTGATGAATTGAGGTTTCTAATAATTACATAACTACAATATGTGTACTCCAAATGAACACTCTCTACATAGTCCAATTGCTGTGACAACCGGGGTTTCATGCAGATATAAATATCAAAAGCACTGTTTGTCAGTATAAACAACATGTGACCCTTTGTTGTAAGTTTGGAATGTACTCCAAGTGTACACAAGAATGGATAAAACCAAGAAAATGGGTATGAAAATATTACATATCAATGAATATGTACTTGATCATTGCCAAGGTTCACACTCATGACCACTGTACACATGCATAATCCATTAGGACATGGGAAGATCCAGGGTTGTCGAGACCCACTATGTACCACATATAAACTAAGGGTAATATGTAATGGATTCAAAATACATGGAAAACGGAGAATGTTACAAGGAGATCAGTGATTTCACACATATTGTGACCTCACATAAAAAACCTTTAAATATCCAAAACAATTCTACAATTTATATATCGATATTCAAGTCTCAGACATTGGCCTATGAGTAGACTATCATGTGTAGTTTTCTATTATGAAAATTTTATTATTTCTCATTGTATCTTTTGAGATATGATTTTTATTTGACATGATCATGAATCATCAAATAGGGATGCATGACCCAATGTACTAATACGGAATTATCATTAGATATGTATCATGGTTAATAGTGATACATCACACTTGGGAATTTATGGATAATCATTTAAATGAAATAAACTTATTATATATATTTTTACAAGAAAACAATGTTTATATTTTGTTAAACAGGAAACATTTTTTATCTTATTTTAAACGCAACACCATGTTTTAGAAAAACCAAAATATATTATTTATGTAGTTATTTAAATGATTCTAGTATAACTATGCCATTAAAATTATCAATCATAATTGTGTGAACCATGATTCAAATTTTTTTATAATATATTTATATAATGAAAATATATTGATAAATAACAATATATTTTTGATAATATCTTTATATATTTAAAAAATAATATTTTATAAAAAAAGTGTTTTATAAATTCTTTTGAACAATAATAAAATTAATTTTTTACACTTTTATAAAATTGACAGGATACAATTAAATAAAATTTTTTCAAAAAATTAAATGTTATATTTAGGGGATATTTTTGGTTAAATTAACATATAAACTTTCCCAGAAATATATTTTACGGAATATTCATACTTATTCATGTGTGAGGTACTAAATGGATCCATATTGGATAGTAAATAACATTAGAAATATTTTTTTCATAACAATACAAGTGTGTAAATCACCTAACTTATACAAGGACAACCATTATCCTCTCATATTCACACATTCAAACCCATTGGTATCAAAAAATACATACATAGATTACATCCCAACATACATGATTTATTTTAGAATTGTGATTTTGGACATAAATCTATCCTAGGAACACCATTTGTGGAAACCTATGGAGGATACCCATAGAATATTTAACATACATAAATAAGATTATTTATTTTATTTAATTCTAAAACATCTACAATAATTATTATACATTTTTGACATAATAATCTGAGTATTATCCATATACTTATATGTACCTAGATTGGGTCATGACCTTACACTATGTCCAAATTCATAAAATGTGTTACAAAGTCATCATTTGTTTGTACGGAGGACTAGTGCCTCACGAACCGATGTCATTTTTTTATCCATTAAAGCATCCCATTGTTGAACGTCCTGATGGATATATATGGTAAAAAACCCCTTAAAAAATCATCCATGGCCACAAATTTCTATTATGAGATACAATTTAAGAGTTATCTCTTTATGATTAAAAAAATGTTTGCATAAATTAGAAAATATATTTAATATTTTTATAAAATTAATTCTGAACACACTGGGACTAAAAATTACAAGCAACCATAGTGCCTCACTCAAGAAATATATATATATATATTTATATATTTAATTATTGAAAATTATAATATGAAAAAAAGGATCTATAAATTTAATATTAAGAATTATTTTATCCTCATTATATTTTAATATTATATTTGTGTCATTACATCCATGGGAATTTTATTTGAAACTACCAAAGTGGTGAATATTTATGATATATTTTGATCATTTATTAGGATTGTTGATGATTATGTTTCTAATGATATCATATATTGATCCATATCTCAAGAAACACTTTAGTTTTCTTATCTCTTATTTATTAAACATGATTTCAAACAATGGTAACAATTTTCAACTCATTTGTACTTATAATAAATTGAGATTTATTTTATTAAAATCTATCATTATATCGGTTTTTATTCATAAATCCATTATCATTCCAATATATGATTCTCATAATTTTTTAAAATATTTTTTTTATCAGAATAAATTTATATATATAATTTATACATGATTGACTTTTCAACAAATTTTTAAAATGTAACGCCTTTTCCATTTTTTGTACATTTCTGGATTGGAATTTACTAAAATTGATGAATGGAATCATGGTTGTTATGTGTAAAACAATATCATAATGTTCTTATTCCTTGAAAATATCATTACATTGGAGATTCCATTATAATTATTCAAGGATATTTTAAAAGAAATAATTGTTTTTAAAATACATTGTTTAAAAATGTTTTTACATCATAAAGGATATATTACTCATGAAATATTTTAATCAAAATTTCAAAAACAAATTCAATATAAGATTAAATATATATATTTTTCAAATATCAAACTGTAATATGATCAAAGGATACCATTATTATTCTTTTTTTGTATGATTTATGTTTTGATGGATTGATGCATATGAAACGGATTTCTGTTCTACAGTTTATTACATGAAATAAATTCTTATGAAACCTAATTATTTTCATGGTTTGTTATTTGATGAAATGATGAGTGGTTTATGAAACCAGTATGATTTTTATAGGTTATGGAATGATTTTATGTATGTCAAACCCATTTAATTTCATGATTATTGATATGATGAATATTTTATAAACTTATAAAAATCATAAATAATATTTTCATGATGATATGGGTGGACCCTATATCTCCCTCTAGTTAATTGGGTCATGATTTATATCACATGATATATACACGACTCTAAAGGGGATCAAACTTGGTTTATTAAGGTAATTTTTCTACTATGATGTCTTGAGAATGAATGTTGAGTAATGGTTTGGGGAGTGAAAGAAATCCACTATGATAGCCTTCACAGAGAGCCTTTATTACTATGAAAATATTTTTCTATGACTATGTTAATGTCACAAATTACATATCTTATGCCAATGTTATATTTTCATTCCTTATATTATTCAATTTTCTTTTGATTCTGGTCATATATATTTCTAATATTTATTCCATAATTCAAGATCATGATCTTTAATGTGCAGGGTATGGGTTATAGATATTATACTCAAGTTATAATACCCTTATATAACTATTATGCTTACTTATCTTCCCTAGTTACCCTTACAAAGCATATTAGATCAACCTTTCTAATGGTTCCATTCCCCATGTTATAAAAATATATATTACATATGATTTTTCCAAAAATTATGTTATTCATGAAGATTATATTGTTAGATGATGTGGTTTACCTACAAACCAATTGATTATGATTCCATTTTTTCAGAGACACTAACCTATTATGGTCCCTACGCAAGTCTTTTTTTAATTTAATGAATATTCATAAAAATAAGAATTTATATCTATGAATGATAAGGCTAGTTTACTATAGTTGGTATATTTGGATATGATTAGTTAACCATTAGAAAATAGGAGGAATAATCCTTAGTGATATCCCAAATTAAATTATTAATCATAATTCTATGTTTGAGTCAACGTATTAGAAAATATCACTGAGTTTTTATAGGGTATAGAGAAATTAATTTATAAATAATTACATCACATTGTGGATACTAAAAGTTAATGTGACTATTACAAATAGGTACCTAAGGGTAAAAAATATGAATGTGATCATTAATATGGATTTGAATATCACCTAGTGTATGATAACGGGCCCTTCCGGACAAATGGATTGACAATCATCAGGGATATGTTTTAATTTTTTTAAACACTTTATGAACAATTTCGAAGTAATTAAATATTTTATAGATATTAATGACCTAGTATAAACCTATGTAGTCATATATAAAATAATGTTTCATGTTTTATACTTACAGGAAGTAATTTTTCCTAATTATTTGGTTCCCCACTTTGATAATTATTTCTTATGCTATTATATTTTGGTTATAGACATTGGATATCACATTGATGAACCTTATTATGTTATAGTGTTAGGGTTAATTCAATTATTTTCATTCTATGAATTTAATTTTTTTTATCTATAATGAAGAATTTTTTTTTAATACTCACAAAACTATATCAAGATATAAATCAAACTGGGCACTCAAATGAACAAACGAGGGAACAACATTCTAACGATTCCTTCTTGAGGAAATGTCCACCTTACTTTAGATGATCTTTTGATCCAATAGTTTCATAGAAATGTAAATGTTCCTCTAAAATGATATTATTCATTCTTTAATGTGTATAAAATAATAAATTCATTTTTCCAATCTACTATTTGGAAGGTGAATCAGGTTAATGGTGAACTCTTATCAAGAATAAGAAATATCATGGTGAAATTCAGTCAATGTATTGGGATGAGTGAAATAACATATTTATTAATAAGTAAACTCGGTGAATTCTTCACACTGTGATAGATAGTTTTTTCCTTGAGCTAAATAATATGAATGTTTAATCTATTGCCACCTATAAATAAAATGTTACATGAATTTTGAGGTACACATCTGTTATTGTCATCCAACCTGAAATTAAGGTTACACAATTCCTCAGTGGATTAAAATTAGATCATTGAAGGGTGTTATCCATAATATTCTTTAGAATATATGAATTTATTGGTTTATGTATTATGAAGGTGGAAATTGAGGTTGGAGTACCATACAAATCCCATTTTATTTTCCTAAAAAATATCATAGACTTCAAATTAAATTCATAAAACCATGGAGTGAAGAAGATTTGGTCTTTTTTTATTCACAATGTGTGTGAGGAAACATAGAGGAAATTGTATTAAGGTGACTACTAAATGTTTTGTGTGTGGGAGGAATGGTTATCATATATTTAAATTCTGAAGTGATGGGAATAAGGAAGCTAAATATTAAAATAGATAGAAATATTCAGAGAACAATCTATCCACACTCAAATGTTTTACACTCAATGTGGATTGATACTATGCTAACTAGTGTCCAAATATGATGTCTAAAAATGATGATCATTATCAAGAACCTCTTAAGACAAATGGAAATGGGAAATATCATGTGATCATTATTTTTGATGATGGGTGTGATAACAAAGGGTTTAATGGTATACGTACCATCCAATTTATGACTATTAATATAAAATTTAACTATGTAAATAACCATTCATTCATATATGATGACTTTTCATAGTGTTTCATGATTCCAATCAAAATATAATATGATGATTTAGTAGTGAAACCCCTAATGATTTAATAAATTAATCTCAAGTATATGATTCCTCTCTAGTAGATATTTGTTCGAATTCTCTTCTAACAAATATTGTCACTCTTCCTCTAGTTTAATTTTATGTCATATTGGTAAGGGATTTGATTTATCTATATAAATCCCCCAATTAATTTCACTTAATGGAAGAAAAAGAATAAAAAATCCTAAACAACCAATGATCATCTATAAATTTTTCATTATGTTTGAAATTATGATGGAGATCACATCAATTTTTAGTGTTTGAATTCACATTTGTAAGGGGTATTCATCTTATATGGTTGGGGAGAATATTACCATCAATTATATTCTTATTGTTATAGATGTTCTTGATGTATTTTTATAAATTTCTCATAGAGTTAAAAAAAATAATGAAGTTTTGTTCTTAATTTAAATCATACCATATAAAATAAAAATTTCAAAGACTCTTTATATAATTTTCTTGATTGAGTTGTAGGAATTGAGGAATCAACTCCAATAGATCATTGAAAAGTGATTGATTAATCCACGTGTGTTTCCATGAAATGTAGCAATTATTTTATTAATAATAAAGAGGGATCAATGAGAATATTAATTTATTATAAGGAGTTGAACAACCTCAAAATTAATAACATGTACCCTCACCATATATTAATTTCTTGTTGGATAAATTTTTTGAAGCTCAATACATTTCCACAACTTAAATTCATTCAAGATATCCTAAATTATAGATCATGTAAGAGGATATACCTAAGAATAAATTTAATAAATGTTATGGACACTCTAAATTTGTATTAATTCTATATATTCTTAGTAATGCAACTATTATTTTCATGTATTTATTAAATAAAGACTTTAAAGATTAACATGATCACTTCGAGGTAGTCATCAAAGTTGATATTATTTTATATTCAAATAGAAAGGAAGAGAATTATGATCACTTGAGAACAGTACGAAAGACCATATTAAAGGATAAAATATATTGAAAGGTTACATGATTTAATTTTGAATTCAAAAGGATTCATTTTTTATCATAAAATTTCTAGATAGGGTTTATTAGTAGTTCCATCAACAATGGAGGATATTGAATGTTTTCCTAGATCAAGCATTTTGACTGAGATCCATAGTTCTATTTTTTAAAATTGATATTACACATAGTTTGTGGATAATTTTTCTTGAATATATAATCATAGGACCAAATTAACATCAAAGGAAGGCATGTTACCCAAGATTAATGAATGTGAGGAAAATTTGATAAAACTAAAGATAAGATTAGTCAGGACACATGTTCTTATATTAAATTACAGTTGAGAAGGATTTTTAATCTAAATTGATGTATCCATTATAATATAGGTATGTGATATTATGTATAATGACATGGTAATAGATTATTCCTATTGAAAATTGAATGCATTTGAAAAAATTACCAAGATCGTGATTTGGAGTTAGCTCTAGAAATGTTTTCATTAAATATATGAATGCATTATATTTTCAATGGAATGTGCGATATATATACCTATTGGAAATTATTGAAGTATATATTCCAAAAAAGGGGTTGAACATGTTGTAGAATATGGTAGGACCTGATTAATGATTATGAATGTTCAATACATTACCACTTTGAAAACATGAACAAAGTGGCTAATACTTTGAGTGGAAAGGATCATGTTATCTTATCCATGATTAAGATAAAAAAAATCCAATATTTCTATATTTAAAAATGATGGATCTAATAAACATGTCGTAATGGAAAATATATAATCATTCTCAATTAAATATTCACCCATATGTCTAAATGAATATTAAAAAGGGGTAAACGGATTATGCAGAGTAAGAAAGGATAAATATCTTACAGATTTTAACCATATTCGAGATGGAATGATATCGTTTAGTATGTTTTAATGTATTTCCACCATAATTAACATGAACAAAGAGTTATTAGAGGAATATAATAGTAATTTATTATTTATTCATCTGGGAAGTATAATGATGTATAGGTATTTGAAAAAAAACATCTATTATGGCAGAATGAAGAGATATATCTCTGATTTTTTATCTTAGTGTTCGGTATTTTAGCATGTTATAAATGAATGATAAAAAATACTATGGTTGTGTTAAATCTAATACCCATACATTAATGAAAATGGAAAACCTCACCATGGATTTTTTATTGGAATCCATAAAATTTCCAAAGGGAATAATGCAATATAAGATGTAGTTGATTTCTTTACAATGTAAGAACACTTCATCGCTATCAGAGAACACGTTTATTTGGATTAAATTTTTGTGATATATACTATATAAGTGGTAAGGTTTCATGGAGTATGACATTACATTATGTTTGATCTGTATCAAAGGCTTACCTCAAAGATTTGGAAAACTATTCATTAATCTCATGATATAATATTGAGTTTTATAACTTCATAACATCCCCAAATGTATGGTTAGTATAGAAGAACAATTAAAACCATATACGTTATCTTGAGATATTATTCATACGATATGAATGGTTTTTGGATCGACACCTTCATGTGGTATAGTTTTCCAAAAAAATAAGTATCACTAAAGCATTGTGATGGATCCATATGAATCCCTATATAGAATGATGTATATAGATCCACCATGCTGCAATATATATAGAGAAAAAAGCTATTGGGACCAAATACAACTATATAAATGGTTTAGAAGATTAGAGCCATTTAGAAACATACAACAGTAACTCAAAGTTGGTATAATAGTTATATTGTCAATTCCTTTTATGATCTATAATTTTATGTCGGTGATTTGGTGTGTCTATGAATTAATCCCTGGAAGATGGGTCTAAGATTTGGGGAAAATAGAATTAAGGAACTCAGTATATCAATACCTATGAAATTCATGTGTATTAAGGGACCAAAAACTGGTTGTCAAATCTTCCATTGAACCTCTATCTAGTACATGACTTGTTAAAAGTCTCTCTCTTGGGGAATTACATACCCAACCCTTCACCTGTACTGAAATTCGAAGTCATACCCCTCATGTTAGATATATTTATTAGAAAAAATCGGTGAAGATTTTTGATTGTACATAGAATTTTCATTGAAAACAGACTAGTAACCTTGTAAAAAAACATTTAAGACCCCCATTTTTATGAACATTCATAATAACATGATAATGAAATGAGGCATAAATATCCTCATTTGATTATAACAGAATGATCAATTTTGAAGGGGAAATTAAATTTATGGGGGTTGAATATAAAACCCATTGTTTTTATGAATTTTTATTTTGAATGAAATTAATTACATTAATATATTTTGTTATATGAAAAGCCTTGCTAATATAATGTTACACATGACACCATGTTTATCTTGTATTATACCCAACACTAAATTTCAATAGAGCAATAATATATTTTTAATATAACCAATTAATGATGTCCAATATAACCTAGTTGTTAAACATAGAGTTATTAATATTAATAAATAATTTTAAAATATTTTTTAAAATGGATATAAATTAATATTATATATTTATAATAAAATACATCATTTTGGAATAATAAACATGTTTTATTGACATAATTATAAAATTAATTTGATAAAATAAAATTCATTTTTGAAATCACAATTTTAATTTTACATTATATCTATTTTTCGGGACATTTCTCAGAAATTTGTTTTTTATGAATACTAAAAATGAAAAATTTTATTTGCAAATTTCATTTTTTTCATTTTATTTTTAAATTTATATTATATGCTAAATTTTTTTAAATTAAAATAAATTTATCTTTGCATCAATTAATCCAATTTAGGTTATTTGAAATAATTTAATATAGAATTTTGATATGAAAAAATTCTAATATGTTCATCATTTTTTTAATCCCACATATGTCATCATATCTGCATGATTAATTTTAAAATAAAAATTTTCACTTATTTGAATAGAATTTGGAAAATTGGTTTACTTTTTTAAAATTTGTATAATTTAAATTATATAATATTTTCATCATAATTTTTTACCAAAGTGTAGAGAAAAAATATAAGAAATATGTTACCGTGGTTTTCAGTAAAAATATGTTTTTTAGGTGTCAAACTAAAATGATATTGGTAAAATTTAAAAATTAATTAGTTTAAAATATATTTTATGTCCATATTTAGATCTTATCATATATAATTTTATAATATTTTCCATTATTTATACTCATAGAATGTAAAAACTTTTGGTGCACTTTTTCCTATTAAAAAAATTACATGTTTGACAATCACCTCACAAATAAAATTCCACTCATTATCTCTATCATTTAGCCCATTAAAAACGACTTTTTTGTCCAATAACATCACACATAAATTCCCAAATATGATTCTATCATTATAGAATATTTATTTTTGAAATAAATCCATCCTATGATGGATTTTGTTGCTAACATAAGGAGGATACCAAAAGAAGAGGTAATGATCATCAACATGCATTCTCATTGTATTCACTCCAACATACACTAATTATTATAGCCATAGTTTCCGGGTGAAATCACTACAAAATAATTTGCGTTTTTCATCATGGGTATATCTGTTGGTAAAATTATATTATCTGTTTGTAAAACATTTTCCTGAAAAAAATATCTTGTCACTAAACTTTCGGTAAAAACTATGTCTCTAAATGTTATTGCGACCGATAAAATTATTCTGTTACAATTATAATAATATCAATAGATAATATAAATTTTGGTCAGAGTGTTTACCAATAGTTCTATATAACAAATATATCTGCTAGTAATAATATTAAAATCATATAATAATAAATTATAAATTACATTTACATGAAAATTATAAATTTTTATTTACAATAAATCTTTATATTATATTTATTAATTTATCATATATTATAAATTTGTTTTAATTATCAAATAAAAGATGATTCTCACAAATTTTCATAATTGTAAAAAGATTATTTATATTAATAATATGGTTTAATACAAAATGAATCAATACATTGTGGAAGTTGATACCTAAAAAGATCATAAAAAACACAGAAACTCAAGATTCATCTATGCAGTACTTGCCGCCCCAATTCCCACCCCCCCCCCCCCAATGAAAAAGGGCATAGTGTCTCTTAGATTCAATCCTCTGAAACCCATTATTGTAGAAGAATAGTATTCCCAAAGATTTTTCATCACCCATAAGTAGCATATTAGAATAAAAAAACCAAATCAACTCCAGTACCATTGAAAACCTCAAGTCACTATTATGTCACACCCTTCAACTCCAAGATCTACACCGCACAAAACCAAAAAACATACCTACAAATCAGTGCAAAAAATCAGCATAAATTGAAACAAAAAATAAAATGAAAGTGTAAAAAAATGATTGATCATTTGTTATTCAGCATTCATCATCCCTATTGACAACTCATCAAATCAAGTCAGCTCCAATACCAAAATGAAACTTGAAGCCGCTATTATGCGACATCCTTCATCTCCATGATCTAAAAAACACAAAACTAAAGAGAATATCCACAAATCAGTGCAAAAACATTTACATGAATTGAAACCAAAATAGAAAAAATGAAAATAGAAAAAAATGATTTCTATAGAATAGGCATTTTTCATTAATCTATGTTGACATCTAAATAAAGAATCTCATCTATGTTCCATGCAGGGTCAATATGTTCAATCCATGAGCTTCTTTCATATACTCAAAAGGGGTTATAACCACAAATCCATAAAATTTCCTCAATATACAATTAATATTTCAAAAGATCATCAATAATACAACTACATCATACTGGAACAAATGAAAATAAAGGGTTTTTTAAAAAAATGCATCTATTTTCATTGAAAACACAAATAATGCTCAATTTCAATGTTGAGATGCCGCTAGACATTCAAAAATAGTTTCATTAAATTATCAAATAAAACATTCAGCATCTTCCAGGAAAACTGAAATAGCAACACGATTTCAAAACGCAATAAAAGCTAACCAAATGCTACAATACAGAGATCCAACATAAATAATTAATAATTATGTTTCAAAACATTAGCTGAAGCCTTTTTTCAAGCACTTATATAAAAATACAAAGAATTGCTCAGAATAAAAGAGTATGTGAGGAATCCATTTTGACCTACCAATCTTTGAAAACATCATTAAAAAACAGTGTCTTCTCTTTGGAACTCTTCAAACCTTATGCCTATACATTGGTATGAATTTTGAACTGAAAAAATAGAAAACCAATGGTGTTGGTTATATTTATCTTAAAAAATTATAATGAAACAGTAGATCAAAACTACTCTAAGTGGCAGAAAACCAATACATCAGAAAATTATAGGTAGTGAAACAGTTCTTTGTCAATAAACGGAACAGTATAACATGACATAACCATAACTGCTTCCAGAAATTACAAGTTTTGATAAATTTTTTAGAAGATGATATAGATAAGTGATATTAGTATAAAATGGAAAGAAAAATAGTTAAAGAAAGTTAATTTTCAGAAAGAATATAATAATGAATGATGGTAGAAAATACCTCAAAACATCTACTGATCTCAAATAGTGTTTTTTGTCATGAAATATTTATAGAGTCGAATATTCGTTCACAAATGATGTTGATGTCCCACTGATAACTTGGGAAGAGACTGCAGTGTTGACCAGAAATAGAGAACCATGAATAAACAAATGTATGATTCATTACTACGAATATTTTATAAAACAGTTTATACAATAGACCTGGATATAAGTAACATGAATAGTCTATTATATGCGCATTGGTTACGCATAATGTATACAAGATGTGTGCACAGAATAGATCACCAGGATTTAAATGTTTCCATAAATGGAATTCTAGGACTGAACATAAAATATATTTTCCATGGGAATTATACGAGGCTCATACTGGATCATGTGTCGATATCCATACTATATTAAACCATTCTCACCAGATCTATATATTCATCAAAATTTGGTACAACATAGTTTGTTACTGTATTAAATTCACTACAAAGTTTCAACAATGTCAGGTTCATTCCAACAACATGCATTATCATCGAAAGATTAATCATACCAAAATGTACACCGAGCATTTTTATAAATGGTGAATTTATTTCATGGTTCCTTGTTTGTTTTTAATAGCCCAATGATTCATGTTCATCTTTACAAATTCCAAATTCATATCATAATGGGATGAATCCATTAACATCAAGTAGTTCATGACTACATTTTTTATCATGTTTATGAATTACCACATAATTAATTGACATGGGATCCCTCACACCATACTCCTAAACAATAGTACCATCATCTGAGTCTCTAATATGAACCATTTATTCTCTAAGTTATACACATGGTCTAACTATACTTTTTGTTATCATTCATACGTGAATTGAAAGATAAAGAAATTTAACAATGTAATCATTATCGTTCTGTAGAATATAGTGTATAAGAAGATGATGAGATGGAATACAGAGTTCTCTAATGCCATGTAGAGAAGATTGAGCATGTAAAAGAACTAGAAGTAGTTACTGAAGGTAGTGGTGAGACTGGAGATATTTTGAAGCAAGTAGATGTTTATAAGGGGACACCGTCGGAACATTTGTCGCTCCGAACTTCATAAGCTGAATCATCGAAGTTAGTCACTCCAGGGAAGGATGAGGAGGAAGGAGAACAAGAAGTAGCATATCATGCTAAGGAGGAAGAACTTCTACATGATGTTTCTCAAATGGAGAAAGTAGAAGATGGTGCTCAAAAAGTTGCTGATGATAAAGACAATGTTGTTCATGTTTCTGATAGTGAACAGATGACTTCGGAACCGCAAACCATTCCGAAAAAGGACAAGGGAAAGAAACTTATTGTTGATACCCCAAGATCATTAGTTGTAAAGAGAAGGGAAGTTTGTGATTCTTCTAAAAAGAATGTTGAGCATTTTGACGAAGAAAATTCTCCAAGAAAAGTCTCAGATTAGGAGTCATCTTCGTTGGGGCATGATTTTGTTGTTCAATAATTAAAGAAGGTGGTGGGTACTCTTTCGACATTCTCAAACATTGATTCAAGATGTTAGATGCTCCAACATGCTTTGAATCAGAAAACAGACTCTGTATCCATGGTTATGGACAAATGTGTTGAGATAGAGGCTCAGATCAAAACATTCTTTGTCGGCTATGAAGCCCACAAAAGATCTTGCAATGAGATGACTAGTTGGTCGAGGAAGACTATTGAAGAGATGAGGCTATTTGATGAATTCCAAGATAATGTTAAGGATGCTTTTGAGATAGAAGACAGGAAGATAAATGAACTTACTTCATCCTTTGATGAAAAGTTGACAGATGAAAAGAATTTCCGAATTCAAGAAGTCAGAGATTTGAATGGGAAGCTGAATTCTGTTTCTCAAAACTGTAAGTATGAAAGGGATCATCAGATTGAGTTTGAAGAGAAGTTGTTAAAGAAAGAACAAATCTTGAAGGCTCAGGAAGAAAAGCTTCAGGCTCAGGAAGAAAAGCTTCAAGTCCAGGATAAAAAGATTGAAGCTCAAAATGCAAGAATTGTTGTGTTAGAGAAGCAAGACGAGGAAGACCATAAAGACTTGAAGAAGATAAAGACTATTCTTAAGGGTCTCATGGGGAAGGAAAAAGATCTAAAATAGACAGATCCAATCTTTTGTTCTATCTAAATTTCTTTGTTGCCGAGATTTCAAACCTAATGAAATTTGTGCTTGCTCGTTTCTTTTGTTGTTGCTACTAATTTTTCAGGAACATTGTTATATTTTCCATTCCCTTGATTTCTTTTTTAAAATCCCAAAGGGGGAGAAGGAAAAGAACCCTAATAAAGGGTGAAAAATAATCCTAACAAAGGATGATAAAGAAAAAGAACTCTAATCGAGCTTATCTAAGGTGGTGGTTTTCATTAAAGAAGACATTCTTATTCTTAATGAAATATCATTCCAAAAATCTAGAATACAATCCTTAGAGTTTCAAAGCCTAAGGGGGAGTTAGTCGTATTCATCGACAACCATAAGTAAAGGGAGATAAGCCTTAATGTTTTTCTTTCTACTTAGACGTTCTTTTTCGTAAGGATGTTTTTGCTTTCCAAAAAGGGGGAGATTGTTGAGTCAATAAGGTTTTCCTTATGACTTTTCCATTCCTTCTTGTTTTGAAAATCAAAAACACCTTATCATTAAAGAAAATTGTTTTTATAAGGAAAATTGCTTTTATATGGAAGATCACTTTTATAATGAAAATTATCCTTATCATATTTTCATCTATATATTTCTTAAGTATATGATTCCGATTCATTTCTATATTCTCGGAATCGTTTGAAACATTGATATGAAGTATTCTATTTTACGGTCGGAATTCTGGATGAGAACTGTAATGAAGATTCACTCCAAATTCTGGATGAGAATTGTAACAAAGTTCTACTCCGAATTCTGGATACGAATTCTCATTACGAATTCTGATGACTAATTCTTATTACGAATTCTGATGACGAATTCTCATTACGAATTTTGATGATGAATTCTCATTACGAATTCTGATGATGAATTATCATTCCGAATTATCATTCCGAATTCACCTATTAAACAAAATCTGATCATCTTTGTTTTATACACTCCGAATTTATTTAGACTCCAAAAATTATTTTTGGTTAGACTCCGAACATTCTTTTTTCTTACACTTTTATAATTTTTTTACTCTTTGACATGTTGTTTACACTCCAAACCTTCACTCTAAACTTATGTGTTAAAATTAAAATGATGTCGTCTATTATGTTACAAACTAACCGTTGGTTAAGTTACACATGTACAGTTCCCTCTGATTTTTAAGGAAAATATGACCCTTGGAAAGGAGGCCGACCTTGCGTATAAATAGGAGCTCATTTGAAAGAGATCAAGAGAAAAAATTGAGAAGTTGATCGATCTAGAGACCACACGCTGCTAAGGTGATTTCTAGAGAGAGAAATCTTTTCATGCCTTGTGCGTACTAAACCGCTAGTTCAGTTTTTGCTTCGTGCGACACCGAATGTTGGTGATTACATTCGAGGACTTCCGGGGATAGGAAGACAAAGGTGTCAACTACCTTGAAGTAGAGGGCTTCCTTGCTGAGGAAGACAGAAGTTGCCAACTAACTTGAAGTTGAGGGTTTGCGGGGATAGCAAGACAGATATTCCGATCTTCGTATCGAGGGCTTTCCATGGTGTGGGTAAGACAGACTTGCTTTAATGTATAAATGAAGGGACATTTATCCAAGGTTGTTGGATACCCTTCTCTTTGGGTTAAAAGACTTATATATTGTTACTTGTATTTTTACAACTTGTGTATTTCTTCTACATTTTGTATTATAAGGAAAGTATGACATTCTTATACTTCCCTACTTGTACTCTGATTCATTTAGATTCTATACGCTTTAAGGTAGAATCTCATATTGTAATCTTTTGTTATGTTTTAATTTCTGGAACCATATTTCCGGAACCTACTTTCAGAATCTCTTTCCAGGTTTAAGCATGTACATAGGACTTGATGATTATAACTTCATTCCTCATTCTAAGTTTTCATTTGGTGTTAGAGGTGTTGTGAATTTTCATAGCTTAAATTTGTTAAACATACCTCTTTCATTTGTTTTAAGGAAACATAGTTATTCGTAACTAACATTAAAGGTTCCAAAGAAATTTTTAAAGTGTACAATTCACTCCCCCCTCTTGTATATTTAGAATCTACAATATTATTTCGATCCTACACTACAACCATAGTCTAAGTCCATGGTCACAACATAGACCCCATTGAAATGAAAATATGTGCCATGGTATTACACTACAACCATGGTTTATGGGCTTATATCTATGGTTTGGAACTATGGAAACATTCCCATTCGAGTTATGAATATATAATTCCATAAATAATGGAATCCCTCATTTTAAATCATTTATAAATATATCCACTTTGAAAAATTAAAAAGGTAACCATGAAGACCAAAAGAATACCATGTTAATCCATTTACATATATTTCCTAATATCCCACCATAATAATGGTATTCCAATTTTAATTAAATAAACCATTAAAAACCATACTTAAATGAAAATTTGAAAACTCATCCAGCAATAAATAAATGAAACAAAATCCAAATGGAAACACAATTTTATTATTCAATAAGACAAAAAAATAATTCAAATCATCCAACTAGCCATAGAAGAATAAGGGGATATGATATGAAAGGAATTAAAATGTCTACGAACAACCACTAATCATGAAAATGTCAGGGGATACAATCTAGGTACTATTTTGTGCTGGTCCTAATCATAATATAAAAAACATTGATCAACAACTAGTACACATTGAACCATAATAACACACACCACCAAATTATTCTACATCAGCGTCATCATAATGACAGCTCCCCACTGGCCTAGGAGAAAAGAACAACTAGGGACACCCTAGCACCGTGTTTATCAATTTACTTAACTTGAAGTAAGACCTCCAAACATGAAAATTAGGTTCCGATGACCAACCAATCATGGAGGAGAGCATGCAATCAACATAGTTACCAATATAAAACATAGTTAATGTCTCACACATCACCTCCAACACCCTTTCATAGAGCAACCCCTTCATACATCATCGATCACATAATTATTAAAAAACCAACAAAAGGTGCAATAAACATACGAGGCATCAAATAGGTTTTCATGATCATTGAAATCGTTTACCAAATAAAGTACCGAATGGGAAGTAACACGAAAACTAACTTTGGATTACAAGACCCCCTTATATGATTCATTAATATCTCAATATTTAAAACAATTTAGAATGAAATAGAACACGCCCACAATTTTAATCTAAATTATTTACTTGAATACATGGAAACTTCTTTGAAAGATTGAATCATGTCCCAAGGCCGAATATTTACATCTAACAATTTGAAAGAGAGCCATGGGAACTAGAACATGAAATCTCATTTAATCTGAATTTCTCTAAAACCCTAACATAAATTAAATTCAATTAAAAAACATATATGCCCAAGATTTTAGGTGATGAAAAAATTAATAGGGGAAGTGCATACCTGATAAGAGGGCCAAACATTGATGGATTTCATGATGAATGGATTTATCTCCATGACCCTCCCTACACCTCGTCTTTATAATTGAAATAAGATAAAAACAATCGAACATCAGTGGACGGGGGCATAAGGACGTGTAGATAATCGAGTGTGTGGGTGTTGGGTGTGATGAACCGGGGGTGTGAGTGCAGGTGAGAATTTCTACAGCATCATCAGTGAGTGACGAAGATCGGGAGGCCATCACGTGGGGTGGGGAGCGACTACTATCATAGCTGAGATAATATGTTTAATTTTTTCCTTTTTTTAATGACATATTTCCATAAGGATATGTTTTTTATAATAGTAAAAAAATTATTTTAATAAACAGTTACTAATAAAAAAATTTGTTAAATGATTTGTTTGTACTAAATAAATACTAGTAATAGATTTTTATGATGAAAATAAACTATTAGAAATAATAATTAATAACAATGGATCTATATATTGGAAAAAATGTCGGTATTAATATGATAAAGTAATAAATTTAATTGTTAGTAAATTATATGTTGGTATTAAATAATTAATAACAACAGTTATATTTTTCGATAAAAAGAAATGTTGGTACTTGAATTTTATACCAATAAAACATAATATCTACTGGAATTACGCCTTTATACCAACAGATATATTTCTTTTCACTAAATTTCTGTTGGTAAAGGTCAATTATTTTTTAGTGAATGGATGTGTGTGGACAGGTGTAATTAATTTAAATTTTACCTTTATCAGTGATCAATCTGACATCTGCAATGATGATAAAAGCACAGATCTTTAGAATAGAACAAACAATGAAAAGGAAAGAGGTATGTAACAAAACCATAGAGAGGATAATAATATATTGGTTATAAATAATTTAATTAAAAGAAAATATTTTCCTTGACGGAATTCGCTCTCCATTGATATTTCCTGTCATGATCCTATGTGATCTGTCATTGTGTTGTAGAAGTCATCTCTCGGGTTCTTATAGAAGTGATCCACATGTTCCTTATATATTTCTAGATGTCACTGAAGGGATCTCCAAGTGCTAGCGCGGTTGTGCCTTTGATATCGATGTCCACCATCGATCGTCATGAGAGTCGCTTCCAAAGTGCTCTCCTTTATCAGGTGGAGGAGGATCTCCTTCTTAACATGAGAGCGTTCTTAGAGGAAATGAATTCTTTCTTGGCTTGAGATCTTTATTCAGATTCATCGCGCACAAACAAAATGAAGTTGTAGGCATAATTAGATTAATTTAATTGGGATTTTAAACACATTGAATAATAAAATTAACTAATTTCCCAAAGGAATTTATTTATTTAATTTAATTCATAGTAAGACAACATTTCTAATAGTAAAATTTTACTGTTATAATCACTTGAAATGCACCGAATGAATTAAACCTATTACTATTTATTAATTAAATAATATTATTTCTCTCAAATCCACATAAAACTATATGGAGTGTATATATTAATATACAAGGCGTGTACTTTCATTTTTCAATTTTCATTACTTTCTCCACCACTTTTATTAGACCATGAATAATGACTATTTATTTCATAAATAAATATCACTACATTACTCGCTAATAAATATTTAATTTCTCCCCCAATATATTCAATATATTAACTAGTGAAAAAATAAATGCGATCAGTAATCCTTGATTAATTATTAATCTAGAATCATGAATAATCTTTATTCCACTAGTTTAAATTAATATTTAACTATGATTCTTGGACACACTTAGTGTGTGACCTTTTAGGAATCTTACCCAATTGCATTTTTCTAAGCGTGCCTAAAGTCATAGGTCAGCATCTTGCAACATGCCAAATCACCCATAAAGAAAGAATTTAACACTCCCATGATGTGTCACCTCAAATGAATGATTATTGGGTAATGTAATCCCTTTTTCTTGATATCTTGAATCAAGAAGGATGCAAGATAGTTCCATCAACCAATGTGCTAGAATATTGTTTCTATGCCTTCCTAGAATTTATCTCTCCCTTTCCTCACCATGTACATGGATTTATTTAAAATACCTCAATTCCATTAAATGTCCAAAGATATCAACATCTGTTAGGGAACATAATGGAAAAATGCATTCTCACATTATCTATTAATGCAGTATTACTCATGATGCACCCAATAAATCCTACCTAACTAACAATAGTGCATCATTATAGTTTTCATCAATACATATTAGTGTCGAAGTTGTAATACCAATTAATGTTGATATTAATGTTTTATAACCAATACTCATGTCCCCTGATTTGAATATCCAATGACACTATGAAATGGTGATTTTTACTATTGGGTCTCATTCTCATAATATCCTCATTGATATTACCAAGGGTGCACACCATGAGAAGGTGATGAATTGTTTTATGATACCTCACTGCTAATGGCCTATATTTTTAGGGTCCCCCAATTATATTCATCTGTCCATAGAACATATGTTATAGAATTGTGTTATGGAACTTTTGGGATCTCATTATATTTGGGATCTGTTATGACCATTTAGTGAAAAAACTATCCCTATGATATTATCACATGAATTATAAAATATAAGAACAATCAATATGTGATAAGGTATTTATAAATATTCAAATCCATGAATAAATGTTTATCAAAATGTAAAATTCTGTTGGTTCTTGGCCACCAACTCCAATAGACCCCCACTTCGACTATATCCAACTACATAATACCATTAACCCTCCAGATCTCTCATGATATTCATGATTCTATATAGACATGCCATTCATCATGTGCTCTGCCACATTCTCTTCAGTATCCATACTTTATAGGTTCTTACATGACATTCCTTGTCCATATTTCTATCAAATACACATTTTCATGCAACATGATGTATATCAACTAGCTCATCGACCAAAACCCAGACATGGTTGTGATACATGGAATCTATATCATATTTCAGAGCTTATAGCCATTTTCAGATTTTAGATCATCATTGATTCCTTGTAAAATAGATGTTCATCATTTTCCAACAATAATTATTCATCATCCTTGATGACTATAAAACCAAATCTCATTGGTTCCCTTACCTCTATTGTGCTCCTATGATATAATTTTGTTTCTTGAACCTCTTCTATGGGAACCTATAGAACCTATTCCTGTACTATATCCTATATAACTTGAGAATAAACATCATTGAAGTCAATATTTATCCAATTTTTTGAGCATGAGATCTCTCTTATGAAAGATGATATGTTTGGAAATTGTCACATTCTTTTCTAAAGGGTTATATAGGTAATATCCTTTTGGATCCTTGGATTATCCAATAAAGATATACCTAAATCATTAGGGTGAATGTTTTTTTCCTGAGAAGTCCTTAACAAACACCTCACATCCACATATATGTGTCTGTAAAAAATGGGTTTCATTCCATTACATATCTCACAGGGAATTTCATATACCACTTTAGTTGGTACTCTGTTTAATGTGTGTGTTGCAGTTTGTAATGAATATCCACAAAATGATAATAGATGATCTACATGACTCATCATTGACTTCACCTTGTCCAACATGGGGAATTTCATCCTTTCAATAACACCATTCCATTATGTTGTATACGGAGGAGTGAGTTGGGATAGAATCCCAGACTCCAATAAAGGTCGATGAACTCTTCAATCAAATACTCTCCAACATGATCTAATTGAAGCTACATTATATTAATATGAAGATGATTATATAATTCATTCATGAATTCATTATATCACTCTAAGGACTCTAACTTATACATCATTATGTTGATATGTCCATATCTTCTCAAATCATCATTAAATGTAATGATGAATGAATATCCACCTATAGATTCTTCTAGAATAGGTCCACACACATCTGTGTGTACCAATCCTAGAAGTTTTTTTGGCCATTTAACCCTATCTTCTGAATGGTTCCTTGGTCATTTTCCTTGTAAAAAACATTGACATCTACCAACTATTTTTAGTTCCATTGATTTTAAATAACTAGCTTGGTAGATCTTTTTCCATCGCATATAATTTATATGATATTGACGGTAATGCCACAATTGGGTGTTGTATGAGTCAGGTGATTTTGTTTCATTATCTATTTCCAACACATAGTTTTCATAATTTAATACATAAAAATAAATATTTAAATGTTCCATTCCATAACATATGGTGTTCTTATAAAGGAAACAACCCTTATTTCCAATAATTAAAATAAATCCATCCCTATCCAAACATGATAAAGAAATTATGTTCTTGGTAACACTACATACATAATAATAGTTATGTTTAACAAAAATAATTCAAATTGGAAATGTGAGATAGTAATCTCCAATGACCAATGCAACCATCAAGACACCATTGGAGGCACGAAGATCCACCTCTCCTTTGGAAATCTATTTTAATACACTTATATTCTATATTTGAATATAGATGTGACCTACACATGATGTATCTAATACCCAATGTGTAGAGATGTAAATATTACAATTGATAAGAAATTCTCATTTAATATCCCCATACATCTTGGTTATGTTTATCTTCTAGTGGCTGGCATTACACATGAAAAACATATTGCCTACCATTCCTTGCCTTGCCTCTGGATATTCCCTTTTGTGGTGGGGATTTTTTCAAAGGATTCAGAACAATTATAAATCATTGTCCCCTTTCAATTTTCCTTCCTTTTATAATTCACCATAAGGACTATGGGTTTTCTATGCACCATGACCTTATCAAACTACTGAATCATGGTCAGAATTTCTGATAGAATATTCTCATTGATTCTCATGTCGTAGTTGATAATTAAGTTCGAGATGGTATTGGAAAGTGAAAATAGGATGCGATTGGTACGCAACTCATCTGGGAACATAATCCCTATGATATCCAGGTATTCAATGCATGCAATATGCTTCACTACATGAGGCCCTACTGGCGCAGACACTCCATTATTAGTTTTGAACAAAGCGTTGGAGATTTCATATCTCCCATATCTCACCTTCTATCGATAGATATCCTTAAGGTGAGACATCATGTTATACACATCCATATTTTCTTGTTATTTCAAGAGATCATGTGATATGTTAGATAACATTAACCATTGGAAATTTTTGGTATCATCCAAATGTTTCATATAGAGTGATATTTCATCATGACATGACTCGTTTCCAGGTGAAACTGGAATAGGCTCCTCCAGTACATGCAATTTCTTCTCGTGCTAAAGGATAATGTGTAAACACCTCTACCATTCCTAGAAATATGTGCTAGTGAGATGGTTTTCCTTCTTCTGTATGGTTAGAAGTGTTAAATTTGAAGTCATTTTTCTAACCGTTTTTATAAATTAAGATGAAAAAATATTTTACTCATTATCATGATAAAATTGAGACAAATAAATAAATTAATAATTATTAGTGTCCCACTATTTTGTCGAAATCCAATTTCCATCCACATTTACATTGGAATGTTCTACAAACTAAATATTCTAGTGGAAAGGATCCATATTTCACTTTTCATTACCCCAAATAGGGACGGTCATGAAATTTTAATGGTTTTATATAGGTATTCTAACTTCAAACTACATTTACTCGCCGCTCCTTAATCCACAGAGTGGACTCCACAATCTGGAATATCATTTATTTTGGATTTCCTCATCCTTTGACTCTTTCTCACACCAGAAGGGACTAAATACCATGTCTAGTGGTCCATAAAGAATGTAATCTAAAAAACATGAGCCACTTGTCAATGTTCAACACATAGAGACATATAGACATAGATAATCTCCAACACATGTATAGTTTTGGAGGACCAGTCTAGAAGAATTGAACCTTGACTACATGGAATGTACAACTGGATAAGCTATTATACGACCATGATCCTTTTTCACATATGGATGAAATACTCTATTTTAATTTAAAAAATTATATGAAAATATCATTTAGGTAATGTGAACCGGAAACAAAAGAGGAGCAACAAATCGCAAGATTCAGATTTTAAAATTTTTTAACATGAATTGACAGAACTAAATTATTAAATGAGTAAATAATCAATGAAAAATAAAAGATTATAATAAATGATATGAACCATGAAATGCGACTTATAGGTTCAGGGTGCATCATAATCATGTGGATGGGTGTACACAACTTCAATTTTACCATTAATAACAATCAATCTGATATCTGTCACGATAATAAAATAGCGTATCCTTAGAATAGAATGAATAGTAATAAGGAAAGAGAGTTTTCCAAGAACCATAGATAGGATTATCATATGTTGGTTATAATTAATTTAATAAAATACATTAATTACCTTGATGTAATAATTGCTCCATTTATGTTTCCAGCCATGATCCAATGTGCTGTGTCATTATGTCATAGAAGTCGTATGTAGGATTCCTCTAGGAGTGATCCACACGTGCTCCATGTATCACTGTACATTGCTGATATAATATTCAAGTGCTAGCATTATTGATCCTTCACTTGCAATGTATTAATTTTATCTCCTTGAGAGCCTCTTCAAAATCACTCTCTTTAACTTGGTGGCCGAGGATCTCTCTCGTTACATGAGAGAGATTTTAGAGGAAAAGAATTATCTCTTGGATTGAGATATTTCTCTATATCTATTGTGAAAAACCCAAAAAATTGATAGGAATAATTTGAATAATGTAATTGGGATTCATAGTAATTAGAATAATAAAATGAATTTGTTACCCAACGACATTTTTTCATTTCATTTAATACATAGTAAGACCCTAGGTCTAATAATAAAATTTGACTTTAATTATCACTTTACTTCACCCAAATAATTACACATATTATTATTTAATTAAATAAGTAATATTATTTCTCAAAAATCCCTATATAAACCACAATACATGTCTATATTAATATACTCAGGGTGTAATTTTATTTTCCTATTTTCTTTATTTCCTTCACTACATTTATTAGACCCTGAATAATTACTATTTCATTCATAAATAAATATCACCGCATTAATTTCTAATAAATATTTTATTTCTCCCATAATAAATTGTCTTGAATAACTACATTCAAAATAAATGTTATCAGGAATCCTTGAATAATTATAAAACCATAATTGGGAATAAAATTTATTAAACTTGATTAAATGAGTATTTAACTGAGATACATGGACAGAAATAATGTTTAAACTTCTAGGAATCTTTCTCAGTGTTATTAGTCATAGAGGGCCTAATGTTCACTGCTAGCATCTAGCTAAAAATCCAAGGCACCCATAGTAAATGATGTTAACTCTGCAATGATATTTCACCTCCTACGAATGCTTTCTATGTAATGTAATCCCATTGTCTTCATATATTGAATCAAGTGGGTTACATGCTAGTGCCATCAACCTATTGCTCTGTTATTCTTTATTTAACATCACAGAATTGAACATTCCCATTCCTCAACATGAAAATTGATTTATTTAGGATATATGAATTCCATCAAAGGGTCTGAGTTATCAACTTCTGTTATGGAATCGATGGGACAAATCATTTCTCGTAATTTCAATAAATGCGGTATTACTCGTGACACATCCAATATATCATACCCCTCTGTGAAATGAGTGACACCATTGTTTTTGTCAATTCAACTAATTTCATGAGATGTAATTCCAATTAATAATAATATTAAAGTCTAAGGACCAATACACATGTCTGCAGATAAGAACATCCAATGACACTATGAAAAGTTGATTTCTGACTAAAAGGTCTCGTTCAAATAACTTCCTCCTTGACATTACCAATGGCACACCCCAGGAGCAAGTGCCTCAGTGTTTTATGAGTCATTTCCCCTAATTTATGATAATATTTGTGTCCTCACAGTAACATCATTTTCTATAGAAAATATATTAAAGAATAGTGTGATCGAACTTATGAGTTCTTGTCATCATAGGGATCCTCTATTTACTGCAACATCTATCCTATTGATATTATCACATGCATTTCCATGCAGAAGAATAATCAAGATATGATACATAATTTATTAATTTTCAAATCCATGATTACAAATTTGTCATTAAGTAAAAAGTAGTTGGTACTATGCCACCAACTCCAACAATAACATGATGATTTAATAACATCATTATATTCCATATACACATATGATTTTATGTTAAAATATTTACCAACACAAACCATGAACTCCATAAAATTTCTTATGAAATCATTGTTCATGTGTACGGTAGACTACTACCTCACGAACAGATATCATCCATTATTCCATTACCTCCTCTAAAGTATTGAAATAACGATGGATTTATTTTTTTATAGATCATATATATTATTTAATTATGATTATTTAATAACTATATCATTCTTATCTTAATACTCTCCATTTTTTGGAAATAATATAATGTAACTCATATAAATGGTGGACTACCGTCGCACAAATATGGGTGACTGATTATCTCATTAAATGGAATTTATTAATATTTGGATTAATAAAAATATTTGATATAAATGACATAAAAATTAATTGATAATGATATGATATATCATATACATTTTATTCATTCAATATGACAATAAAATGGAAATAACTTTCATTCATAGGTATAACCTACCATCTCCATGAAAGGTGTATTTAATTTTCTATTAATAAATTTATTGAATTACACTATGTACAGATATAAATAAAATATTAGATATCTATATCCTGAATAAAATAATAAATATGATTTAACCATGATCTATGTAATAGGACCAAAAATTAAAAGTCAAATCATATATGGAAACAAAGTAGTTATTGTCCAAAACGTGACTTTATCATAGAATTGTTTATAAATGTAGAATAAAATGTCATAATCAAATAATATATATAATTTTGTATATTAATATGGGGTTTTAATAGATTTATATGAAACATATATTTAATATAAATGAGTTTTTAATATTTATGACATTGGTTAATTCATATGGTAAGGGATTTTTGTCTCACTTTCAATTCTTTGATACATATGTAATGCTTTAAAAATTTCAACTTCAACAATCTCTATATAATAATCACTTATCATTTAATATTAGGAATTTATTTTTAGATTTGATATTTAAACTTCATTTTATGTTATCACTTAATGATTCTTAAGCTATGATCCTTCCAATGTGGAAGTATTTTATATTACAATCGAGCCGTATATTGGTATTTTTCATGAGTATGTGTCTGATCAAAAAATATTTGGATTCAACTCTAAAGAAAACAATAAATTTTATTTTCATCCATACTCACTTTTTTCAAGAAATATAACTATTCTTCAATAATTATTATGTAAAATAAGTTAGATTTGTTTTAAAATAAAATCAAACATTTCTTCTCTTTTATGATTGAAATCTATTTTCTTCAAAAAAAAATTATAAAACTATTTTCAAAATTTTTTTATTATTATTTAATGATTTTCAATGGTTATTTTTATTTTTTTTAGTTTCTATAAAAAAATTTTAAAGGAATATTCATGTTGTTTTCAATGTCATGGCCCTTTTTATTTTATCAAATATGTGAAAGGAATCATCATTTTAAGGTGAAAGCCATGAAACAAATTTTTTAAACAATTACAAAAAATTTCTTAAAATATAACATTATATGATTGATAGTTATGTTATGAGAATTTTTTCTTTAAATAAGTATTATTTTTTAAATTAATTTTCAATAGAAAATTATATTTTCCTTATTAAATGTTTTAAACAAAATTTCAAAATTAATTTCCATATATGATGACATCTGTGTATGATACATGTTCTTTGGTATGATATGGTATAAGGGTATGATTATTAATTTTTCTATGCGTGGTTTATGTTTTTAATGAACAATGTTTTGGAAAAAAATTTCTCCCACTTCTGTTATACCATGATTAAATACTAATTAAAATTGCTTCATCTAACTGGTTATTCTATAATAATGATGAGTAAATGATTATGAAATTGTATCTCTTAAAAATTTTATAACCTGATGAGATGTTTTTGAAACCCATATAATTTCATAGGTAGTGCTATGATTAATGTTTTATGATCTTGTTTTACACCTAAATATGGTTTAAATTATGATATTTTTATGATGTATATCTCCCTGCAATGCATTGGGAAAATATTTATATCTCAAGAGATATAAAGGACTATATTGGGAGTGGATTCACTTTAGTAAGTGACCTTTTCAACCATGATAAGTTGGGAGTGAAATTTCAGTATGATGATGGTTTGGGAAGTGAACACATTCATCTAATATATCCTTGGATGTGAGCCTTATGTACTATTGAAATTATTTTCTATTCTTTTGGGTATTTGAAAAATTCCTTGTCATATTCCAATGCTACACTCTCATGGATCATATTATTGGATTTATTATTATTCATGTATTATTAACTACCTATAATTATTACATAATATAGAATTATGATCAATGATACGCATGGGATGGTTTTCAATTTTTATTCTCATGTTCACTTACCCTTATGTTGGGGTTATGTTCACACATCTCCCTTGTTTACCCTCACCGATCATCTGATCCCATACTTAATATGCTTCTTATACACATGATATAAAGATATGAATTACTTATGATATGTATAATAAGGGAATTAGTCATGTAGATCATTGATTAAGATGATTTAGTTTACTTATGACATGTGTTCTTTCATCCCCCTTCTCAAAATATACTTATCTTAAAAGGTCATCTGATATATGTTTGTTTAAAATAATTAATATTCAAAAAAAATGATGTATGATCAATGTAGATTAATCTTGGGATGTTTTAAACTTCCTTGGGACACCAGGGTGTGGGACCACCATTCTTTCTACTTTGGTTGTGTGGCACAACCCCTATCATAGTAGGTAAAAGGCCCTCTATCAAAATTGTTGTACTCTTGGACACACTAGAGAGTGGGTCCTATATCTACGGATTTTCACTTCCTTTCCACCTAAGGGAATATTTACTCTCACTACCTAGAATCAAACCCCTAACATACTATGTAATGAGTACCCTATTTACTAATTAGTACCACATATCACAATAGGGTGTCACTCCTCTTTCATTTATTATGTTACCTCACCTCTGTGTCATAATAATGAGGTGTCAGTCCTCTAAACTTTTTTTCAAATGACATTAGTGATGATGGCCATTATAGATGGATAAATAAATAAGTAGGAATATCCATTGTCTTTATCATGGATATAAAGATGGATATCTCCTTTATGTCTTACTTGGGATTCTTTACGAAAATAAATTTTTGGGATTTAATTTCAATATTGATATGGTTTGTTCATACTATTATCATATCCCTATATTTATCCTTTTTTCAGTTCATCCTCTTTGGAATGTATATACTAAACCTTACATGGTTCCTCATTAACATGTTATGTATTTTTTAGATGAAAGTTAAATTAGTTGTTACATTAGTGGAAAATAGTGAGACTTTGGTTCTTCACCTTTGTTCCTCTGCTATACATGTAGATCAGGATTTGATATATATTAGAATTTATTTTGTCAATTTTTTTCCTAGATAGGACATCATTTCTAGTAGGAAATATAATTTTAAAATTTTAACTTTGGATTGTAATATTGTAATCTCATGCATCCCCTTTACATTTTATCATGAAATGTTTTTACAATAAGAAATATTTATTTTATTATTAATAAGAACTTTTTCGTTGAGATGATTCTCTTCTTGTGTATAAGTATGTAGTCTACGGATTCCCATAACAGTTTATTTTCAACGATGATAGTAAAATTCCCCTAATATATTAGAGGGTGTATGGGGGTTTTCAAACTAGGAATTCCATCTGTCAATTGTACCATAGTGGGTTGGGGCTTGAAGGAGTTCATTTAAAAATATTTGTCCCCCAGTCAGTGTTGGAGTGGGACCCACTGTTTGGAATTGTGGGAAATATAGGGAAATTTTTTTTAGTGAATCTTTTATGGATTTCATGCCAGGGAATCAGGTGTTCATGTGGTGGATAACAAATCCATTCATGAAGATTTTGACTACCAACATAATAATATTGAATAACGAGATATCAATTTTATGTAATCAATGGTACATTATTCATATAATATTGATTCCATTTGTTGTCCTACTTGAGTTTGGTACTAATATATATATATATCTGTGTGTGTGTGTGTGTTTGTGTGCGTGTGTCCTAATCATAACATGTTAATTCATGATAACGTCTAAGATACCACTATAAAGGAAACCAACATTGTTACTAATATAGTATCATAAGGATGATCTGTTTATATATAAGGCTACAATTCAGGGGCCACTGTAACATCCCATGATTTTGTGAAATATTTTTTAAATAAATTTAATTATTTTTATATGTTTTATTTCTTGTAATATCAAGAATAAATTTCTTTACATTCAAAATTGTTATTTCATTTAATAACATGTAATATAGAGTTTATCACAAATTACACAAAATTCTACGATTAAAAGAAACATAACATTTTATTAAAATATTATTTTATAATATGATAGTTATCACCTACGTATTAGAATATATGTTAGGAATAAATTAAATAAATTTGAAAAAATTTATGGTTCACACAATTTTGTAAAATCAATTAATTATTTAGTAGTTAAATAAAAGAGAAAATTAATTTTTTTTTAAAAAAGTGGAAATATTTTCAGAAGAATAATATATTTATGGAAAAAATGTTTTTTTTCAAAATTATTTAAACAAACGATTTTGGAGAATGATTTTATTGAAATATATATATATTATATATTGAAGAGAATGATTTATTTTCTTCTTATATTTTTCTAGATAAGATAATAGATTAAAACCAAATTTAAGAATTAAAAACTGTAATTTAATAAAATTTTGTTTCACCACATTTTTTCATACATATTTAAAAATTATTTTTTGAAACTACAAAAAAATTAATCAGGAAAAATATTTTTTTTGAATTCATCAAATAAATAAAATCTTAGAGTAATTTTTAGATATTTTTTCGAAAAGGATAAATTTTTTGATGAATTTGTAAAAATAAAAAAATTTATTAGAAAACATATTCTTCTATTATATTATTTAAAAAAAATATATATTTTTATTATTTAAATGTATAATTATTTTAAATATATATAAATTTATTTATTTATCAATCCAATTCAGGTTATTTTAATCAATTCTATTTTGAAATTGGATATAAAAACATTCCAAATGTTTGAAATTTTTCTATTTGAAAACCCGACTTCTCATCACGTCTCCAGGATTAATTTTAATTTAATATTTTCCATTTATTTAAAATGAATTTGTAATAATGTATTCAATATTTTGAATCAACCTAATTTATATAATAAAATTTACCAATGTAAATTTTTCTCACAAATGAATTTGGAAAAAATCACAAAATTATTGAGGCGGATATAGTCGAAATTGGCTTCTTAATGGGTTAAACTAAAAATATAAGGTTTAAAATGATATAAAAACTAGTCTAAAATTTAATTTATGGGAATATTTAAACATTTAGTGTCTAGTGAACTATAATTAACCATTTTTTATCTTTTTTTCTTGTGAAAAACATGGTTAATCATTTTTTTCTTGAAAAAAGTTCAACTGTGTAACTCACCATGATTTTAAAAGGCCTCCCCTTTATTCACTTTCCCTCAACATCGAACTAGTTTTTTGCGAATAACTAACCAAATCAAATCAAATAATCTATACTAAATTTTTTTAATGAAAATGAATCATTAAAATACAATCTATGAAGGATTTTGTTGATAATCTAAAGATGATACCTAGAAAAGAGGTAATGTTTACTATGGAAAATAAGGCTATTTTCCACGGTCCATTTGTGATGGGGTCCTATCACAAAAATTCAATTGTGAATGGACCCCATCGCATATGGCCTATTGTAGAAAAAGATGTTACAATAATCATTTTTGAATGATGGGCCATTGAAAAAAGGTATTTATAATGGGACATTGCCCCATTGCAATTATTTTCCCATAATTGTATTTGAAATTTATTTATGATGGTCAATCAATAAAGGCCCGAAAAAAATATCATTAAAATTTTAAATAAGATTAAAAATGAATTGAAGAAAATATTAATAAAAATATAATAATATTATAAAATAATATTAAATTAATATTGGAAAATAATAAAAATTATATTCAAAATATAATAACATTTATATAATAATAATAATAAATTACTATTAATATTATTAATATTATTGAAATAATTATATTAATTTTAGTAAAATAAATAAAATTTTATAAAATAATAAAAAGCATGATATTCGTAAAATTATAAAAAAATTAATAATAACAATAATAAATCATAAATTATTAAACAATACAAATTAATAAAAATTAATAAATAATAAAATAATAAAATTAATTAAAAAACTAAAAATGTGATAAATTAATAAAAATATAAATAAAAAATGAAATATTCTTAACAATATGAAAAACCAACTATATAGAAATGTTAATAATTAATATTACAAAAAAAATCATTCAAATGTTTTATCATAAAAATTATATCACTGAGGGGTACCATTGGAGGAGCTGGAGGAGACGGTGAAGGGAACATAATGCCTAAACCACAAGTTAGTTGTCGCATGCACTACATCTAATCCAACTTCTGCTACATATATCAACTCATATTCTCCTCCTCATTATATTGTTATTTTTATAGATCTTCCTACTAATTCTTCCATTGGCGCATCTCATGTTGATGCCATTGATGCATCTCATCCAGCTCCTTATGCATACTCTCTATGACCTCACTCTGAGCTCGCAGCTATTCCTAATACTGTGAATTAGATGATGACGAATCTCTTCATGCTCCTATCAAGTTGGACACTGACATCGCAACAGTAACATAATAAATCACATGTGTTAACCGAGAGTTGATACCAACAACTCATCCTTTCTCGAAGGCATACTGGGTCACCCGCATCTATGATTTTTCATCAATTCAGTAGGAAATGGTTAAATCCTCAGTCTCGGCATAACACTCAATCTGTGACTTAGAGTCTATGAACACATAAGAGTCCTTAAATTATAATTTACAAATAAATTAATTAAAATATTATTTGTAGTTTATTTTAAACCACAAAATTAAATTATACTAACAACAATCTGATGTTGGCAATCACCTCTAATCTCTCTAGTGAATGGATCGCTTCAAACCCTCATATAAATTTTGAACTCCAAAACATTGGGTTGTTCTACTGTCAATTTGATTATAAAATCCATTATTATATTTAGAGTTATATAAATTATTTGAATAAATTATTTACTATATGTTCCCTGTGTGTATTGATTGTACGACTACCAGCTCATTGATTCCCCTCCAATATCCCCCTATTTTTTGACCAACTCATTATCTCCACTAATATAATCCACCCAAAAAATGTTTGTGTAATCCATCTCAATCCTAAGATGAAATTTTATTAGCTCATATCGCGTGATAAGACTCATTAATCTCTATAACTCCTCCATTTTTCATTTCTTTGATTCCCAAATTGTGAAAAAACAAACACCAATGCTCATGCATAAACCCCTCCCATTCCTTCGTGATAACACCACACATGCATCCATCAATGGGACAACATAAACCCTACTAATAAGTTATAATATCAACATATTAATTAAATAAAATTCAAAATGAATATTATTTATTTATGAACCATCCAATGATCATACTTGCATAACGGAATATCAATGGGAATATCATCCCATGTAACCCATGCCTTAGAATGATAATTTCACAATATAGAACTATCCTACTCAATAACTATATGTGAAAATCTTTGAAAAAATAACAAACAATCAAACACCTAATATGAAAGTTAATTATTGAAAATGTAAAAAAATACATTGGTAAACATACTTCTACATGCGTGGATTGAAGTCCAGATGAGGATGTTGCTCTATGATAGGGTTAGGAATCATTAATTGGGAAAGTCAACACCCCATCTGAGTCATACCTAAAACACTATCAGTTTGAGGGTTAGATGATCCAATATCCTACTCATCCAATGTTAGATCAACCTCCTGCAACTGATTAAGAAGATCTAGGTCCATAAAAACCATGAATGGATTATTGTTACCAAATAATTAAAAAAACTATAATATATTGATATCTAGTATATATGACTATAACTAGAATGTAACAGTTTCAATATTGATCTACATTTTTATCTTCATATCTAAATACGTCGATGCGTTCATATTCCTCCTCATCATCGTCAATTTCTATATGAGTCTCAGTCTTATTATCTCTTGTAATTTCAAAATAATTTGTAACATCGGTAACATCATTTTCATCATCAACCCTTAACTACAGGGGTTCATCATCAATATTCATGTCTCTTCATAAAAAATATGTATTTGGTATAGTCACATGAAAAATTTCAATTCCTTTCCCTCTAGTGGAAGCACATTCGCTTTTAGTAAATTGATAATCCCGATATTTATGTTTTATTATACTCCACCAATAAACCATCTCTTTTGAATTAGAAAATTAAATAGCATAATATATTTTATACACTTAATAATCTAATAAAAATGGTTAATTTACTGAATTAAGTATTTTATATTTAATATCAATGATTCCACGTGACATGTGAACACACAAGCCACTCTAGGCATCCAACCACTAGGTTGTAATCTTCATTTGGTAATTATATACATGATAAAACAATTCAATATTTTCATCCCACGTGTCATGATATTCATCATTAGTTTCTCTATGATGAGATCCTCCCAAACAGACACCACTATTCATTGTTTTTTATTCCCTATATGCTTGTGAATGAAGTTGAAAACCATTCACGACATATGAATTATAAGATTTAAACAGTTTGGATGTTCAGTTCCTTAAGACCCACAATCAATTATCATTTTTTTCATGTTGAGATACCTGAAAATTGGTAAAAAAATTATCAATATAAAATGTAATTAATTTTTTACATATGTAAAACTATAAATAATTTATGTTAACAGGTTTTTAGAATATTAGAAAAAATTACTTTTCCAACATTCTTCTAGACCTGTTCTATAATTTGTCGAAGCTATTTCTTGATATGATTATGATATAACATACAAATAAAATTTGATTAATTTACTATAAAAATATTATATAATAAATGATTGGACCACTCACAGTAATTTTTTTTCATTTCATCATAGTTGAGTACAACATATGTATGAGCTCTATGATCTTCATCATCTGAATTTCATCATTCATGAACTACACCGACGTCAAGTTCGAGATGATAAAAAAACTAATAGTTTATTTCTCATTTCATCATCTATATTTCCCTCATTATGACCCTTGAGGTATTTTAAGAGGGATATTTGGATTTAAAACAATGATACCAGAAAAAAAAATTGCCTCTTAGAAATAAGCTTCTATAAATGGGTTTTCATCTGATGCTTTTTTATTCACATGTTTTATCAATTTCTATATACTTATATCGAATGGGTACATCCATATGAACTATACCAGACCTACAATTTTTTTCATGTGTTAAATGTAGTATCAAATGTTCGACCGAGTCAATGAAATTTGTTTAGAGGTTTTTTTTGTTTACATAAAATTAAAACACTAACTTCTAGCAGACTTATTTGTGCTTGTAGTATATTATCACCATAAACATGTATCAAAAAAATTTTATTCCTAATATTTTAACCCAAATAATAGAATTAAAAAAATATCATAATCAAATAAGAAAAAGTATTTCTGTTATCACATGTCAGTCATGGGTTTTTTAATATAGTAATATGTCTATTTCTAACACATCATCTCAAATTGTAATAATTACCAATAGGAAGTCTCAAATTTTCAATCCACTGAAAAAATATTTATCTATTTTCTTTTTCCAGTGTATAAGTTGATTTTTCATTTATTAAATTATGTCATCTGACATTTTCATATAGTTCAAGTTCTAGTCGTCTACAAATTTTTGCAAGATCTAATCATTTATTTAAATTATCATTGGTCTTACATGGGGTATATAAAACTAAATTAAATATGTTATTTAATATTTTTTATCAATATGCATGACATCCAACCTATGACTGACCATCAAATAAGACCAATATGAAATATCTCAAAGAATTATCCATTCTATCAAATTCTGTTCTTTCCTAAATTAATCAATTTTTTATTGGTTTATTGATGATCCAAATGGTTAGGGACGTAATGAAATATTAATTTTACTTTTGTACCAAAGATCATTGTTGTAGGATAAACAATTTCAATTGTAAATTTTTTGAAATGGTATTTGTTCCCATGAATATAATGATAGGTTGGAAGTAATCTACGATTAAAATTTAATGAACAAGGTTTTTTACCATTGATAAGCATAAAACATTTTCTGTATCTCATATAGTATGCGCATGAATTTGTACTGTGTGTACTCTAGCAAGATAAAATTTCATATATAGGGAAGTCAGAAATTGTTCACATCGATGTAGCTTTCAACATGAAATTAGGATTTATAGTGACATCATTTATACTAACATCATTACTCCCCAATGAATTTAAATCATCAATCAATGGTTTCAAATAAAAATAAATATTCTTTTTTGGAATTCTTGGAATTAATAAGGTCAAAAATATGTATAGATCATTCATCAATATCCATAAAGGTAAATTATGTAGATTTTTTTAAGGCATGACTACATGAATACAGACTATCGTAAGATGAAAATGGGTAGAAACCATTTTTAGAAAGACCCAATCACATATTATAGATTAATAATGAAAAACACGGAATCATGTGGTCTAAAGTATTCCATGAATCACCATCAGAGGTATGATTTAATAATTTTCCAGTTGAAATATTGGTCTATTCCATGACATCAGTTTCATTATGTTTTGAGAAATAAATAAACTCTACAATATCAGTGTAATAAATAAATATATCAATTTTTTACAGCTATCAATCCAGTATTTCCATGTTGAGCCTCTTCATACCTCTATTGTCCTCTGGTGGGACAAATTTCTAATGATTATTTTTCACCACAATATAATATGCAATCGTTTGATTATGCATGTATCTTTTGATAAGCAGGACCATGTTACCAATTACCCTCATTCTCTCATAGAAATTTTTAGGAACCACACTTATTCCAGGTAACAATTTTTAAACTAATGCTAATATCTGATCAAAATATTTATTTTACATTCCATTATCTAATTTAATATACATACATTTTTCAGCCACATTCTATTTTAATGTCTTTCATCCATGATATAAGGCTTCCTTAGGTGACCTTAATAACAAATAAAATTAGGATGGTTCCAACTCTTGCATTAAATCAAAATCATCTCATCATTCGGTTTATTTAAAAAGTCTGTCGTACCACATAATATACTAATATTTGAATCCCTAAAAGATCCAGAAAAAAATTATTAGTATCTTCTCTAGAATTGCGTTCAACTTTTCAATACCAAAATACAAAATCTTGTTGAAAACCAAAATTAAATTCATCAACATTAACATTATCAAATGTGTCAAATGTCCTTAGATCAAATTTTTTACAAGGACATTTAATTTTCCATTTTGAAAAAAAATATATTTTGATGATGCAAATGAAATGAATGCTTCAATGCCCTCAATATATAATATAATGACCCAATATTTTTCAATTAAAATTCCTTTCTTATTAATATATCATAGGGATATTCTAATTGAAATGGGGCCTTTAAAGATAGGTTTGTCACTTCTATGATTTGAATTTTAAAAATCCGACATACACGGTTTTGATCAGTAAGTTATGTGGAGTCCGATAAGAAAAAAAAATTTAGTGAATAATAACTAACCATTATGAATATTCATAAAACCCTTATGAATAGTGATATAGCCTAATTAATAGTAACCTTATTTATAATAGTATATAAATAATATTCATGTGGAAGTATGATATACCTATGCTTTGGAATAAGTAAATAAATGTTCTAAAACTGTTGTATTTAGAATAAATTACTATTTTCATTAAATATTAAATTTATATTATTAATAAAATTATTTTGGAAAAATGGACTTCATTTTTTGAATCTACAAGTCCAAAAATTCATAGCGTAATTTTTTGGTATTTTTCGGAAATAGTCAAATTTCTGATGAATAGTGAAATACAGTAAAATACAGTATATATAAATTTTTAGTAAAATACAATATTAATGACATCACAAGTGATGTAATCCCACATGGTTATAACTAACATGCATTTGTTACTATTATTGGTCATGGAATCATCACTATTTTTGTTATTGAGAAAAATTAATAAACTAATGATTAAAAAATTATAAAAACACTCATCTCCTCTATTATATAAACGCCATCTCACTAACCCTTCTCTTCACTCATCTCAAGAATTTTTCCATCCCCAAATTCATTCCAAAAATCCTCCAAAACTCTTATCCCACCTCCATAAATCATTCATCTCATAAAAAGGCCAAAACCATTACCTTAAGGGTGTTGTCAAGAATGTTTGGTTCAAGAGGTAAATTCCTCTTGTTTTTTATTTTTTTTCATTCCATTAAAATTCATTTGTTTTATTTATTAATATTATCTCTCCTTCTCCAAATATTGTGATAAATCAAACATCATTGATGTACTGTAATGTTTTCATTATAGTGGAATAAATTTTCATCATCTCTTCCTTTCACATTCTTTATACCAGTAGTTAGAACACCATTTGAGATGTGTCAATTTACCATAATCAAGGAAGATAGGCTTTCGATTTCAATTATCATTCCCAATTCTGGTCAAGAAACCATTTTTGTTATAGATGAACCATATTCTAATATATTTAATATACTATATTCATGGTTTTGTAATCCCTTTGTACAAATGCTATTATGTTATAAAGGGCAATGGGTTTGTTGTAATCCAAACACACAAATTAACTGAAATAGTTATCCATAAAGTTCTATTTAATAATTCTTCTTAATGACATGTATCCAAGATATATAAATGACCACTGCCACATATCGATGATAAAAAATAATATGGGAATTCAACTCTGGATATTTACATCCATCCCACATGAATCCCTTTGATAAAGAACAATTGACCCATTTATAAAAATAATGAAAATGAATACTATAGAACAACGAAATTCAATATAATAAATTATGAATAATGGCATAACTGAACTGAATAGAATTAATATAATCTAAATACATGTCTAATAGGATTTTAAATATGTTATTAATAAGTATAATATCATATTACAGGAGCTTAAGTTCAAGATCAGAACAAGTTTGGATTTAAGGTAAGGGTTCTACCCAAACATCAATTTTCATTCGGGTAAATATTATTTTCTATTAACTCAATGAAACAAATTTTTATTAATATTTACTCCTCAAAAATTATATTTTCGGTTTATATATATATATTTACCAGCCATTATATTTTTTATTTTATGGATGGTTACACGTTTTAAAAGTAAATTTCGAAATTGTTTCCGAAATACATTCTTAATCCAGCAGAATTTCATTATTTCTTACTTATCATCAAGGGCACTCTATAATCTATTTTTTGAAACTATTATCACTATAAAATTACTAATATTATTATTAAAATACTATCTTACTTCACATATGGTTTTATAAAAATATTTTACTAAACGAACTCTTCTTTTCTAAGTAAAAGAGTATTTATATAATATTTAATAGAATATTTTAGAAGAGTATGATCGTCCACTTCAACAATCATGTTGATTCATATATATTATTTGTATAATTATTGCATGTTATAATCTACCTTATTTAATTTAATGTTTTATGATTACGTTGAATGTGAATGGGCTATCTTAAATCTATTCCCCAATTTAATTTGAAAAGTTAGTGATTATGTTAAATGTTTAGTGAATGTTAACTTCATTTCGTATATTAATTTATATATGAATGTATATATATTTTATGATTATCCCCATTCATATGAGGAATTAATTGGAAATATAATGTGTAATGTGGGGCCCTACTATATCTTTCAGTGCCTCGGTAGGTCTCAGCAGACAAACTACGACCAGGGCATAAGGCCTCGAGAAAATGTTTATTTATTGTCTAGGAACAAGGCCTTGATAATATTTATAGGTTTTCCCAAATTATTAATTCTTTTATTATGAATATATTTTTGATGTTTCATTTGGTTATTTGACTAGTATAATACCCATGATTATGTTATATTATTGCAATATTTACTCAGCTCGTATTTTTTCAAAATTATGTTCAAGTTTATTTTTAATGGCATGTGTTTTTAATTATTCACCATGTATAATGCATAAGTTATCATCCAATGTATTGATAACTCTTACTGAGAGTTTTAGTGAACACTTTTATTATGTTTCATTTTATCAGGTCATGATGAATTTTATTTGGAATTACATGCTAAAATAACCTAGGAGTTATGGAAGTGGTCTATGAAGTTTCTATGTTATTTTTCATTTCTAGTTGTAATGTTGAACTTATGAATATACCTTATTTCCAATAATACTGAACTACTTGTTCTTTTGGGATTATTATTCCTTGTTTGTATGCTAATTTAATCAAATAAGGCACCAGATATGGGCAAAAGGGGTCGGTACCTTACAGTTGGTATGAGATGAAGTTTAGTAGAAAACATGGATATAAATTAAGAAAACATAGATAAGGTAAGAGTCCCTAAGATAGTCTTTGTGAAAAAACATTCACAAACACTCTGGTATTTTGGTAAGGAATAGATTATATGGATCATTCATGAAATAAATCCATGTCTAGATATGAGAAGGTATAGGTGGCTTTGGGACATATGTAAATATGTGTGAACACTCCGACAAAGAGATTCGAGCTTGACTCGGGGTATCTTGGTACACGAAAATAGGTCTTTATACACTCTTAGTTATGAAACTCTAGGGATATATTCTTATGATAATTCAAATTTTCTATAAAAGCTGTTATGAATGATTTAAATGTAAAATTTTCCTCACTGATACCATGTTTATGATAAAGAAATTAACTATGCATATAAATTTGATTTATGATATGTTTTTTTCTATATTGATATTATACAATATAATTCATACACTAATCTATTGTATGGAATTATTTAGAAATGTCACCTAGTGGAAGTAATGGAAACCACACGAATGCGCATGTCACCTAAAGGGATTTCCCATTGATGCAAGATAATGATGTTTCCTTTGGTGCTATGACTGGTGCAGAGAAACATTTATCAATACTGGGGAAACATAATCAGGTTATGAATAATAACCTTACTTTTAAAGAGAAACCAAATTCACCACATGGAGGAGCTATGTAAGATCGCATTATGAGACAATATCCTCCATCATTAAATGGGACAACTAACCCATTTTTAGCTGAGTAGTGGATATGTTCCCAATGGAATATATTTCTACATGTGAGATGCAAAGAAAGAGACTAGTTTGTCATGGAAGTTTATCATCTATTGGGGTATACTAATTAGTGGTGGTCATTACTAAAAAAACAAAGGTGGAGAATGAAATATAAGATATAGAATGGAGGGATTTTAAGGAAATATTCTTAGAATAATATTTCCCTCGTCAACATTGAGCAGACATGGAGAGGAAATTATTGAACTTGAGGTAGAAGGAGGATGAAAATGTTTCCATGTATGAAGCCAACTTTACATGGCTGGAAAGGAATGTTGTGGACTGCATACATAATCCAAAGAGAAAAATTGATTTATTCATTGATTTTTTGAAACCATTCCTCCAAATTGTTCAAGACTCCCAGAATTTCTCATCATATGAAGACATTGTTTCATGTGCTATCAAGATGAAAAATAAAGTATCTATGTCTTTTGAAATTAAGGGAAACCAATAGAAGGAGAGGGATGATAATAACTATTGGAAAGGAAATAAGAAAATTATTAATAAGGGAGGAGTTGAATTTCCATCATTTAATAATTATGGGAAGAAACACCCTGGCACTTTGTTGAAGGGAATGTGAGTCTGTTAAAAGTGTGGAGAAAAAGGGCACCTATCTTGGGATTTTATGGGGTGGAAAGAAGCTACCAATGTTCTATGAAAAAATTGCATGGAGAAGGGAAATTATTCACATTAATGTCCTAAGTGTCAGTTAAATGATCCCCAAAGAGAGACAAGGGGGATATTCCAAGATTATGTGGTCCCAACCACGATGTTTGATGTTCTTAACGAATTGGTGGTAGGTACATTGATTGTTTCATCCAACATAGACGACATATTATTTGATTTTGAATCGTCGCAATCATTTATATATTATCAGTTTTCCAAGAAGATTAGATATGTCCAATTATATTTAATAAAAATTTTATCAGTCAAACCCCATCGTGGATGTATCTTTTCAACAAAGGGTTGTCGAATAGTCCCCATGTTGAAACATAAACATGCTTTATTTTCTAACCTTATCATTATACCAATGGTTTACTATGATATAGTTCTCAGTAAGAATTTTCTTTCAAATTATGATACGAAGATCACTTACATGAAGAAGGATATTACAATCATTGGGAATGGTGTAGAATCCCTTATTTATAGAGTAGAAACCTTGCTATTTGATTCTACTATAGACCTACACCTAGTAGCTCTAATGAATTCAATTATTGGGGGTAGAAGAGAATGAAATAAATATTGATGAGGATATGAATGTATAGATAGAGGATGTACCTATTGTATATGAATATGTTGATTCCTTTCTAGAGGATATATCTGGACAACCTCTACAGTGAGAAATTGAGTTTTCTATTGACTTAATTACCAGTTCAAGGCCCAAATCAAAGACCCCTTATAGAATGGCCACTATGGAGTTATTGGAACTAATGAAACCACTAGAGGAATTGATTAATGATGGATTTATTCAACCCAGTGTATCTCTATGGGGATCCCATGTACTCTTTGTTAAGAAGAAATATGGATCCATGAGGTCGTGCATTGATTACAGGGAAATCAATGCTATTACAATAAAGAATAAGTATCCTCTTCCACGAATTGGTTATTTATTTGATCAAGTTCATGGAGCCTATTTTTTTTTTCAAATATTGATCTTCGATCTGGATATCATTCGTTGCTTGTGTGGAGGGAATACATTTCAAAACAGCACTATAAACTAGGTAGGAGAATTACCTGTTTACAATATTACCTTTGGGATTAACTAATGCACCATGTATTTTTAAGGATATGATGAATAATGTTTTCAAGGAATTTATTAATTACATTTTGGTGGTGTTTATTGATGTTATCCCGGTATAATATAAAATCCATGAAGTTCATGAATATCATTACGCCCTATTCTGAAGACAGTTAGATGAAATGCATTATATGGGATGTTTATTAAGTGTGCTTTTAGCTCCAATCATTTTCCATTATAGGACACATTTCCCCTGTGGTTGTAATATCGATAGATCCTGTGAATAAATAGGATGTGCAACAATGTCCTACTCTTATGAACATAACTGAGGTATGAAATTTTATTGGTTTGGCATGTTATTAACATCATTTTGTTCAGAAATTTGCCCGTTTATCCAACCAAATACGAAGCTCGCGTGAATATGGGGTAAGATTTTATGGAAAAAGGAATGTGAAGAATGTTTTGATGAATTTAAGAGGAGGTTATGGAATTCCCCAATCTTATCCCTACCATAATAGAATGATGGGTTAGTTATCTATAGCGATGTATCAAAGAATGGACATTTTAGTGTCCTTATGTAGAAAGATCAAGTGATTTCCTAAGCATCCAAGAAGCTAAAAATTCATTAAAAAAACTATCCAATTCATGATATTGAGTTGGCAGTGGTAATATTTTCTCTACTGATTTGGAGACATTACCCCTATAGTGAAAATGTGAGATATATAAAGATCATAATAGACTGAAATCTATATTCTCACAGAACGTACTCAACATGAGACAAAGTATATGGATTGGGATACTCAAATATTATGATTTCACAATACACTACCACCTGAGGAAAGGGGAAAAATGTAGCAGATGCTTTGAGAAGAAAGGATCATGGAGTATTGAATAGGATGAGAGTTGAAAGGGATACATTGTTTATAGATCTAGTAGTAATGCATATAGGAATTAACAAGTAAGGTAACACATCATTACATATCAAAATGGTTTACAAACATTCTTTATAGTAAAGGATAAAATTTTCTCAGCCTTATGATGAGGTGTTTCAAAATAAAATTAAATCTATAAATAATGGGATGTTTATGGACTTTACATATGAAGGTGGCATTTTGAAATTTGGAAAGAGGATTTGTTCCCTTGTTGTTCCTGAGCTAAAGAATTAACAATTAGTTAATTCTCATAGATCTAATTTATCTATACACCCAATTAGAACAAATATTTATAGAGAACTTTAGGTACATTTTTGGTGGAAAAAACATGAAGAGGGAGATTGCTGATTATGTGTCGAGACGTTTTTCATGTAAATAGGTGAAGTATGGAAGACATACTCCTAGAGGAGTCAAGAAACCCCATCTTATTTCTATGTGGTAATGGGATGATATTACATTGGACTTCTTCATAGGGCTACCAAGGACTCTAGAAAAGAATGATGTGATATGGGACATTGTTGACCAACTTAAAAAATAAGAAAATACTATTGTTATAAGTGATTATTTACCACTTGAATGTTTAGAATATATATATATATATATGAAGTTGGAAGATGTCATGGTGTACACTTATCAATTCATTATGACCTTGATCCCCATTTTACATCACAATTCTTGAAAAAATTTCAAGAAGGCTGTAAACACTAATCTTTATTTGAGCAATGCCTACCACCCACAAAGTGATGGACATTCATAATGGAAAATTAAATCTTTTGAAGACATTTTGAGGTCTTTTAACTTTACATTAAAAGAATATAGGATCAGTATACACCACTCATATAATTTTCTAATAATAAAATATTCTATTCTAGTATGCAGAAGGACCCAAATGAATTATTATATGAAAAGTGATGTCGTACAACAACTTGTTGGGATGATGTTGGTGAAGTAAATCCATTAGACGCCTTACATGTTGATGAAATAACAAAAAAAATGTGAATATTAGCCAAACCCATATCAAAACAGCTGAAAGTAGGTAAAAGAGAATTGCTAAAAACAGTAGGATGCATCTGGAAGTTGACGTAGGAGATCATGTTTTCTTAATGGTATCTATATGGAAGGGTATTACATGATTTTGTTAGAATTTAAAATTTTGATCCAAGTACATTAGACCTTTTGAAATTATTGATCCAATTGGAGCCATAGCATACCATTGGAAAATAACACCAAGCCTCTCCAATGTTCACAATGTGTTCCAGATGTTAATGTTAAAGAAATACATGCCAGACCCAACACATGTACTCACCTATGAAAAAATAGAACATGTGCCAAATTTGTTTTATTGAGAAGTGCCTGTCAGGATTCTTGATACAAGATAACAAATATTGATAAATGGAAAGAATCACCTATTAATGCTTCTTGGGAGGAACAATATGATTTTAGAGGCAACATGGGAGGCCGAGGAGCTTTTGTTGAAGATGTACTCGAATCCTTTAATGTATCATATTAGGAATTTTGAAGAAGAATGCTTTGTAAGGGTGGAGAATGTAACGACCAAATATTTTACAATGGAAATTGATTTCTTATAAATATTTCATAATAAAATACTATGAGCTATGGGACCTTTAATCATGATTTTTTCACTTCTATGATGTGAATTTCGAAAATCTAACATACACCGTTGAAATCAATAAGTTTTGTGGATTCTTATAAGAAAAACATAATTTTAGATGAATAGTAACTGACCACTTTAAATAGAAACATACTCTTAAGAATAGTGATATAAATAATGAATTTTAACCTTTACTATGATAATATTTAAATAATATTCATGTGGATGTACGATATACCAAATCATTGGAATAAATAAAAAAATGTTTTAAAAATGTTTTTTATAATAAATTATGATTCTGATTAAAAATAAAATTAATCATATTTATTAAATTATTTTTCAAACTTGGACATCATTATTGGATTCTACATGTTGAAAAATGGTTTAGGTAAATTTTTGGTATTTTTCTGAAAATCCTGAATTTGTGATGAATAGTGAAATATGGTAAAATACAAAATATACAAATTATCAGTTAAATACACAATTCAAGACATCGCCAGTGATGTTAGCCTACATGGTTATAACTAACATGCATTTATTACTATTCTTGGTCATTTAATCATCACTATTTTGGGTTTTGAGGGAAATTAATAAACAAATGATTACAAAATTATGAAAACTCACCTCTCCTCCTTTATAAAAACCCCCTCTAACTCCCCCTTCTATTATCTCCTCTCAAGCCTTTTGATTTCTCCAAATTCGTTCCAAATAACCTCCCAACCTCCTATCCCGCTTCCAAAAATCCTTGGTCTCATAAAAGGACCAAAACCCTTACCATAAGGAGGCTCTCAAGGATGTTTGGTTCAAGAGGTAAATTCCACTTTTATTTAATTCTTTGTCATTCCTTTCAAGTAAATTTATTTATTTTCCTATTATTACCTATCCTTATCCAAATTTTGATATGAATCCAGTACCTTACATATAACAAATTTTTTTCATGATAGTGTAATAATTTATCATCATCTCATCCTTTTATCTTCCTTATACTAGTTGCAAAAACACAATCTGAGATTTGTCAATTTATCATATTCAAAGATGATGGGATTTTGATTTCTATTATCATTATCAATTTTTTCCATGAAACCATAATTTTTATTGTTGAATAAGATAAATATATATCTAATATACCCTATGTAATTTTCTGTAATCCATTTGTACAGATGGTATTATCTTATAAAAGAAAATGAGTTCATTGTAATCCAAACCCACAAATTAACCGAGTCAGTTGTCATTAAAGTTAAATATAATAATTCCTCCCAATGTGATGTAACCATGTTATATAAATGACCACAAAAACCTATTTATTATCATAAATAATATTGAAATTCTATTCCAGAGATTTAGATCCATTCCACCTGAACTCCATTTATTATGAAGAAGTGAACTGTTTGCAAAATTTTTGAAAATGAACACTATGAAACAATGAAAATAAATATAATAAATTATCAATAAGGGAAAATATAAACTAAAAAAATTATTATAAGAAAAATAAATTCACAATAGGAAATTAAATAGGTTATTAATAAAGGATAATTTCATATTCCAGGAGCTTATTTTAAAGAGCAGAACACATTTTGATTTAAGGTAATTGGTTTTCCACCCACACATCCATTTTCATTCAGGTGACATTTATTGTCTATTACCAAAGTGAATCTATTTGTTATTATTATTTACTCCACAAAAATAATGTTTGTGGGTTATATATCTGTTTACCAACAATAATCATTCCTTATTTTCTATAATTTTACATGTTTTAAATGGAATATTAGAAATTGATTCTGAAATACAATCTTGATCCATGGGAATTTCTTTAATTCTTATATATCATAAAGGGCACACTATAACCATTTTTTATAAACCATTATCTTAAATAAATCACTAATTTCATTATGAAAATTATATCTTACCTTAATTATGGTTTTATACAAATATTTTCCCAAAATGACCCTTCTATTCAAGTGATAGAGTATTTATCTCATGATTTACTAAAATATTTTATAAGAGTATCATCATCTACTTCAAAAATTTTGTTGATTCTTATATATTATTGGGATTATTATGCCATGTTATCATCTAAAATATTTAATTTAATTTTTTATGATTACATTGTCTGTGGATGTGCTATCTTAAATCCATTCCCCAATTTATACCAAACAGTTAGTGTTTATGCTTAATGTCTGGGGAAGGTTATTTTCATTTCATATATTAATTAAAATATGAATGTATATGTTGTTTATGTTTATCCCCTTAATATTAGTAATTCATTTGACATATTTAGTGTCTTTCGGGGCCCTCTATATCACCTCGATGCATCGGTAGGTCTCATGGGACACACTACGATCTTAACACAAGGCCTTGACAACAATATTATTTATGGTACTGACATGAGGCCTTGATGGTATGGTTCTGTTATCTAAAAGTATGCATTCCCTATTTATGAATATAGTATGGATGATTCATTTGGTTATTTGACTATTAATAAATACATAACTATGTTATATTATAGAAATCTTTACTCAGCTCATATTATTGCCATATTATGTTTATGTTTTTTTTTTCAGGAATCTGTTTTCAATTTTTCAGCAGGTCTAATATTTGATTTATCATCAATTGTATTGCGTAATTTCACTAAGCTTTGATCTCACCCCTTTCTTATGATTCATTTTCACGGGATATGAAGGATATTATTTGGAAGGACATGCTGAAAAAACCTATGAGTTTTGGAAGTTGTCTAAAGAGTTTCAATGTTGTTTTTCATTTCGAGTTGTAATGTTGAACATATATTTGTATCTAGTTTCAAATAAAACTAAACTAATCGGTCATTCATGATTATTATTCCTTATTTGTATTCCAATTTAATCAAATAATGCCTCGGCTCTAGGCAACTGGGGTCGGGTCTTTACATTTATAAAATCATACCTAGAACTAATCTTATTCTTGAGCTGATTTATGCATGTCTGATCAACATTAATGGCTATATTCTACTTCCTTATTTTATATTTCACTAAAAAATATAAAATAATAATCTTTTTGAATAATTTGATATTATACAAACAATTTCTAAAAATTTAAATTCACTAATCATGAAAATTATAAATATTTCTATTATTTCATAATTATTTATATTATTTGTCTACAAATTTATACCAATCTATACTAATTTTTATTTTGTATAGTAATTACATATAATTATTAGTAATTATAGTAAATATATAATAATTACCACTAATTACGAGGGGCATAATTTCTAACAGATTGGTGGATGCTCTTTTTCGTGATGGCTCATCTCTTTACAACATTCTCCGATTGAAATCAATATGAAAAATGTACTTCGACATACCGATATCCATTTTTTGTTCATGATAAAGTAGAACAGGGTTGCCTCATCTCGTTGATCTACATTCTTGTGCCTACAAAAATTATGATTTGAACGTCGGAGTAGATTTTTTTTACTGATTTCAGTCGGAGAAGGTAGCATGAACATGAGACATCAGACAAAAGAGCCACTTTTCTGAAATGCTCATCTCCTTTTGAATTTCTCTCACTAAAACTAGAATGAAAAATCTACTATGACGTACTCATACCAATTCTCATGAATACAAAAATGGATATTCATATGTGGGAGAATATTTTTCACATTGATTTCTATGAGTGCAAGTTGTAAGGAGATGATCCATCGAGCAAAAGCAATTCCACCCATCCATTATAAATTATTCCAATTTATTGAGAATTATTTAACATTCTAGATAATGATTGAGAGTTATTATTATTTGTTTCTATTTAATTATAATTATTATTAATTAATCGAAATTGTCATTATTTATTACTAATTATTTCATAATTATGACTAATTATTCCTCATTATTACTAATTATTAACAATTACCACTATGTAATCCTAATTACAACTAATTAATCATATTTATTCCAAATTATTACTAATTATTACTAATTATATCAACTTATTACTAATTATCTCTAATAATTTTTAATTATGACTAAATATTTCTAATTATTACCAATTATGGCTAATTCTAACTTATTATTTCTAATTATTACTAATTATGGCTAGCTATTACAAATTATTAATAATTATTCTAATAATTCCTAATTATTTATAATTATTCTAAATTACTCCTAATTATTTCTAATTATTTCTTATTAATATTCATTATTCCTTATCATTACTAATTATTCATAATTATTTCCAATTATTCCTAATAATATCTATTTATTCCCAATTAAAGATATTTATTCTTAATTATCCTTAATTATTTCTAATTATTCATAATTAATCCAAATTATTCGTAATTATTCATATTTATTCCTAATTAATATTATTAATTACTAATTATTACAAATTATGCAAGTTATTCCTAATTATAAATCTTTATTCCTAATTATTTATATTTATTACTTATTATAACTATTTCATACTAATTAATACCAATTATTTGTAATTATTATTAATTATTAATAATTACTTCTATTTATTTCTAATTAATCATAATTATTGTAAATTAATCCTTATTGTGTTTAATTAATCCTATTTATTTCTAATTAATCCAAATTATTATTAATTATTTCATAATATTTTATATTTTTCAAAATTAATACTAATTAATCATCAATATTCCTAATTATTACCAATTATAACTAACTACAACTAATTTCAACTAATTATTACTAATTATTTCTAATTTTTATTAATTATTACTAACCGTTCTTATTTATTCTTAATTACTACTAATTAATCTCAATTATTACAAATAATTCCTAATTATTTCTAATAATTCTAATTATTACTAATTATTTCTAATTAATACTAATTAATAATAATTATTAATAATTTATCTTAATTATTAATAATTTATCTTAATTATTAATAATTTGTCTTAATTATTACTATTTGTTAATAATTATTCTTAATTATCACTAACAATTCTTAGTTATTCTTAATTAATGTTAATTATTTTTAATTAACACTAATTAATCCTAATTTTTACTAATAAATAATAATTAGTCCAAATTATTACTAATCAATCCGAATTATTATTAATTATTACTAAATGTTATTAATTATTAGTAATTATTATTACTTATTACTATTTATTACAATTTATTTTTATATATTCAAAATTATTACTACATAAACCTATTAATTACTAATCATTTTATTTATTCCTTATTATTATTTTTTATTCGAAATTATTACTATTAATTGTTAATTATTACTATTTATTAATATTTATTCATATTTATGTCTAAAAATTACTATTTATACCTAAGTATTAATATTTATTATTAATATTTAATATTTATTCCTAACTCTTACTATTTATTCATAATTATTTCTATTTATTCCAAATTATTGCTATTTATTATTAATTAATCCTAATTAATCCTAATTATTGCTTATTTTTGCTAATTATTCCTAAATATTTATTATTATTACTAATTAATCCTAATTATTACTAATTAATATTAATTATTACTTATTAATCCTAATTATTACTAATTAATCATAATTATTAGTAATTATTACTAATTGTTACTAATTATTACTAATTGTTACTAATTATACTTTTTTACAACTAATTCTTACTATTAACTTCAAAGTATTACTATTTACATCTAATTTTTAATATTCACTTATAATTATTACTGTTTATAATTATTTATAATTATTTATTTCAATTTAATACTTGTTAAGTCTAATTTTTACTGATTTTTGCTAACTAATACAAATTATGACAAATTATTAATATTTATTAATAATTTTTCTAATTAAGACTAACGACTATTAATTAATAATAATTAATTTAACTATTATTTTATAATAATTAATAATAATCACACATATTTGAAAAAAGTATAAATAAAACGATATAATTCTAATTTAATATAATTACAGGAAATTAAAAATAAATTTAACTAATATAAAATAAAATTATTTAACTAAAAAATAAACGAAATTGAAAAATATCTGAAAACTGAATCTTTCGGAGGATTTAAGCCACAAATATTGCTCCAATTTAAAAAATTTAACTTAATATTTTTGAGAGATAATATGTAAGTAGAGAGGGAGAGAGGAGTATAGAAAGGAGTGGAATGCCATGAATAACTAATGGGGGTATATATAGGTTAGATTATTTTCGACGGGACCAATCACAAATACTAACACCCAATTAATTATGGGTGGTTCTCATAAAGATATTTGGGATGGGTCCCATCACAAATAACATCCTACTGACATAGTATTTGCAACAGGAGATAAATCTCGTCGTAAATACTAAAAAACGCCCATGGGTATTTGCAATGGGCATAAAAGAATGTCGCAAATACCCTTCCCACGGTTTGTCGTGGTACTTGCCTCAAACATTTTGCGATGAGTAACATCTACCCATCCCACATAACAAATTATTACTGATGCGAAGACTGTCTCTCCGCCAATAGTCCCTCCCGACTAACTGTTTGAAACGAGACCCCTCCCTATCGCAAATAACCCGTCACAAATATTCATTTTTTCCATAGTGGTTGTTCAACGATTTTTTATTTATTTCTCCCCCACCAAGTTCAATGAATTTTAAACAATTTTTATATAATAACATAATTTTATTAAATATAACTATATGTTTTTATGTTATGTACACTACCTATAACCACCTCCACATCCATCATGTTGGTTATGAATTCATCATTTTTCTGTTCGATAGACATCCTCTTCACGAACAGATGCCATATGTTTTTTTCCATTCCAGCACACACAGCTGGGTATGATGATGGATATAGAGTATAAATATGAAATTTATAACATTATTAGACCACATAATTCATTATATAATATATATATGTTTCAATAACAATCCTATATGGGATACGATAACATCTTTGATATGTTCAACAGACTATCGGTTCACAAAGCTATGTGATTTATTTTCATTAATTCATTACAGAGAAGATAATATAGACAATGTAAATAAATAAATATAATATGAATGATCTAATTATGATATTCATGACATATTTATCATTCTTAAATGATTGAATATCAATTTTTTTTCTCACCTTTTCACACACTGAAAGATGATAGTTTCATTTCTGTGTAGGGACTACGATAGGCCTTAATGATGCATACGTCTTCATCATCCATCGGCTGGAGTCCACAACCTCCGATATGGGGAAATGTTTTTTAATTTCCAGGACAAGGGGGAATACTTCTCCCAAATCTAGGCGGCTTCGGAAGACCACTTCATATTCTTATACGAACAAGGCTCCAGTGCTCCCGGAGCCTCCCACTCCTGTCAGGTATTGAGACGTCTGACTCATGGAAACGACAGTATGTCATACTTGTCTGTTTCACTAGGATGGGATATGTCGACTCTAGCCGACACACCATTATTTATTTTATATTATCAAGTGTGGACCCTTTTTCCTGAGACCATATGGGATCGGATCGACAACCTTCATCACCATGGTCTCGGATGCACCGGAGTGCCCCGATGCAATGACCACTGCCGTACAAGCTGGTAGCAGCCTCCCATAAAGGTTTGGTAGCTCAGAAGTAGCTTCCCCCGTAGAGTATCCCTCTATAATTGGAGAATAAGATATAGAGGATTCCCCTGCTTTTGAGGAAGGCATCTCATCCATGGTCAAAAAGTTGGTACAGGTGATCCTCGGAAGCAAGGCATACCCGAGACCCACATTGGTCAGTGCCGCTATGTCCCTCGAGCAGTAGCAGCAGTACGTAGGATTCCTCAAATAACATTGTGATGTATTCTCCCGGTGTTGTGAGTAGATTCCTATAATAGATACTCAGGTAGTCGTCCACCACCTCGGTCTCCCGACAAATCATTATGGGTTCAAGAAGCCTCCTAGAAAGATGCATCTGTCTCATGGGGCCATGGTCGAGGCTGAAGTTGACAAGCTCATCAGAGCCAACTTTTTCAATGACGTCTAGTACCCCAAGAGGCAAGACAATAGCATGCCATTCAGGAAGAAGAACGAACATATCAGAGTCTTTATTGACTTCCGTTAACTCAACCATCATTGTCCGAAGGATGATTTTTCCCATCCAGTGACAGAAATGTTGATTGACTCTACAGCGGGGTTCCAATCCCTCTCCTTCATGGATGGTTACTTTGGATATAATCAGATCCGGATGACCCCTGAGGATCTGAAGTCTACTGTTTTCATGGCTCCCCAAGGTACTTTCTGTTACCAGGTTATGCTCTTCGGCCTAAAGAATGTAGAAGCCACCTATAAGGAGGCCATGCATCGCATATTCAATCAAATTATGGGAACGTTGGTGGAATGTTATGTGGCTGACCTGGTAGTCAAATCTCACCAGTGCCAGGACCATTTCCCGGACATTGAGAAAGTGCTCGGCTTACTCCGTTCCTTCCACCTGATGTTGAACCCATTGAAGTGTGCCTTTGGGGTCACCTATGGGAAGTTTCATGGTATTGTTATCCAGTACCGAGGCATCGAGATCGACCCCGAGAATATCAATGCCATCAGCCAGATGCCCCCAAGCAATAGACAGGGTCATTGATTTGTCCAAGGCCACTTATCCTACATACGCCGATTCATTGTGAATATGGCTAGCAAGTGTAATCCCTTTTATCGACTCATTAAGAAGGGAACGGCTTATCAGTGGGACGAAGATTGCTAGACCACCTTTGAAGAAATCAAGCAATATTCTCTCCAGCATCCATTCTGGATTCCATCCGTCTCCGAGAAGCTAGTGATTCTTTATGTCACCACCGTGGAATGGTCCCTCAGTGCCCTTCCCGCCCAGAAGCAAAATGAGGGGACGAAGAACAAGCTCTACTACCTCAGTTGCATGATCCTTGATACGGAAACCAGATACTCCTCCACAGAGAAGAGCTACCTTGCATGTGTATTTGCTGTGCAGTAATTGTAGCATTACCAGGAGCACCACGAGGCACAATTGGTCTCTCGGGTAGACCCGCTAAAGTACATTATAAATCACACCATGTTGACTGGCCGACTAGAGCAGTGGGCGGTGATCTTCTAGCAGTTCGACATCAGGTTCATCCCCTAGAATGATATCAAGGTGTAAGCATTGGGAGACTTTCTAACCGCCCATAAAACCTCCACGGATTAGTCCCTGGACCTAGATTTTCCTAATGAGGCAATCCTCTCAGTCGATCAAGTCATCCAATGTTGGAAAATGCACTTTGATGGTGCCTCCTAGAGCCCCACCTGTAGGAGGCTCAATGAGCCTAGGATCAATAGTGTAGATCTAGGTATCGCCTTTATATCCCCAGTGCAAGCCGTCCTACCTTACTCATTCCTATTATTAGAAGCTTTCACTAACAATGAGGTAGAGTATCAGTCCCTCATTACGGGTCTTGAGCTGGCCCTTGAGATCGACGTGCCCCATTTTCATGTTAAATGGGACCTCAAGTTAGTTATTAAGAAAGTCAATGGATACTATGTAGTAAGGAATACAGAGCTCGTACCATTGTTAGAAAGCACTCTCCAGCTAATGGAAAAGTTCCCTTCTCTGCCAGAGGTTATCCATGTCCCTCGGTCAAAGAACGGTCGAGGGGATGCTTTAGCGAGTTTCGCTGCATCACTTGCAGAGCCTGAACTAGATGATTTGATTATCCACATAGCACATCAGAGAGTCATAGATCACGTCACCTAAGAGGATTATGACTTCCCATAGGTAAACCACCTTACACTGGTGCCTCTACGACAGGACCCCTAGGTCACCCGGATGTGGTGATTGAAGTGGTTGCCGATTAGATGGCACCCTTGGACGAATACCTCCAACACGGTAATATCCCGTCATACCGGGCTGAGCGTGAGCAAATTCAATTCCACGTGCTATAGTTTACACTCCTTAGTGGCCCCAGCCTTGAGAGGATCCTCTATAAATGCAGAGTCGATGGTATTCTCCTCCGTTTCATTCAAGGGGGTGAGATTCTATGGGTCATGCAAGAGGTTCACGCTAGAATCTGTGGTGCCCATCAGGCTGGGCCAAAACATTCTCAATAGATTCGATGATTAGGGTATTTTTGTCTCTCCATGATCCACGACTGCATCAAGTTCTCCAAGAGGTGTTATGCATGTCTAGTTCTTGCTAATGTTGTGAATCGGCCACCAGATCCTCTCCATACTACCAAGTACTCTTGGTCCATTGTTTTCCGGGGATTAGATGTTGTAGGATCATACCCACCGGCGACGTCTCGACAATGGTGATTCATTCTGACCACTACGAGTTTCTATTCCATGTGGGAAGAGGACATTCCACTCAAGGATGTTAGGACCCGTTCTATCATTGAATTCGTGAGTTCCAATATCATCCATCAGTTTGGGGTTCCTCACGTTATCCTCAATGATAATGACACCAACTTCCGAGAAGCCGAGAAAAATAAATTGTACTCTAAATAAAACATTCTCCCCAACCATACCTTAAACTGTCATGTGCAAGAAAATGGATAGATTTTGGAGTTCAATAGAAATCTCTCTTACATTTTGTAGAAAATGGTTGCTCATAACAACAATAGTTGGCCGGATAAGCTCCCGAACTCCCTCTAGGTTTATTGGACGATGACACGTAATTCCAACCAGGTGACCCATATTCCTTGGTGTATAGATCCAAGGTCATCCTTCCCATCAAGATTCAATTTCCATCGTCGCGCACAACAGTCTATAACCAGCAAGAGCTAGATAGAGTGGCATGGATCCGTCTAGTTGAATTGGAATCATTGGACGTGTGTTGGATTCGTGCCCTGTACAACCTAGAAAGGAATCAGAGCCGGATGGCTCGATCATTCAACAAGATGTTTCACCTTCGCTCTTTCCTACAGGACGATTTGTTATTAGCCCTCAGAGCACCAATGATCCCCAGCAGGAAACTACCCATGATGGAGCCCAAGTGTGAAGGACCTTTCATTGTTCATAAGGTTTATCCCAATGGAGCACACTCCCTGGTGACAATGGATAGTGAGTGTATTACTCCTCCCACCAATGCCAAGTTCCTCAGTAATACTTTACCTAATCATTTGGTCCTGCATGACCTTAAACTTAATTTGGGGCTAAATTTGGTCCCTTATGGCCCCCCATGTCCTTAACATGGACTTGGGTCCCACACGACCATTAAACTGGAATACGGTCTCGCATGACCTTAAACTGAACGCTCGTCCCGCATGATGTTAAACTATATGTCATCCCACATGATGTTAAACTGTATGTCCTCCTTCTTGACGTTAAACAGTATCTTCAAGAACTACTTGTGGAATGATTCCCATCCTTATGAGATACATAGGATCGCCTGAACATTTAGATTTTGGGTACAACCCCATCTCATAGAGATCTCCTGATCCCCCGGTCACCTAGGCCCTTTAGCCTGTTCTTCTCCATGAGGGGAATATATATGTGCGTTATAGGGTTATTCCCTCCTTTGCGTTGGGTTTTTTTCATCATGACCCCTTCTCCTGGGAATGTTCCATCTCTAGGGTGCTCTCAAATTGAGCCCCTCGACCCTTTTTAGTGGTTCGCTGATGTGTCTAAGATTACTCTGGTCTAGGACATGTAGAGTCAGATTCAACTGGGGCAAGCATCCATCCACTTGTTAAACATCATGTTCCCCTTTATTTGGGCCCCCATTATCTTTCACACCCGAAGGGACCCCCAAAAACAGCATTGATACTACCCCTAAGGGATCTCCTACCATTACGGGCCAATGCCCCCCGAGGGTTTTCAGACAGAAAATTGATACAAATCCCGCATTGCGAACATGGATACTGTTCGATGATCATTTGTTTGTCCCCATGTCAGGCTAATGAAACATGAACTTTTGTTGCGAACATGGTCAACATTAATCCTCAGTCGTCATGTAAGCCCCTTCAGGCCTTGAATGTTGGTGGCGTGATTCACATTATGTTCCAACCCCATCATGTCAAGGTGGAATCTCGACACTCTTGGCACTATCCCTCAGTGCACTTTCACACACCAGGGGGTAAAAGCAGCATTATGGTGTCCTTCGGGGCTCCCACGGTCTGAGCTCTAAGAACATAAAAAACGATATTCATTAAGGGTTATGTGTGGCATGATCCTTATCCCAATGGAATATGTGGGATCATTCTGGAATCAGGCTTCCGGGTCCAGCTCAGCTGGGAGCTAGTTTCTCCTTCCCATTAACCTCGGACCCTCGCTGGCCTCTTGGACATAAGATCTTTTCCCAGAGGTGTGCGTGGTGATGATCTGGACCTCGTCCACATTCATGTTCGGTATGTTTTATCACATTGTGTGCATTCCCCCATGTCCAAGCCATATGAATTTAAATTGTGCGGTTTAGTCCCACCACATGACCATAACCTGTGAGAATATCGTCCTGACCGAACGACAAAAAATGACACTGCATTGTGATAACCTCATCATAGAGGACATCATATTGGGTATCAGTCAATTACCATACCATTTGCCAACGCTTGTTTATGGCTTGATTATTGTGTCAATTCCAGGAGATTCTACCCTATGATGATCACTCCACAAAGGAAAATCCATTCACCTTAAAGGAAATACATGATACATCAAATGCCGCTTCTTTTCGTTCGAGTGCTAGACCCGCATTCCCTTTTCATCCATTGCACTGGTAAATTAACTTGTCGTTCCACATTCCAAGAACTGCGTATGGTTTGATACTCTTCCTCATGAGATACGTAGGAGCTCCGGGGAACTTCCCCGCGGGCCCAAACTAACTTTTGGGTTTGGTTCCTTGACATGAACACTTCCCCATGGAAGACATGGTAAGTTGGACTCTAGTACTCATTCGTGTTAGGTTTCATAATCACCATACCACGTGCCTCCTGCATTCCTTACTGGTACCTGGTCCGTGTTCTAAGACCTTAATCTATGACCCTTTGTAGAACTATGTGCGGCTTGATTCCCATCGTTATGGGATACGTAGGACCTCTCAAACATTTCATCTCCGATCTAGCCCCAAGGATCTCCAATTCCACCCCCCTTCTTTATCATCCCCTTAGCCTGATTTCTCGTGGAGTTGTGTAACTGCAACATTTTCCCCGAACATGTTCAAGATGCCCAATGATGACAATGTGAAGAGACGGTTCCCCCACCAGATAGGTCCTATCTAAAAGTAGGGATGATCCATGATCATATTAACGTTCCCACCTAATGTGCTTCCACCTCAGTGGCATAATTTCTGGAGTGACGGATTCTGTTCGAACAAACCACCACTTCACTTTACATGCTTTGTGCGCCCCTTCATTGGGATCTTCATCCTCTTTCATGTTTGAAGGGACCCCCTAACAGAATAAATGCTCGACCTATGGTCCGCCTGCGGTCCTGGTCCAACTTTTTGGAAGACTGATCACCTTTTAATGGACCCCTAAATAGTATTGATGCTCGACCTATGGTCTGCCTACTATCCTGGGCATTGTTTTTGGAACACTGATCGATGATATTTGAATTAGGTCCCTTGTTGCGAACATGGTCAGTGGATGACCCTCATTTATTGTCCCCATTTTAGGATAATGCGATAGGGGTGTCTTGTTTCGAACATGGTCAACAATCATCCTTTATTTCCATGCCCCTATCATAGTGTTCTGAATTTGGGTAACATGATTCAAATTTTTTCATTTCCTTATGTTTAGACTGATTTCAATTCCCCTAACATTGCCTCTCTCATGCGCTAGAGCACATTGAGAAGATGATACATCGATTGGTATGAGGTATTCTTCATTTTTATGGGACTCCCTCTTCTCCTCATAAATACAGGTTCAAATTTCGAATACCCGAAGCTTGGTTGATTCCCCACGATCAAACGAAGTTATAGTACGAACCTCCATTGCTTCTCATGACCCATGTGAGCTTAGGGATGGGTTTCTATTTCTCTCAAAATTATGGTTTAGCATGTTAAACCAAAAGGGAATTTTTGTAAATTGGTCCATACATATAGTTCAAAAGAACAAGAAGTAGTAAAGAGGGATAATTTTATTGGTTTGGCCAAAACAGGGCCCCTAAGGGTCAGCTTCATGGATAGATCTCCCGAATGCTTCCAACTTTTCGCCGGTGGCCTCCAGTACTACCTCCCATACCTTGAAGACCCTTTCTTCATCAGGGATGTTGATCATAGCTCGCGGACCCTGGCCCATGCCTGCACATGTTCAGTCCAGATCTTAGTTATCAGGCGACTCGCTTCATTGAGTTATTATTGGGAGTCTGCTAGCTAGGCCCTCAAATGCTCCACGAGCTCAGAGTAGTTTGCGACGAATATCTTTTATTGTTTCACCTGCTCCTCGAGGTTTTGGACCTCCTTCTTCGCCCTCATAAGTTCCCAGGTACTCCATGATTCTTCCCGATACTGGGTGACATCGGCGTGCTGGCTGCTCTAACGCATCATATCGTCCATGTTATCATGAACGGTCAGGTTAAGGCATTGAGAATCCACCCCTCCAGCATGCAGGAAGCGCATCCAGGTGTGGAGTGACCCCATCCACATCAGTCATTCCGCCTAGGGATGATTGAGAAAATGACGGATGCACATCCATCCATTGCGTCACGTCATCCGACTCTCCTCGGACGCTTCGGAATCGGAATCATAAATTTATTCGGGATCAGTGGGCCGATAGAGAGGGAATACATCCAATAGGGAAGCAACATGGGCTTCCTTAACGATTCCTCCTAGAGGAATAGGCTCCTCAGCATCTGGGTGACCTTCCTCTCTCCCCTCGATCATGGCGGCACCCTCTTCGACTTCCGGCCCTACCCTGACAGCAGCTCCACTTGTGTCTTCTGCTCCTTGCTCGCCAATTTCTGGGGAAATCTTAGTTTGGGAAGCATGTTCTGGATGGGGTGGTATTGTTTCCATCGGCACACTCACATATGGTCCATGATCAAGAGCCATATGAGCCTTCAGTGTCGTGATAACTATATAGACAAGGAGAACCATGATCAGTTGAGTCCTTCAATAGTGAGTACTGGTATCGAAGAAAGTAACTTACAAGAACCCAAGGCAACCACCTCTAGTGCTCTGGCCACTACAAGAGCTATCGTGGTGGGGGATCCCTCATCACTCGTCAGGTCGATAACGGACGTCAGTACACAGCCTTGTTCCATTGGAGCTCCTCCTCCTCCTTTGATTGGGGACTCCTGATCAGTCCGAGCACCAGTTTGCTTCTGTGCAAGAAAGAGAAAGTGGATTATTGGTTTCAAGGAATTAAAATAAAAGGATAATTATATACAATGGTTGAATCATACATCGAGTATATTGGTTACGTCTATTTTAGAGCTGACAATCTTACCGCACTCTCGGAGACTCCCTTAGTGGGACGCCCCCTGCGACCCTTCACCTTCAGGATTCCCTTATCCTTCTCCTTCACCTTCCCATTCCCCTTCTACCTCCTCTCCAATTTCTCCACTCTCTGAATCCTCATCGTTGTCCTCTTCCCCCAGTGGCATCCTTTTCTGGATCATGATCCTAGCTGAGCAGCACCTTCACAATGATAGGTGGCTCCGCACACCGACCCCGTGGACGCGCATATGTGTCCGTAGCCGTCAGATATGAATGTCTTCGATGGAAGCTCACTCTATTGGAAACATGAACGGGCCCGACATCTGGAAAATGGTTCTTGTCTTGCACTATCTTCTTCCAGAGGGCTTCGGTACTCGTTGACTGCAGTAGGGTTAGCCAGGCCGACCATAGCGTAGGGAAGATCACGTCGTGGGAAGGTTGAACCAGGTGTCTTATTTTCTTCCTTGGAAGTTATCTGGATTCTCTATGGGACCCTCCTCCTCCATGCAAAGAGGGCATGGCCATACCATGCGATACCCCAACTGCTGAGGTACCAGCTTCTGTGGGCCTCGTTGCCTTAGGGGCTTCTAATCCTCCCCCTCTAGCAGCACTATGCCTGCACTCTCGCAGCCGAGGTTCCGCACTGGCGAGTTTGAGCTGCCAAAATATCTTCTGCAAGATCACCTCTGGGTATGATATGGTCCAATGTTCGGAATACTCGGTGGTGAGGCCAACATTGACTCTTTGGGAGGAAATGTGATGATGTCACCTTATTCGTAAGTCATGAAAATCATCCACAGCCGATGAAGAACACATGGATTCCTCTCCTCCTGGACGTCTATGTAGACTCTCTTCGGCCTTCGCTGGAGGAATCCAAACTGCCTGGAAAACCTGGATGGCCCAGAAGGCTCACAGAAGATCTTCCCATCAATCTGGGCCACAAGCACCCCGCCTCTAATGCTCTGAATGTACTTCTACTCCAGTGAGCATTTCCCATAGTCTATTAATTGACCAGTTAGGGTGGGGAATGGGCTGAAGGTGATGTTAGCATTGTTAGCGATCCTGATTTGTACTTCCTTATCATTGAGCATCATCGGCATGACCCCAACAATATTCAGCAGATGGTTGCAGACCATTACCCTGAAGATGGATGACATTTGGGAAAGTGTATCCACCGTAGTGAGCCACAACCCTGCCATTGAAGATCGGGAAGGGGAAACATAGTCTCCTAGGAGATTCCCCTATCGAGATGTGTCCCAAGATAGAGTATAGTTGAGCCAGCATGGGGACACCCAGGTTTAACCTCTTGTTGGAAGCCATTACATCATCCATCACTAGAGAGACTGGACGGACACCCATCCTTGCATCCCGCACCGGCAAGATCCATCCACTCAAAAATGTGGTGAGTTATCCGGGGTACCAAACATTTGGGTCCCGGGCCACATTTTTTATATAGCCCCATGATTTGTACTGCCCTGCCTCCTGGATCCTCCAGTATGATTCACTCTTTCTCCTCTAAGCTGTGGTTGGGCAATGTTTTCCCCTCCATGGTATCTTGACATACATATTATTCTCCAGGAACATGCTGAACGAGTCCTTGTAGGAGATATCCATCAAGAAGTACTTGACCCCCAGCTTCTCCATGGCGATCTCCAGGAGGTTCTACATCAGTATGGGTGTTCGAGACCTATCACCTAAGATGTTCATCAGTGGGGGAAATTCATCATATTGATGGACCTCCAAAGGGATGCCTCCGATGAAGGAGATGTCCCAGAGACTGATGCTAAATTCCCCATGGTGAAGAAGAAATGTGTTGGTATCAGGGTAACACCGGGTGAACAGCTCTGGCCTGCACTCAAGCTGGCTATAGAACTGGAACTGCGATGTCCACACCGCCTCGAACAGACCAATGTTCCACAACATGGCCCTAAATTGGTATCATGTGTTGCGAACCCAGTACGCCCAGGCCCAATTACTGGCGATGTTTCCTCCAGACTGCTTGTCCCAGTCCGGCAACCAAACTCTGGTCTCGTCAGTGATGCTCTGACGGAATGTTCTCACATAGAGGGCTGGTGATCTCTCCATGAATAAAATCACCTCCATAAATGGTCCTAGTCCTGGGATTCATGACATAGAAATCCATATGCCTGGCTTCTCTAGAATGATGACTATTCTTGGTGATGTTGTATTGAGGAAGGTCGTTATCACGGGTCACCCATGACCGCAGCGTATCAACCTCAAATCCTAGCAGGGGAACCTCCTCCAGAATGCCGAAGTCCCACAATGGCAGATTTTCAGTCAAGGATTACTCTTTTTGGGTTGGGGTTAGCATGTTGAAGAGGGTGGGGTTGTTGGATATGACCCTATTTGTGCCATAAACCTCCCGGTTCGTAACCATTTCAGCTCTGCGAGTAGTGGCTTCCCCCTCATCAACCCGATTTACGGCCACCCTCTTCAGACCAAGTGTTTCTGATGTTTTGTGTGAAATCTTGGAGGCTGGCATGAAATATGGGAGCTCGGCACGTAAAATTAGTGGATATCGCGAAATATCAAGCTGTGGCACGAAAAACCTTGGGTTTGCGCGAAAAATGCCACCAAATCTTGGAGGAATTACGTACTGCCCAAGTGGTTTTTCAAGCGGGACCGGAAGAAATTTCGCGAACGAGAGCCCAAAGCTTCTCGTGCGAGAAAAGTTGTATGGAGCATGGGACCCTTGGCTACATTTATAGGCTATGCCTCAGTTCTGTGCCCACATGAAATGTGGATTCCGAGCCTAGCTGGGTTTTGCCCACCGCTCGAAATTTTTGCACGCCGGGGACCCACAAAGCCCTGCATTTTGGTGTTTGACTCGAAATCTGTTCGTTGTGACCCCTCGCTGATCCAATTCTTAGGGGGGGAATTTGTAGACACTGAAAATCACTTTAGTATTATATAATGTTTCCAAATGACAATGTGAAGGCATATTCGGACCCATAGACCCAGTCACGGGGGCCCAGTGGTGTTGCGTGAAAAAAATGGTGAAGTGCGCGAAAAAATTTGTCTCGCATGGAATGTACCTCAATTCGCAAAGAGTCCTAGCACCAGTGTGAAATAATTTTTCACCCGCACCCTGCTTGGTTAACTTGTCATGATCCATCCTTGGTCGTGCAATAATTACTCGTCGACCTATGTTTCGCACCCTCAGTCGACTATAAATAAAAGCTGACCCCCTTCCTTTTTGAGGATGATTAATCTGAACCGGCTCTCGTGCACGTAATCGGAATTCAACGTGCACGCAATATGGCCTTCATTTACGGTTCTTTTCACGCCCAGTCGCCCTGGGGTCCACTTTTGCACTACATCCCCGTTGTCTTAGAATGAATTCCAATCCATTGGGGGTCTGGTGATTGCGTGCAATTCCTTCCATTGTGTGCACCCCTTGTCCATGCACTCGACCTTTTTCACTTGCACTCAATTCACTCTCCTTGTGCAGAAAGCCTCATCCCCCCACTCAATTACGTGCAAGCATCTGCAATTTCACATTGGTCTGGGGCTTTTCACGCTGGGCCCCTTTATTTTGCGCAGACCATTAGGGTTGCGCACACTTCCCCATGGCCCATCACCACGGTGCTCCCCGGGAACACTCCTGTGTGAAAGCCTGATGCCCTTCTTCTAGGTTCCATTCACAGGTGTCTTGTGCACCTCGGGCATCCACATAGTACAAGGTTTTCCAATATGACCTTTTAGGCTTTTTCGAACTAAATTCAAAGTCCCATGGACAATCCTTACCACTACTTTTCTTCCCCTCAAGATTCCTCGCATAGGCACAGAAACGGCTATTGCTTCTTCACATACCCACACTAACATGGACTCCTCGATGGTTCTCTCCACGACACCCCCTCGTCACGGACTTTCCGGTGACTTCCTTCCCTCAAGGAATAGAGGATACCAGTTTTGTATTTCCTTGGGGTTTAGAGTAATCCCATCTCATCTAAGCTACAATATGTTAAAATTTGAAGCACCTCATCCTCAACAAAAGATGTTAAACTGTGTCCTGGCCTCGTACCTCGGATGCAGCACCCCCCCACGCCTTGGACACTCTCTACACCCACTCATCTCCAAGGGGATGGGATCATCCCTCATAGGGGGTGATATCCTCCTAATTCGAGTGCTGTTTTCCTACGGGGAAGAGCATCCACCTTGGTGTATGCCCCTAGCTTCTTTTTACAAGAGGCAGCACCCCTGCTCCTCAATTCCTCAGTGCCAATGCCAGCAGAGGGAATTATAGGGAATGGAGATCCTCCATTCCTCGATCCCAAATCCCTCTCCCACTGCACTTTGTGACTCTCGGGCCTCCATCCTGGAGAAAGTCCCAAAACCATGGGCCACTCAACACGTAAGCCCCTATTTGTTTCCCACATATGCACCCTTCGTGACATGATCGTCAGGTCTCTGATGTCTCTTTTTTCTCACACCGAGCATGACTCATGTGAGCATAGAGTAAGCACCAAATTGACACACCACAGGTCACCTCAGAGCATAGGCCCCAAACGCCCCCGTCTGAGCTTCATGAAGTTAAACGGCCAAGCACCCCCGTCCCACATGATGTTAAACTTTACACCCAAACTACGGGGACATTGATCTGTGCTAAGTAATGGTATGTAGGAAGCCTCTATGAGGTTCAATCCCCACCACCTTGGGCCGCCTCAGAGTGTCAGCACCAACCATCCCAATCTATGTGGACTTTGATCCGTGCTAAGGCATAGTACGTTGGAAGCTTCCATGAGGTTAAAGCCTCACAACCTTGGGCATCATCAGGGTGTAAGCCCCGACCATCCCAAACTATGGGGAATTTGATCTGTGCTAAGGCATGGTATGTAGGAAGCCTCCAAGAGGTTCAAGCCCCACAACCTTGGGCCACATCAGCGTGTAAGCCCCAACCATCCCAAACTACAGAGACATTGATCTGTGCTAAGGCATGTTACGTAGGAAGCCTCCATGAGGTTCAAGCCCCATCACATCGGGCTGCCTAAGAGTGTAATCCCCAACCATCCCGAACTATGTGGACTTTGATTCGTGCTAATGCATGGTACATAGGAAACCTCCACAAGGTTCAAGCCCCACCGCCCATTCGTTCGGACTGCATTCACACTAGTTCACCAACACCATGTGATGACTCAGAGTGTAAGCCCCATACCCGTCCCGAATGACGTTAAACTGCATTCACCTGAACTACATGGACTTTGAATCCTTGCCACGAGGATACATAAGAAACCTCCACGAGGATCAACCCCAACACCCATGTCACATAATGATCTCTCCCTCGAGCCTATGTGTTGTGAGAATCTCATTACATAACCCAAGGTTTACACTTCCTCTAGGTCCTATCCATGCGTCCATTCTCACCGGTCGCCTCCTCAGGTGTCCCATTGTTCCATAGAACTACGCGGACTTTGATTCTCCACCATAGGGATACGTTGTATGAATCTTCGGGACACAAGCCCAAAGCCATCACCCGTCATGATTATTACCCAGGCTGCCACATCCCGGTGAGATCATGCCACCTCACCCCCTCGACAACATTCGAGAAGCCGCCCACATGGTGGCCCCAATTTCGGTGTTCCCTCCAAAGGATTTTTCAATCTCATCCACTCTAGCTTGTGTTACGATCAGTCTAATCCATCTCTATGGGACATTAAACTTGCGGCATACCCTGGGTTAAACATGGGAAGATGAGGAAAACCAAAGATACATGAATATGGAATACTATTCCCCACATTTGATTTGGGATTCCTTGTGCTTCCGCGCCCTGGAGAAGCCCAATAATAAGGGACAGAAGAGAGACATGTCAATCCCCATCATCAATATACGCCAGTGATGCCCGACATGACTACTCTCTGAATCGATGTTTTCTACCCTGACCGGACCCCTTGGAAGGTCCTGATAGAAGAAGCATAATTAACTGGTGTCCATGAGGATATGGTACCAGGAAGAGCTTCAAAAACTATTTCTTCAATCTATAAGGGAGACCCGTACTAGGTGACAAGATCTGAGGGGGAATCCACAGAAGGAATAACCAGCATCCCATCATCCCATATAGATCAAGGAGCATACGTCCCTGAATAAGGAGTATATGTCACCCACCTTTGGAAAGCATGAATGCGGGGTAATATCAGCGCGTCCTCTGCTTAACGGATGCGTACGCCCCAGCGAAAGCGTCGGAAAAAATAATAAATTTTATTTAATCTATTTAGCAAAAAACAACTAAAGCATTACTCATAAAAAATTGATTCCAATGCTTTTATCATATTAAAATTTTTTAGTTAGAAATTCATCATTGAGGATTTCTAGAAATAACTATTTAGGAAGGCTTAGAATCCTTAGGTATCCAATTCTTTTTCCCATCTTAGAACATTAGAATTTACAATCTTATAAATCATTAACATGAAGAAAAAAATAATAAATGTATTAAAACATGAATTACCTAGATTATGTCTAATATATAAATAAAATCAGGACTATAATGATGTATGAAAATATGCCCTAATGTGTTACATTACCATGAGTTGAAATCCAACAAATTAGTAAACAAGAAAAATGAAAAGTCACTCAAGATTAAATTAAAATCATCTATAATGGTGAACATCATGAAAAATAGTCCAATACATAGAAACTCAATCTTCCCCTTATGCATGAGATTGGTATTTAGAAACTTTATCTTTGTAAAATGCTATGATGCATTCATCGTCTCACATCTACATGACCAAAATAGTAAGAAAAATAAAAATACATATTTGATACAACTTGTTCATGTCCCTGAATTGGTTCACTCTTACGTAACTGAGTTGGAGGGCCATAGAACCTTAAGATCACATATCTATATTCCATAGGCTACTCACTAGCCGCAAGGTACTAATGATGGTATATTTGGGGGAAAATATAATCAGTATAAGATCTAAATATAATGAATGGATAAATAAAACGAATAAAATATAGATGGATAATAATCAATTGCTAATAAAATAACCAAATAATAAAAATGAACAAAATATTATATGATGTATAATAATCAAAAAACTCACATACCAAAAAAATAACAAAATATATCCATAACAAAGAAAATTACCCAACTCTTTTAGATTTTTAATGTTCATGTTCACTCCACTTATACAATTCCAGATATTAGATGTGCATATGTAATAAGAAGATTCCTTCCAAATGTCCTAAAAAATGGGCATGAGATATTTATAGGTACTATGAAGTATCCCTAAATGTGTGTGATTAAAACGTATTAGGCCACCACTAATGGTGTTTATCTCATATCTAGTCGATGAGTGTGATAAAAAGTAGTGTCTAGTATATATATAAATAAATGAGTAAAGTGGTGGTGGACTAGGGAATATCACCTACTTTCCTCTAGTCTCATTTTATTTTACCATATAATTATAGAGCAATAATAAGACCCCAAGATATATGCCATGTTATCCAAAAAAAGATTCATAGGTGAATCTGTGAAATGTGTCCAACAATTTTCATGAATAAGAACCAAGAAAATCCATATAAGACTCTAAGGGAATCTATATATGGAACTAGAGATCGAGAACTGCGTTATCACGAAAAAATTATTAAATATCTACTAGATTAAGACAGATAACCCCTAACCATTAAATATTATAAAAGGGATCTAACTGAGCATGTGGAATGAGTGTACAATATTATCTAAAGACTTTGGATTAAAATTTATTGGGATAATCCAATGAATTCCATTTTGAGGACATTAAGCTAAATATGGGAGTTGATTCTAGGAATTATTCTAATTATAGAGTTTTTAGATAAATAATTATCATTAGGATGAGGAATTCATTGATAATAGACATTGACCTCACTCGTTTAGAGATTAAACAATGGAAATCCCAACAATGAATAATGTGACATCAAGCAGGTTCATTCTGGGAATTAAAAACCCGAATCCAAGACTTTCCCATGTCATGTATCACTTTAAGAATCATGACCAATCTCTATATAATGATTGTGCATATAGATATAATATCATTAGGAATGAAAAGAGATATATTGAAAATAAATAACACAATATCTCTAAAGGAAAAAAATATTGAAACACGCATAAATAGTTTCTATAATTGAAACTTATTTTACTTCCATAACACAATTCTCAAGTCAGTGCATTATATTAATGGAACCAAATGATACCAACACCATTGATTCAATGTTTGTAATCAAGGTCCCAATATAAATAAGTCATATTTTCTTGGAATTCCCTAAATAGTATCTAAGTAATTCAAATTATAAATCATATTCATTTGTGAAGAAATAATGTCAATGATTTTATTCAAGATATATCATATCTATGGAGGTGTCTCCCAACATTTCCCATAAGGTAGTTATAACATTTCACAAGGAAATTATACTATTTTATTTATAATTACAGAATATGATATAACATTTTGATCTAGAATTTTTTAATGAAATCCTAAGATCATAAAAAATGATTATATGACACCAGACAACACCATTTTCCATCTAAGAGTGCAATAATTTTACTGAAATGACAAACACACCATAATGGGTGGTAATATTATAATTGAACATTGGGTTTATATTAATTTCATTGGGTGCTTCATTAGGTACAGGTTTTTATCAAGGAATTTCAATATATACCTTAAGGGGTGGTTTTATTAATTATAGAATGAATAAATTGGATATTTAATATGTTTCAATGAGAACACACATTATGATATGTTTTAATACCATAAAATTTATGTTTTTCATTGGCGTAAACTGAAGTCACCTTAAAGGGTGGTTAGAGTTTAGGTTGTCAACCTCCAATGGTGTAAATAACACTATACTACATCTAGGTAAACAGTTTTTTATCAAATTAAATGAATAATTATTTTTAATGGTAATGATCTAAATTAATTGCATGAAACAAAATGTAATAATTTATAAATGATTATATATCAATATAAAATTAAATGGACCACCTAACTTAGAATTAGGATGCTTTAGTATCAATGTATCATCCCTTGGATCAAGAAGGAGTTTTTGAAAATAAATACCAACAAAAAACCCTTCTAATAGAGAATACTAAATATTAATAATAGAATGAATAATTATAGTAATAGAAATAATTAAAATAAGGAATTGGACGAAAAGAATCACTTGTAGGCTTCCAACACATTCAATGGAGATTGAAATAGACCAAGAATAAAGGTTATGTCCCATGAAATAGGGGAGAAAGTTGAGGGAATGGGTGGGGATGTTAACGGTGAAATTAGAGAAATGATTGGGATAAATTCATTTATGTAATTATGTGGAAAATAATTATATATCTCTTTTGAATGAGACTGATGGTTTAGTTATATAGTTTGGATAACCATTCCCTAATCATGTAGACTCACTATCTGATACACCCCAACATCACATTGTTATAGAGAATGGTTTAAAATACAATGATTCGATCTTGAAAATACCATTAGACCTCTATTTACATGTACATTGTTTTCATAAACCCTCAAAAACATTAAATAATGGTTCCTCCTATATAAAATATAATGAATGGTTGGGGAGTTCTGTTAGTTCTAGCAATGTGCAAATCACCCACCCTTGGCTATAACTATAAGAAGAAAATAATTGATTCTCAAATCTCTTGAGTATTACCAAAGCATATAAAACACCTATATGGACCCAAAATTTATCAGAAAAATACCCATTTAGGTTATTGAAATTAACAAATTCCATTCTGAAGCTTATTGAAAAAAATAACATATCTAGAAGATTATAGATTTAAAATTATATTGTAATTATAAAACCCTTGATCCATAAGATACTATAACCACACCAACATCGAATAGATCATTATTGAGATGCACTGGAATAAAAACAAAATCTTATCCTTACTCACTAACATAATAGTGAATACACTAAAGATCTGAATTTTATCAAGAGGCTTTTTTTCAAAACCAACCCCTCCTAGAGATAAAATTTTAAATTCATTCAATTCTCTATTTAATTAAATAATAGGAGAATAAATGACAAAATTATGACAAAAAAACTTCTATTGGTCATCATATCCTAATTTAACAGCAACATTCTCAACAAAATGCTCAATGCTATTTGAAAATAGAATTGTATTACACCATCTCTTTTCCAACCACAACTACCTTATATATAGGACCTTCATTTCAATACATGAATGTTAAACCCAAAAGGGTTCCATATAGAACACCTTCTAACATTAAATCACTTATCTATATATAAATTACTATTATGTAACATAAATGATCATCCTTTACCATAAATGCATTAGCTGGTCATGATATATCACTCCCAAAGTAATCTCATGATTTTCCATTCCATCATACTTCTTCCATAATGTTGGATTTCATTGGATTTAAATATAACACAACAATTAAATAATGATTCAATAATTAATAGTCATTATCACAAAGGAATGTAATATAATGATAGATACCCCATCCCAAACCAACATTACCAAAAACAGATGGATTAAGCTATTTATGTTCCTGTAATAAGATTGATCCCAATTTAATAACCTCGAGTGCATATTGTTAACATACTCTCATAATCCCTAAAGACCATTCATAAATTACAAAGTCATTTAATATATGGAAACCCCAATATCCATTTAATTGTCATGTGGTATTGTAATCATTTATTCACTACCAAATCATCATTATTCACAAGTCACATACACACCAAATGAATGATTATATGTTCCATAATTTTTCCTTATTAATCTGAGATCATTCTCTCTTTAGGTTCATGATTCCCATGACTAAAATGATGCTCCCACCTTATGATTTACTTAATATTTTTTAAATAAAATTGAAATTTTAATTCAAATTATTATAGTTTTCAACCATTATTCATGGATTCATGACATAGACGACATGATTACCTAAAAACCCCACACAAAAATCCATCCAAAACAAATTTTGGAACACTATTTTTTATGATGATTCCATCCATAAATATTCTATCATTCATTTCCCACAACATGTACTTACTCCAACATTATATAAGTGTAACCAAAACATGTCCATTGGTAGATGTATGTGTGGATCTCTCTTGATTTATTCTAATAAATTTAATCAATTCATGACAAAAATTTAAGTATTATAATAATAATCGGTTGTGTAACATCACCAGATCAATTTTACAAGGTCATTCTAGGATCCGAGATTACTCAGATTTTCTATTAATAGGTCAGGAATATATTACTCATGAAAAAAATTTAATTTCTTGTTATCCCTTCTAAATAGTATGTCATGAATTAATACATTGAGATTTGATGTTCATATTCTATAAACATGTGAATTAACAAGGATTAACCTGTTAACATGATCTAACCATTATATTAGACATTACTAAATCAATACCACTCAAATAGACATGACTTATACCAAAAAAAATAATTTAAAAGAACTATTTATGCAAATATAGACAACCTCATTATTACATCATCATAATCGGTGCACCATTTCAATGTGATTTATATTTCCAAAAGTCAGACACATACTTTCATCCCATTTCTTATGAAAATCATTAAAGCCATTGGTCATGGCGCATCAAAAAACTACAATCAAATTGTTGAATTTTTTATTCATAAATCATTGGAAATAGAAGGATCACTTGACATAATAAGTAGTCAAAAATTACATTGGCATATCAATTTCATTAAAAATAACAATCTGTGTTTCACATATCTCTAACATGGTTCAATATAACAAATTTCAATCCACCTACCAAGGGTATCATTCCATATACTAAGAGTGCATCCTAGGCCCATTTGAAAAATTGGCACTTCTCATGCCAAATACATAGTGTTGACATCCATTGATGCATATTAACTATGAGTTATCTATAATAACCAATGTAACCCATTGGTTTTAATAAGGCATAGACTCCAATACTAGTATATTACATAAAATGTGACTAGGAGAACTATTACTACCAACAATTTTAAAATGTGAACCGAGAATCATGAGAAACATTCACATTCCCATTCAAGGCATTTCTCAAGGAATTAAAACAATATCACCCTTAATTGGATCATTCATATTGACATAAATAAAATCATTTATTTAATCCATTACATCAAACCCCATTTTATAAAAATATTACAATGCCTGAGATAACATAATTTTCAAATATATGTTATATAGGAAAATGTTATAAATCAATAATTATCACTTTATTATGTTGATGATAAAGATAAATCTATGGAAATAATATTATAATTTTCTCTAATCCATTACTTATAAATAATCTCTTGTAACATAGACCAGTTAATGGAAATTTCATTCAAATATATTGTGAGAAACACTCTTTAGGGTTGAACATGAATATTAATCAACTATTCTCTCCTAACAATAGGGTACATATACTGATAGTGGGTTTACTTATCATTTTACTAGAATTAGTTTGGCACGATTCCACCATATAGTTATACACAAAATCATGTATCTAGTTTCATTAACTTTATATAACAATCTCGTTTAATATAAACATGCCATAATGGGGTTATATACAATGGAATGTTAATATGATGTCAACCTACAAGGTGTAACTCCTTAAAAATGCAGGATAGAGATATGGGTATCCATTCTCAATTTATGGTGGAAATGATCAATAAATTAAAATTGGAATCCCATTATCACGACCTGTCCTCAGGGCCCGTGTCGTGACTACCCCAAGCCCACCTTCCATATGCCAGGGGATGACGACTAGCACCAAGGTGTAATTCCCGGTAAAAAGGGAAGGCATTTCCTTTGTAAAGTAAAAATACACCACAGAGCAAGCAAACAGAAGTAATCACTATGTAAAAACTAGGTATAATAGTAAGTGCAGAAAAGTAAGTGGGCCAGAATACAAACCCACACTGAAATTAAAGTACAACTGAAAAAGGGAGTACATAAACTGAATAGTAAAGCCTCTACAGTGAGCTGTCCACTGGTAGTTCCACCTGAAGGGTGGGTACAGATATCCACCTTAGCTCCTCGGGTCTAGCCGTCCGCTCCGTGTACATCCCGCCCAGTGGTCCACCTCTAGGTACCGACATGCTCCGCAAGCCTCAACCACGATCAGTGCTATCCGTCGTCTGCAACCAAGACAACTTAGTGCGGGCATATCCTATGTAGGGGTGAGTATAAGATACACAGTAGGGACCCTAAGACCCCCGAAGGTCTGCTAGAATTCATAAAGGATAATCCACAAAAGAAAGATTCAACCACGAAGTAACATCCGACACTAATTAGGTATATTCCCATACATATACCTAAGTCATCAATTCTCATTCGGCTCCAACATCCGAGCTCAAGTACAACCCAATCCACAGAGGAAATCACAACCCAATCCACACAGGAATGATTAAAGTAATCTAAACAAGATATCAATTCAAACTTATCGAAGATAAGGATTGAATGTCATGATTCAGCTCACACATGTATACTTCATCGTAAGACGATAGAGATGATCAGATGTAGACACTGATTCATCTAAGCCATTGGACCCACACTGGATTGATAGATACTAACCCCTGCAATGACCCAAAAAATCGATAGGTATATAACTCCTGCAATGAACCACACAGGATCGATAGGTAACTAACCCCCGTAATGACCCACAAAGGATCGATAGGTATCTAACCCACATAATGACCCACATAGGATCGGACCCACATAGAACCTGTAGGCGCTGGCCCACACAGGACTGCTGAGCGCTGACCCACACAGGATCAGTAGCACTGATCCACGTTGGATCGCCATGTGCTGTAGTCGTCACCGTCAAATCCACGGAGGATTTCTACACAGTTGTCTTCGTCGTCGCAGTCGCAGCCAGCTCTAGGGTTCCCACACATAGCAAGCTCGTTCGGGGTGGTCCGCTGCATGAGCCGAGGGGCAGATACATCAACTGACATGATGTCCGAAGTTGATGTATCCAAAATTTCTGTATCGTCTATAGGAACTCAACGTCACAGACGTCACGTCAATCAGACGCCTGGTCTGAGAGTTATTGGCTTTTTCGTCCCTGGGGCCGATTGATTTTTAAGTCATAACCAGCCCGACCGTACTCCAACTGCATCCAAACCTCAAGTGGAGTAAGCCAAAAGCTCCGTCTCACTAAGAGGAATTCATTAAAGCTAACGGCACATCAATTAGACGTTCAGAGCTCAAGTTATAAGTGTTTCTGCTCTGAGGGCCCGGTTGGTTTCGTGTACGAACCAACCCAGTCGAACCCAAAGTTCTCCGAAACATTGAGTGTATTATACCGAAATGACCATCTCGATCCAAGGATTGCATTGCATCTGATGGTGCATCGATCATAGTTCTTCAACCCTATCTATGGGAAAACGTCCGAAAGTGGTCTGGTATTAGGGGGTTCGGGCCCGGTCCGACCCAGCCCGATATCCCCGGAGTCGGCCCGAAACGGGCGAACCGACCCGGGTCCGGGTCCGGCCTGCTTGGGTGCAGCCCGGCCTTGCGGTCTTGTCCAGGTGGCTCGACAGAAATGGTCAAGCGATGAAGGGGGAAGGGGGGGGGGGGGGGGGGGGGGCGCTGCCCCCCCCCCCCCCCCGCATTGTGAAACTGTGGCCCCCATGTGGGGGGCCGCTCCTGCGGGCCAACCGAGGGGTTACGACCCCCGACACTTCCCCCCGACCGGCCAGCCCGCACCGGCTGGCCCGCTACTTCCGCCACGGGAACGGGGCGGTCTCGTCCCCCTGCTCTGACGCAGGCGGCCGGAAACCGGCCGCCGTTCCCCGCTATACCGCGGCCTATGGCCGCGGCCTTGGTCCGTCCGGTGCGGTGAAACGGCGCCGTGCCCCTCCGCCGCGGCCCTGCTCCGGCCGCAGTCCCTTTGTGGTTCTCCGGCGCAGCGCGACAACACCGGGCCTGGTTCGTCTTCAATGGCGCCGTGCTTCTTCGCCCAAATCTCATAGCTTCCACGCGGTGCAACGGCACCACGCCGCCTCACACTTTCTGCAACAAAATCAAAAAACAAGGGGGATGAGGGTCGGCCATGTTCGTGAGGTCCGACCTCCTCCCGTTATTGCGATATCAGGCATCTCAAATTGAAATGAAGAAAGGTGACAGAAGTAATCACGAACAAACCATTAAAATAAACCCCTACCTCGAGCGTAGTTTGAACGAAGGTTTCTTCGCGTAATTTCATGTCACAGAAGAAGGCGGCGTGGAAGGAGAGGGTCGTTGTCGTTTGTTGATCTCTGAGGAAGGCGTCTCTCATCATCGGCCGTTGTCGGAGGTCGGCGATCTTCGTTGGCGGCGGTGCGTTCTTCGCGTTCTTCGACGAAGAACGAATAACCTCCAGACATCTCTTTTTCTCCCAAAGTGTCAACACAAAAAAAACCAACAATAATAAAATAAGTGTCTAGTCTTATTTTATTACTGAAGTCTTAAGAATTTTTATTTTCAACCATTGAATTAAACCACTTAATTAATTCATGACATTAAAAGGAGATTTATAGGAGTTTAGGGAATATGAATGGGTGGGGTTCTTGTGGGCCCCACCACCCTCATAACCTCCCATTGGAAGTTGGGTGGTTACCCCAACTTCCACTCAAAGGTTTTAACCACATAGAAAGAAAAAAATAAAAATTGTAGCTAGATTTTTATTTTTGAATTCCACAATTTTTAACAACTTCTCCCGTGTAAACGCAACTCCAGAAAATGTGTTCCTAAGAAATTTTTGGTGCTGTGAATCCATTGGTTCCCTCAGAATTCGATTCCGAGCACCGGTTCAAAAGTTAGAAAAACCCGTTTGTTCGTTCACTGAACATACTCGAGCTAAACTTCGGATAAAAATTCTGGGCACACCGGGCCTCGGAATCAAGTGCCGTCAGAAACCGCGTTCTTGAAAAATTCCCAATAAAATTATGAAAAAAAATCCCTTGAATTTTATGGGTCATTAAATTACTCCCGCCTCAGGGCTTTACATCCCAGTAAAGATACATCAAAAACTAGGGAAACTTATGTGGGTACTGAGCATGAATCTGAGCCTCCCGCTCCCATGTGCTCTCCTAGAGGTTCTCGTGATTCTATCTGATCCACACTAGAGGAATCGACCGTCCACATAGGACCCGCTCCTATCGATCCTCTATTTCCACCGAGACCTCCGCAAAAGTCTCCCGATCATTAATGTACAACACCCCATGGTCAATGATATGCGTCATGTCGTGGACATATCTCCTTAGCTGGGATACCTAGAAAACGCCGTGCACCTGGTGCAACTTAGGTGGTAGAGCCAGTCGATAATCCACCTCGCCAATCCTGCTGAGGACCTGGAATGGTCTGATAAAGTGCAGAGATAACATTCTATCTCGGCCAAATCTCTATAATCCACGTCGAGGTGAGACCCGCAAGAAGACGTGGTCACCATCCTCGAACTCCAGTGGCCTCCACCTTCTTTCAGCATATGACTTAAACCGGCTATGAGCTGTCCTCACCCTCCCCTGGATGACCTGGACCTTCTCTATCGTGGCCTGGACCATTTCCCGTCCCACAAGTACTGATTCCCCAGGGTCTGTCCAGCACAGAGGATATCAGCAAGGTCAGTTGTACAATGCCTCGTAAGGTGCCATCCCAATGGTGGAGTGGTAGCTATTTTTGTACGCGAACTCCACCAAGGGTAGGTGGTCCTCCCAGCTACAACCAATGTTGAGGACACATGCACGGAGCATTTCCTCGATAGTCTGAATGGTCCTCTCTGTCTGACCATCCATCTGAGGGTGAACGGCGGTGATGAGATGTAGATGCGTCCCGAATGCCTCCTGCAACCCCTTCCATATCTGGGAAGTAAAGCGAGTATCTCGATCGGAGACGATAGATAATGGTACACCATGAAGCCATACAATTTCCTGAATGTAGAGGCGTCCCAAGCTCTCCACTGAGCCCTGCTCTTTGATGGTTAAGAAGTGAGACGACTTGCTGAGTCGGTCAACAATCACCCAAATGGAGTCGTGACCTCTAGAAGTATGTGGAAGTCCAGTCACGATGTCCATAGATATACCATCCCACTTCCACTTCGGGACCTCCATGGGATGTACCGAGCCTACAGGTACCTGGTGCTCAGCCTTCTCCTGCCGGAAGGCGAGGCATCGAGAAACGAACTCTGATACAGGAAAATACTGTAAAGCGCTCACCCATCAGATAGTGTCTCCACATCTTCAGAGCGAAGACCACTTCTGCTAACTCCAGGTCATGGTTAGTGTAGTTCTGCTCAACCTGCCTCAACTAACGTGATCCATAGGCGATCACGGCTCGCTCCTGCATTAGGACAAATCCGAGTCTGGTCCCCAATGCATCACAGTAGACTACATAACCCACTCCCTCCATCAGTAGCCTCAAGATAGGTGCGCTAGTCAATCATTGCCTCAGCTCCATGAATCTCTGCAGACATCTATCTGACTACATGAAGGGTTGCCCCTTATTCCTTAACGTTTTTCAAAACTGCATAGATTTCTACATTGCCGAAAAGAGAAATCCGGTCTCAACCCCGGGATGAACTACGTTCCTTGCCTAATACAGTCAATCCTGTCATGATCTGTTAATTCATGCCATGGATGAAATCGTAAGGCCTCGACGCAGCTACCATGACATCCAACCCTTACACTCTCCTCCAAGTGTTGAGTCACACTGTCGCCATCAGTGTGTGGTCACTGGGTCTCCTCCAGTATGAATCTTTCATGTGAGGGACAAGTCAATAGTTTTTAACCGGCACCTCTAAGTATTAACATACAAAAGGAAAGAAAGAAAATGTCACTATTGAAAGCATATTTTATTACTTCAACTCAATGTAAAAGGACACAAGGCAACACAAAAAACGAATCTAGAGGCATTATGGGAAAAGGCCTCTATTCCTGGAGCTAGTCCCGCACGTGTCCAACCTCTGCCAGAGCTCCATGATCGTATGCTTCAGCTTCCTGAATATGTGATCTCCCATGTGGTCGGGGTGGACCTCCTTGTGGTGGTGGTGGTAGACCCTCAAAACGTCATCCACCACCTGCCGCTCGACCAGCTCTTCGGCCTCATCCACATTCTCCCTGCAGACCGCCACGGTCAAACCTCTGACTCTGGCTGGGTGGTTCCTCAACCATTTGCTGCTCCTCTGCATGGTGGGCCGGGCAGTCACGATCCATGTGGCCCTGACTGCCGCATGCATAGAACTATATCCCACTTATAATTTTGGCTCTGCTGCTTGTGCCCCGCACCTCCGAGCCAGTATTATGTGGTCTTATGCCCGATGGCTTGGTCCACTTGGACCTCTGTGACATCTTTCTACTACCGTCTGCAGAAGACTCCGCCACGTGCCGCCCTGCGGTAGGTCTCGCTGGTGGTGTAGGATCATCAAGAAAGCTCTCAATGAGAAGGGCTCTCTCCAGTACCCCTGCCTGTGTCAGAATGCGGAGGGAGATCAGCGATGCCCTAATCTCTTTCCCCAATCCCTGCTCGAAGGTCCAGGACCGGAAGAATGGGTCACGTACCATGTCCGTCGAATAGCGCAAGAGATCTTTAAATCTCGCTGAGTACTATGCGACCGTCAAGCTGCCCTGCCGCAGTTGTAGTAGCTTCTGGATGCGCACCACATAGAGGGTGGCTGGGAAAAACTCCGAGCAAAAGAGGCTCTCAAAGTCAGTCCAGAGGAGAGAAGCCTCGTCGTGCACCTGGAGCATCATGTTCCACCATCTGCCTGCTGCCGCGTGCAGGAGGCTCGCTGCGAGGATCAACATGAGGTCTGCCGGTGTCCTAACTAACCTGAACACTTGTACAACTGCCTCCATCCAATCCTCGGCTACCTGAGGGTCCCCCTCCTGCGGAACCTGGGTGGTCGCTGATGCTGAAACTCTTGCAGTGCACTAAGGCGACGTGCACCCTCAGCGGCTGGGGCTGGTAGCATCGGTGGCTCTGCGGGTAGAGGTACCACCGGTGCCTCTTGCTGTCAAATGGCCATGTACCGAGGCCTCTTTGCTCAGTGGGCTGTCGTCACACACAACGCTCGGAACCCTAGCTAGCTGTCGTCATGGGGCCATCCTAAAAAGAGACAGGTGCACCACCGTCAGAACAATATACCTGGTGAGCTGACACAATGTAATCACAAAGAAAACTTGAAACACACATGTAGTCAATGTTTTCGTGCATCAAGTCAGAAATCAGAAGACATGGTCCTGGTGTATGGATACGTCGGCCACCGCACCAACACTAGATTCCCTGGACTCATAACAACACCCAATACTCCTAATTCTATTGCTCCGCATAGAAAAGATCAGTGTCCTAAGTTCTGCGTTAGAACCAACCTCCCTCTGATACCAATTTGTCACGACCCGTCCTCAGGGCCCGGGCCGTGACTACCACAAGCCCGCCTTCCATAGGGCAGGGGTTGGAGACTAGCACCAAGGCATAATTCCTGGTAAAATGGGAAGGCATTGCCTTTTTAAAGTAAACAAACACCACAGAGCAAGAAAGAATAAGTAATCACTATGTAAATACTGGGTACAATAGTTAGTGCGGAAAAGTAAGTGGGCCAGAATACAAACCCAAACTGAAAGTAATGTACAAATGAAAAAGGGAGTACAACAACTGAAAAGTAAAGCCACTACGATGAGCCATCCACTAGTACTCCCACCTGAAGGGTGGGTAAAGATATCCACCTCAGCTCCTTGGGTCCAGCCATCCCCTCCAGGTACATCTCGCCCAGTAGTCCACCTCCAGGTACCGACCTGCTCCGCAAGCCTCAACCATGATCAGCGTTGTCCTTCGTCTGCAACCAACACAACGTAGTGCAGACATAGCCCATGCAGGGGTGAGTATAAGCTACTTAGTAGGGACCCCGAGACCCCCGAAGGTCTCCTAGAATCCACAAAGAATAATCCAAAAAGGAAAAATACAATCATGAAGTAACATCCGACACTACTTAGGTATATGCCCATACATATACCAAAGTCATCAATTCTCGTTCAGCACCAACATCCGAGCTCATGTACCACCCATTCCACACAGGAAATCACAACCCAATCCACACAGGAAAGCATAATGTATTCCCCACAAGATATCAAGTAAAACATATCGAAGATAAGGATTGAAAGTCATGATTCAGCTCACACAGGTATACTTCTTCGCAAGACGATATAGATGATTAGATGTAGCCACTAATTCATCTAAGCTGTCGGACCCACACAGGATCGATAGGTACTAACTCCCGCAATGACCCAAAAAGGATCAATAGGTAAATAACCCCCGCAATGGACTACACAGGATTGATAGGTAACTGACCCCCACAATGACCCACAAAGGATTGATAGGTATCTAACCCCCGAAATGACCCACAGAGGATAGGACCCACACATGATCTGTAGGGGCTGGCCCACAAAGGACCGCTGAGCGCTGAGCCACACCGGATCTGACCCACACAGGATTGGTAGCACTGATCCACGTAGGATCACTGAGTGATGTAGTCGTTTCCATCGAATCGACGGATGATTTCTGCACAGCCGTCTTAGTCGTCACAGTCGCAGCCAGCTCTAGGGTTCCCGCACACAGGAAGCTCATTCGGGAGGGTCCGCTCCACGAGCCGAGGGGCTGATACATCAACTGACACGAAGTTCGGAATTGATGTATCCAAAAGTTTCATATTGTCAACAGGAACTCAACGTCATAGATGGCTCCTCAATCAAACGCCCGGTCTTAGAGTTATTGGCTTTTCGTCCCAGGGGCCCAGTTGATTTTTAAGTCAAAACCAACCCAATCGTACTCCAACTGCATCTAAACCTCATGAGGAGTAATCCAAAAGGTCCGTCACACTAAGAGGAATCCGTCAATGTCAACGGCACATCAATCGGACATCCGAAGCTCAAGTTATAAGTGTTTCCGCTTCGAGGGCGCGGTTGGTTTCGTGTACGAACCAACCCGACCGAACCCAAAGTTCTTCAAAACCATGAGTGTATTATACCAAAATGACCGTCTCTATCCAAGGATCTAATTACAGCTGACGGTGCATTGATCGAAGGTCCGCATCCCATGTTATGGGAAAAAGACTGAAAGATGTCCGGTATTATGGGTTTCGGGCCCGGTCCGACCCGTACCGATATCCCCTGGGTCGGCCCGAACCGGGTCGACCCGAACTGGGTCCGGGTCCATCCCGCCGGGGCGCGGCCCGACCCGGCCTGGCGGGCTCGGCCTGGCCCGCTCGGCTACGCGACTCAGTCGTAACAGCCGAGCGATGAAGGGGGGGGGCCAACCCCCCCCCCCCCCCCCCCGCGTTGTGAATCTGTGTCCCCAATGTGGGGGGCCGCTCCTGCGGGCCAACTGGGGGAATGACCCCCGACACTTCCCCCTGACCGGTCGGCCGGCTGCTGTCGCCATGGGACTGGGGTCATCCCGTCCCCCTGCTCTGACGGCGGCGGCTGGAAACCGGTCGTCCTTCCCTGATCTCACGCGGCCTATGGCCGCAGCGTTGGTCCATCCGGCGTAGTGCGATAGCACCGTGCCCCTCCACCGTGGCCCTGCTCCGGCCACGGTGCCTTTGTGGTTCTCTGGCGCGGCGCGACAACGTCGTGCCTTGTTCGACTTCAACGCCGCGGAGCGACGGCACCGCGATTCTTTGCCCAAATCTCATAGCTTCCGCGTGGTACAACTGCACCGCGCCACCTCACACGTGCCGCAAAATAATCAAAAAAACAAGGGAGAGGAGGGTCAGCCGTGTTTGTGCGGTCCGACCTCCTCCCGTTATTGCGATACCAGGCAGCTCAAATTGAAATAAAGAAAGGAGACAGAAGTAATCACGAAAAAACCATTAAAATAAACCCATTCCTCGATCGTAGTTTGAACGGAGGTTCATCGCGGAATTGCACGTCTCGGAATAAGCCATCGTGGAAGGAGAGGGTTGTTGGCATTTGTTGATCTCCGAGGAAGGCATCTCTCGCCGTCGTCCGCCGTCAGAGGTCGGCATTCTTCATTGGCAGTGGTGTGTTCTTCGCGTTCTTCGACGAAGAATGAAGAACCTCAAGACATCTCTTTTTCTCCCAAAGTCTCAACACAACAAAAACCAACAATAATAAAATAAGTGTCTAGTCTTATTTTATTAATCAAGTCGTAATAATTTTGAATTTCAATCATTGAATTAAACCACATAATTAATTGATGACATTAAAAGGAGAGTTATAGGAGTTTTTAGAATATGATGGGTTGGGGTTCGTGTGGGCCCCAACATCCTTGTAACCTCCCATGGGAAGTTGGGTGGTTACACCAACTTCCACTCAAAGGTTTTAACCACTTAGAAAGAAAGAAATAAAAAGTGTAGCTAAATTTTTAACAACTTCTCCTGTGTAAATTCAACTCCGGAAAAGGTATTCCTATGCAATTACCGGCAATATGAATCCATCGGTGCCCTTGGAATTCGATTCCGAGCACCGGTTCAAAAGTTAGAAAAACCCGCTCGTTCGTTCACTGAACGTACACGAGCTAAACTTCGGATAAAAATTCTGGGCACACCGGGCCTCGGAATCAAGTGTCGTTCAGAACCGCGTTCTTGTAAAATTCCCAAGAAAATTAAGAAATAAATTTCCCGTGAATTTTACGGGTCTTTACACCCATTTATGTGAATATAATTTTTTTAAATGAAATATTTAAGAGGTCCTGATATATTTGTTCAGTAATATGGGCTATCACATCCAATATTTAAATGAAACACTCTATAAATTTATATGGCCAAATTATTTCCATCTACCAGATTTTATTGTCTTATTACTTCATGAGTTATAATTTCACATTTTTAAACCTATTGTAGTCTAGTTATATTTGTTTTCATTAATATTTTATAAAGGTACAACCATTTATTAGTTATAATTGACAATCAATTTAACTACAATCACTAAAATAAAACATCATAAAACCAATATTTCATTTCAATGAATATATTTAAATTTATTAATGAAAATTACTTCATCAATATATGTGGGAAAATTCCATTTTAGGTTTATAAAATAATGCTATGTAACCAATGTTTTTTTAAAGATCACATTATAATTTATAATCATGAATATCGGGAAAACGAAGGAGGAAATAATAAATATATGTAATAAAAAATGCATGGAATATATTGTGGATGACATATAAATCCCCTTGTATTTATATTTATTTATAAGCACACTACATAATGTTGTACCATCCCATAATATGAAATCCAATAAATAATGTACCAGTGGAAATAAAAAAAATTATTCAAGGTGAAATAACTGTCAAATATAATTGCAAAAAACATGAACAACCATTCCATCCAAGGAACCATTATTTTCCCACAAGTGTGTATTTAAATTCTCATACATGATTTGTTTTTCATGATCTAACACATTCATGTTTCATATAATCAATCATAAAATAGTATGATAATGGAAACAAAATCCTATGATAATACTTTGTGATTTACCCCACCCATCCAGGTCATATATATCCAAGGCATATGGCCAGATAACCTCAAAAATGAATTTCCATATGCAAGATTATGTGGAGTACAAGAAAGCATCTAATGATGGTACAGTTATGAGACTATACCCTATATAAAAATATTTAATAATATTTAATTATAAAAAATATATAAATTTATTAAAACGAATTGATAATAAAAAAAATATAAAAAGTAATGATACATCCTGTTATGATGTAGAACTATAATAAAATTTAAATAAAACATTTATAGAAATTAAATTTTAAATGAATCTAAATTAACAAATTGTACTACCTAAATTAAACAGTTTTTCCAATTACATGTTCAGCCCACATCTCCCAGGATTCTTTATATCCCCTAAAAAGTAACAACAAAACTTAGTAAAAATTCCCCATCCTAAAACCATGAGATCATATTAGGTACCAAGTGGGGTCCTGAATAGTTTTTGGGTAAAAATAATTAGGGAATAACAAATGATATAAATTTAATTTTTATTCCATTAGTATAAATCATGATAGTGAGATTTATATTAAAAAGGAAATCACTTTGTTGGATGTGAACTATCAAATATAACCTACATTAACCTAGGCTAGTGGAAATTGGCAATAAAAATATTAGATTATTAATAAGATCCATAGATATGATCGAATTCCTCTAAATGAAATCATTATAGGTGAATCCATTAAATGGGTTTTGGTATTCCAATGTATTATAATTAGGTTAATATAAGGAATAATCCCATGAATTATTTGTATGGATAATGCAATCCATCACCAGGTTATTATGGGAATGTGTTTATCCATATAGTAGACTTAAAGGTATGAAACCTTATAATTTAATTTTATAAATGGGATTTTACCGATGTTGAGGAGAATGTATAAGGAAATATAGGTAGATACTACATTAGAATCAATGGATATTATCCATGGCATTCTATGATCATGGAAATCAAGGTGAATCTAGGAGCATATCCAAAGTAATATATTACTAATAGTGTATTCAGTTGAATAGTATGATCCATCATAGTGAATTGGAAATTACAAGATATTGATTGAGTATATGAAGAGATTACCCATTTTTATTCATATCATTGAATCATGTGACATGTAACACCCGAGACATTTATGTTATATAAATAATCAAAGGAATATTTTTCTACACAACAATTGCTTGGCTTGCTTTACAAGAAATCGTGACCTTCCTCGATAGCTTGCGTCGTACGCAATACCAAGTTTCACTAAACAATGATATGCTATTAAAATATTATTAAAACTAGCCGTTATGAATACTAATAACCACTTTTTGAAATTTTATAAATTTTATTTTTCAAAATGGACTTCGTTTTTGGATTCAGAATATCGAAATTATCCTAGGGTGAAATTTTGGTATTTTTCTGAAAACGTTCAATTTTTGATTAATAGAGAAACCACTAAGTGCTAGTTAAAAAACTGAATTTTTCATAAAACATAATTTTACCGCTTCTGTAAGTGGAATTTCAAAAATCTGAGAGACACGGTTGATGTCAGTAAGTAAAATGTGGTTCAATGAGATGAAAATAATTTTTTGGTGAATAGGAACTTTTTACTTTTTTTAACCACGGTTAAAAGTAAATAGGGTAATTAAGGGTAAAAATGATATTATTATTGCCCTAAAACATGTCCTAATTCTATTGGATAAGTGTAATTCGACAATAAACAACCTTAGGAATAAAATATGACCATTTAGGACCACTTGGATTAGATTAGGAGATTTATTATTAATTTATTTAAAGAAGGGTTAAAATAGTTAAAATCAATGTTTAATAACTAAATCAATTTTAATATGAGGTTATACATAAGATAAATTCGACTATAAATATTCATTAGACATATAAATAGATTTCCTACATAATTTTATTTTATTTTAAATTTTTATAAATTAAAATTTTAATTTATTTATGACACAAAGATGATTTAGTAATTAGCTTATTAATGAAATATTGACATAATTGATGTTATAAACACAAAAATAAATGTAATTTGACACCTTTTCTGAATTCCATTAAATTTATAGATTAATATGTCATGTTAGTATTGAGGTAATTAATTTTTTTCGAACTAATAATTCTGTTATGATTTTCACAAAAATTAATTACTAAATAGTGTCAAAATTGACATAAAATAGTTTTTAAAACAAATATTATATTAGTAATTGTTAATTTATTCCTAAGAATCTATGGTTCGGCCAAATGACATTGATAAGGTTATATATATTAATAATAAACATCTTTGGGTTCTTTTGGCTGCTTATAGAAAGTTTATTAACCTTATAGTATAAGAACACAAGAAGACACGGTAAAAGTAAAGTTTTTTAACTTAATGTTAAATCTAAATGATAAGGTCAAAATAGGATCCTAAACTTGTCTAAATTATATTGGATGAGAGTATTTCGACCCATCCCCACCTTAGCTTCGAAATAAATCAATTATGAGCTATTTAAAACTGATAATGACTTTATAATAAAATAATAGTTTTAGTTATTCCAAAGGTGCCCCTCTCCTCCCATATAAAAGGGCACCTCCTCCGTCTCTTCCTCACACCACTTTGAGCCTTCAAGCTCAACCAACCCCTTCCACTTTCTCCTCTCCACTTCCCTAGAGACAAACTAGAGGTACTGGTCTTCTTCAAAGACAAATTTTAGTTCCCTAAAAGGAGGTCTCAAAGAAGTACTTCAAAGAAGAGGTAATGTCTGTTACCGATTCTTTCATCTTTATTTCTTCTTCCACTTCTTCTTCTTTAGTTGTTTAATTTTGAAGTAATAACATAAGTATCACTCATATAATGATATGTTATTATAATTATGAAACAACACTATTTCACCATCTATCCATCCTACGGAAAAAGATATCACCGCGCGTGCGTACGTACGGAATACCGTCTCCACGCCGTGGTGTAATCTATTTTCCACCACCACCTTACTTGGATGGGTATAATGGTGTAAATAATGACTATATATGACTATTTTAAAGTGATATTGATTCTGAAATAGTATACATACACTCCAATACAATTCCACGATCATGGGAATGATATCATCGCTCATGCATACGTACGGAATACCGTCTCCACGATGTGATGCGACTCGTTCTACATGATTTTCATTGCATAATGATTACATAAATTAATTTAGTGAATAAATTTGATATATATTACACTAATACCATTCTGCAAATGAGGTATCTATAAACTAAAAGGAAAAATAAGAATTTATTCGACAAGACAGGCATAAGAACAAAAAGTAATAAACGCTTGAATAACAAGTAATAATGAAATATTACGAATAAGAAGCTAAGGATATGACCATATATGATATCATAAAAATAAGTATGATTCTGGACTAAGTTAATAAAATTATTTAAATGATTATACAGGTTGTTCAGACACGTACAAAGCATATCAGACCTAAGGTAATTTAAATATCACAATCTCATTTTTATCCGAGGTTGTTTAAACTCTAGTATTTACTAGGATGTATTTTATCATCCACATCCATGATTCCTCATTATGTAATATTTTTTTCCATCCATCTAACATTGTTTAAATCCAATTTTACCCTTAGTTGAGTTTTTAGTAAAAGATATAAAAGGAATCTATTGTCGTTTTTCATACGAGGTACTTTTTTATTTTTCCGACAAAAGTATGAGAAGAATGTTTTTTTATCTTATACGGCATCAATGGATTTTTAAAACATTATTTCCAAGAAGCTTCCTTTAAAAGTTATCAAGTTTATTTTTAATCAACTTCTTTTAGTTTAAAATTGTATGACATGTTAAGAAAGGAAAATGTTTTTGAAGTAGAAAGGATATTTTCCTCAAGAATGGAGTACAAGTGTTTTTTCAAAATTATTTTCCATCTAAGATAATAAACGGTTCTGTTTATATCCCTATTATTACATTTATTTGATTATGTTGTGATGGAATTATATTTCTATGAATCCCTTTATCTTATATGAATTTTTTATGATGTCACGATGTTTAAGATTCCCATTTTTGTTACATAGTTTATGCTATGATGTATAGTTTATGATTTTGTGGAACACATAAGAATGGTATAATTATGAGAAGGGTGGGACCTATATATCCCTCCAATGCATTGGGTAATTATTTTATATCTCATGAGATAGACATGGCTGGAACAGTAGGTTATACCGGTTCAGTGAAGCAGGACTTAAATGAGTGTAAATCGGTTCAGAAATGGACTTTTTCCACTAAGATAGTCTTGGAAATGAGTCTTGACTAATAAGAAATGATTCTCTATGATTATGTGTGTATTCCAAAAAGTTTCATGTTTTATGTTATGATTATTGGGATTACATTTCACTACAATTATTTACCCCATGTTATGAAATTATGATCTCTTTTGTAGGTTAGGATTTCCAAATGTTATGTGCTTATGTATATGATGTGATTGATATTTATTTTGTTTACCTTTACTAAGCATTTGAGCGCAACCTTTTGTATGTTTTATTTCCCCAGGTCAGGAAGAAGGTTATTAAGTAGAATATGCCAAAAAGGGACTCTAGATATGATGAAATAAATGGGAGGCAAAGTAGATGCTTTATGAACCAGTTGTTTATGTTAACCAGTTTCTAAAGACACTACACCTATACAGTCCTTTCTTGGTTTTTTTATATGTTTTAATAAGTGTGATTCAATTCTGAAATAATAACAATTGATGTAATGTATTAGTCGTTATAGTTGGTATCAGATTAAAGGTATAGTCAACCTTTGGAGACTAGGATGTGAAAGCCTTAGTAAGAACCCTAAGGATAATTCTAACCATAGAACACAATCTTAGAGTTTTAGAAATGGCCATGACCATCCTAGGATAAGATCTTAAGTGTGAAATATTATTATTGATTATGTGGTTTTCCTATTATAACTAGTGTTTCTCACACTATTCTTATTGGTTTTAGTCATGGCTGGAACCCGATGGAACCATGTTAATGCGGAATGCAACGGGAAATGCAATGATTGTCCCCCTGAGAAACCAAACATTATGGGAGCTGGAATGCAAAATCTTGTAGCCATGATCACACAACTTTCTCAAGCTATGAATCATTCCGGACTTCCAAAAGTGAAAAGGAAGGAGCAACATTCTGTTGAATCCTTCATGAGACAGCGTCCACCTTCATTCAGCTGGTCTACTGATCCATTAGTTACTGAACAATGGATTAGTACTACTGAAAAGATATTTTCAGTTCTTCAATGTTCTGAACATGATAAAGTCATCTTAGCAGTGTATCGTTTGGAAGGTGATGCTGATCAATGGTGGAATATTGTTAAGAATACGAGCAAAAGGTATGAAATTTAGTCCATGGAATGGTTTGAGTTCAAGAACTTATTTTTCAATATGTACTTCCCTCGTATTCTCCAAACAAAGACGGAGAAAGAGTTTCTTGAATTGAAGAAAAAGGATGATGAATCTGTTGGTACCAATGAGGGAAATTTTACAAGACGTGCAAGGTACGCTTCTGGTATTATTATCCAACCTGAGAGTGAGATCGATCGATTCTTTAGTGGCATAAAACCAAGTCTTTGAAGGGCCTTACCAATAAGGGACATCAATAGCTACGAAGAAATCATTCAATGTGCTCTCAAAGTTTAGATGGAGATTGGAGTAACCCATCAGTCATATGGGTTTGATAATAAGGGGAAAATGGAATTCAAAGGAAAATCTAAAGAGCACACTGAAAAGAAGATGAGCATTCCCTTATTCTCAAAGTGTGGAATGAAACATGGAGGGAGTTGTCTTAAAGGGACAAGTAAATGTTTCAAATGTGGAAAGGAAGGTCATCAGGCATTTGAATGCTGTAATGATGGGAAGAAGATGTCTAATGATGCAAACAAAGGAAGGGATGCACAGAATGAAACTACTACACTTCAATGTTTCAAGTGCAAGGAGATGGGATATAATGCCAATAAATTCCCTAATCCAAGAGTTGATGATTATGGTCGATGTCAACTAACTCTTAAGGCTAAAGACAAAGGAAAGTCACATGCAATTTCTATCAGCGATGTGGAGTACGATAACGATGTGGTGAAAGGTACACTTACCATCCACTCTAAAGTAGAAAATGTTTTATTTGATTCTGGATCCACCCACTCCTTTATTTCTGAAGAATTTTCTAAGGGTATCACCGTATTATCTCAACAATTAGATGTTGAGTTAGCTGTGAGAACACCTAATGGCACAACAGTCGCATCAAAAGTTTATAATTCCTCTCTGATCGATGTTTGTGGGAAAGTACATCCTGCAAGTATTATGATCCTTCCTATAGTGGAATTTGATTTGATTCTTGGAATGGATTGGCTTTCTCTACATGGAGCTCATATCAATTACCAAATAAGGGAAGTCACATTTCATATTCCAGATCAATCTATGATCGTCTATCGATGCAAGGATGAACATAACCTTCCAGTGCAAATTTCTTCCATTTTATGGGTATTGATTCCAATAAATGAAGGTTATTTATCTCAAATGGTTGGTTAGAAACTCATGATTAAGAGTATGCCCATTGTACGAGAGTTTGATGATGTCTTTCCAGAGGAATTACCGGGGTCTTCCACCGAATCGTGAGGTTGAGTTTTCAATAGAACTCGTACCGGGTGCTTTGCCTATTTTAAAGACACCTTATATAAAGGCCCCAATTGAGTTGCAGGAATTGAAGAAGCAACTCCAAGAGAATCTTGATAAGGGGTTCATACGCCCTAGTGCGTCACCTTGGGGAGCACCTGTTCTGTTTGTTAAGAAGAAAGATGGATCAGTGAGACTCTGCATTAATTATTAAGAACATAACAAGATCACTATCAAGAACAAATATCCTCTCCCGCACATTGATGACCTATTTGACCAACTACGGGGAGCTCAATACTTTTCCAAGATTGATCTTCGTTCAGGGTATCATCAATTACGGGTCAAAAGGGAGGATATACCAAAGACGGATTTCCGTACAAGGTATGGACACTATGAATTTTTAGTGATTCCATTTGGTATTACTAATTCCCCTGCTATCTTCATGGATCTGATGAAAAGAGTCTTTAGAGACTATCTTGATCAGTTTTTGGTAGTCTTTATAGACGATATTCTTGTCTATTAAAAGTGAAAGGAAGAACATGAAGATCACTTTAGAATTATATTGAAGACCCTGAGAAAGGAGAAGCTTTATGCCAAATTTACCATGTGTGAATTTTGGCTTCAAAAAGTTTCATTTTTGGGGCACATAATCTCAAAAGAGGGGATATCTATGGATCCAGCAAAAACAAAGGTTATCGAAAGATGGTCCAGACCAACAACAGTAACCGAGATCCGAAGTTTTCTTGGTTTGGCTGGATATTATCGACGTTTTGTGAAATATTTTTCACGATTATCTAATCCACTCACCAAGTTGACTCGGAAAGGAGTTAAGTTTGTTTGGATGGAGGAATGTGAAGAGAATTTGAAGGAGTTGAAAAGAAGGTTATCCAGTGCACCTGTGCTCACACTGCCTTGTAGTGTATAAAGGTTTTTGATCTATAGTGATGCATCCAAGAAGGGATTGGGGTGTGTTATTATGAAAAATGATATGGTGATAGCTTTTGCCTCACGAATGTTGAAAATCCATGAGTAAAATTACCCAACACATGATTTGGAGTTAGCTGCGGTAATCATTGCATTAAAGATTTGGAGGCATTATCTTTATAGAGAAAGGTGTGACATTTATACTGATCATAAAAGTTTAAAGTATATTTTCACACAAAAGGAGCTGAATAAGCGCCAAGGAAGATGGTTGGAGCTGATTAAGGATTATGACTGCTCAATCCATTACCACCCTGGGAAAGAAAACAAGGTGGAAGATTCATTAAGTCGACAAGACCATGCTAGTTTATACATGTTGAGGATCACAAAAGATCCAATATTTATGGACTTAAAAAGGATGGATCTTGGAATTATAATGGAAGGGGGAAAATCATATCTTTCTCAAATGAATGTTCAACCATCTATACATGTGATGATTAATGAGGCACAGAAAGAAGATGTCGAGTTACAAAACAAGGTGAGAAATGTTCCTGAATTCAACCTTGATTGTGATGGGATAATAAAGTTCAGGAATCGGGTTTGTGTTCCTCCCAACCCTGAATTAAAGAAGGAGATGCTGGATGAGGCTCATAGTTCTTCATTCTCTATTCATCTTGGAAGCACGAAGATGTATAGGGACCTGAAAGAGTACTTCTGGTGGGATGGCATGAAAAGAGATGTTGCTGAATATGTCTATCAATGCTTGGTTTGTCAACAAGATAAAGTTGAGAGACAGAAGTCTAAGGGGATGTTACAACCATTACCCATACCTGAATGTAAATGGGAAAACACCACTATGGACTTTGTCACAGGACATCCTAAAACATCCAAAGGTAATAATGCTATTTGGGTCATAGTTGATCGTCTTACAATGTCTGCACACTTCATTGCTATTAGAGAGGATTTCTCTCTGGATCAGATTGCCAGGATATATGTACACGAAGTGGTAAGATTGCTTGGAGTACCACTTTCTATTATATCTGATCGGGATCCAAGATTTACCTCGATGTTCTTGTGAAGTCTTCATCATACTCTGGATACAGAGTTGAGTTTCATCACTGCTTATCATCCTCAGACAGATGGTCAGTCTGAGAGAACAATTCAAACTATAGAAGATATGTTGAGAGCTTTCTATATGGATTTCAAAGGTGGTTGGGATCAATACCTACCATTGGTGGAATTTTCTTATAATAATAGATTTCACTCCAGTATTCAGATGGATCCTTATGAAGCTCTCTATGGAAAGAAATGCAGGACTCCAACTTGCTGGGATGAAGTTGGGGAAAGAAAGATATTAGGACCTGATCTCGTTGATGAAATGGCAGAAAAGGTCAGATCTATTCAACAACACATAAGAGCAGCTCAGAGTCAACAGAAAAGTTATGCCGACAACCAAAGAAAAGAACTAGAATATGAAGTGGGTGATAAAGTGTTCTTACGAATATCTCCCTCGAAGAGGGTTATGAGATTTGTAAAGAAGGGGAAGTTGAACCCTAGATATATCGGTCCTTTCGAAATACTGGATCGTGTTGGGAAGGTAGCTTACCGATTGGCGCTTCCACCGAATCTCTCTGAAGTTGACGATGTATTCCATGTATCTCTCCTGAGAATGTACATACCTGATCCTTCACATGTACTTAGCTCAGATGTTGTACCACTGGAGCAGGATCATTCTTATGAAGCACAACCGATAGAGATTCTGGATCGTGGCGAAAAAGTTCTACGAAACAAGACCACTCGATTGGTGAAAGTTTTATGGAGGAACCACCAATTAGAAGAAGCTACATGGGGGCTTGAGGATATGATGAGCGAGAGGTCTCCTCATCTGTTTGTTACAAAGTGACGAATTTTGAGGGCGAAATTCATTTTAAGGGAGGTAGAATGTAACACCCAAGACTTTTATGTTATATAAATCATCAAAGGAATATTTTTCTGCACAACACTTGCTTGGCCTGCTTTACACAAAATCGCGACCTTCCTCGATAGCTTGCGTCGTACGCAATACTGAGTTTCACTAAACAATGATATGATATTAAAATATTATTAAAACTAGCTGTTATGAATAGTAATAACCGCTTTTTGAAATTTTATAAATTTTATTTTTCAAAATGGACTTCATTTTTGGATTCGGAAATATCGAAATTAGGCTAGGGTGAAATTTTGGTATTTTTCTGAAAACATTCAATTTTTGATGAATAGTGAAACCACTATGTGGTAGTTAAAAAACTTAATTTTTCATAAAACATAATTTTACCACTTCTGTGAGTGTAATTTCAAAAATCCGAGAGACACAGTTGATGTCAGTAAGTAAAATGTGGTTCAATGAGATGAAAATAATTTTTTGGTGAATAGTAACTTTTTTCTTTTTTTACCACAGTTAAAAGTAAATAGGGCAATTAAGGGTAAAAATGATATTATTATTACCCAAACACATATTCTAATTCTATTGGAAAAGTGTAATTCGACCAAAAACAACCTTAGGAATAAAATATGACCATTTAGTCCCACTTGTATTAGATTTGGATATTTATTATTAATTTATTTAAAGATGGGTTAAACTAGTTAAAATCAAAGTTTAACAACTAAATCATTTTTAATATGAGGTTATACATAAGATAAATTCGACTATAAAAATTCATTATAAATCTAAAAAGATTTCCTACATAATTATATTTTATTTGTAATTTTTAGACATTATATAATTTAATTTATTTATGACTCAAAGATGATGCAGTAATTAACTTATTAATGAAATATTGACATAATTGATGTTATAAACACCAAAATAAATGTAATTTGACACTTTTTATGAATTAAACTTATTTTCTAGAATAATATGACATGTTATTATGGATTTATTTAACTTTTTTTGAACAAATAATTCTGTTAAGAGTTTCACAAAAATTAATTACTAAATAGTGTCAAAATTGACATAAAATGGGTTTTAAAACAAATATTATATTAGTAATTGTTATTTTATTCATTAAAATCTAATGATCAGCCAAATGAATTATATAAGGTTATATATATTAATAATAAACAACTTGGGGTTCGTTTGGCTGCTTGTAGTAAGTTTATTAACCTTATAGTATAAGAACACAAGAAGACAAGGTAAAAGTAAAGTTATGTAACTTAATGTTAAATCTAAATGATAAGGCTAAAATAGGAATCTAAACTTGTATAAATTATATTGGATGAGAGTATTTCGACCCATCACCACCTTAGATTCGAAATAAATAAATTTGGAGCTATTTAAAACCAAACATGACTTAATAATAAAATAATATTTTTTGTTATTCCAAAGGTGCCCCTCTCCTCCCTTATAAAAGGGCACCTCCTCCCTCTCTTCCTCACACCACATTGAGCCTTCAAGCTCGGAAAACCCCTGCCACTTTCTCCCCTCCACTTCCCTAGAGACATCCTAGAGGTCCTGGTCTTCTTCAAAGACCAATTTTAGTGCCCTAAAAGTAGGTCTCAAAGATGCACTTCAAAGAAGAGGTAATGTCTGTTACCGATTCTTTCATCTTTATTTCTTCGTCCACTTGTTCTTATTTAGTTGTTTCATTATGAAGTAATAACATCAGTATCACTCATATAATTATATGTTATTATAAGTATGAAACAACCCTATTTCACCATCTATCCATTCTATGGAAAAAGAAATCACCGCACGTGCATACGTACGGAATACCGTCTCCACGCCGTGGTGTAATCTATTTTCCACCACCACCTTACTTGTATGGGTATAATGGAGTAAATAATGACTATATATGACTATTTTAAAGTGATATTGATTCTTAAATAGTATACATACACTCCAAAACAATTCCACAATCATGGAAATGATATCATCGCTCGTGCGTACGTACGGAATACCGTCTCCACGATCTGATATGACTCGTTCTACATGATTTTCATTGCATAATGATTACATAAATTAATTGAGTGAATAAATATGATATATATAACACTAATAAAATTCTGTAAATGAGGTATCTATAAACTAAAAAGAAAAAAATGAATTTATTCAACAAGACATGCATAAGAACAAAAAGTAATAAAAACCGGAATAACAAGTAGTAATGAATTATTACTAATAAGAAGCTAATAATATGACCATATATGATATCATAAAAATAATTATGATTCTGGAATAAGTCAATAACATTATTTAAATAATTATACAGGAGGTTCGGACACGTACAAAGCATATCGGACCTAAGGTAAGGGAAATATCACAATCTCATTTTTATCCGAGGTTGTTTATACTTTAGTATTTACTGGGGTGTATTTTAACATCCACTTCCATGATTCCTCAATATGTAATATTGTTTCCATCCACCTACCATTGTTTAAATACAATTTTACCCTTAGTTGAGTTTTTAGTAAAAGATATAAAAGGAATCTTTTGTCGTTTTTCATACGAGGTACTTTTTTACTTTTCCGACAAAAGTACGAGAAGAATGTTTTTCTTAACTTATACGTCATGAATGGATTTTTAAAACATTACTTCCAAGAAACATCCTTTAAAAGTATTAAATTTTATTTTTAATCAACTTATTATAGTTTAAAATTGTATGACATGTTTAGAAAGGAAAATTTTTTTGAAGTAGAAAGGATATTTTCCTCAAGAATGGAGTACAAGTGTTTTGTCAAAAATATTTTCCATCTAAGATAATAAAGGGTTCTGTTTCTATCCCTATTACTACATTGATTTGATTATGTTGTGATGGAATTATATTTTTGTGAATCCCTTTATCTTATATGAATTGTTTTATGTTGTCACGATGTTTAAGATTCCCATTTTTGTTACATGGTTTATGCTATGATGTATGGTTTATGATTTTGTGGCACACATAAGAATGGTATCATTATGAGATGGGTGGGACCTATATCTCACGCCAATGAATTGGGTAATGATTTTATATCTCATGAGATAGATATGGCTGGAACGGTAGGTTATACCGGTTTAGTGAAGCAGGACTGAAACGAGGGTAACATGGTTCAGAAATGGACTTTGTCCACTAAGAAAGTCTTGGAAATGAGTCTTGACTAATAAGAAATGATTCTCTATGATTATGTGTGTATGCCAAAAAGTTTGATGTTTTAAGTTATGTTTTTTGGGATTCCATTTCACTACTATGATTTACCCCATGTTATGAAATTATGATCTCTTTTACAGGTTATGATTTCATAAAGTTATGTGCTTATGTATATGATGTGATTGAAATTTCTTTTGATTACCCTTACTGAGCATTTGAGCTCACCCTTTTGTATGTTTTATTTCCCCAGGTCAGGAATAAGGTTATTAAGTAGAATATTCCAAAAAGGGACTCTAGATATGATGAAATAAATAGGAGGCAAAGTAGATGCTTTATGAACTAGTTGTTTATGTTTCCCAGTTTCTAAAGACAGTATACCTATACGGTCCTTTCTTGGTTTTGTCAAATGTTGTAATAAGTGTGCTTCAATTCTGAAGTAATAACAATGTATGTAAAGTATGGTTCATTATATGACATACTTTGGGATCGTTATTATTATTAAAAAATTTAATAAATGAAATTTCCATGATTTTTATCACTTTTAATACATTAATACCCTTAAGGTATTTATAGGCCTTACAATTCCGTGTTGATTATGAAATAAAAAGTGTTACCATGTAATTAACACAATATGGGTCCAATATATTTCGATAAAAAAACCCAAATAATTTCAATAATTTATAAAATTGTCTCAAAAATTCTTTCTTCAAGTCATCATATTTCAAAAAAGGTAACACAACATTGCAACACCATTTCTTTAATTTATCTATTCTAAGGAATCCATAACAATAACTCATAAGTGATAAAAATTATATAAAATGAATAAATGGAATTTATGGAATAAGTCAAAGGAAAATAAAAGGTAATCATATCTATAATTTTATTGAAACTAAATAAAAAACCTAGATTCATCACCAATGAGTTCCCATAATGTACTTATGTCATTGGAAAATATATTTAGCCTATTTATTTTTATAATTAAATCACATAAAATTTATTTTGTATTTTTCATTTATTCATCAAATAATATGTTTTAAATATGTTTTAGTAACACAATATATTACAATGGTACTTCTAAGTGTTCATTTTTTGTGTGACATTCCTAGCACACCCTAATGGTTTGTTGGATGCAATTATAATTTCTGATTTTTCATAATTTCCCATGAAGGCAAATCCTATTAGTGTGGTTTGGGTAATACAATAGTTATGGACTTCACAAAATGTAATTACAAACACACCCTAAGGTGTGGTTTTATTACTCAAAGGAATGTTAAATTTAGTATTTAATAAGAATCAAGCCTAAAAAACCTTACCTCGTGATTTGGTTTGATAAAAAGATATCTTTTAATGGGAAGTAAGAAAAACTCACCATAATGGTGGTATGAGTTGTGGGTTTTAAAAAATGTTGTAATGGAAGACTATACTACATCATGGATCAAGTATAGTAGTCAAATTAAAGGAATTATAAATATTAGGGGAAATGCTGAAAATTACTATCATGCAATTCAATGAAACAATTTAAAAATTATAATACCTTTATGGAAATTATACGAAACCACCTTCCTTAACCGTAACAGAATTCACCCACCTTGAATGTGTCCTCTAACAAATATTTTTTTGAAGAAATTACATAACAAAAAAAACCTTGATTATATGTCATAATAAACCTAAACAATGTGAAGAAGTATGAAAAAAGATATATAATAAAAATACGGAAGTAGACACTTATGCTAACATATAGCCTTCCGAGGCATCTGATAAAAAAATAAATGAACCAAGAATAAAGGAGATATACTATGGAGGAAGGGGGAATGTTGAGGGTGAATGCAGGGCTACTACCGGAAAAAATAGGAAGGAGAATAAGGTGAGTTAGATTTAAAGGAAAATGGAAAAATAATCATTTCCAACTTATTTATTATGTAAATAGTTTAGATACAAGTACAGGAAAACTATTTTCAAACATTGCGGATTCATAGACTATTGCACCATCACTTCACATGATTTTTGTGAATTATTTAGAAAACCAAGATCTAACCAAGAACCTATACAATACAAGACACATGGCTAATACTTTCCATGAACTATTTGTTCCCCAAATTGTGTGACTTGAAAAACCAAAAAACCAATGTCTGAAGCTCCTATCACATACCCAAGTAGCTGAATTAACTCTACAGATCCAAAACATGTCCAAAAATCTCTTTTAATATTCCAATTTCTTGTAATTCCAATTCAATGCACATTTTCAAAAATGGCCCTTCCACTAGATTGAATATGGAAAATTACTCTATAATTATCAACCAGCATGGAAAAAGTATTTATAGTAAATGGATTTTATAATATATTTCAATAACCATAACCATCCAAAAGAAATATATAGGATAGTATAAAAATGAAATTTTAATTGCATGTATTGTAATAAACTGTGATATTTTTGATATTTACCTTTTTGATAAAGGGAGCTTATCGATTGTAGAATATTCATTTTAAGTATATCCGAAGAAAATTTTGTTTCATAAAGAATAAATGTGATCTCACTGTATAAATGTTTTTTAGTTATAGTGTAGTCATTATCATACTATTATTTCATATCAATATATTTATCATGGGAAATGATACACATGTCTTACAGTCTGTTAAGGAATGGTTAAACATGATTTTTTTCTAAAATATTTATGTTATATATAATATATTACAGTGATGAAGAGCCATCATGATAGATTCGGGGGATAATTTGGAAAATTTCGAGAATATAAACTGAAATTATACTGAATACATCATATATGAAAAAGTGGGGTGTTTATTTCTTCTATCCTTACATGGGGTACATTTATCATATAAACATTGTCCATATAGAAAATTAGAGAGATTAGGGAAATAGAAATGACTACATACACATCATTGATTATATTTTTCATGTATGACATACAATATACTATATTTGACATTGAATATGAATTGATTAGGGTAGTAATATATCATTAAGACCTAGGTGAACCACATTGGATTATCATTAAGAATATCCAAAAGCCATTGAGTAATATTAAGGATATGTCCTCGGTTTGTTGACGAGATGATGAAAACGTAAATAGTGGATATATTGATTCTAGTACTGAGATAGGTTTAGATGATGATAAATTATTTTCAGATATATATTTAGATATATTTTATGAGTTTTGAGATATATAAACTTAAATAATCTAGTTGATTCTTCTTATATATTAATTGTGACAACCATGATCTTTTATTACAAAATTAAACATAAATTATTTCACTAACATCATTTGATACAACCAAGAATATTGAGATTTCTAGTGTCTTTTGGGATTAGGATCATTACATAACAACATATAACATGAAACACAACTTTTTTATTGAAAACTTCCCTTACATGACCACTACATTCCCTCGTACTTAGAATTGGATGAGATAACCTGAGGACCTGCATAAGAAAAAGGTGATCTATAAAGCCCAGTAAGGGAATAATATTGGAATTACATGAGGAATAAAATACATGTCAGACAATTGGCATATCAATTGAGAACAATAGAAGCATAAATATGAAGGCATGAAAATACATGATAATCATAACATGGATATGTGCCAACAACACATAACATCGAATTAGCATGAGCGAAGGATCATTGCACATAGAGCGTGAATAAACCCTCAATGCACATGAATCATGAGTAAAACCTCATTGCACTATAATTTTAAATGTGTCAACACCAATTTCACATGATTTATCATGATACTATACTTTATCCAATGCATTTAATTGCTATAAGGGAGAACCCATCTTAAACATTTCATTTCATGCATAAGTGTGCCACATGGATCATAAAACTTTAAATCACTCACCATAATCATTTTATCCATGATAAGAGAATGTGGAATACATACATGAAACTCTTTCAACAATAATTAAATGTTCATTAAGGTGAATACCCTTGATAGAGAAATGGGAATTGTATTGACTACACAGTGACTTTGGCTTGGAAAAGCGCGGTGCAATTTCAGCCGCATAATGATTTGACATAAGAACTCATAAAAATGGTTGATGTGAGAGAAATTAATGTATCAACATATTTACATTACATGGATTGTTTTGGGGTCATATAGATACATGTCCCAACAAATGTAATAAAAGTTAGATTAATGATACAAAAGAGTTTCTTGAATGTATGTGAAGAGAGATATATTTCTTTTGGAAATTCTATATAGTAACGTGTGTACATGGGAGGAATTTATTGAGAGAGAAAGGGGTCTATCCTAATTAAAACATAAATAGGGAAGTATGGGGGATGTTATAAACCATATCCCAACATTTATAATTGAAATTAAATGGGCATAACAACATTATAAAAAGGTGACAAAAATGAGAAACGTAGAAAAAACCCTTAATTGGAAATGTGCTTCCAAAGGCTTGAGAGTGGCTTGATAGATTATTTTTGGGGGCATGGGGAACCTTATGAGGATTTTAGAGAATTGAGGGCATAGGTTGTGCGATCTCCAAAGGCTTTGAGTGTGGGGGAAGTGGGATCTTGGGTCGGTTTATACAGGAAAGGTGAGGGAATTCATTATTATTTTGGTGTGGGACACCTCATATTAAAATAATCCAAACCACAAACCAGCACATGTTTTTTCAATGGTTATAGGAAAATGAAACTAGAAAAAAAAAATTATAAGGCCAAATTCCAAACTTCTTAAAATAATTTGGTTGCTTATGTTGAGGTGAGTCACACTCCCACGGAAAACAATTTAAAAAAATGTTTCATAAGTCATGAAGGGTCCAATACTGATTTGTAAAATAAAGCAAACAAACCTAAAATCACATTATTTTAATGGTAAAACATGTATTGGCTGCATATATTGTTTATAGTATTTTATTACATCACCATTGATTCATTATGATATCAAAAAACACATTATATATTTAACCTGAATTTAATTTTTACCCAAAAATTTGAATGTCTTAGAAAATTATGAATAATTCACCATTGGATAATTTCAATTTCCTGATACTAGATATAAAATTAATTTTATCTAAATAATTTTTTTAAAATGTTAATTTTCACTTTTAAAATAAAAACTGACCTTTATCAACAATTCATGTGTTTTGACAAAAATGGATTTCAAACATGAATAAAAATTACAATTTAATTCATAAAATTATATGATCATTTATATTTAATAAAAATTAATTTAATAAGAATAATAATATTTTATTAAAATATTATTTACTTTAAAAATATATTAATTCATTAAAATAAATTTCTTAGTAGAACATTAACTAAAAATACAATGTGTTCTTCAAAAACTATTTACAAGTTATCAATAATAAAATGTAATTATATTCCTTATTATATGAAAATAATAATGATCATAACCATATTGATAAGAACTTGTTACATAACCCATTAATACACCTACATAAGACCAAAGGGTAAGGTGTGTGATGGTGACAGACTCTTGGGGTGGCTCAGATAACATTACTTGGGTGGTAATCTCTATCAACTTCCACTTCTCTCATATGAGGTCCCACTGGAGCTTAATGTATTCATGCTTTTCTTGGGATTGGTCAAGAGAGAATCCCAAAGATTCCACCTCTTTTCCGAGCTCGGACAAATGGGCTTCGTATGGGGCAAGTCTACTGGATGAGGCCATCACTTCTATTATCTGAGTAAATTGTATTTTTTAAAGACCTATATTTATACTAATCATATGTTCATTGTTCAGTGACTATATAAGCAACATGTGCAATTATAAATAGTATTTTAAAATTCAAAAACATAAAAATGATTAAGTTGAATTTTTTTATAAGCATTATACGTAAAAAGACATTTAATTAGATCAATATGTATTTCTATTAATGAATGGTTGGGTCGTTACAATATTTCCCCTTATGAAATTTCTTCCTTGAAATTTTCTTTTCCCGCACTAAAACCGATGTGGGTAACTCTGCTTCATCATTTCCTCTGATTCCCACGTCACTTATTCAACCTTGTGGTTTCACCACAACTCCTTAATGAGGGGAATTGTCTTATTTCATAGAACATTTTCTCTATGATCTAATATCTTCACTGGTTTTTCCTAAAAAAATATCATCTTCTAACAGTACCACCTATGAAGACAGTACATGTGAAGGGTCTGGTATGTACTTCACTAAGGGAGATACTTGAAAGTAATCATGTACATTGTCCATGGTAGGTGGAAGTTCTAGTCGATAGGCCACAACCCCGACACGGTCAAGAATATCGAAGGGGCCGATGTAACTGGGAATTAAATTCCATTTCTTTCAAAACCATATGACCTTCTTCCATGGAGATATTTGTAGAAATACCATGTCTCCAACTTTAAACTCACGGTCTCATCGATGGTTATCTACATAACTCTTTTGTTGACTCTGGGATGCTTTGATATTCTACTGAATAGTTCTCAGCTTCTCTACCATTTCATCGACCATTTCTGGTCCAAATAGCTTACGCTCACTGACCTCATCCCAACACGCCGGTGTTCTGAGCCTTTTTCCATTAAAGGATTCATATGGTACCATTTGGATGCTCGAGTGGAAACTATTATTATAAGAGAACTCAACCAGAGATAGATGTTGATCCTATCATCCTTTAATTTCAATTGAGCATTCTCTCAACATGTCCTATAGTGTTGGGACAGTCTACACATATTGGCCATCATGTTTGAGGTTGATAGGTCGTACTGAATTTCAGTTCATTATTCAGGGAATGTTGAAAACTCTTCCAAAACATATAGGTGAATCATGGATCTCAATTGTACACAATAGATAGTTGTATTCCATGAATCCTTACCACTTCCATGATATATATCTGTGCCAGCTGATCCAATGATAAATCCTCCAGAATTGAAATGATGTATGTAGCCTTTGTATGATGATCCACAATAACCCATATAGCACTGTCTCTTTGGGATGTCTTCATATGTCCGGTGACAAAGTCCATAGAGATGTTCTCCCATTTCCATTCTAGTATGGGCAATAGTTGCATCGTCCCCTTAGAAATTTTCCTCTCTCCCTTCACTTGATGACACACAAGGAAATTTTATGTATATTTATCAATCTCTTTCTTCATATTATACCACCAATAATTCTCTCAGAGATCATGATACATCATTGTGTTTCCTTGGTGAAATGTGAAATTTGAACTATGTGAATCATCCAAAACATCCTTCCTTAGCTATGGACTTGATGGAACACATAATCTTTTCCCAAATCTCACAATTCATTCTTCATTAACATTAAACATCAAGGATTTCCCTTTTCCAATAGCTTCCACTTTTTCTTGAATTCCCACATCATCCTTTTGTGCATCATTTAACTTTTAAAAATTTGATTATTGAGCAATCATTTTTGAAAGGGTTGATGATTTTCCCTTCTTTATGATTCCCATGTCCATCTCCATCAATTCTATGAATATTGGATCCTTTTCAATTCTCGTTAATTATTGAATCATTGGGTCTATTCTACTAAGGTCATTCGCCACCATGTTCACTATCCTTAGGTGGTAATGGATTGAGTGGTCATAGTCTTTGATCATCTCTAACCATATTCATTGGTTCATGTTCAACTCTTTATATGAGAATATAAAATTGAATCTTTTGTGGTCCGTATATATTTCAGTCTTCTCCCCCAAGAGATAATGCCACCAAATTTTCAAAGCGAAGATCACTAGAGCCAACTTGACGTAATGTGTTGGATTGTTCTGTTCTTGAAATTTCAATAGCCTTGAAGCATAGGCAATGACTTTGTCATTTTTCATCAACACACATCCCATGCCCTTCTTCTAAGCATCACTGAATACCACTAAAATGTATCCACTTGTGCTTAAAGTGATCACATGCATAGTGAAAAGCTACCTTTTCAACACCATGAAGCATTCTTCGTATTCATCACTTCAATAAAATTTTACTCCATTCTGAGTTAACTTGGTATTGAGGGTTGGACCATCATGAGAAATTTCTCAAAAATCATCGATAATATCCAGCTAACGCCAGGAAGCTAAGGATATCTTTTACCGATGTTGGCCTTGGTCAAACCCTAATTGCATTTGTTTTGGGGGGATCAACTGATATCCCATTTCTTGTGAAGATATGGCCCCTGAATGAGACCAAATTCAACTAGAACTCACACTTGATGTACTTTTCATTGAGTTTAATATTCCGCAATGTCTCTAGTATAGTTCTTAGATGCTCCCCCTGACCCTCCATGGGTTTTTATTATATCATAATATCATCTATAAACACTACCACAAATTTTTCAAGGTAATCTATGAAGACTCAATTCATCATGTCCATATTGATTTATGGAGCATTAGTGAGTCTGAAAGGAGTTACTATGGATTCATAGTGCCTGTATCTTGTACGAAAAGCAGTCTTGGAGGTATCTTCCATCTCCGCCCATACATGATAGTATCCCAACAACAAATCCACATTAAAGAAGTATTGTGCTCCACACAGCTAATCGAACAAGTCAACAATTCATGGATGAGGATACTTGTTCATTATATTAAATTTTTTAATATCACTATAATTGTTGCGAAGGAACATTGACCCATCCTTCTTCTTTAAGAAGAGGACTGGTGAACCCCATGGTGAATCACTTCGGTGTATAATCCCATTATCCAGATTTTCATGTAGTTGTTTCTTCACCTCATCACGCTCTACAAAAGCTATTGTATAAGGAGTCTTGGATATTTTCAATTCCCCAGGTAAAATATCAATTGAGAATTTAACATTTATTATAGGAGGAAGACTAGGTAATTAATTGGGAATCACATCAGCTAATTCCCTCATAATAGGAATGTATTCTAGGATGGTTGCCTCCATAGACTCAATCATCTGATCCAGATACGTGTTCTCATAGGGTAGTAATATCCATGATTGAGATGATGGATCTAGAGAATATTCATCTTCCTCTTATCACTTGTCATGAATCGGGGGCTGATTCTCCACATGTATAGTGATTTCCCTCTCACAACAATTTATGTTGGCTCTATATAAGTGAAGACAATCCATGCCAATAATTGCATCGAATTCCACATGAGGGATTATGAAGAGGTCCACCAGGAAGTTCAATCCACATATTATGATAGGGGAGGAGTTATATTCAAGTGATGTAATGATTTCCCCATTTTCTGGACTCATCGACATTTTCACATCCATGATTTGTAGTGGTGCTGGGATTGATCTACTCATCTTTTGAGATATAAATGAATGCGTAGAAACTGAATCAAAAAGTACGTTCACTATTTTTGAATGAATAACTACTGTACCTATCACCACATCATTGTCAGGGTTCACTTTGGATGTAGTGATGGAAAAACCTTGGACTTGATGCCATGGAGGTAGTTGGATGCCTCCGAAATCCCTTGACATAGGGCACTGATTTGCAAGATGCCCTGGTTCTTTTAGTTGTAGCAATGAACTACCCATTGAGATTCGAATAGAGAATTCCTATCCTCTATTGCAATCGTGGGTCTTTATTTCAAACAGTTAATATTTGGGTGCCCTTCTCTTACACTCCAAAAGGATTTCCTTCTCCCCTTCATGTGGTTTTCAGGATGCGTTTTCCCTCACCTTTGGAAAGTGGGGTTCTTGATCTTATTATCACAGTTTGATTTATCAACTGGATCGCCAACATTGAAGTTCAATTAACACTTCTTATCCCCAGGATACCCCTGAGATTATCCGATCTACATTTCAACCTTGAGGGAACATCCGAAAATTTTCTCATAGCTATCGAAGTCAGGGATCACTAGCACATTCTGTAGGCCAGGTTTCAGCCCACCAAAGAAGATGTCAACCATGCATTCAGGGGTAAAGAGAAAGCTAGAGGCATATCGAGCAAGCCTTGTGAATTTTTCCTCGTATGCTCTGACATATTGTCATCTTTTTTTCCTGAGGTCAAGGAAGTCCCATTAAATCATTAAATAGGGGTGCGTGGAAAAAAATTAATCAAAAACTTCTTCTAGAAATCCTACCATTCCAACACCAAGATATCCTCCTTAGGCATCATATTTTTGATCAATATCCACCATTCATTAGCTTCACCCTCCATACGATAAGCTTCCAAGGAACCTTCTCTTGATCAGAACATTGAAAGATGGAGAATATCTTTTCAATCGAGTTGATCCATTCTTCAGCGATTGAGGTATTGGATAATCCATTAAAATTAAGAGTCCCTTGTCTCAGGATGCTTTTGATAGCGACTCATTATTTCTTGGGGGGGTGAATGTTCCTCTTGAGCTATGTTTTTATTAAAAACATGAGTTAACTAGGAGGGAAGCGTGAAATATTTTCTAATTCCCTCTCACATTGGATTGGGCATCTCATTATTACAATCATCATATTGATCTTCATATTAGTTGTTAGACCGATTCCTCCTATTATCGTCCATTGGCTGAAAAAAAGGAATGTTAGGGGTAACACATAAAGTTTAATAAAAGGAAATAGCTGGTGACTTATAAATAACTTGATTTTCTTTATCATATTAATATCATGGCTTTAGTCTATGATATCCATGATCTACTTTGGAACATATCTTCTTAGGGAATTTTTTTAGTCTCTTAATAATGGTTCATACTAAGCTTGTGAATTTTCCAAAGAATATCCCCTAGGATTATCGTAACCAAGAGTGCAACAAGGCCCATTGTCATTCATCAGTTCTCATTCGAGTCTAGCTCAGAGAATTTTTTTGGGTTTTTCCCCTAGGATACATATGTGCCAGAACCACCTCTACCTGCTCGTATCCAGACAGGGATTTATTTTTTTTATAAACCACTTACAAAATACTCACCAATACTTAGGGATGCTTTTATTATACTTATTCTTGTCTCTAAGTCACCTCTTGGGTTTTCTAATCCTAATCCAAAAATAACTAAACATATCCTCTAATTCCAACTATGACAACCCTAATATTTTATTACACAATTAAATATTATTTATTACATTAAAATCATTTGATACAACATAGAAGATCGATAGGTGTAGTGTGTTTTGGGAGTAGGATCATTAAATAACAACATGAAACATGAAACCCATATTCTTTATTGAAAACATCCTTTACCTGAGAACTACATTCCCTCGTACTTATCATTTCATGGGATAACCTGAGGACATGCATAAGAAAAGGGTGATCCAAAAGCCGAGTAAGGGAAAAATCAAGGAATAACATGAGGAATACAATACATATTATAAAATAGGAATATGAATAGATCACAACATAAGCATAAACATAAAGGCATGATATAGAATGATAATCATATCATGGAAATGTGGCAGCGACACTTAACATGGAAAAAGCATAAGCCAATGCTCATTGCACATGGAGCATGATTAAACCCACATTGCACATGAAGCACAAGTAAAACCTATTTCCACATGATTTATCATGATTCAACACCCACAGCAAAAGATATATCATGATAATATACTTTAGCCAATGAATTGGGTCACTATAAGGGCACACCCGTCTTAAACATTTCATTTCTGGAATAACCGTGCCACTTGGATCAGAAAACATTAAATCATTCAACATAATATTTTAATCCATGATAAATGAATGCGGAATAAAACCATTAAACCCTTCAAAAATTAATTAAATGTTAATAAATGTGAATACCCTTTATAGAGAAATGGGCATGGTATTCACTATACAATGACTTTGTCTTGGGAAAGCACTGTGCAATTTTGGCAGCATAACGGTGTCACATAAGAAATCATAAAAATAGTTGATAAGAGAGAAAGGGGTGTCTCATCATATTTACATGACATGTAAATTAAAGGGATAATATAAATAATGTCCCAACAAATGTAATGGAATATAGATTAATTATACAAAATAATTGCTTGAATGTAAGTGAAGATAGATAAATTCCTTTCTGAATATCGTCATAGTAATCGGTGTACAAGGGAGGAATTTATTGAGAGAAAAACGGGTGTTTCATAATTCAAACTTATATAGGGATATATGGGGAGTTGCGAAACCATACCCCAAAATTTATAATTGAAATTAAAATCTCATAACATCATTATAAAAATTTGAAAAAATTGAGAAAGGTAGAAAAAACCCTTACATGGAAGTGTGTTTCAAATGGCTTGAGAGAGGATTCTTGGGAGCTTGAGGCACCTTCAAAGGATTCTAGAGAGAGGAGGGTAGAGGTTGGATTATATCATAAGGATTTGAGTGAGGAGGATGTGGGAGCTTGTGTGGGTTTATATAGGAATGGTGGGGGGGGGGGGTTCTTTATTATTTAGGTTTGGGACAACTCATATTTAACGAATCCAAACCACAAACTAGACCATGGTTTTTGACCACGGATTTTGGAAAAGGTAATTGGAAAAAAATATTTTCAGAGTACACAGTCTGAAACACTTAAAATAATGGGGTTTCTTATGTGGAGGTGAGTCACACTCCCATGGAAAAAAAATTTAAAAAGTAAAAATGTTTAATAACTCTTGAAGGGTCCACTAACAAATTGTAAAATAAATCAAAGAAACCCAAATTCACATTATTATAATGGTAAAACATATATTGGCCGACAATTTAGTTCATAGTATTTTATTACATCACTATTGGGTCATTATGATGTCATAAAACACATTATATATTTAAACGGTATTTAATTTTTAACCAAAAATTTGACTGTCTCAAAAAATAATGAAAAATTTACCATTGGATAATTTTTACATCCTAATTCAATAAATAATAATAATTTTATATAAATAATTTCCTAAATAAGTTAATTTTTACTTTTAAAATAAAAACTTACATTTATAAAAAATTCATGGGTTTTGAAAAAAATGGATTTCAAACCATAATAAAAATTACAATTGCATTCATATAATTATATGATCATTTATATTTAATAATAATTAATTTAATAAGAATAATAATAATTTATTAAAATAGTATTTACTTCAAATATCCATTAATTCATCAAAATAGATTTTTTATTTGATCATTAATTAAAATATTTATTTTTATTTAAAAAATATTTACAAGGTAACATGAATAAAATGAAAGTATATTCATTATTATATACAAAAATAATGTACATAAACATTGTGCTATGGTCTTGTTACATATCCCTTTAAAACACCCGCATAAGATTGAAGTGTAAGGTTTGTGATGGTGACAGACTCTTGGGGTGGCTCTGATAACGTTGCTCGGGTTGTAATCTCTATCAACATCCACTTCCCTCGTAGGAAGTACTGCATGAGATTAACATATTCAAGATCAAATTGGTCTTGGTCACGAACAATTCTCAATGATGCAACCTATTTTCTGAGCTCTGGAAAATAGGATTCATATGGGGCACATCTATGGGATGATGCCATCACTTCCTTTGTTTATGTAAATTGGATTTGTAAAGAACTATATTTATACTAATCATGTGATCACTGTTCAATGACTATATTAGAAATGATCACAATTCTTAACGGTATTTTAAAATCCAAAAACATAAAACTAATGAAGTTGACATATTATATAAAAAGTTTACAAGAAGATACATTTAATTAGATCAAGAGGGATTTCCATTAATGAATGTTTGGGTCATTACAATCTTCCCCCTTATGATATTTCACCCTTGAAATTTACTTTTCCCATACTAAAACAGATGTTGGTAGCTCTGCTTCATCATTTCCTCAGATTCCCACGACGCTTTTTCAAACTTGCGGTTTCACCACGACACCTTGATAAGGGGCACTGTCATATGTCATAGAAGATTTTCTACAATTAAATATCATCACTGGTTCCTCTTTATAATAATGATCATCCTATAATTGTACCACCTGTGAAGATAGTTCATTTGGACGGACTTGTATGTACATCCATAAGAGGGATACATGAATGAAATCTTGTACTTTGGCCATGGTAGGTGGAAGTTCTAGTCGATATGCCACATCCCCGACATGATCAATAATCACAAAGGGGTCGATGTACCTTGGACTTAACTAACCTTTCATTCCAATCCTCGTGACTTTATTCCACTGAGATATGCATAGAAATATCATGTCTAAATCTTTAACTCATGCTCTCATTGACGGTTATCTTCATAACTCTTTTTCCATCTTTAGGATGCCATGATATGCTGTTGAATAGTATTCACCTTCTCCACCATTTCTTCGATCATTTTTGGTCCAAACAGCTTACGGTCACAGACCTCATCCAAACATGCTAGTGTTTTTCTCCTTTTCATATAAAGAGATTCATATAGTGCAATTTGGATACTCGAGTTGAGACTATTATAATAAGAGAACTCTAATAGAGGAATATGTTGATCCCATTCACCTTTAAAGTCCATTGAGGAAGCTCTAAACATTTACTCAAGTGCTTGGATAGTCCGCACAGATTAGCCATCTTCTTGAGGATGATAGGTTGTAATGAAGTTCAATTCAGTATTCAGAGTATTTTGATGATTCTTCCAAAACATATAAGTGAATCATGGATCTTGATCGTAAAAAATAGATAGTGGTACTCCATGATGCATTACCACATCCAAGATATATAACATTTCCAGTTGATCCATTGTGAAATCCTCTTGAATAGAAATGTAGTGTGCAACCTTTGTGAGACAATCCACAAAAACCCAGATAGCATTATGGGCTCTGTATGTCTTTGAATTTATGGTGAAAAACTCCATGGTGATGTTCTCTCATTTCGATTATGGTATGGGAAATGGTTGCAACATGACCTTAGACACCTGACTCTCTGCCTTCACTTGCTGACACAACAGGGACATTGAGGTATATTCAACGATCTCCATATTTATATTATCCCACCAATAATCCACTCGAATATCTCAATACATCTTTGCGTTTCTGGGGTGAATAGAGAAATTTGAACAATGTGCACCATCCAAAAGTTCATTATTCAGCATTGTACTTGATGGAACACATAGTCTTTTCCCAAATTTTACAATTCCTTCTTCATTAAAATTAAACTCCGAGGATTTCTCTTTTACAATAGATTCCACTTTTTCCCTAATTCCCACATCATCCTTTTGATAATCCTTTAAACTTTCTAAAAGTGATGGTTGATCAATCATTTGTGAAAAGATTGATGATATTCTATTCTTTAGGATTACCATGTTCATATTCATCAAATCTAAGAAGACTGTATCCTTTTCAATTATTGACAATGATTGAATCAATGAGTCCTTTATAATTAGGGAATCTTCCACCTTGTTCAATTTTCGAGGTTGGTAATGGATTAAGCAGTCATAGTCTTTGATTAGATCTAACCATCTTTGTTGGAGTGTGTTCAACTCTTTCTGTGTGGATATATATAAGAGGATTTTTGGGTCTGTTTATATTTCACACTTCTCCCCAAAGAGATAATGTCTCCAAATATTCAAAGAGAAGATCACTGCAGCCAACTCGAGTTCATGTTTTGGAAAGTTATTTTCATGAACATCTAATTTCCTTGAATCATAGGCAATGAATTTTTCATTTTTCATCTACACACTTCCCATGCCCTTCTTCGAAGAATCACTGTATACCAAAAAAATTCTCCACTTGTGGATAATTTCTACACAGGCACTGTGATTAGTCTCCATTTAAACTCCTTAATGTTTTCTTATCATTCAACACTCCAAGAAAACATTAATTTATTCTATGTTATCTTGGTAAAAGGGTTTTAAAATCGTGATAAGTTTCTCAAAAAATTGTCGGTAATATCCAGTTAACCCCATGAATCTACGGATATCTGTTACCGATGTAGGCCTCAACTATCCCTAAATTGCATTAGTTTTGGGGGGATCCACATATATCCCATGGATTGGGAGGATATGGCCCAAGAATGATACCTCCTTCAACCAGAACTCAAACTTTCTATACTTTTCATAGAGCTTATCCTTCCGCAAGGTCTCTAGTATAGTTCTTAGAGGCTTGTCATGATCCTCCCTAGTTTTGGATTATATCAGAATACCATCTATAAAGACTACCATAAATTAGTAGAGGTAATCTCTAAATAATAAATTCATCAAGTATATGATCATTGCTAGAGCATTAGCGAGTCTTTATAACATTAATATGAATTCATCGAGCCCGTATCATGTAAGAAAAGTAGACTTGGGGATATCTTCCTTATTCACCCTTACATGATAATATCCCGACCACAAATCCACATTGGAGCAGTTTTGTGCTACATGAATCTGATCAAACAAGTCATCAATTCGTGGTAGAGGATATTTTTTCATTATCTTGATTTTGTTAAGCTCATGATAATCGATGAAAAGGAGCATTAACCCATCCTTATTCATGATGAAGAGGAATGTTGAACCCCATGGTGAAGAACTTGGTTGTATAAACCTTTTATCCATATTCTCCTGGAGTTGTTTCTTTGACTCCTCATGATCAATAACATCCATTATATGAGGAGTCTTTCATATTGGCAATGACCCAGGTATAAGATCAATTGAGAATTCAACATATTCTCTAGGAGGATGACCAACCAATTCCATAGGAAACACTTCATCGAATTCCGTCACAATATGCATGTACTCTAGGATGGTTTCCTCCTTAGACTCAATCAATTGAGCCAGATACACATTCTCACAGGGTAATAATATCCATGCTTGAGATGATGGAGCTAAAAAAGATTCAATTTCCTCTTTTCAATTTTAATGAATCTGGGGTCGATTCTCCACATGGAGAGTGATTTCCCTCTCACAAAAATTTATTTTGGATCAATACAAGGAAAGTCAATCCATGCCATGAATTTCATCAAATACCATTAGAGGATGTATGACGCGGTTTTCTGGGATGTTCAATCCACATATTCTGACAGGGGTGGAGTTATATTCAAGGGATACAATGATTTCCCCATTTTCCATACTCACTAAATTCATCATTTCCATGATTTGTGGTGGTTCATGGGTTTCTCTTATAAACTTTTGATATGTAAAAGAATAAGTAGAACTTGAATCAAAATGTGCATTACGTATTCTTGAAGGAATAACTAGCTTACATGTCACCACATCATTTTCGAGGTTCACTTCGGAAGTAGTGATGGAAAAAAGCTCTCCCCTTATACCTTGGAGGTTATTAGTTTCCTTCGAAAACCATTGTCTTAGGGTATTGATTTTAAATATGCCCTGGTTCATTGCAGTTGTAGCAATGAACCACGCGATGAGGTTCGAACAGATCTTTCCTCTCCTCTGTCACAGCTTTAGGTCTTTCTTGCCGATATTTAATATCTAGGTGAACTTCTCTTCCACACCTAATGTAATTCCTCATCCCCTTCAGGCAGTTTTCGGGGAGCTTCTTTATTCACCTTTGGCAAGTGGGGTGTTGGATCTTCTTAGCACCATTGGATTTATCAATCAGACGGCCATCATTTAATTCCACCTTATTATTCTTATCACAATGACACCCCTGCGATTATCTAATCTCCATTTTGATCGATATGTCACATCAGACAATTTATTCATTTTTTTCAATGTCACGGATCGCCAGCGCTTTCCGCAGGCTAGGTTTCCTCTCTCCAAAGAAGCAGTCTACCTTGAATTTTGGTGTAACGAAAAAGATGGAGGCGTATCATACAAGGCTTGTGAAGTTTTCCTCGTACTCTATGGCATATTTTTCATCTTTTTTCTTGAGGTCAAGGAAGTCCCTTCCCATTTTAATCCAGAGGGTTTATGGAAAATATTTAGTGAAAAAAATTATCCAGAAATCATTCTATTCTAATGCCTAGATCTTCTCCCCAGTCTTCATATTTTTTATCAACATCCAACACTGATCACCTTCACCCTCTATAAGATAATCATCCAAGAGAACATTCTCTTGTTCAGAACATTGATGGACGGAGAAGATCTTTTCAATGGAGTTGATCCATTGTTTAGAGATTGAGGGATCATATGATCCATTAAAAGTAGGAGGCCTTTATCTCACAAAGCTCTCGATTGTGACATATTCATTCTTAGGGAGGTGGGGGGGGGATTGAACATTCTACTTGACCCATGTTTCTATTCAAATCTTAAGTTAGCAGAGAGAGAAGTGTTATGAATTTCGTGATTCATGCTCCCATTGGATTGGGCATCTCATTAGTACAATCATCACATTGATCTTAACGTTGGTTGTTATCCCAATTCCTCCTATTACCAGACATTGGCTAGAATAAAAGGAATGTTAGGGGTAGCACATAAAAGGTAATACAAGGAAAAACTAATGAATCATAAAAAACATTTATTTCCTTAGCATATTAATCTTTTTATATCAGTCTATGTAATCCATGATATACTTTCAAACATATATTCTTTAGGAATTTTTACCCCCTTCATAATGGTTCATGCTAAAATTGTGAATTTACCAATGCATATCCCCCGAGAGTGTCGTAACCAAGAGTGCCACAATGACCATTTTCATGAACCCGTTCCCGCTTGAGTCTATCTCATAGTGGTGTTTTCGAGTTTTACCCCTTGGTTACATCTGTGCAAGAGCCGCATTTACCTACTCGTATCCAGATAGGGATGTATTTTCGGGATAAACAACTTACTCAATACTCACCAATACATAGGGATTTTTTTATTATACTTATTCTTTTCTCTAAGTCTTCACTTCGGTTTTCTAATCCTAATCCCAGAAATAACTAAAACAATCGTTTGATACCAATGGTGACAACCTAGATCTGTTATTACACAATTTAATATAATTTCTCACATAAACATAATTTGACACAACATAGATGATCAAATGGTCTAGTGTTTTTGGGGAGTATGATAATTACATAACAACATAAAACATGAAACACATCTTCTATATTGAAAGCATCCTTTACGCAACCACTACATTCCCTCGTACATAGTATTGCATGGGATAACCTGAGGACATGCATAAGAAAAGGTTGAGCTATAAAACCCAGTAAGGCAATAATCATGGAATAAAATAAGGAATACAATACATGTTATACAATAGTAATATCAATTTATCACAAGATAAGAATAATAATACAGGCATGATAAATCATGATAAGCATAACATGGAAATGTGGCAACAACACTTAACATGGAATTAGCATGAGCGAAGGCCCGTTGCACATGGAGCATGATTAAAACCTCATTTCACATGAAGCATGAGTAAAAATCAATTCAATTGAATTAGCATGAGTCAACACCCATTGCACATGACGTATCAAGATACTATACTTTACCCATTTCATTGGAGCACAATATGGGAGACCACTTCATATATATTTCATTTCATGTATAAGTGTGCCACATGGATCATAAAACCTTGAATCCTTTAACATATTATTTTACTCCATGATAAATGAATGAGGATTACATAAATGAAACTCTTTATAAAATAAGTAAATGTGTATGAAGGTGAATACTATTGATAGATAAATGGGCATGGTATTCCCAATAGAATGACATTGGCTTGGAAAAGTGCGATGCAATTTCGGCATTATAACGTCATTACATAAGAACTCATAAAAATGGTTGATGAGAGAGAAAGGAATTACCATAAAATTGACATGAAATTTAAATTAAGTGGGTCATATTGATACATGTCCTAAAAAATATAATGGAAGTTATATTCAAAATACAAAATAATTGCGTGAATGTAAGTGAAGAGAGACAAATTTATTTCAGAATTTCAGCATAGTAACAGGTCTACATGGGTGGCATTTATTAAGAAAGATAGGGGTCTCTCATAAATCAAAAATAAAGAGGGAATTATGGGGCATGTGCTAAACCATACCCCAGAATTTATAATTGAAATTAAATGGGCATAACCACATTAAGAAAATTGGACACAAATGAGAAACGAAGAAAAAACCCTCACATAGAAGTGTGCTTCCAAAGGCTTGAGATAGGGTTGACAGAGGTTTTTTGGGAGCTTGGGGCACCTTCGGAGGATTCTAGAGAGAGTAGGGCACAGGTTGAACGAACTCAAAATGCATTGAGCGTGGAGGAAGTGGGATCTTGGGTGGGTTTATATAGAAAAGTTGAGGGAATTCTTTATTATTTAGGTTTGGGACACCTCATATTAAACTAATACAAAACACAAACAAACCCATGGTTTTTTCCCATGGTTATTGGAAAAAAATGGATTTTTTTTATACGGTCAAAGTCTGAACTTCGTAAAATAATGGGGTTTCTTATGTGGAGGCGGGTCACACTCCCAAGGAAAACAATTTGTAAGGAAAAACATGATTAATAAGTCATGAAGTGTCCACTAAATCATTGTAAAATATATCAAAAAATCCCAAAATATCATTATTTTAATGGTAAAACATATATTGGCCGAATATAAAGTTTATAGTATTTAATTACATCACTATTGGGTCTTTATGATGTCATAAAACACATTATATTTTTAAACGATATTTAATTATTACACAAAAATTTGATTGTTTCAGAATATTATGTAAAATTCACCGTTGGATAATTTTGACATCATGATTATGGAAATAATATTCATTTTATATAAATAATTTCCAAAATATGTTACTTTTAAATTTTTTAAAAAAACCTATATTTATCAAAAATTCATGTGTTTTGAAAAAAATGGCTTTCAAACCACAATAAAAATTACAATTTCATTAATAAAATTATACATTCATTTATAATTAATAAAAATTAATTTAATAAGAATAATTATATTTTATTAAATATTATTAAATTCAAAAATCCATTAATTCATCAAAATAGATTTCATTGTTGATAAATAACTAAAATACTGTTTTTTCTTTTAAAACTATTTACAAGGTAACAATAATAAAATGAATTTATATTCATTATTATATAAAAAATGTACATAACCATAGCTCTAAGGTCTTGTTACAAAACCCCTTAAGGCACCAGCATAAGACCAATGGGTAAGGTGTGTGATTGTGACAGACTCTTGGAGTGGCTTGTATAACATTGCTCGTGTGGTAATCTCTATCAACTTCCACTTCTCTCATATGCAGTCTCGCTCAAGCTTAAAATATTCAAGCTCGGCTTGGTCTTGTTCCAAAGTGATGCCCAAAGACGTAACCTCCTTTTAGATCTCTGAAAAATGGGCTTCGTATGGGGCACATCTGCTGGATGAGGCCATCACTTAGTTTGTCTAAGTAAATTGGATTTGTTAAAGCCCTATATATATACTAATCATGTGATCACTATTAAACCTATATATTAGAAAAAGTGCCATTTTTTAATATTATTTTAAAATATAAAAGCATATAACAAAATAAGTTGACATTATATAAAAACATTTTACATAAAGATACATTTAACTAGATCAAGAGAGATTTCCATTCATGAATGTATGGGTCATTATAGTAATGTCATAGTATATTGGGACTTGTGATGTAGCTAATGAAGACATTACGATAGGCATGTTCATCTAGGATCCTGATGTGGTTTTCAGTAGTAATGATTTTATCAAACTATATTTTTATAATATTTTAGTGATATTTCTCTCCAAGGATCCAATGTCACGTCAATAGATTTCGAATATAATTCATAAGTATAACTTGTGGAGATTATCTTCATATAGGGATTTTGTCATTGTATGTAGAATTTCAATTAAAGAAAACATGGAATACCAACTAACTAAAGACTAATATTTTAATAAGGAATAATACCTTGTGAAATCTATAAGAATGAATGTTTTTATAATTTTGATCTAGTGCAGGTGGACATATAATGGTGTTTCTACCATAAAAACAGCATACATTGTACATTCAATCACATTATTATTATAAGCACTAAATATTAATAAATATATTTTCACATGATGAGTTTTCATCTATTTAACATTAATTTGACATATTTTTTATAGTAATTATCAATTAAATAGGTTATTTCTATTCACTACTACAACGAGAGCCGTGATTTTTTATGGATTTTTTTAATCAAATGTTTGATGGTTAGATAATTTCTACATGACATGACACATCTGACAATTTAATTTCATGTGTCAGGGTTTCATATGTCATGAATACCTATCCCCATGTAGATGATACTTCTTAATATCCAATAATAGAGGTTATGAGAACATAAAAATTAATAGTAATTACATGTTTTATATGTATCTTTGGTTATTATTGTATATAGACAAGTGTATTGTAAGATATTAAATTGGTTGTTATTATCATATATTATGAATGACATGCATTGATGCCTTAATTAAAATCATGGCATGATATGATCAGTATAATATTTGAAATGATGGTTACACCCCAAATGATATGGAATTATACAATAAGTTATGAAATAATTTTCTCTTCAAATTTAATGGTAGAATATATCAATGTCCAATTTATTTAAATGGTATTGTTTTTTTAATTCCAGGGATAAAAAATTCATTAGCGTGTTTATTTCAGGTTTTCAATGAAATATATATCAACAATATTGTTTGGTAATGCAATTATGAAACCTTGTTGATGATTTATTGAGACAAACCAGTTATATTAGATATTAAATTATTATATTAGGTTCCTCGCAATGTGACATTTTCTTAATTCACTATCGGTGTCTTGACTTGATTCTAGACCCTAATGATTGAAATTATGCTAATTTACATTCATCAATTGAAAAGGAGGCTTAGAGGGCCACAAAATAATTGTATCCATAATCCTAGTATAATTTTATTTGAAAATAATATTGGAATATATATTCTTCTAAATTCCTTCGAATAACAACTAGTCTTGATATTGATCATATAAATATAGTCAGTAGTTATTTTAGTTTGGAATATATGGGAGTTTAATATTATATTAATTTCTATTATCCAATTAATCAATAAATTTTTAATTATTAATTTCATGAATTTTATAAGCATTTTTATTTCAATAAATAAATATTTGTTATTTGACGATTGTTAAATAGTATGTATTGAAATAATGAGTTATTTTCATAATGGAAATGTTTTTTTGGATTAATTTAAATGATTATTGAATTATTTATTTTAAATATATTAATTTATATCTATGAGTTTCCCTATATCCTAAAACTTAATAAATATAATAATATAAATAATAACAATATTAACAATTAATATGTTATACAGTTTGACCAATTAAATTAAATAAATAAATTATTTGACATTTAAGAATATTAAATTTCCAAACCAGTGTATATAAATAGACATATATAATTTATATGGTAATGGAATTACTATGCTAAAACAAATTCTCTCTAGATAATTCACTTAGGGTCGATGATATGTGACTCTATAATGATATATAGAATAATTTTTTATCATAATATTCCTCTCTACCAAGACTATAAGAATAAAAATTTTCAATTATATTTGAATTCTTTTCTTTTTGGGGAGCAGCTTCTCACATTTGGTCTCTCACACATAGGGTTTTCTAGTGTGGTAGGTTGGAGGGATGAAACATGTTTAAATCATATGGAATAGTGTAAAGACTCGTAAAATTCAAGGAAATTTTCCTCTTAATTTTCATTGGGATTTTACAAGAACACAGTTTCTAACGGCGCCTGATTCTGAGGCCCGGTGTGCCCGGAATCAATTTTTTATGTTAGTCTCGGGCACGTTCAGTGAACGAACGAGCATGTAATTTTTAACTTTTGAACTGGTGCTCAGAATTGAAATCTGAGGGCACCGATGAACTCGTAGCCCCGGTAATTGCTTAAGGGGACCTTAAACGCATATGCGGTTTGTCATATGAGGTAGTTAATTTTGGGGATTCGATAAGTCTTAACTAAATGGTAGTGTTACAATTTAAATTTTTTAGTGGAAGTTTATTTCTCCATAGAGAAGTTGGAGGTGGGGCGGCACCCCACCCAACTTCCCAAGAGAGGGTATGACCATGGGTGGTGGGGTCCGCATGAAACCCCAACCCTTCACCTTCCCTTTAACTCCCATGAGCTTTTCCCCATATAACACCCCTTGTGTTTAATTGTATAACTCCCTAACTCCCCCATTATTTGGGTAACTCCTTCTCTCCCTCTCTCCCTCTTAACTCATTCCACCTCACACTTTAATTAAGTTATTGAAACTCTTAATCAATGAAGTGATTGAAATTTGAACTTTATATGCATGGCATGGTGGAAATAAAATAAGGGAGAAATATTATTTTAATTTTGGTTGGGTTGTGTGGAGATTGTGGGGTAAAAAGCTCTTGAGTTGTGAAGAGAACTTCATCTCCTTCGTTGAAGAACTTAATTCTCCAACGAAGAACGGTTCTTCATTCTCTTCTTCCTCCGTGACAAGCGAGAAGTCGCCGACCGTGGTGATCATCGCCAATGACAACATACCTTCCTTCTTCATCACTAAAATAAGCGAGGAGACGTCGTTTCCTCTTCGGACACACCCTGACGTCCACTAAATCTACGTACGACCCCCGCGACGCCGTTCTCCGCGACACCCGATGTGTGACATCAAATGTCCAGGTAGGGGTTTAATATTCGTTCATGTTTTATTTAATGAACTTCGTTGATAATTGTTGGCCTCTTGCTATCATTATAACGGGAGGAGGTCGGACCAAACAAACACGGCCGAACATCCTCCCCCCTTGATGTCATACGTATTGCAGCTCAAAAGAAGGTGATGCGGTGCCATCACACAGCTTGAAAACAAAGAAGAACGGGTGAAGAAGCGCGGCGCCGTCGCGCTACAGCGCCGTCACGCCGGGCTGAAAAACAACGAAGAGGTCGCGGTTTTTTAATTTGACGTGCGGATCGACAAGCAATGATGGAATGGTCCGAAAAGGCATTTTGAAGACTTCGCAGTGAAGAGCTGGTCCCGGGAGGACCGCTGGTGTAGACTGCAGGAAAAACGGACCACTGGAGCGCGTCCGGTGGTCCGCGGAAGAGCCTGCCGGCGCGCCACACCGGCACGGCGGCGCCGGAGGCAGCGGCGTCCCGGCGCACCGCCAGGAGGGACAGCCGCGGCTGAAGCCGCGATGGTAGGCGCCGGTCCCGCGGCCCCATGGGACCAGGGGAGACCAGGGGTCGTAACCCCCGACAGTGAAAGGGAGCGGCCCCAATGTGGGGGCCGTGAATCATTTAAGGGGAGCAGCCACCCCCCCCCCCCCCGTTTTGCAACGGAACGACCAGCTTGGCCGTGTGGGGCGCGCTCGCGCCGAGCCAGCCGGATGCGCTTGCCGGGCCGGGCCCGGACCAAGGTTGGGCCGACCCAGGGGGTCTCGGGCCGGGTCGGACCGGGCCCGAACCCCCAAATTTCGGGTAGTTTTCGTTCAAACACCCATAACGTGGGCTACAGACCTCTGATCGATGCACCATCAGTTGTGATGTGATCCTTGGATTGGGATGGTAGTTTCTGTATATTACACTAAAGGGTTCTGAAAACTTTGGGTATGACCGGGGTGGTTCGAACACGAAACCAATCGGGCCCTCAGAGTGGAAACGCTTATAACATGAGCTCCGAACATCTGATTGACGTGCCGTCGACTTTGTTGGATTCCTCCTAGTGAGACAGACGTTTTGGATTACTTTTCCTGAGATTTGGACGCAGTTGGATAGAGGCCGGGTTGGATTGAACCCGGAATCCAACCGGGCCCCTGAAACGGAAAAGCTGGTAACTTTCAGACCAGACGTCCGTTTGATGAACTGTCTGTGGCGTTAGTGATCATGTTGAGAAATGGTTCTAGGAGTATACCCTATGAGAGTTCGGGGTACAGTTGAGATACGGCCGGGTTGGTTCGCACACGAAACCATCCGGGCCCCTGGGATGAAAAAGCTAATAACTCACAGACCGAGCATCCGATTGACGCGCCATCTATTTCGTTGAGACCCCTATGACAAGGCGGTCCTTTGAGATACTTATTAATGGGTATTTGTGATACTTGGAGTATCAACCTGTAGCTCATGGAGTAGACCCTCCCGGAGATGAGGGTACGAAGTACGGAGACTGTGTAGCTGACTGAGACCTAACGAATGCTTGACCAACTCGACTTGGAGTGAGTCGACTAGCCCAGTGGACAGAGCACTAATATGTTTAGGTGCAGACCCACGGAGGATGGAGCGCCTGGTAGCAGGCAGTAGACCCGCGGTACTCAATAGAAGGAGTACCTCTACAGGCTATTAGGGGGGTGCACTACTCTGTTTGGGTGGATGACCCCAGTGGGAAGCACTACTGCGTTTGGGTGGCTGACCCATGGTACTCGACAGGAAGAGTATCTCAGCAGTCTTAGGTTAGTGAGCATTACCTCAGAGTCATGGTAGGATCACTGTACTAGTCAGATACGGGGCTCTTCAGTAGTTACGGTTTCGATAAAGAAAATCCTGGTATGAGATGAGTCAAGGACCATTATGTTTACCTCACGATTGAGATGGGACACATGATAACTTAGGTATATGTATGGGCATATACCTAGGTAGTGGTTATCCATTGATTTCATAACGTTTGTGTTTTCTCATGATTAAGATGGGTTACATGATAACTTAGGTATAAGTATGGGCTTATACCTAAGTAAGGTTTATCTGTTGAGATCCTTCTTTGTGGTTATCCTTGTTAGATTTAGTGAGACCTTGAGGATATCAGGGTCCCTATTGAGTATCGTATACTCAACCCTACACAGGCTATGCCTGCACCTGGTTGTGTGGGTTGCAGATGAAAGGCATCGCTGACAGAGGCCGAGTGTTCGAGGACTGGACAATACCTAGAGGTGGACCATACGATGAGTCAGTATCCGGAGGTGGACATTACGATGAGACGACACTCGGAGGAGGTTGTCGGGAGAGAGAGTTGTGGAGGCTATCTATAACTACCCTTCATGTAGGATCCATGGTGGATGATCCAGGAGCTGCGCTATCTATACTTACACTTCAGGTAGGATCCGAGGGGGATGACCCATGAGCTGCTTCTATTCTTCCAGCTATTTGTCTTTTCTGATGTACTTTCATTTGGTTGTAGATGTACTTTTAGTTGGGTTTTTATTCTGGCCCACTTACTTTTCAGCAAATTCTTTTGCACTAAGTGTATTACTTCCGCTTGTACTCTGTGATGTTTTGTTGACTTTTATAAAGGAAATTCTTTCCCAGTTATCGGGATTTACGACTTTGGTGCTAGTCGACAGCCCTTGGTCTATGGGAGGCGGACATGGGGTAGTCACGACACGGGCCCCGAGGACAGGTCATGAAAAATCGGTATCATAGGAGTCGGTTCTACTGCGGAACATATAGCTCCGATTTTTCTTTTCAATGAAGCTATAGTGTTAAGAGTACCGAGTGTGGTTTTTAGTTCAGGGAGTCCAGTTTTGGTGCGGGCTGCCTACGTATCCATACACCAGGACCCTGACTTCGGATTTCCGACTTTGTGCACAAAAACACTAATTTCGTGTGTGTTTTCAAAGGCTTTACCTTGAAAAAACTCAAACCAAGTCAGCTCACCAGGTGTAAATCATTTGACCGTGTCACATATGTTTCGTTTAGGATGCCTTTCCATGGACGACCAGCTAGAGCCCAGAGGGATGTACGTACTGACAGCCTGCCGAGCGATGAGGCTTCGGTATAGGGCCCTATTTCAATTGAGGAACCATTAGAGGCACCAACGTTACTACAATACGATGGGACACCGATGCCACCGGCCCCAGTAGTAGGCGATGCACGCCGCTTGAGCGTGCTGCACAAGTTCCAGCGCTAGAGTCCACCAAGGTTCCGGGGAGAGATGGACCCATAGGCAGATGAGGATTGGCTAGAGGCTATGGTGAGAGTTTTCAGGATAGTGGGTACTCTAGCAGACTTCATGGGGATCTCTACTTCTAGACTCCTTCAGGAAGCAGCTGAGAGATGGTGGAGCCACTTGTTCCAGTTTTGCGACGGGATAACCTTCACCTGGGGAGACTTCGAGACCTTCTTCAGGGTGGAGTTTGTACCAGCAGCTCTACACCCCGAGCGTGTTTAGGAGCTACTTCCTTTGCCGCAGGATTTTCGATCAGTAGCCGAGTCATCTGTTGGCAGTAGACAGATGATGCAGAGTTCTATGAGGATCAAATACAGCTATACGAAGAGCATTAAGTGTTATGAATGCAGCAGAAAGGGTCACCTGTCACGTGACTGTCCGACCCCCCGCATAGTTGATCCACAGGAATTGGAGGAGCCACCGAGACAGAATCAGTGGCTGGTGCTTGGGCAATAGCCGATCAGTGGACAAGGCAGTAGAGCTCCGGATGTAGATGGACAGGAGCGGAACTAGTGGATTGCTTTTGTTCTTGGTACTTCTAGTTACATGTTGCTGTTGTATTTGTGTCTTTGTACTATGACCTGCAATAATAAAATACACTTATCCTAGTGACACTTTCTTTACTATCCTTTTGTTTGGTTGATATTGAGAGGTCCCAGTTTAAACTGTTGACGTGACCCTCACATTCGAGATTTCTACTGGAGGAGATCCCGTGACCTCACACTGATGACAACAGTGTGACTCGAGCCTTTGAGGCAAGAGTGACGATTTGATCTATTGGTAGTATTGTCGAGGCCTTATGACGTCATCCATGGCATGAATGCATCATTGATGTTAGGATTGACTGTATTAGGCAATGGGCTTGGTTCATCCAAGGGATGAGACCGAGTTTCTCTTTTCGGAAAAGCAGAAATCTTAGCAGCTCTTACAGATCGTAGGAAAAGAAGGTGCAGATCATCCAGGAGCGGATGAAGACTGCACAGTGCAGTAAGAAACAGGAAACTAGTGCCAGTATCAGAGACTCGGGCGTGTTGAATGTTTCAAGAAGAGGAAGCTTTAAGGTGAGATGAGTCTGCAAAGCAGTAGACGTGGAGTCAGATATAGAAGAGCATCATGAGGTGGTGTACATTTTAACATGATACAGCCACCCGACTTATTTGTTCCTGCCAGGCTTAGGGAGCTGGAGGGAAGGGGAAGAGTGCGACTGCAAGAGGTCACGGATTGTGACCCAATGGCTATAAAAATGATTCAAAGGACAGTCTATGTCCACTACTATCTTCTGTAGTAAAAGAAGTTGATATGAATCATTCCTTCATTCCATGAATCTTGTCCTAGACCAAGAGTTTCCGGTAAGCCGTGGACTTGACCCTCACGTCTGGAGATACCTTTGGGAGGAGACTCGATAATAACACTTACTCCGATAGTGTGATCTGACCCTTGAGGTGAGAGTTTCAGTTGGAATATCTTGGTAGTAGCACCGAGGCCTTACGACATTGGTCTCGGTATGGATTGGATTCACAGTTCATACTCAGATTGACTGTTTTAGGCAAAAAGGTTGTGGTCTAACTACAGCGTCCGATGGGTTTCCCTTCATCGGCGAAAAGGAAACCCTAGGCAGCATAGGATGAAATCATGCATGGGAGGGTTTGGCCGATCACTCTTGGGTCGACCAAACTTACCCTCGTGGCAGCAGAGGTTTTGAGTTTCAATTCTAATTAGGAAGTGGAGGCCTCTAGAGTTCGAGGATGGTGATCACGTCCTTATATGGGTCTCACCTCGAAGAGGATTACGGAGATGTGGAATGGCAGCATGTTATCTCCAAGGTTCAACGGACCATTCTAGGTCCATAGCAGGGTAGGCTAGGTGGCTTAAAACATGACCCATCCACCTCAGTTTCACCAGGATCACAACGAAATCCACGTATCTCAACTGGGAAGATACGTGCTTGACCCGACACATATCATCGACCATGGGGAACTGGACATTGGCGATGAGGTTATTTTTTTAGGGGTTACAGTATGAATTGAGGACTGATAGGAGCGGTCCTATGAGGACGGTAGATTCCTCTTGTGCGCTTTCATTGGCAACACGAGAACCTCCAGGGGAGCACATGGTAGAGGAAGGCTCATATGCGTGCTCAGTACATCTTTATTATCCCTAGTTTGTGTTAAAGATTTACAAGGTCGTAAAGCCCTGATGTGGGAGTAATTTAATGACCCATAAATTCAATGAAATTCTTTTCTTAATTTTCTTTGGGATTTTACAAGAACGCAGTTTCTAACGGCACCTGATTCCGAGGCCCGGTGTGCCCGGTGTAACGCCCCGACCCTAGTTGCCTAGAGTCGGTGCATTATTACATAACATTGGCATGATCACAAGAAAGATCAAATCTCGAAAGACCGATTGGTTTAGTAGCCTTGGAAACACTAGATATATTCATAAGTTTTACATTACATCATAAAATGAAAAACTACTACAACAACATAATGTTTCCACAGTCCACACTACAATCCCCTCATAATATCCCTGCAGGTCATTCATAATTTACTTCTTCACTTCCTGGGAAAAATAAAACATAGAAAAGGGGTGAGCTCAAATGCCCAGTAAGGATAACAATATAGTGGAAACTTTCATAAATAAGAATAAACATTTAAGGCAATGTATAACTAAAACAAAAGCCTTTTAAACTTGAACTTTTAACATAGTATGGCATAAATAAAATTAGATAATGCCATTTACTTATTCACATAGATATTCTACTAATCGAATAATCACATGCAAAATCAATAACCACTTTCATAATGTTGGAATGCATAATGCTAAACTTTAATTACTTTTCAAGGCCTCGTCCCAAGACCTTGGGGCTAACTGTAACCGGAACCCAACCCGGAGTGCCTCTAATAACCGGACACCAACCCGGAGTGCCTCTAATAACCGGACACCAACCCGGAGTGCCTCTAATAACCGGACACCAACCCGGAGGGCTTACTTTTACCAGTCCCTAACCTGGAGGGCTTACTTTAACCAGTCCCCAACCTGTAACATACTTGTCCAACACATTCATATGAAGTAAAGATTGAAATATAACATAAACATTCTTATTGGAACTAGCATACGAAATGTCAATACTTTCACCATAAACTATGAATGGTATAAAAATAGCACATCCACAGTCAAACATATCACAAAACCTTCAAAACAATATAGAAGTTTTGTATCATAATAAATCAACTTCAAATAATCTTAAAACCCATCAAAGGATGTTGACATAGATGAAATCAAAATTCTTTTTAAAGAAATATCTCCTTTTATTTTGAAATCATTTAAGATCCATATAAAATCAAACATTTTCTTTGAAAATAATCTTATAAGATTTTAAGGGAAGCTTTGAAGATTTTATAACGGCGGAAAATAACCGCACCCGCCGTATAAGTTAAAAAAAACATTCTTATCTTAATTTTGTCGAAAAGGTTAAAAAGCACCTTGTTTGGAAAACGACGGAAAGATTCCCTTATAAACCACTTATAAAAAGTCAAACAAGGGTATAAATGACTTTAACCCATATTCTCTTAAATATTAAAAATGTTTTGAAATACATTTTGAAGAAACATGGATGTGGATGATAACGAGATCCCAGTAGATTATTACGTATAAACAACCTCGGATAATGAAGAGATTGTGAAATAACCCTTACCAGTTTGGTAACTTATGAAACATACAACCCATGAAAGTGGTATCATACAATGAATATGTAAGTACACATAAATTAGAGTGTATTACACAAAGAATATAATCATGGGCAGTACATACACCACACAAAAGGTAATGGTGGCAATATGGCATGAACCTCATGGGAATAAGGAGTGAGATGAAAACCCCTTACCACGTTAATCAACTGAGTCGCATGGCCAAAAGTTAATAACCACCAAATGATTTACAGAATAACATGAATATAAAGTGAATAATGATAATATATATCAAATGTAAGTACACAATACACCACTTTCAATAATTTAGTAGCGAACAATGGAAATCTCACAGAATTGAATGTGAGATAAGAAAAATCCATTACCTTGTACTTTTCCTTGGTTGGGGTAGGTTAACCTCCTGTATAATGGTGAAATAATTGTTATTAAATTATACAAGAATCATATACATTAATATGATATCATATATGTTCTTTTAACATTGCTTTATTAATAATATTTTAGTATTATCGTCGTTTCGGGTGATAATCGATTCGTTCTTCTTAAATGTTTGGTTACGTAAGACATGTTTGTAATGGATAGATTATATCTTATTCATAATCAGAATGATATTAACATTATTTTTAACCCTAAAATGAGAATAAGACTTGAATGGATACGATGGAGGATGGATCTCACCGCGTTCGTGGAGACGGTAGTCCGTACGTACGCACGAACGCTACTTCCATTTAATTTTTATTTTAAAAGAATTGAATCCAAATGATACATAAATATATTACTATTCCAGTATAATATAATGTTTTATATATGTTACTTAAGTTCATTAACACCATCCTTTATACGTTCCATGTGTGGTATGAACGAGTCATATCATTTTAAGGGGGCGGTAGTCCGCACTTCCTCAAATGAAATTATCGTATGTATATAAAACATGAAACGAATAATGGTATGAAATAAAATGGAATTACAGAAGCTTATATATAAAATATATATCATTAATATCATATTTAATTATAGTTCCATCATAATGGCCACCATGAGAGGCGGTAAGATGTATTTGAACAATCATCGTTTCGTGAGGCGTTAGTTTGCCATCCACAGAAACATTATGTTCATCATCCATTAGATGGAGTTGTGTGTATGTGTAGTTTGAATACTTCTTATAACAACATCCTAGTATATTGAGGATACTGGTGTTGTTACAAAAGAAAGGAAATAAAAAGAGTTTGGGGGTTGGAGAAGCAAAATAAATGAAAATAATTTAAGAGAAATCGTTACCTTTAATTTAGGTAACTCACTTTGGTTGGAACCAAAGGACTTCTTGAAATACTTTCTACCTAAGGGGAAGATTCAAGGAGTAGGAGAGGGATGTGGGGAGCTTATTTGGGCAGAGTTTGGACGAGCCAAGTGGCTTGAGAGGTGTGAGGAATGAGTAGAAGTGGTCTCCTTTTATAAGGGAGAAGAGGGGCTCTTTAAAAAAGAGTGAAAGTATTACTTTATAATATAATTATATTCGGTTTATAATGGTCCAAAAATCATTGAGGTCGAAGATAAGATGACTCATATTCTAAATAACATCAACCAATAAGAATTGGACAGGTTTTAGATAATATTTTAATCATTATAATCTTATTTATTTAAATGATTTATTAATGAGGTAAACATTGCATCATTATTGTGTCATTAATAATTTAACATATTTGATGTCTAAAAATTATAAATAAAATATAATTATGTAGGAAATCTTTTTATCTTTCTAATGAATATTTATAATCGAAAATCTAACATGTATAACCCTATTTAAAAATTGTTCTTCTAAAAGATGTATGCTTATGCCATTTTTTTTTATTTTAACTTTATTAATATAAAGTGTCCCTACCACATACAAGTGGATCCAAGGGGTCCCCAAATTGACCCAAGGATGCTCATGGTCGGGTATGTGTCCACCAATAAGGTTAGGACACGTTTTAGGTTAATTTTGTATTATTATAATTTTATTTTTTAACCCTTATTTACCGGATTTACCCTTAACCATGGTAAATAAAATATTTACCACAGTAATTATTCAAAATGTCTAAAAATAAAAGTTACCTATTTACACAATTTTGACATCCTGATTCCAAATATGTAATCCATTTTTCTAAATTCAAAACACAGAAGTGGCAGAAATTAATTTAAAATTAATTCCCACTGTCAAAACAAAAAGCGTGTTTTTAAGAGGTAATAACTATCAAAAGATTGACACTTGTTTATGTTTGGTATAATTGTAAAATTATGTACAATGACCAACATTATATTAAATGGTAAAAATATATTCTAAATATACTTTAAAACCACTCAAATTCATAATTTATCACTATTAATTATTTTGATTAAAAAAGTTGTTTTTAATTAAAATTTAGTAATTTTCACTATTCATCAAAATATGAAAGTTATCCGAAAAGTACCAAAATTTCACCTTAGGCTAAATTTGATATTCCGAATCCAGAAATGAAGTCCATTTTAAAATATAAAATATATATAATTTCAAAAAGTAGGTATTACTATTCATAATGGCTAGTTTGATTGGTTGTGGTGTGTGTTAAAACTCAAGGCTGCGTACAACACACGCTACTGTATTATTCAAAGAAAGCGTATCGTGGAAGCTTGGGATGTTTCATTTTAAATTTTTGATGTCCCCATTTAGTCAAAAGTTTTAAAATATTGTATTTAAAAAGGGTTCACTATTAAAAGTTGATAAAAGTGCAATACTGAAAATGAATTTGTTCTTGCATTATATCTAAGAAACTCATAATATGGATTCTAAAATTATAATGATTATATAAAGTTTAAAATTTAGATAATACTATCCATAACATCTTTTGAATGGATTTTTTTTGTAAGTCATGGTGTGATTGAACTCGTTGTTGCGTGTAGTGCAAGTTATTGAATTATTTTGAAGAAATAACACACTATGAAATCTTGGGGTGTTACATTCTCCCCTCCTTCAATATATTGCGTCCTCGCAATTTGAAATTGTTCATCGAAAATAAAAGGTTGAAAATAGAATATATCTTTGTGGGAAAACCCACATCGGAAATTAGGTTACTAAAATTTAGTCTTAATATGAGGAAAAGAGAAATGAAAGAGTCACCACCAAATTATGATCTCGATTAGGAGAACATTGGTGGCAATTAGAGACATATAATTGGAGGAAAAACGTAAATATTTATAGGTAGTGATTGAGATCATCAATCATAAACAAGTGTATAATTGAGGTCCTTAAATTCATCAATCTATGATGATTTGAAATACCATCGGTTCAACAAAACAAAGGGTATTAGGATAACACATTTTTGACATTTCAAAATATCTTAGTTTTAATCCCACATCGAAAAATGAATTAATGAGGCCTCTATTTAAAGAAAAGAGTCGAACGTATGAAGATTACCGAAAATAACACATACTAGGGTTCCATGTAGGAAAATATCGATATGGAAGAAAAATATAACCATCAATTATCTGATGGAGAGTGGTAGAGAACATGGCTATGAAAAGGCCAACAATCCCAAAGCCATTATTTAGTGATGATTTAAGGTATCATCTAGGAAAACATTTTTGTTATAAGTTTCTTTTCTTAATGTTGAGGAATTTATTTATGAGATTGGATAAGATCATAAGGAGATATAATTACTTTATAATTAGTGTTTTATCCATTAATAAATTTCTACCACAAACTCATCTTTCACTCTAAAAGATAATAGAATGTAAATAAAATTCCATTTACACTATTCGTATAGGGTTCCAAAATAAACGAATTTATAATTCATCTACATGATCTTTTAATAAAAACTACATTATTTAATCTAGGACATCTCATGGGCCAGTGGTAGGTGATACACCCTTGTCGCCCTTCGGTTGCGGGTTCAAGTCTCGCAGCCTTGCCGGACGCGACGGGTTGCCGCCCGACCTCCGGGTTGTCCTTTTATGGCAATCCAAAATAATCCAAACTAGAACTATCCAAAATACTTCTATCCAAACTCACAGTCCAACATTTATAAGTAAGTTAAACATAATGTAGAACCTTTTTACCCCGTAATAGCATATGAATACCTTCATCATGTATTCTTTTAATACACCGAAACATCCTGAATTACCATATTCCTTATTGATTACATTCATGCTCCCTTATTCCATATAGAAAGCTGGATATACTTCATTAATCCAAAAATGTTTTAAACCCCAACAATGATGGAATATACAAATCATTAATCTGTTCCAGGGTAGTCAAGAATATCCAATATAATTTATCCAAAACAATCACATATTATTCCAAAATCACTACCTCAGTATCAGAACACTATTATGATTTATCATTCCCTCAACCATATATTTTCCAACAATTTATCCTGCTATTGAGTCACTTTTCTTTGTTCCACACAATCTCAAGTCCTTAATGAAATAGTACTGCAGTACAATCCTTATATACTCCATAATTATTATAACAAGTAAATTGTTGATACAACACTCAATTGACATAATAAACATAAGAACTCTAATCATTCCTCTTCATCTGTGGTAGTATCATAACTTGATTATTATCCAATAGCATCATTTGCGGCATAGTCTGATGACTGGGGCATAGGTTCGCGTAGTGTCCAAACTCCTTGCAAATGAAGCATTGTACATTTAAAACCATTTTCTTACCCTTGCAGTCACGTACTTTGTGCCCTTTTCCTCCACACTTATAACAAACTCCCATTCCTTTCAGGCAAGTTCCAGGGTGTTTCTTTCCACAGTTACCACATATGGGAAAATTCTTCTTTTCCCTTTTCCCTTTATCCATCTTTCTCTCTTCTATCCTTTTCTTCTCTTGATTCCCTTCAAATCCATAGGACTCAGTAAAATACATGATATTATTTCTTCATATGATGATAATACATGGGAGACTATTTCTCTTATAAATTCTAGCTTAAGACCATGAAAGATATGATCCTTCCTTCTCTTTGAATCATGTGCATTTCTGGAGTTCTCATTCCTTCTACTGGGCGCCATTTCTATACAATGGCATAAACTAGATCAGTTTATGAATCAAAATACATAATCCCATACTTATAAAACACCTAACATAAATTGAACTATTTATGGATATAATCCATAATCATAAGAATGTTTTCTTTGAGGAAGTATATACTCATAATCCCTTCAAAATGATTTGTAAAGAAAATGAGAGTTATCCTAAGCATATCCCCCGGGAGTGTCGTAACCCAGAGTGCAGCAAGGCCCGTTGTCGTGCACCAGTTCCCGTTCGAGTCTAGCTCAAAGCGGTGTTTTCGGGTTTTACCCCTAGGTACATCTGTTCCAGAGCCGCCTCTACCTGCTCGTATCCAGACAGGGATGTATTGCTCGGAAAACTCACAAAATCTCTACAATACCAAAATTCTAGGAAGTTCTTCTATACTAATCCTCAAAGTTCATCTTAGGTCTAAGTGCTCTAATCAGAGTTTATCTAAATCTAGCTTCCAAGGTTTGTACTAAACTTCCTCTGATACCAACTGTAACGCCCCGACCCTAGTTGCCTAGAGTCGGTGCATTATTACATAACATTGGCATGATCACAAGAAAGATCAAATCTCGAAAGAACGATTGGTTTAGTAGCCTTGGAAACACTAGATATATTCATAAGTTTTACATTACATCATAAAACGAAAAACTACTACAACAACATAATGTTTCCACAGTCCACACTATAATCCCCTCATAATATCCCTGCAGGTCATTCATAATTTACTTCTTCACTTCCTGGGAAAAATAAAACATAGAAAAGGGGTGAGCTCAAATTCCCAGTAAGGATAACAATATAGCGGAAACTTTCATAAATAAGAATAAACATTTAAGGAAATGTATAACTAAATCAAAAGCCTTTTAAACTTGAACTTTTAACATAGTATGTCATAAATAAAATTAGATAATGCCATTTACTTATTCACATGGATATTCTACTAATCGAATAATCACATGCAAAATCAATAACCACTTTCATAATGTTGGAATGCATAATGGTAAACTTTAATTACTTTTCAAGGCCTCGTCCCAAGACCTTGGGGCTAACTGTAACCGGAACCCAACCCGGAGTGCCTCTAATAACCGGACACCAACCCGGAGTGCCTCTAATAACCGGACACCAACCCGGAGTGCCTCTAATAACCGGACACCAACCCGGAGTGCCTCTAATAACCGGACACCAACCCGGAGGGCTTACGTTTACCAATCCCTAACCTGGAGGTCTTACTTTAACCAGTCCCCAACCTGGAAGATACTTTTCCAACACATTCATATGAAGTAAAGATTGAAATATAACATAAACATTCTTATTGGAACTAGCATACGAAATGTCAATACTTTCACCATAAACTATGAATGGTATAAAAATAGCACATCCACAGTCAAACATATCACAAAACCTTCAAAACAATATAGAAGTTTTGTATCATAATAAATCAACTTCAAATAATCTTAAAACCCATCAATGGATGTTGACATAGATGAAATCAAAATTCTTTTTAAAGAAATATCTCCTTTTATTTTGAAATCATTTAAGATCCATATAAAATCAAACATTTTCTTTGAAAATAATCTTATAAGCTTTTAAGGTAAGCTTTGACGATTTTATAATGGCGGAAAATAACCGCACCCGCCGTATAAGTTAAAAAAACATTCTTATTTTAATTTTGTCGAAAAGGTTAAAAAGCACCTTGTTTGGAAAACGACGGAAAGATTCCTTTATAAACCTCTTATAAAAAGTCAAACAAGGGTATAAATGACTTTAACCCATATTATTTTAAATATAAAAAATGTTTTGAAATACATTTTGAAGAAACATGGATGTGGATGACAACGAGATCCCAGTAGATTATTACGTATAAACAACCTCGGATAATGAAGAGATTGTGAAATAACCCTTACCAGTATGGTAACTTATGAAACATAAAACCCATGAAAGTGGTATCATACAATGAATATGTAATTACACATAAATTAGAGTGTATTACACAAAGAATATAATCATGGGCAGTACATACATCACACAAAAGGTAATGGTGGAAATATGGCATGAATCTCACGGGAATAAAGAGTGAGATGAAAACCCCTTACCACGTTAATCAACTGAGTCGCATGGCCAAAAGTTAATAACCACCAAATGATTTACAGAATAACATGAATATAAAGTGAATCATGATAATATATATCAAATGGAAGTAGACAATACACCACTTTCAATAATTTAGTAGCGAACAATGGAAATCTCACAGAATTGAATGTGAGATAAGAAAAATCCCTTACCTTGTACTTTTCCTTGGTTGGGGTTGGTTAAACTCCTGTATAATGGTGAAATTATTGTTATTAAATTATACAAGAATCATATACATTAATATGATATCATATATGTTCTTTTAACATTGCTTTATTAATAATATCTTAGTATTATCGTCGTTTCGGGTGATAATCGATTCGTTCTTCTTAAATGTTTGGTTACATAAGACATGTTTGTAATGGATAGATTATATCTTATTAATAATCAGAATGATATTAACATTATTTTTAACCCTAAAATGAGAATAAGACTTGAATGGATACGATGGAGGATGGATCTCACCGCGTTCGTGGAGACGGTAGTCCGTACGTACGCACGAACGCTACTTCCATTTAATTTTTATTTTAAAAGAATTGAATCCAAATGATACATAGGTATATTACTATTCCTGTATAATATAATATTTTATATATGTTACTTAAGTTCATTAACACCATCCTTTATACGTTCCATGTGTGGTATGAACGAGTCATATCATTTTAAGGGGGCGGTAGTCCGCACTTCCTCAAATGAAATTATCTTATGTATATACAACATGAAACGAATAATGGTATGAAATAAAATGGAATTACAGAAGCTTATATATAAAATATATATCATTAATATCATATTTAATTATAGTTCCATCATAATGGTCACCATGAGAGGCGGTAAGATGTATTTGAACAATCATCGTTTCGTGAGGGGTTAGTTTGCCATCCACAGAAACATTATGTTCATCATCCATTAGATGGAGTTGTGTGTATGTGTAGTTTGAATCCTTCTTATAACAACATCCTAGTATATTGAGGATACTGGTGTTGTTACAAAAGAATGCAAATAAAAAGAGTTTGGGGGTTGGAGAAGCAAAATAAAGGAAAATAATTTAAGAGAAATCGTTACCTTTAATTTAGGTAACTCACTTTGGTTGGAACCAAAGGACTTCTTGAAATGCTTTCTGCCTAAGGGGAAGCTTCAAGGAGGAGGATAGGGATGTGGGGAGATTATTTGGGCAGAGTTTGGACGAGCCAAGTGTCTTGAGAGGTGTGAGGAATGAGTAGAAGTGGTCTCCTTTTATAAGGGAGAAGAGGGGCTCTTTAGGAAAGAGTGAAAGTATTACTTTATAATATAATTATATTCGGTTTATAATGGTCCAAAAATCATTGAGGTCGAATATAAAACCACTCAAATTCATAATTTATCACTATTAATTATTTTGATTAAAAAAGTTGTTTTTAATTAAAATTTAGTAATTTCCACTATTCATCAAAATATGAAAGTTATCCGAAAAGCACCAAAATTTCACCTTAGGCTAAATTTGATATTCCGAATCCAGAAATGAAGTCCATTTTAAAATATAAAATATATATAATTTCAAAAAGTAGGTATTACTATTCATAACGGCTAGTTTGATTGGTTGTGGTGTGTGTTAAAACTCAAGGCTGCGTACAACACACGCTACTGTATTATTCAAAGAAAGCGTATCGTGGAAGCTTGGGATGTTTCATTTTAAATTTTTGATGTCCCCATTTAGTCAAAAAGTTTAAAATATTGTATTTAAAAAGGGTTCACTATTAAAAGTTGATAAAAGTGCAATACTGAAAATGAATTTGTTCTTGCATTATATCTAAGAAACTCATAATATGGATTCTAAAATTATAATGATTATATAAAGGTTAAAATTTAGATAATACTATCCATAACCTCTTTTGAATGGCTTTTTTTTTGTAATTCATGGTGTGATTGAACTCGTTGTTGCGTGTAGTGCAAGTTATTTAATTATTTTGAAGAAATAACACACTATGAAATCTTGGGGTGTTACACCCGGAATCAATTTCCGAAGATAGGCTCGGGTACGTTCAGTGAACGAACGAGCGGGTTATTTCTAACATTTGAACCGGTGATCAGAATTGACATCTGAGGGCACCAATGAACTCTCAACGCCAGTAATTTAATAAGGGGACCTTAAGCGCAGATGCGTTTTGTCGCATGAGGTAGTTAATTTTGGGGATTCGATAAGTCTTAACTAAATTGTAGTGTTACAATTTATTTTTTTAGTGGAAGTTAATTTCTCCTTAGAAAAGTTGGAGGGGGGTCCACACCCCACCTAACTTCTCAAGAGAGGGTATGAACAAGGGTGATGGGGTCCGCACAAAACCCCAACCCTTCACCTTCCCATTAACTCCCACGAGCTTTTCCCCATTTAACACCCCTTGTGTTTAATTGTATAGCTCCCTAGCTCCCCCATTATTTGGGTAACTCCTTCACTCCCTCTCTCCCTCATAACTCATGCCATCTCACACTTTAATTAGGTTATTGGATATCTTAATCAATGAAGTGTTTGGAATTTGAACTTTTATGCAAGGCATGGTTAAAATAAAATAAAGGAGAAACCTTATTTTATTTTTGGTTGGGTTGTGTGGAGATTTTGGGGTAAAAATCTCTTGAGTTGTGAAGAGAACTTCATCTCCTTCGTTGAAGAACTTCATTCTCTTGAGAAGAATGGTTCTTCATTATATTCTTCCTCTGCGACAAGGGAGAAGTCGCCGACTTCAGTGATCATCGCCAATGACAATGTACCTTCTTTCTTCATCACCACAACAAGTGAGGCGACGTCGTTTTCTCCTCGGACGCACCCTGATGTCCACGGAATCTATGTCCGACCCCAGCGACACTGTTCTCTGCGACACCCGATGTGCGACGTCAAATGTCCAGGTAGGGGTTTAATCTTCGTTCATAGTTTATTTAACAATCATCATTGATAATTGTTGGACGCTTGCTATCATTATAATGGGAGGAGGTCGGACCGCACAAACAAAGTCGACCGTCCTCCCCCATTGCTATCATACTCTTTGCGGCTCGAACGAAGGTGTTGTGGTGCCATAACACCTTGTGGAAACAAAGAAGAACGGGCAAAGAAGCGCGGCGCCATCGCGCCGCGCCGTGGAGTCCGAACAAACCCGCGACGCCATCGTGTCGTGCCGGAAAACCACAAAGAGGCAGCATTTTGTTTATTTGACGTGCAGATCAAGAAGCGATGATGAAACGGGCCGTATAGGCGTTTTGAAGAGTTCGTAGTGAAGAGCCCGTCCCTGGAGGACCGCCGGCGAAGACCGTAGGAGTAACGGATCACTGGAGCGCATTCAGCGGTTCACGGAAGAGCCTACTGGTGCACCATGCCGGCACAGCGGCGTCGGCGGCCGGAGGCAGGGGATGGCACCGGCCGGCCGCCCAGAGGCGGCGGCGTCCCGGCGTGCCGCCAGGAGGCGGCGGCGTCCCGGCGTGCCGCCAGGAGGCGGCGGCGTCCCGGATCGCCACCAGGAGGGACCGCCGCGGCGGAAGCCGCGGTGGCAGGCCCCAGTCCCGCAGCCGCGCGAGACTCGGGGAGACCGGGGGTCGTAACCCCCGGCACTCAAAGGAAGCGGCCCCCACGTGGGGGCCGCATATCATTTAAGGGGCGAAGCCCCCCCCCCCCCCCCTTCGCAATAGCACGACGAGCTTGGCCGTGAGGGGCGCACTCGCCCCAGGATGCACCGGCCAGGCTGCGCCCTGGTGGGCCGGACCCGGAGTCGGGTTGGGTCGACCTAGTTCAAGCCGACCCAGGGGGTCTCGGGCTAGGTCGAACCGGGCCCGAACCCCCTAATTTCGGGATGTTTTCGTTAAAACGCGCATAAAATGGGCTACAGAACTCTGATAGAAAAATCATCAGTTGTGATGCGATCCATGGATCCAGACGGTCGTTTCGTTATATTACACTCATGGTTTCGGAAAACATTGGGTACGACCGGGTTGGTTTGAACCCAAAACCAACTAAGCCCTCGGAGCGGAAACACTTATAACATGAGCTTCGGACATCCGATTGACGTGCCGTTTACTTTGTTGGATTCCTCTTAGTGAGGCAGACTTTTTGGCGTAGTTCGCATGAGATTTGGATGCAGTTGAATAGTGGTTGGGTTGGATTGAACTCAGAATCCAACCGGGCCACTGAAACGGAAAAAATGATAACTTTTAGACCGGACGTCCGTTTGACAAATAGTCTGCGGCATTGGTGATAATGTTGAGAAACGGTCCCTATGATTATACCCTATGAGAGTTCGGGGTACATTTGAGAATCGGCCGGGTTGGTTCTCACACGAAACCAACCAGGCCCCTGGGACGAAAAATGCTAATATTTCACAGACCACGTTTCTGATTGATGTGCCGTCTGTTGCGTTGATACCCCTATAAAGAGGTGTTATTTTTAGATACTTATTCATGGGACATTGTGATACTTTGAGTATCGACCTGTAGCTTGTGGAGCGTACCCTCCTGGAGACGAGCATACAAAGTACAAAGATCGTGTAGCTGGCTGAGACCTGACGACTGATTGACCAACCTGACATGGAGTGAGTCGACTAGCTCAGGGGATGGAGCAATATTATGTTTAGGTGAAGACCCATGGTGGACGGAGCACTTAGTAGCAGGCAGCAGACCCGCAGTAAACTACAGAAGGAGTAAAACTATAGGCTATTAGTGGGGGGGGGGAGTTTCACTATTGTGTTTGGGTGGAAGAGCCCGGCGGGAAGCACTACTGTGTTTGAGTGGCTGACCAGCGGTACTCGACAGTAGGATTACCTCAGTAGTCTTAGGTTAGTGAGAATTACCTCATAGACGTGATAGGATCACTGTACTTGTCAGAGACGTGGCTCTTCAGCAGTTACGGTTTCGATAATGAAAATCCTGGTTTGAGCTGAGTCTATGAACTTTGTGTTTACCTCATGATTTAGATGGGTCACATGATAACTTAGGTATATGTATGGGCATATACCTAGGTAGTGGTTATCCATTGATTTCATAACCTTTGTGTTTCCTCATGATTGAGATGGGTAACTTGATAACTTAGGTATAAGTATGTGCTTATACCTTTGTAAGGGTTATCTGTTGAGATCCTTATTTGTGGTTATCTTTGTTGGTTTTAGTGAGACCATGAGGGTATAGGGGTCCCTACTGAGTATTGTATACTCACCCCTATATAGACTATGCCTGCACCTCATTGTGTTGGTTGCAGATGATGGGAAACGCTGACAAAGGACGAGTGTTCGAGGACTGGACGGTACCCGGAGGTGGATCGTATGACGAGTCAGTATCCGGAGGTGGACTTTACGACGAGACGAAACTCAGAGGACGTTGTCGGGCGAGAGATTTGTGGCGGCTATCTGTACCTACCCTTCATGTAGGATCCGTGGTGGAAGATCCAGGAGCTGCGTTATCTGTACCTACCCTTCAGGTATGATCCGAGGAGGACGAACCTGAAGCTCCTTCTATTCTTCCAACTAATTGTCTTTTCTGTTGTACTTTCATTCGGTTGTAGCCGTACTTTCAGTTTGTTTTGTATTCTAGCCCCCTTACTTTTCAACACATTCTTTTGTACATAGTGTATTGCTTCCTCTTGTACTCTGTGATGTTTTTTTTACTTTTATAAAGGAAATGCCTTCTCAGTTATCGGGATTTATTCCTTTGGTGATAGTTTCCAGCCCCTGGCCTATGGGAGGTGGGCTTGGGGTAGTCCGGGCATGGGCCCCGAGGATGGGTCGTGACACATAGTCTCCCACCCTCTATATTTTTCCTGCCAATCTCAGCTTCTCCATCTCCTAGTTTTTTTTCATTTCTTCATCTCATGTGAGGTTGGAGATTAAATTGAACTCCCTCCCCTCCTCCTTGTACCATATATTAGCTTCCAACCTCATTGGAACCATGACTGCGTCTTAGGTTTCCCTTTTCTCTAGAACCTCCCTACCCAAATTCATTTTTGGTCCTAGTTGGATATGTTCTCAGTGGTTTAAGTTGTGTTGGAGGCTGCAGTCAGTTCTTCTCTCTTCGATCGGGGTATTTTTTCTTGTACAATAATGGTTTCCATTTATTTCCACTCATCTATTTGTGTTTATCATATCATTATAGACCCCATATTATCTAGTGAGATAGAGTTTGCGATGGATATGGATTTTGATGGGGTGTTGTTTGGGTGCTTTTTTTATTCTTCCCTTTTGGTTATTATTAACTCCGGTTCTTCCATGCTACTATGACCTTGGTCTGGATAAATCATGATTATGAATACCTAATCTGTGGAATCATGCTTCATTTAGGCCTACTACTATTATTTCATTTCAGGTTTTGGGTTGTGTGGGTTGAGCATTTGTGGGGTTCACGGTGGCACAATCTCTATTGTTTTTTTCATCTGTTAGAATTATATTATCCTTCGATAGTGTTTATGTGAGGATCCATTGTTTCCTATATGTATGTTATGATAGTGATTTTATTTGATTTAGAGTGTATTTGGATATATTTTTTATGCTTCCACTGGTTATGGTATCATTTATAGTGTTCTTACTAGTATATCGATAATCGTTCTGGTGTTCTCATCTGTTTGGTGTTTTTTGGTTTTTGTTAGTTCATTGACAGGGGAGATCGTGGTATTTTTTATGAAATTTTTGTATTGTGGTACCCATAATAGAGAGTTGTCGACATTGAGTGGTTCTCATTACAATGACATGTTTTTGGAGACATCAAGGAAAAATTTCATTGACATGTGATACAGTCGGGGAAAAGGTTGAGGTATGTGTTGGTAGAGGGATAAATGAAAGGGAACATGCCTCAAGGGGGATTATGGATCCATCTTGGTAGTGGAACTGTTATTTTCAACTTGAAAATTTAATTTTTCTTTTTGTTCTTAATATTCATTAGTTGATGATTAAATTTTTATTTAATTTTACCTCTATGTAAGGGTTTACACTTAAACGTTATGGGTGTTTCGAAAATACAAAAAACATGGATTAGAGTTTCATATATTTATTTTCTTGTTTCATGAATCCACTAAAATGGATCCCTTATAAGTTTATCAATTAAGAGAGAATGATACCCTCAACTAGGACCTCCAACAGGTCTCGGGATTGAAAATTGAACGGAGGCTATAAAACACATAATGAGAGTCTTTAGCAAAAATAATCCATGGAATAATTTATGAAACCATCAACCCATCTCCTTTTCACGAATTATTCATCCTAACCCTAAACCCAAAATGTATGTCTAATGATACTATAAAAAAAATCCAAAAAAAAGTTATGATGTATAATCCTATGAAAAAAACTCCATGTCAATCCATTATCCAGGCTATTAGTATCCATATCAGTGTTGTAAACCCCATGAAAACGTAAAATATATTTTATAAAATATAGGAAATCATATCATGTATACTAAATAGGATAATATATATTGAATCTCATTTAAATGTTCGATGTGCATACTAGTACTCCTATGAATTAATATTATTTACCAAACTATCCTAAAATAGGTCAAAAAATCACTTTTCCAACCCCACCAATGCTAAATCACAATGTAATTATTCCATGTAGAAAACTAGTGTATATTTAGTATAGGTAAGGCACTACATGACCACTTTTCAGCTATTTTTCCACAATAACACCCCAATATCAAATGTATTATAGTCTCATGCAATACCTATTTTCTGATTAGAAAATATAGGCTAGTAGTGTATCATGAACATGAAGTACGGAAAAAAAATTCTTCATCTTACCATGAATAACCCCAAAATACATCACAAAATATACCCCACCTACCGATAATCTATTAAAAATAGATGTCACCATGCATGGATCCATCATCACAAGGAATTTCATTTAATTGAATTTTCATACCAAATAATCTCCACTAATTGTGACCTCGTAACTAAACATCTCAATTAAAGTTAGAAAAGGGGAGGTGGGGTAGTTATCCTTCCAACCTCACAAACATTAATTCTAGGAAAAAATATGTATAACCTAAAATATTTGGGTATTATTATCGATACTATACATATGTGGGGTGAATTTTGATATAATACAATCATATAAAAATAGAAGTCACACATTATCCCCACATATGAGTTTATATAAACTACCTCAACAAAACTCAAAAAGTTACCACGTCACACTGTAACATCCTCCACCAACTTCTTCTAACTCCATTATGAAACCCATCATACAAAACAACCCAATAAATCACACAATTCTGGTTTTTCTTAACAACTACTACCATTTTTGAGTTTCTAATTACTAACTATGTTCCATTTATGTATACATTTATTACCATAATTAATGAACAAATATTCCCACCCTACATCCGCATATTTATGTTGACCAATTGATCATTAATTTTAATAGTTTTCTTAACCACCAAACATTCTCCTTCAATTACATCACATTCCATTTTATGTTAATTATTACTATCTATAAAACATAACTCCCGAGTAACTATATAAACACTTTGAAAAATTACTTACCATACAAAAAACAAAACAATACTCCACATACACCATTTTAATTCAATAACAACACCATTTTTGGGCACAATAGACATATAAAAGGCCCCAAACAACACCACACTATAATGACCAGAGTTATTATAATTTTTTTCACCATATTAAACTCCATTCGATAGCTTATGTTTCATGAAATGGTAATGAAAAATTAGTTAAGACATATTTGATGAAAAATATTAAAATTTTATAATAATAATAATAACTCCATAGTACTACATGAAATTATCATGTTCATAATGGTGTCCTTTAGATGATATATAACTAAAACGACTTAATATTTAAATAGATTTACCATTTTCAAAAAATATTTTAACAAATTAAATAAAGCAGAAATTTTTAAATTACTATTATGATAATATATAATTTATGAATTTAATAATAAAGAAATATAGTCAAAATTATTAATTAATATGAAATTATATAGAGAAGACACAATGTTTTATAATTTAATTTTTAATTGAATGACATTTTCCTTTAATTTTATACATTCATATAAAAAGATAATTTTATGATTTCTAAAAAGATAGTTTTTTACAAATTAACATAAATTACTGATACATGAGGTCATAAATATATTAGAATGAATTTTTTATTGTTTTTTGAAACAAATTAATTTTTGGTTAATAATGAATAATATGGGTTTTAATAAAATCATAGTGTTAATGGATATATTATAAATTAAGTATAAAAAAAGTAATAAAAAAACCCCATTATGAAAAATTTATTTATAGAATGAAGACTTGAATTTAAAAATCTTTACTGAATTTAGAAAATCAATTTTTAACATTTTGAAAATTAAGAAATATTTTATCACATAAGAAATGTTTTTACTCTCTCACTTTAATTACGTTATAAAAAGGAGAAATATGGTTTGGGATATCTTTTAAAGACACATAAATATCTATTGGATAATAATGTGAAAAATAATTCCTATTGAAATAATCAAAATAGATAATTTTATCCTATTAATGATTTTTTAAAATAAAAATTCCACATTGAAAAAATGATTTTTAAGTGTTATGTGTATAAATATTGAAAATAATTTTTATAACATATAGAATTTATTTTGAAAAACTAAATTTCATATTTTCAATAATTATTTATAAATTATTTTATATGTAACATTTTATTATTTTTTCATTTAATGGAAGTTGCATACATAAAAATTATTTCCCATGTTTGAAACCAAAACTAGTATAAGTTGAAAATATATGTGTAAAATATAATAAAAAATAGTAAAATATGGTGTTCAAGTGTTATGTTGTTATATTATAGACATTATCCTTCCCCTAATCCAATTTTCTATTATTGTATCCATTTTATATTTGAATAGCTACATTACCATTTATTCATTATAAAAATTCCACCCACTTATAAAAGGATATATCACTAACCCATTTTTTCACACACCATGTAAATTGGATTAGACTATATTAAATGAAAATAACTTAATATAACAATTATAAATTTCCTGTATTTATACCACCTCAAAATAGCATATAAAAAATCTATAATCCCTTTTTAAAGGATCTCTTCTGAGATGTATTGTAAATTTCTCAATTACTCCATTTTTTCATTCCATCATTTATTTCTTCCTCCTTTTAACTCCTAAAAGTAATGTATGATAATATTTACGTAATTAGTGCAGTATAATATGTAATTTGATTTTTTTATGTTTATGGGATAAAAATTTTATAGTATCCTGCCAACTATTGACATAATGAAAATAACATTTATGTCACATGTGAACTACCACCACCATAATTAACATTATCTGTTTTTCCTGAAAACTATTCATAGATGGTTAAATGAGGTGTTAAAATTTATAAATATGATGTTCAAAACATAATCATGATAAAAAAAATATATACCAATTCCTATATCCTTTATGTAAATTTTAATTAGAAAAATCATAAATTTGTATGAGTAAACTACCGCCGCCACAAAAGTGACATATTTCATTATTAATCTGGTATATTATTCTTTGTCAAAATATCATAAACCAAAATTAAAATAGTAATAAAAATATCATTAATATTTTATAATAATGATATTATATCAAAAAAAAATTCCTTGATCATATTTACCCATAGTTTATAGCTTGTTCTTGTTTGGATTGATTCAACAACATATTTCAATAATGATATAAATATCACTCCTGGATAAATATGTAAAAATATAAACTATTTTAATTATATATTAATTAAAAAAATAATTTGTGAATTATTATTTGGTAATGGTTATTTAAAATTTTTACCTACTATAACTAAACCACCATGTTTCATTAAAAATAACAAATTAAAATCGTTACCCAATTTATCATCAAGAATAATTAATATTATAATAATGAAAAAATTATATAATTTTAAAAGATTATAAATATTATATTCTGATATTTAAAATTATCTCAAAATAAAAAACACTGATATTATATATAGTAATCATAACAACCCTTATTATACTATTTATTAAAAATAAAGAGGATCTAAAAACATATGATAAAGAATATAAAATATAAATTACTAATATATTTTAAATAAGTTATTATGAATTATTTTTATGAAATGACACCATTATGAATAATTTTATTAATTATGTTATTAATGTATTTTATTTATATATGAAGATAATGTTTTTACATGAATTATGAAACTATACTAACGATTTATTACTTCCAAATTTTAGTTCATTATGAAATGAAGTGTATTCCCCAATTGTTTAATTTTTGTAGTGTATATATTTTGAAGATAGGTTTATTTAGTCATTTATTTTCATGAACATAGATTAATTTGAAAATTAATATCAAAATCTATCTTTTATGGGTTATCAATTTAAAAAATTATGATAATGTAAGGGGATTTTGTCTCAATTAACAATCATTCAGACATGTTTTGTTTTATACAAAAAATTTAATTTATATGGTAGGTATACTATATATTGGATTTATTTTATCCATAATTTTAATTAATTCATGGTATTTTATTTTCAATTTTATAATATATCATTCGTTAGGTTTCATTTAAAATGATTTTTATGTTACATGGGGTATTCTTTACATATCTTCTTTTATCGAGTAATAAAAATGTGGTCCATTACTATAGTTTTACAGGATTCTTTTCTTATATTCAATTATTATTTTATGTTTATTTTCATCATTCTGTTCTAGGGAACTAAAATAATGAATTTATTTCTTAATAAAATATTATGATGTTCGGAATAATTCCCATTCTCCAGAAATGATCCATTTCTCTTCAATATCCAACATCACTGTTCTCACAAATGTTTCCCAATATTACATTGAAATTAAAATATTTATTTTATAGTTATATCAATATTTTCATTTATATATTTTCAAATGATATATTAATCAATATCTTTCTAATATGTATTTCAGGAAATCTATTTTTTAAAATGTTGTTTTTTACATTATTAGTTGTAAATTTTATCTTCTAATCAACATTTCCTTTTAAAAATACCATATATAATTTCCAAAGAACTACTATTGGAAGTTTTTTCAATACCAAATTTCCCAATAAAATTATCTTCATTTTTTTTATAATTTCATTTTATTTTACCATATAAAAAATTATTTTAAACTATGCAAGTGATATTGTTTAGAAACACATTTATGGATTCATTTTCCACTATAATAATTATTCTTCAAAAATCATACTTTCCATATTTCCAAATGTTTTTCCAAAACATTTTAATTCATAATGATCTTTAAAATTAATGGAAATATCACTATATTTTTAAAATGTAAATGATATATTTTAAAACAGCATTATAGAATTTAAAATCGACTAAAAAGGAACTATTATGAACGAATTAATCAGAGTTTTCTTATCCCCACAAATTTTTTTTTCCAAGAATCTTTTATTTATTAAACAAATTTCATTAATTATATTTTTTGTTTTTATTATTGAATTATAAAATTATTTACTATCTTTAATGTTTTTCTTGTAAAATAAAATATTTTTATGGAGTGGTTATTAATATTAAAAAGAAATATTTATTCCTAGTTTTGTATTATTTTTAACAATAATATTAATTTTTTAATATATGTTGACACCATTTGATGTTTCTTATGCTACACATGGGATATGTTCTCATGATGCTATCCAAATTCCCTATGTGGATGGATTATAAAATATTATATGATTGTCTATAAAAATAATCTCAATCCAAATGTTAAATAATTGATATTTAAAATATTGGTGGTTTATTTCAATTAGCACATATAAGTATAAATGATGATGGGAAGGAACTATATATTAACTAAATCAATTGGTTAAGACTATATATATATTAATATGTGGATGCTAATAATGGTAATATTTTCCCAATAAGATTCGTGGTGATTTTGTTTCCTCACAACATGATTTGTGGAAATTTTACTTGATCACAACAAATATCACGAAATTTTTTCTTCCATATTGTTATAAATTACCTATTCTTATTAATATTATATATATTAATTCTATTTTATTTTTTAAGTCATCTCAATTATTTATCCCCCGATTAATAAATATAGATTATATTTATTATCGTTCACACATATGACATGGTAATTGTTTGTTTATTTTATATTACATGTCCTTATATCATTAATAATAGAAAAATATTATTATTCCATGTTCTTTTGATAACATATTTATAAGTTTCTCACTTTTCATATGTTTATAAGAAAACCCTTGGTGACATTTTTATATGTGCCCCCATAATCAAATATTTAGATAACACATTTATTTTATTTAAATTCCACATATTATGAAGATAAGTATAAATTAATAAGACTCTAAATAGCATCTAGTTTGGTTTCATTATATAAGAATGTTTATAAGTATCATTAAATATGTTTCATAATTATTTTATCCTAGATACCACTATACAATATGTTTATAAGACTGTTTTATTATTTCTGATATGTATTGTTAAATTTATTGAAGTGATTTAAAATAATGACACATTAATGTCACCTTGTTTCGAAGATAGTTTTTAATGACTGTTTTTTAATTCCAGATCTAAGAGTGTTGATCTTTGGATACTCACTTAGTATTAGACTATTCTATTTTTAAATTATATTTTTAGTTATTGTTTTGGATTTTTTATATGAAAACATTAGTGAAATCTCATGATATGTGTCTATGTATATAGTAATATATTGGAATTTTGGAAAATTTCACATTATTTGGATTTAGGAGATAGTAAATCCCTGATTAGATGATTGAATTTGGATGTAGATGTGGTATAGATTCACCTAGGGGTAATTTTCTAAGATATATGGTTGTATATTAACTCGATCATTACTCAGTGAATAATGAGTTAGCCTAAGTCTACAAACCTCATATGACACATCTATGTGATATGGTTTTGTGATTCACATACCATTTAAAAAACATTATGAAGGATTTATATTAAATTTAATGATTCAATATGTAACTAGATAGGTTATAAAATCATATAATAAAATTAATATGGATAACCTAGGTTAAACTGAAGATGTTATAGGTCTATATTATTATTCAATAGCTTAATCAAAAAAAATCCTAGGTTGAAATTATGATGTCGTTGGAGAATTAATCTTAGGACTGAGTTTTTTATAAAATCAATTATTCAAAAAAAAATTAGTATCATTAGCATTTTTTATTTATTATTTGGTACATGAACGGACCATAAAAATAAAGTTGTTAATATTATGGATATAGAAACACCTAAAGCTAAATATATGTTACAAAATATTTCTTGTCATAGAAAATAAATTATTGTATAAATCTCTTTAAAAATGAAATTTTGATTTATTTCTATCTTATCTACCCACCAAAAAATATAATTTTGGTGTACTAATTTTAATTTTGGAGGATTTAATTAAATTATATATGGGGTATGTAGTGACAAGAAATTTTAGAATTTTTTTATCTAAATAATTAAGATTTTTATTATTAAGTCTTATACACAGTGCTGAAAAAAATGATTCTAAACATAATCCATAAAATTTATTAACAAGTAATATAAATAATAAATTATTTAAAAATAATATAGATATTTACATTTTAATAATTTTTATTTTTTTAGTATATATAATTAATATGATTTGATATTTAAATGAATTTTTCTTTCTTAATTAACAATTAAAATTATAAAAAAAAATTATTTACCACATTTAAATGATTCTTTGATCATGTATAATATTTCAATATATCAAATAATAAATTTAAGTTATAAAAATAAAAAATTATTATTAAATACTTTTTAGATCTAATAATGTTTAACAATTATATTTTAAATAAAAATATTTTTATTTATATTTTGGTTTTTAATTTAAAAGATAAATTTATACATTTATACATTATGATTAAAAAATATTAATTTGTTTTAGAATATATAATTTAAATTTTATATTATGATAAAGTTTTTCACATTGTTCTTAAATAAGTTATTTTTGGTGAATTTTGAAAACTATAATTTTTAATAAAACACTATCATTTATGTCTATATCAAATAGTGTGTATAAAAATTATTAAAAAATATATATGTTTAACAATTATTAATGTTGTAATACTACTCATAAAAAAATATATAGAATTTAGTAAACAAATGATTAAATTTTTCAAAATTAAGCAACAATTTTTCTAATAAAACCTTTTTTAGTGTTTTTCTATTAATTATGTTTTTTCTATATAAATAATGTTTGGGAAATATTTTTAATTTTAATATTTCTACTTTGATTAATTATGATCCAATTAATTTCTTTGAAATAAAAAAAGATAATTCTTTCTTCATAACAATTTTTATCTGTGAGAATACATTTGTTCAAAAAAATGGTATTTATATGTTACAAGCAATAATATATTAATAAAATTTTAATATAGTAAAAATTTCCATTTGGAATTTTTTTTTAATATTTTGAATCATTAATTTCATAATATTTAATAAGGCCCTTTCATGTTTTTGAGTTAAAAGTAATTAATTTAGTTAAAAATTAGTTTCCAAAGTAAAACCCCAGAATTGTAAAAGATGAAAATGTAAGTGTAAAATGAAAAACAAAATATATATGAAATTGTGTAGTTGTGGATTGTTTGACCATAACCTTTTACCAATCCATTAATTTATATTATTAGATATATTTTACATATTAATAGTATCTTGAAATTTTATATATCATGAAAATTCCATTTCTCACCCTTATAAAGTATGAATCACCACCCCACATCTCTTCAGAACCCATGATAATTGAACGAAACGAAAATATTTAAAAATAATGCCCAAAAATTCCTTGAAACATCCTACATATTCAGCACCTCCCAATTCATTAATCATGTTTTCGTATAAGCTCTTCCAAGGAGTAAGGTAAAATTCTCAATTACTCAATTTTCATTCCCCTTTCATATGTATCATCATATAGTTCTACAATGAATATTCTACCCTTGTAAAATTAAATATGTATGTTCGATAATTAGAATTTATAAGGTATTATATTAATGGAAAAATAATTTTCTACCCTCCCCAAAACCCTTTGATAAATGAATATGTAACATTTGTGACCTAATAATTACTACCACCATTAGAGAAATTGACCATTTTCAATCACCTCCATACATAGATTCTTCAAATGATGCCTTTAGGGAATAAATATTATATTTACAAATTAATATTTTTCTGAAAATATTACCCATTTCATTCCTCCTTTACATCTTATGTAAATGAATGCATCCCCCATGCGTTTGTGAAGAAACCCACCTCCTTGAAAGGGAAATAATTCTGTTTTCCTATAGTGATTTATTAATAAATAAAATTTCATAAAATATTATTAATCAAATTAAAAATATATAAATAATATCGTTATTCATTTTTAATAAAGATATTATACCAAAAAACCAGTTTTTGGATAATATTGACCCACATATTATAACTTGTTCTTATTTAAGTGGTTTTAATCACTGACTTGATCACTGTAATAAATTATTATCATGAATGTCTATAGAAACATTAATCCAAGAATTTTTATAAATCAAGGATAACACAATTGATAAATTAAATTTCTATATTGGTTATATCAATATATAATATAATATTACTATACCTACCATTTATGTGATAAAAATAAAAAAAGCTCGTTACCGAATTCTTCATCTGTATTCATATCTATAATAATTAGGAAATGAAAATAGAAAAATATATATAATTATATAAAATAAATTATAGTAAATATATTAGAATCATAATTATGATATGTGAATATATAAACTAGATTTAATACTACATTTATCAAATTAATAATAATAAAAAAATAACATTTAATAACATTTGACAATGAAAATAAAATAAAACTAAGAAATAACTTCGTAATAAATTATTCAAATAGAATTTTATAAAAATATGGCTGTGATTTTTTTAATATGTTATTGAAATAATGATATTTTTATTTATGTGGTTAATGTGATTTTATGGGAATAACTAATTAATGTTTGAGTTTTTTCATCCGAATTTTTCTTCAATTAGATATGATGATTATTTTCTAAATGTTTCCTTTTTCTTATGAATAGATATTCCTCATAAATTTTCTTTATTATTATCTTTTATTTAATATAAGAAAATTAGAAAACCATATCATATTCAACCTATCATGGGTCTTTGAATCAAATGATAATGATGATGTAGGGGTGTTTCACCTCAATTTCCATTCTTTGAGGCCTATATTAAATTTGACACCTAATTTCATTTAAATGATGTGTTTACTAAATATATATATATATATAGTATCATGAAGGATACATTATTAAATTTATTTTATGTTCATTCTTATCTGTCTTTATTTTTCTCTCATTAACACCCTGTGATTTTAGAATAAATTTTTTCTCAAAATTATATCAATGTGGGATAACTGGTTTTTTGGAAACACTAAACCAAAATGAGTCATAAAATATTATATAAATATTTTAAATAAATTATATTAATAGTAAAACCAATATTAAATAAAATCTTTTAATCAACTAGAAATATATTGATATAGTATTAAGTTCTAGTCATGTTCTAAAAGGGAATTTTTTACATTAAAAATTGATTCACATTATGTACATTATTTTAATTTGAAAGATATTTAAAAATTTAAAAATTTTATTTTGAAAAAAAAAATAATTTCATTTGGTTATTATTCATTTCAATATTATCTATGTATATATTTTAATTATTTTTATAAAATAATTTATGATTCTGGGAATAGTATTAATATAAAAATTTAGCTAAAACTATCACATTATAACATTATGATATAAAAAATTTATTTACATTTTTCAAAAACATTATAAATATATTTATATATTTGTAATGTATATTAGATAAATTAAAAATACTATTTTGAATTTATGAAATGTATATTTTTTTGAATCATAAATATAATTTAACAAAAAAAATTGTTTTAATTATATCATAATAAATATATTGTTTCAATCTAATAAGAAAATTAAATCTAAAAAATGTTTTTAATATTATTGATCAAGGTAAGAACCCAGCTTTTCACTGAGGTATGGATCTTTAAATTTTAAGTATAATTTATTATTCTTACCCAAATACGAATGCCTTTTGAGTTAGCAAATCCCCCAAGGGTATTCATGCTTTTTTTTGGATATGAAACCCATCAGTTTTGTATGAATTTCCTTGTCTCTTGATTAGAGTAAATTGTGCAAGTAGGTAGCACAGGTAGATCTAAATGTGTGGATGGAATCCATTTTCAGGTAGATCCATCCATCATGGATGTTGCATGGTTTCCCTAACAATGTGGCATTACCGTGCGAGTGCGCCACTTATTTAGGTGCTCATGTATGATTAGTGCAGTTTTTGGAAAACCGTATGGGAAAATATTGCACATGTTAAATTTATTTTTAATTATAAAATTTTTCCATAATGATCTAATTACACCATCATTCATCCCAAATCCAATTTCTAGCAGGATTATCCACCATTAAACTCATTTTTTATATTTTAAAAGTCATATTCTAGAATTGAACAAATCTCACACATTCAGGATCCGTTCAAGCTTTCATTCATCATGTTGAATGTACAACGTTAAGTAATTGAGTATGTTTGAGTCATTGATCTTCTGTCTTCTTCTTGACCAATTTATCAAGGTGTTAGTGTTATTTCCTTTTTTAGAATATTCTCTGATTCGAGACAAATCAATGGGTATTACCAGTGGATAATATTCAAAAAATCCTTAATATGGTGGTCTATAACTCATCCCTCAGTTTTGTAGATTTTGGAATTGTTGTGAGGGCCCACAGATTTCATTAGGAGCCATTTATGGAATTTATAAGTCTTGTTTATAATCATTATAACAATATGGTTACGCTCTTTCAAAATATGTGATTATCTGTTAGTGTTTATTACTGAAAAATCTATCCATCAAATGTATGATGTTATGTCATAATAGTGTTTAAGTATTCTCACATGATTTTTCCCCCATTCTGGTTTGATTTGGATTGACCGACATATGGGTGTGCTTGTCTATATATTATGGATTTAGATAAATATTTAATTTCATAATGGAAAGTAACATGTATGCTCACCATATGACCCACCTGTGTAATGTTCTTAAATTTGATAAAAAAATGTTAAATGGAAACTGGAATGTATAATAGGTGTATGGCTTTTCCTAGTTATATGTAAATCAATGTTTGGTTTAATGTTTTTATAACCCATTCAATGTTAATGGAAGGTAAAAATGTGAACCTGGATTATTGAAAATTACCTAAATTCATTAAATGAATTGTTTTATTTTAAATGGCTCTATCACACAAATGAAACACATGGCTTAAACCAAATGGAATTATGGATTAATTGAGAGTTAATTATATGGTTGGTTGCTCCATTATCCTTATCGAACTTTTGAAAGGTAATCACTATTGTTGTGGGAAATATTATATGAAATCATTATTAAATAGGATTGTCATGACTTTATTTCTCTTTTGATTCCATAGAGAATGATTTCGGAACATGGGATGCTACTTTCGATTCAAGGATATATATTTCTAAGGACGAGACCCACCTAGACCCTAATCCTTATATAATAGTTGAGGCATGATATGACACCATAGGATCCATTATGTAGTACTATAATATTCATAGGATACACTCCTTGGATCCAACTTTGTCAAGTAGGTTCCATTATTAATTACCCTTGGGACTAGTCAATGTTTAGCCTTGTTTTACCATGGACGAACTCCTTATACTCTAAAGGCATCTCATTTGGGAATTCCATGGAATATGCTACTTGAATGAAAATCTTACCCATTTTCTAGGCTAGAGTCATTATTGAGTGTGCGACCCATCAGGCCTATGTTTCCTTGGTAATTACCTTGCAACTACATTACTAAATATCATTACAAGTATCCTTACTTAACCTTGGAACCTTCACTGTTGTAAACATTTGAATTATTTGTAAACTGGTAATAGCCTATTAATGGATTAGTTACATGTTTAGACACTAGCTGACGGCTAAATAAGATACCTGGGTATTTTTATACGTTGTACTGTTTAATATTATAAATGAATTCTTGCACACTATTATATTTCCATACCAGGAGCTAGATGTTGTAGACACCTTTAGTGGTGGGCCACTGTTATTTATCTCTCACCCTCTATAGTTTTTTTTGGTAGAGGGGGAATATTACAGAAATTAATGTGTTTATAATGGGAAGCATGTGTTTTTTAACACCTGATTGTTTCATATTTATGATGGATGTCAATAGAATATGACTTATCCAAAGCATGGGATTCATGGGACAATAATTGGTTTTATATTATACTTTGGGGGATCGTGTTATGACTCTTATATTGTATACATGTTTCCCACATTTCTAGTAACATGTCATTTCATCATCATTTTTTGTTTTCCTATATGTTATTCTAGTCACTTATGTTATTAGTAATTTTTTCTCAATTTTAGGATGTAACTTCATTTTTTAATTATATTTATTCATCTATTTACCTCATTTCAGATTATTCAACTACACTACAATTCGGTTACGAGGAAATAGTCTCCCCCTGGACACATACTAGGAAATCGCTAATAGTCAGCATCCTCCGGGATTTGGGGAGATGTACTTCCGCCATGTGGCCTACCAGGCTTGCAGAACCTATTAAGTGGAATTCGTGTCTCAGGGGCCATATAGTGGTATCAGATGTGGTCTCTGTTCTTGATTTACTATTTAGAGATAGAAATTAATAGATTAAGAATATATGGGAGTTGATCATAGATCATGCCTATGCGCTGTGAACTAATATTTATGTAAAAATCAGGGTTACCCAAAATATCGTTGAATTTTTGTTTTGAAAATTACATGGGACATTATTTAACCATTGTGTAACACACATGATATTTGGTGTTTTTTATTTTTCTTATTATTGGGATTCTATTTTATCATTGTCCTGATGCTATGAGGGAAATGATAATTGTTACATGCATTATTATTGGCACATATATTTCATATGTTATGAAATATAACATTTTATATAGGTGCATTCCACTTATTTTCATTGCTTTATATGAATTTGATTATTGATTGATGTTTTGATAGATATGTTGTGATTTTATTAATATTGGATGATATTTAGTGATTTCATGTCTGAGTTCATGAGGTGTATGTGCCCCCTTGATTTTGAATGAGTAATTTATCATGTCGACACATTATGCTATAAATGATTGGGTGTTGTTTTCATTGATTATGTTATGGGATCGAATTCAATGTGAATGTATATCCATTATAAAGTGAAACATCACTAATAATATGAATGGTTTTCAAATCATATCCCACCATGTCATGATCATGAATGGTAATTTAGTGAAACATGAAATTTAACATAAAATGTAATAAGATTGATACATGATCACTTAATGATACCTTGTCATATATGTGGATAGTTGGGGTATTATACCAAGGGTAGTGAACCCTTCCTTCTTTAGATTCAATAAGTTTTATTATCTAACTGGTTAAAGATTGTTATGCGGAATTTTCTCAGCATTTTAGAGCATTTCTACCACGACATCTTTATATTGTACATTGGGAAGGTGGTGAAGATCATTCTCTAGAGATGGTGTTCCTTAAGCCACTAGTAATACCTCTATGAGTTCCACATGAGGAACCGCTTGATGAACATGATTTTGGACCTAACACCCAAGTTCATGATAGTTTCGCACATCTGATGCAGTCCAGTCATGGTGATACACAATAAGAAGATACGATGGTTGATTTCACTCAAAATTTAATGCATCATCATCCTTCTATTTTCTCTAGGGATAGAAATCCATAAGCTAATGAGTCTTATATATAGACCATCATTTCTATCTTTTATAATCTAGAGACTTATGCTGAGTGGAGGGTCATGCATTCTACATAGATTCTTCATTATTCATCCATGTGTTAGTGGGATATAGTTACCCAAGATAATCACCATCAATTCATGGTATGGGATGACTTCTAGATTGTTTTCAAGGATCAATTCATTCCTCAGGCATTGAGATATGATATATCAAGAGAGTTCATGCATCTCGAGCAGGGTTCTATGTCAGTTATGGAATATTCTATCCATATTACTGAGATACAACACTTTGCACCACTTCTAAGTGATGATGAGGTTTTATGTACTAGATTATTTGAGTATGGGATGTTGTACACCATCCACACATAGGTTAATATCTATCACCTAACTACATTTTCAAAAATATTCAATCATTATCTTATCACTAAATGAAACCATAGTGACATAAATAGTACCAAGCATAGAGGATCAGTGCTGAAGTAGGAAAGTATTTCTCTTGGGGGTAGGAAAAATTCCCTCATGGATTTTCATCATGGCTTCATCAAAAAGACTACCCATTTTAATAAATCCATGGTGATTCATTAGTGTGGACAAAAGGGTAATATTAATCCTCAATGTGATAATGACTCACTAGAGTATTGGTCTTGTAGCTCTATGGGGCATATTAGTGTCTCTCGAATAACTTTATACTAGTAATAAGGGAAAATATATCAACAAAATCGCAACATTTAAGATTAGGTTCTATTACACAACGTTAGGAAGGGAGTTTGAATTTCCCCAGAAGGACATGTTGTGGAAGAGGTCATGGTCATGTAAGTCAAAACCTTGATCACTAGTAGTGAAATTATAGTATTTATGATCGATGCAGTATAGAAATTACATACGATCGTGGACCATGCCAATTCCAAGAACTACATCCAGTATTCAAGGATCAGGCTACGAGCCCATCAACAATAAAAGGTAATATTCATGTGGAATCTACTACATTGTTTTTTATTTGATATTCGTGTTTAAAAATATTTTATCTCTATATCTATCATGGTATGTTTCATACTAGATATAAAGTATTAAAGGGGTGTAATGACCATAGGTACACTATTTAGAGTTACGTACTAGGCTATAATACAATACAGGGTCTCTCCCCTCGACGTCTACATTTTACTGTTCTTATGGAACCACTTCAATCTCAAGATGATTGGATTTTAGGCCATACTTGGGATAGATTATTTGGTTCAATATAATGATTCTTAGGCTTATATAACTGAAGGGTAACATTTAAATCCCCATAGGGTAGTATTTATCTACACAATGGTGAGTGGGATGTCCCGGATAGTACCTAGGGTATATAACATCATTTTCTATATGGAGTGACCACCATGATTAAAATTCTATTCACAGTGGATCAGGGTTAATGACAAGTTGATTTCCTTCATGTGTTGGATAGTTTCCAAAACAACATTCATGATATATTTTCAATATTACCACCACAGAGAGTGGTATATTTTACAATCGATATTTTTCCAGGATCATCTCTGATATCCATTCCTATGTACGTGAGGGCACATATAGATCTTCTAGTGACCAAGAAGTAGTTTAAATATCTAGTGTACAAGGGATTTATATGGCCCTATACAACTTCTTATAGTTCTCTCATGATTTTTTCCATGAAGGATGATGAAACCATACATCCATATGTGGATTATATATGGTTTAACTTGTTTATAGTAATGAACCTATATCCACTTCCATGAATAGATGATCTCTCAACCAGCTATAAGGAAATATGGTCTTCTCTAATGTCAAATTGTGATAGGGTTATCATTAAGAGTGAGTATGGGCACTAGACATAACTCGTAGAGAAATTTTTAGAAGGCACGGTCTGAATGAGTATGTTGTTATATCGGTTTTCTTAAGAACATGAAAGCCATTTTCATTGATCTAATGATTATGATTTTCCATCCCTATCTCAATTACTTTTTCATTATCTTTTTGGGTGAAATAATGGTGTATTCTCAAACTCATAATAATCATTGAAATCATTGAAATATCATTTTGAGTTTGTCGAGAGAGCACAATCATTTTTCCAAGATTCTTAAATATATCTTTTAGATTGGAAAAGTTCACTTCTTGGGTCATATTATTACTGAACTATGTGTATATATTGACCCAAATAGGATAGATTGTATAGTTTCATGAGAACATCCCATGAATGTGTTTGATACATGTTGATTCTAGGGGATGTAAGGATACTACAAGTGTTTCATACAAGAATTATCTTGTCTTTCTCCACATCATCCCTCCTTATGATGTTGAAGGGTATGTAGTTTTCAGATACCTAGGGATTGGTTCTCCAGGAGAGTATATCAAGAGAGAATTTTCCTATGGATTGGTATGTGGTCATAGATTACATCCAAAATATTCAAGGAATGTCTAGGATTCAACAAATATGAGGGAGGAGTTGATGAATGAGTCCCACACTTATTAGTGGGATATTCATCCCTGTATCTCCTATATGTATCTGGATATGTGATGCAGTTATTGGTTGATATGGATGAAACGTCTGATTGTAGGCTTTATCACTAGGTGTTACACCTGTCAAGAGGTGAAGGCAGGGCACCAAAGAACTGTTGGCTTGTTACAACCACTTACTATCCCAAAATTGAAATGGAATGATGTTTCTATGGATTTCGTAGTTGGATTACCTGGGTCATTGGGACATAGCAGAGCCATGGAGGTACTTATTGAAAAAATAATAAAGGTATCCCATTTCATTCCTATTTGGGAGACATTCTCAATTAATGATATGGGAAGACTATATGACAATGGGATCATACAACTGCACAAAGTCCCACATAATATCATTTCATATAGGGATGCTCATTTCAAATGATGGTTTTGGAAGGGATTATAGAAGGATATGGGGACTTAGTTTCATCTAATCATTTTTTTAATCTTTAGACCAATGTACAATCTAAATGGGCAATATAGGTCCTACATGATATTCATCGAGCATGTGCACTTAATTTTTCTGGTTCTTGGGAGAAGACTATTCTTCTCATCATGTTTGCCTATAATTACATCATTTAGGAGAAAATTCAGAATGGTCATTTTGAGGCCATATATGGACGGTCATATCATTAAACACTGTGTTGGATAGGGGCAGGAATGGAAGCACTACTAGGTCCTTATATCCTTTTGGATACTTCAAAGATGGTTCAACAATTCATAAATTGTATGACTACTCCTACGTCTATATAGAAATTGCATGCCAATCTCCATCGATGACCACTAGTGTTTGTGGTCTGGGATCATGTTTTCCACTTATTTGTATCCTTGTATATGGAATAGATTGTTACATAAGAACGCGAATTTTTTTCCTAATTTTTTATGTTCATTTATGATTTTGGATAGGGTTGGGCTGGAAGCGAATCAGTTGTTGTTACCATAGAGGTACTTTTCCACATATGATTTATTTTACCTTTTGCAGCTTCACCAATATCATGCCGACCGAACTCATACATTTTATCTTTAAGATGTTGTGTAAGATGTTGATGATGATTTTGAGATAAATCTAGTAATAATCATTTACAAGATAACGAAGGCGCTCTGTGGATGTTATGTTCCTCTTGTATGGGTATTATGAATGCATGACCGCGTGCATCATAAGACATGGGAGAAGGAGGATGAAAAACATGACCAGTGTTTGGAGCTATTATCATACATTGTTTCACCAACTTGGTAAGGTGAACTTGGGGATAAGGCCTTTTAATGGGGGAAGACTCTATGGACATTTTTTTCTCTTAGTTATGAATCCATTAAATTTTGGTCAAATTCATTATTCTGGAATTAATATGGATTAATTTTAATTTATGAAGGGTACAAAGGCTTTTTGGGGATTTTGTGGAGTTTGAAGCCATATTTTTGGCACGAATGGCCATATCACATGGTTAGAGTAAACTACATGGGTAGGAAACATAGTTAGATATGACCGTGTGGATGGTTTTAATTTTTAGGAAGTACAAACTCGCATGATATACAAAAGATTTTTATAACCATGTGGCGTAAGTGTGTGTGTTACCCCCATATCCATGTGTATGGGCATGGTTTGTGAATTTTTAGGAAAAGAGTACAGACAAACCATGTACTTGAGAAATTTTTGAGTAATTTTACATATTTTCCTTTAAATATCAAATTTAATTGTCCTTTTTCCCTAATCATATTTCTATCGGGATTAGAAACCATTCCTATAATATTGGAGATTATTTATGGAATATGATAGGGACAAAAATATATACTCCATATGGGATCTATTTGAGTTTTTATTGGTCACATTGGATACACAATGGTACGTACTCAAGTCAGTATGTGCCATTCTTCTTCTCTCTTTCTCTCGACCAACATATCAAGGTGCGACCATATTTACATTTTTCATAGATATAATCCAATTAAAGACAAATATAAAGATTCTAATCAAGGTGGATTGTAGTAAAACCCTAATTTGGGTACTTTATTTCCCATCCCTCATGTTCATTGATTTTGGAATTGTCATGTGGGGACCACCAATTTCATTTGGTGATGTTTGTGGAATTTATATGTCATGTTTAAAATAATTAGAACTTTACGGTTATGATCATTCGAAATATTTCATTATTTGTTAGTGGTTGTTACCACAATTATATCCCTCCTTTGTAGGATTTTATACCATAATTTGATTTTTAGGGTTTTTATATGTTTGAGCTACAGTTCGGGTGTTCCCTGTCTTGACCTTCCTAAGGATAAGATATTCAGTATTCAATTTTATGAGTTAGATTTTGAAATTTATAAACGAATTTATTATGTATTCCCACCACTTGAAATTCATAATGTTTGTAATACAATTTGAAAAATAAATATTAAATGGAAACAAAAAATTATACTAGGTATATGACATTCCCTTTTTAGATGTAAATAATGGGTTTTTTGAATGTATGTAGCACCCCTTACATGTGAATAGATGGAAGTGGATTGAACCATGATTATTGAAATTCTTTAAATGGATTAAATGAATGGTTTAATTCTACTTTCCCTTTCCATACTAATGAAAGGGAAGGCATAAATGAAATGAAATTATTGACTAATTATGTCTTCATCAAATGGTTTCATGATCAATTAGCCTTGTTACGCTAATGAAAGGTAATGAATTGAACCACGAGAAATGATATATGAAATAAATATCAAATAGGAAAGGTCTAAATAGTGTTTTCCAGGGATTTGATAAATAATGACTTGAACACTCGAGAACCCCATTCTGATTCAAGGATACAACTTGTATATGTTGAGACCAACCAATAACTCGATCCTTTTCTAACCTTGGATGCTTGGTATGTCCATATAAGATCCCTAATGCAGTACTAAATGATGTCTTGGACCCATATTTAATAATTAGTCTCCATGGTTAAAGCACATGGGGACCAGTCACTACATAGACTCAGTTTACCTTGGATAAACGCCTTGGACTTGATATGCATCTCATTGTCGAATGACTTAGACAATGATCCTTGTATTACACTCTTACCCCTTAGTCAATATATAATCATTAATGAGTTAGTGACCCTTGAGGTCTATGTTTCTTTTTTAATAACATTGGAACTTCACTAAATAAATATCATTACAGGTTTCCTTGTTACATCATGGAATCTTCACTATTGTCAACATGTGAAATATTTATTAACAGGTAATAATCAGGTAGCGAACTCGTTAAAATTTCAGACACCAACCACGGGATGAAGTAGGTACTTCAATATTTTGTTACACTATACAACATTAAATTATATATTAATACTTGGACATTGATACATTTTCATTACATGAGATTAATGTTATAGACACCATTAGTCCTGGCCCACATAGATTTATCTCACACACTCATCAAGCAATGTTTGGTCCATGTGGTAGATTACGTGAATATATTTGTTGATAAAGGTTGGAATAAGTCTTCAAACATTTTATTTCTTTCTATTTAGGATGGAAATTGATAACATATGAATGATCTGGAGATAAAGATGCTCGGGATAGTATTATTATTTCCATTATACTTTTTTGGAAAATGTTGTGCCTTCTATATTGTATCAATGATTTCAGGTTCTCTAGTGGCATGACATATCATCATCAATTATTGTATACTTGTATGTTATTCTAGTTATTTCTATTATTCATAATGTTGTCTATATTTTCCATTGTGCATTCTATTTAATTATATTGATTCTACTATTTACCAATATTCGTACAAATCCATTATTCTTTATATTCACAATGAGGACATAGTCCCCCCCAGACACACCATAGAACCTCACTCATAGTCGGTGACCATTGAAATTTGTGGAGATTCACCTGGTGCCATATGGCTCAATTGGAATAGGGAACCTATTAAGTGTCATTCGAGTTCGGGACGTCATAATTAACACGTACATATTATGAAATAATCTTAATTTATTTTTTATTCATAATGTGTTATTAGAATGATTATAGTTAATAATATTGATATTGGTGATATCAAATTTTTTTATAAATTGTTTAATTATTTTTTTGAAATTGTTGTATTATTTATTAAATATAATTATTTAATATAATAACATTTATATAATTTTTACATTTATATATATTATCACTCATTGAAGTGTTAAAAATTGTTCTATTGGATTATCATCACATTTTTGTAAAACAACATTACATATTGATGATGCTTTTCTATATATTAAATGTTGTATTTAAAAAGAATTATTTTTCTAATTTAAAATTTTAATAACACTCTATAAACTCTAAATTTATATTAGTACCATCAATATATTATTATTATTATTACATTATAATTTTAATAAAATATAAAATACCAGGTTATAAACTAATTATCAAGGTCAATACTAAAATAGTAAAATTTTAAAAAATCAATTAGTAAAATTATAAAAAAAAATGGAGAAAAATGATTGGTGGAGGATTTATAGAACCTATCTCACCTTAAGCTCATGTATTTCAATAATTTGGATCAATTAACCATTGAAAAGTATATTTTCGTTATTAAAAAATATCTTTCATACCCAAAATATACTATTTATTCACATTTGAAAGGGGAACACTACTACCTCTTCATGCCACACTTATAACTTCAAATTTAATAATAAAAATCATCCATTTTAATCCTTTAAGAAGTCACACTAATTTAAATATCCCTATTATCTCAATTAAATATCATAATTTATCGATTTTGAATTATATGTCCATGTGGACTCTCGAGTTATAAAAGTGAGTATATATTGCTTCTTAGTTTTTTATTCTTAATCGTCTTATTCGATTATTATTATAGAATCCATAGAATAATTATACAATTATTATTAATATACATTATTTTTAATTATATTAATGGAAAAATCATAAATAAATTGTTTATATCCACTATGAAAAAAAACGATTGTGATCATGTATATGTGAAAACTACTGCCTCGAAAATGATATGATGTGATATCCTATAATTCCATTCATGATTTGTAATATGGATTGTTTTTATGAATTAATCTGATGAAAATTTCAAATTTTCAATTTTATAATGATAACTTATCATACAACTATTCACATTCTAACCATTTTCATATCATAATCGGACAACCAAAAAATTAATGGAAATACTCAATGTCCTTTAATGAACATAATCATCTCAATAAAAGTTCTAAGGAGTCAACAAGATTGAAATTGGAATGATTTTAGTAGTAAAAAATAATCATAATGGACACAAATTAAAATAAAATAAAATTAAGGAATTATATATGATATTAGACAATAAAATAAACAAAATCAGTACAAAAATCCAAAAATGGAGAAAATAACCAAGAAAAATTATGTCAATAGAATGGACATTAAAAGACACCAACACCTCCATCTGTATGTGGTGCAACACCACAAAAACATCTTCCATAAATAATAATCAAGTATTTTAGAATATCTATTACATCTAATCGAATACTAATCATAAATAGATATATAGGAAATACATAAAATACCAATAGGTCACTGATTTACAACTTAATAAAAAATCAATTCCATGTAATCATGAATATAAAGATTAAAAATATTTTCTCTATCTTTTTCTTTAATAAAAAAAATAATCAAATTGTTTCCTTGAAAACCCCATTTGCAAAAATCCTATCCCTTTTACAAAATAGAAAAAAAAATTATATTCTCATAATAAAAAATTAAAAAAATTTATATAAAACATGTAAAAATATATAGAAACTACTTTATTAACAATAAAATTACATCATTTTAATGATATACAATATAATAGGGTTATAAAATCAAGATCCTAAGGTTTTGTGTCTTCAATAAATTGGGATGAAACAAAAAAATCATAATAAAACTTAAAAATCATTTAATAACTTCTTCGAAATATTATTAGTTTCCTTCATATTATCCTTAGTATAAGAAATTACCTTAGGACATACATTGATGAAAAGTGTGTGCTAAAATCCCAGTAAGAGGATAGATAAGAACATAAATCAATATAACATGGGGTGAGAAAAATCCTCATAAAAATAACAAAAGAATTGTATTATAATAAATATAATGTTAGTATAAATTATATAAGGGATTGGAATGTGAAAATTCCAAAAAATGAAACACCATGTCTTTGTGGTCAAATACCATGAGTATATGGGAACAAAGCGACCATTATGTTCACACATAACAAATGTGCATTATCATAACATCATCATTTTCTAAACCTCTTCCATCATGTTCATGAATATTTCCCATTATCTAATAAGATACATAAAATTACCAAATACATTGGATTACTATATAATTTTGGGCACACCTGTCACATCAAAACATTTTCATAATCATTCCTGCCACATAGAACACATAATAATATTTATAAAAAAATATCACATAGAAAGGAAATGGGTTTCATGAAAATTTCATAAATCATTCATTTTGAAATAATTATTCATGTTCTAAAAATAAAAAATGGAATAACATAACTTTTATAATAATCATTAATCTTGAGTAAAGAAAAAACAATCTAAAGAGAAGTAAAAGATGTGTTTTTTGAAAGAAGAGTTATTTTGTTAAATTCCTTGTACTTTTTATAAAATCAGATTTAAATTATCTATATCCCAAATGAGAAAATTTAAGTAAAAATGATATTTAATAAAAATCAACATAAAATTCACAGTGAAAATGAAGTGAAATATGGAAAACCCCTTGAAGAACAGTTGGGTTCGATAATCCCCTTACCTTATGTCTGAAAGATTTATTCACTGAATATCATGTATAATCAAAAAATATTTTTAAATTAAAAATTTAATAACCTATTATACAAGAATTTTATTTATTATTACCCTATTAAGTTCAATTATGGACATTATTATTTGTTACAAAGTTTAATTTTATCATTCAAGAGTGTTTATTATCATGGTTTTCATGACCAGTTTACTTACATTCATGTATGGAAGTTCGTGTATGGTATTTATAATTTTAATGAATTGAAATTATAAGATATTAATGTAAATAAATTATATTAAAATATTATATATATAATTTGGTTATATATTATGATGAAGAATAAATAGTTAAAACATTAATGATAGTCATTTAGTTTAATTTGGTTGTTTTTCGATAATCATGAACTAGTTTCATATTATGATTTTATACTATGTATATATGTTAGTTACAGAACCTAAATAACTGTATAAAATACATTTTAATTTCTTATTCAATAATAAAACATTTTTATGTACAACATTGAGTGTGTTAAATTAAAATGAATGAGTGTCGTCCACAATAGAGCTAAATTGACACATCACAGTCAATTTTTTCATTTTTAGAATGAAAGGGTGAGACGAAGGGGTTTTGTGATGGATTATTCCATTAACATAAAAAAAATATACTATATTAATGATAATTTGGTTATCATGAAACTTTTATAATAATAGGTGATCAAGAATATGAAACGAAAGGAACCTGAAATTAAATTATCAGAAAAGAATGATGATTTCACCTCATGAATCTCACTCCACAAGAACATCCTAATAGATAATGGTTTGGTATTTTTATGAGACCATGAGATATTATATGTGACTGGATGTTTATTAGATGTGTACTATGAAGAACACACACATGTTTAAAGGTTTTGTAGTTGTAAGGAGAATATGGGGTGGTGGTGGTACTTATATTGTTGGAGAGGGGTGTTTTCTCATTATATTGTTTATTTTATTACCATTTTAGATATAGAGTGTGAATAGTTTGAGTATTATCAACAAATACTTTAAAATAATGATTTTTATTTTGAGGTTTTGTCCTTAAATCAGCCTTACTTCAAAATGAATCGATATTTAATGTATACAGTTTTTATCATAAATTATTATATATAATTAATCATTAAAAATTATTATATTTTATAAAAAACATAAAAAATCACCCTAAATAATTTCCAACACCTAAAATTCAAAAATGAACTTCTATTTATGAAATAAATTCAACAAAAATGATAAATTTAGTTTCTAATTAAAAAATTATTTTACTTGAAAAAATATAGAATTTAAAATTAAAACTGATTTTATAATACTTTAAAAAAATTATTTAAGGTATGGAAAAATTATCCAATAAGAAGAATATAACGAACTAATTATTTATGAATCTATAATATGAAAATAAAATTTATTATAAATCATTATTTGAATTAAAAAATTATTATTACATATTATTAAATTCCAAAAACACGAAGACATAATTTTTCATTTCTTGATAATTAATTTACATATACCATGATATAATTATGGAATATTTTAAATTTTCAGATTCATAAAATTTATTTATAATTAATGGGTGATGAAACTATTTAATTGGTTAATTTACTATTCAAAAGGGCCATATTACTATAACAATGGTCAAGTAACTATATAATTGGTATTGGTTCGTTATATTCTATAAATAGTTCTTATTCTATTAATTAATCAAATATAACGTTTTTTTTGTTTTCTATGTGATTTTTTGTGATTTATAATAAATGGAATAATTATAAGAGGGTAGTTTCACTTGATAAAATTATGGGTTGTTACAATCTTCCCCCTTAATAATTCCCCCCCCTTGAAATTTACTTGTAGGATCTATAGTGTGAAAAAGTGAGGGTACTTATCCTTCATTGCCTCCTTCGGTTACCATGTTTCCTATTTATATATATGAATCCTCCATAGTACCATGACTAGGTAATTATAGTTAATGCATAGAATATTATCTATACATCATGAGAACATCACTGGTTTCTCCTCACAATAGATATCATTTTACAACTACACGACCAATATATTAAATATAAGAGAGTGACTTGATATGTAATTCTTCAAGATGGTTACATGGAATACATCATGTACTTGAGACATTTTACGTGGAAGTTA